>CM050411.1:25120526-25818026 GCA_027580255.1 Therioaphis trifolii | reverse complement strand
ATTTTCGGATTTCAAAAATTGTACAAAGTGATAGAAGCGTACCCTATGAGTGGTACTACGTATATAATGATATTGAAGCAAACAGTTTTTTCACCGAATAAGCTATGAATAAAATCTATTTTAATAATTTACGCACATATAATACATAATATTAAATACGCGATATAGGCGTGTATAAACTATATCTAAAGTAAAAGGTAACATTAAATTATTTGATGGAAAACCTTTGCTTTGAATTCTGTTTTATTTATCATTCGTGGTATATCACAAAACATATTCTGAAAAATGTTTAAAAATCTCATCACTCTAATAGGTTATTCTGCAGTGAAAACCTGTGGTAAAACACTAAAAACCAATTAATAGGTTAGCGAAATAAGAATTTTAACTGCCTGGTATTTGAAAAAATGTCGTGAATATGTCACATATGATTAAAATTGTATAGGAAAATGTACTTCTACACAAATATGCAACGAAAAATTAGCGTGGCAACACAACAGCTATGCACTGTGCGGTATTTTGTTGATTATATCCTTATTGAAACTTAATTAGGCAGTTGGTCTGTTAGTAACAAAATTTTTTTTTGAAAGCAACTAGTAAGGACTACACTGAGCTATATAAATATGTCAGTGCTGATAATCGATAACAGTAGTGTGGGAGCGAATCCACCCTGCAAACTGGTCACCATAGTATACTTAAGGTGACCATACGTCCCGTTTTGAACGGGACAGTCCTGTTTTTTGTATTGGTGTCCCGTTGTCCCCTGAGGAATCTCCGGGATACTAAAATGTCCCGTTATCAAAAGATAGACAAAAAAAAATAACGAAAATCAATTTTCTATCGTTTCTATTATACATATCTAATTATATTATATCTAAGTATATCTAATTCTTACGTTCATATGTATATGGTCGATTAGCGGTAATGACTGCAAACGGCATCGGAATTGTTCAGTGTATCGGGAATCGGGTTATAAATTATCTGTGCCCTTTATTTCATTATTCTCATCATATTTTTCTTTTTTTGTAGGATTTATTAAACGTAATTACGGTGCAAACCGTTTTTTTTTTACGGTTGAAGTTAAATATTTTGGAAGACCTGGAAATATTGTTGGGACTGCCTCAGTTTTTAAAACTGGAGTAGTTCTTTCTAGCTTATCTACTACTCCTTCATCTATTTTGAACTAGTCATATTTAACTATGCATAGATACTGTTAGCATTAGCCTCAATGTGTAATGAACAAACACAATCATTTTTACTCACTAATTTATCACCACGGGGAATATATGTTTGTTCCAAACCTCCAGATTGATTATCCGAAATTGTAATTAAAATATTTTTATAACTCAATTGTGATTTTTTAACATTGTTATAATAATCACATTTATATTTTCTACATATTTGTTATTATCTATTATGAATTTTTTTGTCCTCTAAAAATAAAAAAAACATAATTTTGCTAATTATTAAATAAAAAAATAAAAAATAATTTATAATAAAAATTATGATTTGTTTTTTTTGTCCCGTTCTGACTAAAAAAATATACGGTCACTTTAAGTATATACTGCGTATAGTATATCGTACAAATTTAGCCCACCCAGAAATATAGCTCTAGTCGCGTCTATGGTCGACCCCCCCAAAACGATACTCCCGTCGTTTTGGATTTGCTAAAATAAAAAAAACTTTCATATTACATACACTCTACTCTGTTTCGAACATATATTATTTCTGTGCCATGATAAAACCGCCGTAACGCAACACGCGCGGCGCGTCGTCGCGGAGATGCGTCGACATAAAAACGTCGAGTTTGAGTTATTCAATAAACTAATAGAAAACCGGGACGGTCTCTCTTTTTGCGCGGGACCCATAAAGACTATCTTCTGGCGCGTATATACATATATGTGTGTGTGTGTGTGTGTGTGTGTGTGTGTGTGTGTGTGTGTGTGTGTGTGTGTGTGTGTGTGTGTGTGTGTGTGTGTGTGTGTGTGTGTGTGTGTGTGTGTGTGTAATGGATTAAGTTGAGAGATGAATGACATTTGTTTCGTCCCCCAGTAATAAAAACCCGGAGGAAAAGAATGATTAGCTATAATTCCAAAGGCCGATCAATCGTTGCGGGAAGAAAAATAATATTTCATCGGAATAGCTCTCCGTAGCGCGCCACTATCTGTGTCCGCGCGCGTCTACGTGCCCACTCAGACCCGTCGTTGTACTATGCTGCCGTCGCCGTCGCTGTTGTTGTTGTTATTGTACACCACCGTAGTCGTATACACACATACAGTGTGGTGTTATTACATATATATTGTGTAGTGTTTCGCTGCCGCCGTGCCGTCGACCGATGTGTTTAATCCTGCACATAGCGAGTTTCGGAAACTATTTGACAGACGGCTCCGAACAAATCTATTACCGTCTATCTGTCATATACGCGCGCGGCCGTTGTTTTGTCAGTTCTGTGTACGTTAATTACCGAAAATCCGGAACACTTGTGCTCAATCACGCAGCCGATAATCCAATAATTCTTCTGTAAAACTAATCTTCACATCCGATCCGCGTGCCGTTCGTTCGTTCGTTCGTTGTTTCGACGTGAATCGGAAGAAGAAGAAGAAAAAAAAAAGGTCCGTCCGTTGTCGCTAATAATCAGACCCGGCCGCCTTATGCAGGGGTCGTGGTCGCCTACAGGGCCTCGCGCTTTTGCATCTGACGTTTAGCGGGCCTCGCGTTGACGACGTTATATATGTTACTGGTAATGTTAACATTTGGATAATGTCGACATTATCCGGCTAATGTCGACACTAGCCATGCGTTTTGGTTAATGTGTAATTTTTCGTTTATATTAATGAAATATTAACATTATCCGGATAATGTCGACATTAGCCAGTCAACATTGGATAATGTTAAAAGTTAAAACTGAATTCTATTAATTAATAATAGTTAATATTATAAACTTGGCAATAAATATGGTACTTTGCCACAATTATACACCAGAAATCAGTTTGGTGTTGGTCCGTTGTCTTTAATACCGCTTGATGAGGTGGTACACGAAGAAAAATCATTGAGGGAAATCGCGAGTAAAATGTCAGATGGTGGTGGTCAAGGATATAAAAGGTGTTCATGTAAGGGGAAATGTGACACCAATTGGTGTAAATGTAAAGCATCTAGCATTTTGTGTAATTCAAAATTTCACGGAAGCATGCCGTGTAATAATAAAGAATAACACATTATGTATCATTAGGAGGTTAGGTTGTTAAAAATTAAAATTTAACTCATATTATTAATATTATGTATTTTATGGTTGTTGTCTTAAATATAATTAATATTGTTAATAATTTAAATTATTGCGTCTCATGTATGATACATTTTTATGATTGTTAAGACATTATCCGAAAGTTCTTGGCTAATGTAATATTACCCGGTTAATGCTAACATTAGCCAATATTCGTGGCGGCTTATGATGACAGTTGGCTAATGTCTCATTAGCCGGATAATGTCGACATTATCCAAATGTTAACATTACCCGTAACATATACATAAGGTGTTAGGTGACCATACGTCCCGTTTTGAACGGGACAGTCCCGTTTTTTGAATCTCTATCCCGTTGTCCCCTGGGAAATCTTCGGGACGCTAAAATGTCCCGTTTTTAAAAAGTAGACAAAAAAAAATAATGAAAATGAATGTTCTTTGACGAAATATCGTTTTTAGAAAAATATACAAGTATTTAATTTTGTAATTATTACACGAAAACATTTTGTTTATAATAAGTTACTTACCTAGTAAGTTTAATAAGTTAATTTAATTTTTTTGTCCTTTAAAAACATTATAAGTACCACAGAAATTTGCTAGTAATATTATTAAATTAAAATTATTTGTTTGTAACAAATAATTATGATTTTTTTTTTTTTTTTTGTCCCGTTTTGATTAAAATATATATATATATATATATATATATATATATATATATATATATATATATATATATATATATATATGTAATATTATATCTCAGTATCTCACAGATATGAAACTTGAAAAAGGATATAGTAACTGTTGTTACCCGATTCGAATATTCCTCGTTTTGTTTGTGTTAACTGCAGACGACATCTTATCGTCCGATACCGTGATAATAATTTGTGATTTGTACATAAACATAAAATTAAATTAAACAACATTACGTTATATTAAATTTTATTACATCTTGTTCATACCGATTTGTCTTGGATATTTGATTCTTTGTTGATATTCTATACTTCTGTCGTTCAGTAACAAGTTATTTTCGTTTCGTTCACGAAACTCACTGGCGTAGAACTTTTTTCCAAGTTGAAAATTCGCAGACAAACAATGCCTGAAGAAATCGAAAAAATCAACCGAAGTACTGCAATTTATGAAAGATCCACAAAACCCATTCTCCGATGCTACTATAATATTATCATGTAGAATATTACTTACTGGTCAAATAACAGTAGCCAGTGCGGAACGATCTTTTTCGAAATCAGAACTGATCTAATCCTATTCAAGAACATCGGCGACTTAAGAAAGACTAACTTCTCTCGCTACAATATCTATTGAAGAAGATGTAGCTTCAAACTTGGATTTCGATGAAGTAATAAATTAATTTGCGAAATATAAAACTAAGAAATTCGACTTTTTGTAGAAAATATGTATAATTCGATATGCAATTTTTTTTATTATACATTTGTAACTAAACCGTATATTATTGATTATTATACGACTAATTTGTAACAACGTATTTATAATGTACGATTTGAAAAAATTAAATGAGTTTTAATAGAGTATATACTTAGTTTAATAATAATTAACGTATGTATGTAAAATAAAAAATTATTTTCTGAAGCCTCGTCTAAAAAAAGTCGCCCCAGACCTCGCTCCACCCTAAGGCCAATTCCACTAATAATTATAATAATAATAATAATAATAATAATAATAATTACAGTCGTGAGAGTTATATCATAACAACGCCACGGTCGTACCCCGTATTGTCACCTTATTGTTTACATCACTTATATACGAGTGTGTTCACGTGTGTATCAAATTCGCCGTATTCGCACCGTCACACCGACGACTGAATAATAAACCCTATAATAGTTTAGGTATCGTGTTGTACGGCCTAGGCGCGTACAAAACACGCACGAGACGCACTCGCCGTTCGTAGTTAGTTTCACAGTCAAAAATAGACCATCGAACAATAAACGACCCTTCGTGACTCGCGTATTACAGGGCATCGGATCCCGGAGCGTTTTGAAATTCACGAATGAAATACCTACTTTATTCGCCATCTCCCGCAAGGTATAGCCTGTATTCAATTATCAGTTTCCGGTAAATTATTAATCGACCCCGTTCTAAACGGTCAATCTATCAAACGTATACGTAACAACAAACGAAATCGTTATTCCGCGAATTATTATCACAATCATCGTGACCGCCGCGACTGGTCAAATACCGAAACGGCGAGCGGTCCGACAATAATGACAATATAATATAAAGTTACGCTTTTGACAGACGTGTGTATACGGTATAGAATACACTCGTACATATACGTTTATGACGTATACCATATACTATAGACGTGCGCAGGATTCGATTTTAAGGGTAGAATTTTTTTTTTTTTCATCCAAGACGGTCAAAAACAATACGTACGTTTAATCTGGGGCGCAGAAGGTAGTGCAGTTGCAGTAATACCTGTTAAGGGATGGTTGGGTGTAGCAAGGCTGTGAAACACACTAGGTTCGATCCACTCGACGGGAGGATAAAAAAACGAGGGGCAGTTGCTCGACCTATTGTGGTCAGGTGAATGGGTACTTACTTTGAAGGAATGCTTATAGTGCTTTGCAATACCTCCAACACTGAATTCGGCGCCACTGATATAGACGTGCAGCGCAGGATTTGATTTTAAGGGTAGCATTTTTTTTTTCATCCAAGACGGTCAAAAACAATACGTACGTTTGATCATAAGTATTAAGAAGAACGCATTTCGCACCATGGGATACTCTTCACTCCTAGGACAAGACAATCATAGTGTTTGATGAGTGCGTTGGATTTCAAAGAAACAAAAGATCATTTCTTTAGTTAAACGACTCTAGAAGCAAAGCTTCAGTATAAAAATATACCGTTTATATATTTTATCAGTTTTAGTCTTACAGTCGCTAGGCGTTTTATTTATCGAACCGGTTTAAAATTTTCTTGTTTGACAAAGCAGAAATTTGTTTTGCGAAAAATCATTTTCAATTAGACCAAGCGTATGGACAAACTACGTACAAATTGAGTAAAAACGGAAAAAATTGGCGTCAACAGGATTTTTATGAATGTCGTTTTTGATATTTAGCCACAAATCCAAAAACAACGACGTTAAACTTGAAATGTTCATCGAGCATTAATTTGACCCTAATACATACTTGACAAATGTTTCGAATTATTTTACTATTTTCGAGCTGTATAATATAGAACTATTAAATTATTGAAGGATCCGAAATCTCTATCAAACATCTTCTATTAGAATGTTGCCAATTTAATGAAGAAAGAACTAAATACAACATTCCGAATACAATCTCCGAATGTCTCAACAATGGACCTCCAAATATCATCAACACACTTAGTTTTATAAGAGACACCAATTTATACAAAACCATTTAACCAAAAATCTATATAATTTTTAATTTTTTTCTAATAATTTTGATAATTTTTTTTTCTTTTATTTTGTTTCCTGCCGTATTCATTCATATTGTTAATTACTATATATATTTATAATTATTTACATATAATGTACTTGACAATTCGCAACCATTAATAGCGGCCAATGACCTATGTATAGTCGAGGCCTTGTTCTTTATAATAATAATAAAAAAAAAAAAAATTATTGAAAATATCTCCGTATTTGGAAGTTTTTACCCGATGAAATGTGAAATAATTGATAAAAAAGCTGGTAAGTGAGATGATGGTGGTACAAGTTCGTCCATCGTCCCTTCGGTCCTCGGACAAGATATTGGTGATGAATGTATTAAGTTTTAAAGAAATGATGACTCATTTCTTTAGTATAAAACGATTCTGAGTAAAGCTTCAGTGTAAATATAATATATTATTATTTAAACACTGTTTACGTATTCTACGGTTATTTGTATAATTTTTGGTGAGTTTTTTTGTAATTAAACCCTCATAAAATATTCGATTAGATATAACTCATTTAAACTTCAATTGTTATAACAATTATAACTCATTAGAAATAAACTTAAAAGAAATCAGACAATATCGAAAAAAATCGTATAATAATTTATTAAAGTGTGTATAAAAAAAAATCCTGACTAACGATTTTTGAACTTTTGTTAGGATAATTAGGTAGGTATATGAGTAAGGTCATATTAAATTTTCAGAACTTTTAGTCAAATATTTAAAATTATATTACATAAAAACTTTCAAACAATTTGGTAAATTAAAAGTTCTATATTTAAGTCAGAAGTGCTTTAATTGTTCTGAAAATTTTGTCCAATATAAAAAAGTATGTATTCGATATTGGATAAAATTTTCAAGTTTCTAGCTTCAATACTTTTCGATTTATGACTAAATACCTAAATTCTAAACAGTGAAAGTCTCGTTTACGGCGGATTTTTACCGATTTTACCGTTTTTACTCAGTTTTTCGATAGTTATTCTTGATTACTGGAAAAATTATGGAGATTTTGTAAAAATGACCTCTCTAAAGTACCATCTCAGTTCAATTTGGAATCTAAAAAGTTGCTGGACGAAATTTTTGGACAAGGATTTCTATACGAAAAAGTGTTTACAGAAAAAAAAAAGAAAAAAAAAAAAAAAAAAGAACCATCATTGTAAAACCATAAGATCCTTCGCTTCACTCAGAATCTAAAAAACGTGAAAACGCATAAACATCTTAGGTATTCTTATTATACTTAACTAATCGTACTGAAAAAAATTAAAAATCGTTAGTCTTGATGGCTCTATGACGTCAATTCCGTCGTCCGCGTCGATATAATTTTAGATTCTGAGTGAAGCGAAGGATCTTATGGTTTTACAATGATGTTTATTTTTTATTTTTTTTTTTATTTTTTTTTTTTTTTTCTGTAAACACTTTTTCGTATAGAAATCCTTGTCCAAAAGTTTCGTCCAGCAACTTTTTAGATTCGAAATTGAACTGAGATGGTACTTTAGAGAGGTCATTTTTCCAAAATCTCCATAGTTTTTCCAGAAATCAAGAATAACGATCGAAAAACTGAGTAAAAACGGTAAAATCGATAAAAATCCGCCGTAAACGAGATTTTCACTGTTCAGATTTTAGGTATTTAGTCATAAATCGTAAAGTATTGAAGCTAGAAACTTGAAAATTTTATCCAATATCAAATACATACTTTTTTATATTGGACAACATTTTCAGAACAATTATAGCACTTTTGACTTAAATATAGAACTTTTAATTTACCAAATTGTTTGAAAGTTTTTATGTAATATAATTTTAAATATTTGACTAAAAGTTCTGAAAATTTAATATGACCTTACTCATATACATACCTAATTATCCTAACAAAAGTTCAAAAATCGTTAGTCAGGATTTTTTTTTATACACACTTTAATAAATTATTATACGATTTTTTACGATATTGTCTGATTTCTTTTAAGTTTATTTCTAATGAGTTATAATTGTTATAACAATTGAAGTTTAAATGAGTTATATCTAATTGAATATTTTATGAGGGTTTAATTACAAAAAAACTCACCAAAAATTATACAAATAACCGTAAAATACGTAAACAGTATTTAAATAATAATATATTATATTAGACTGAAGCTTTGCTCAGAATCGTTTTATACTAAAGAAATGAGTCATCATTTCTTTAAAACTTAATACATTCATCACCAATATCTTGTCCGAGGACCGAAGGGACGATGGACGAACTTGTACCACCATCATCTCACTTACCAGCTTTTTCATAACGTATTTATAACACATACGCGTATAAAAATATAATCTTGTACATACCTAATAATAGTACACACACGTATTTACGAATTCACGTTCCGGCTACACTGTTACTGAAACTTCGCGTGTGTGTGCGAAAATGATGCCGTATTTCTTCCGACAGTAATATAATAATACGCTTTCGACGAAGATATTTTATTTTGAAAAATGACATTCTTGCCCCTCGTGTGGTAATAATGATCTTATTATTATATACGTACGTACGTACGTATAATATTATATACCTTCTGTTGTTTACAGCGGCCACTAGTCCATTATAGGAAAAACGTTTGGCACTTAGTATGTGTGTTTGTGCGAGTACGTTTGTGTGTGTGTCTACGGGATGTCATATTTTTGTTTATTAGATACCGCTGATGGACAGTGACGAATGGTAGCACGTGGGATATCTTACACGTGTGACGGTGCGGAGTTTTTAATCTATATTGTATACAGAAATACATACTTCCTAATGTATAAAACCTAACTAAAAATACATGTATATATATATATATATAATATATACGTTGTGTGTTCTTGTTTACGTTGTAGTTGTGGCAACTCGACAGCCTATAAAAGTTTAATAGTCACAGACTTAATTGTCTTATACGAGTTATGTACGATGTACAGAATACAGGTAGGTACACATAATATTTTATATTTTACTCGATGTTTGTTGCGTTCAACGGTTTTATCGCTTCTACTTTAAGCGACGATAGTTGTGTATCCCATATTATATAGTATGTGTGGTTAATATATATCATCAAAATTGATGTTATTTTAGTAATCAAAAAACCGCCAACGATCGCAAATAATTGTGCGACTATTTTGGCAACATTTTTTTCTGTCGTCTTTCTTATGGTATTAACCGTTATCTTTGACGTTTCATTTATTTCTCTCTTAGAACTTTAAAACGTATAACCTCTTTTGACTCAATGAATCTTACTGAAGACTTACTCATCTTGTTTGATAAACGCTATATTATCATGTACACGAACCAATTTTACTCATCGAAAATCATAATTTTATTATTGTTTTGCGTATTGAAAAACAACGGATGAATAATGACGTAAAATAAGTCAGGCCAAAATACTAAAAAATATCACGAAATATTCGACTACAACACTATGTTAATGCGACATAGGTTATCGTGTGTGAGCCGAAGACATTTTATGAACTTCAATTTGCAATAATGGAAACGAATGGGAAGATACCTAATATTAATAGTTCCAAATTGTTGTTAATAGTGATGGATGTCAAACACTTGGGCATAATGTTTGAAAAAAAAATAGTGTGAATATAAAATGTATAACTAATATTTAAAATAGTTGATATTGTTATTACATTATAATTAGATACAATTAAACTTATTGTTCTATCTGTATTCAAAGTTTCATTGTGATTGGATAGACTTATATTTCGTCAAATAAATGTTTTAAGTTGAAAATTGACGTGAAATCAGTTGATTACGTAAAAATCGTAAAATCATTTACTCTACGTTAATAAAAAAAATCCTATGTCACGATTTTTGAAATTTAATAATAAATTATTAATTAATTAATATTAATTTAATAATGAAAACGGCGGAATTCGCCGTAAAGGACACTTTCATGAAATCAGCTTTAGTAATTTAGTCATAACTTCACAAGTAATGCTACAAGAAAATTGAAATTTTCATAAAATTTTATGACGTATTACTAAATACTTTTTTTTTAAAAAAATTTTAATTTTACAACTTTTTAGCTAAAAATAGAACTTTAAAAATACATTTTTTAAGCTTATCCCTAATAAAGTTTTAAATATTTCAAAAAAACTTTTTTTAATGTAATATGATCATCCTCATACACTTCTTTAACTATACTAAAAAAATACCAAAAATCGTGACTCGGGATTTTTTTTTTTATAAGCGTTCGAGTAAGTATTATTATACAATTGTTATCTAATAAACTGTTTCTGCGTCAATTTTCAGCTTTAAGAATTTATTTAAAGAAATTGGTACATCCAATTATAATGAAACTTTGAATATAGATAGAAAAACATGATCTGAATAATTTGGTACAAAAATTGGTCTCTTTTCTTCAAAAAAATTGTTTAATGGTTTTGATGAAAAAAAACCCATTGGTTAATAAAACTAAATACGGTAAATCATGTAAATGATATATTTTTACGTAAATTAATTTCTTTAAATTCAATTCAGCATCACCATTATCTTGCCCAAGAAGCGAAGCACTGCATCCATAGGACCTAGTATGTCTGGGTTTTGTGATACTGCGTATTACTAAGAATAAAGCGGAAATTTAAAAATGAGGAAATCGTCACCGATGACGTGGTGATTTTAATGTACTCAATCGTTTTTTTTAAATCGTCTGAAAGTCAATTAAATATGTCATCGAACAACGTTAATATATCTACATCAGCCGGACCTTCTATAAATTTGATGGTTTTTAAGTTTCAAACATATTGCCACGTTACTAGATACGTACAATTGTAGTGGTATATGACTACCTGCATACACATGACACGAGGAAGCGATTTATTGGGGAAAAAGAGGGAGAGAGAAAGAAAGAGGGTGAGAGAAAAAATACCTGACGTACCCTTAAGGTCGTTGAAGGGAGGTTCCGGTGAATCAGTGTATATAATAAATATATGTATACATAAATTGTATTCTTTGATTCCCACAATGGTAAATCCCTCGATGTAACCGTATTTATTTTGTGAAAAAAAAAATGTATATCTCCCAGCCTCATCATACGTACATTGTTAATCGCAATTGACGTTATATTTCAATAGTGTTCGGTATTTACGTCTTTTAGTGTATCGAATTATAAACGATATTTTCCAAAGAGACAATGAAAAAATTGAAAAAATTGAAAAAAGCATGTTCTCGTTAGGTTTTATGGGTTTTATACAACATTATTGCAAACTAAAAGGAAATTTCTGATTTATTCAATAAATATTGAAAACGTCTCATTGATTCTTATCGCATTATAATTTATAAGGATAATTTATTTTAGTACCTATGAATTATGTGTCAATGTTTATTATTTTTTGTTTTATAACGGACGATTTTATTTTCGTTTTTGAGTAGAGAGATATTGTATTATTTCCACTACTTAGTGGCAAAAATAAAAAGCCGATAAGATAATGGTGGTGGAAGTTCGTCCTTCGTCGCTTCGCTCCTCGGACAAGATAATGGTGAGGAGTGTATAGCACTTTCTATCATGGGATCACCTGGTTTACGATAGTTTAGTTGTATGGTACTTTACATTTGAATGCAATGATAAATCATTGTAAGTTAAGTACAGGATACAGTAGTTGGGTGGGATACACGAGATGCATTGCTAGATTAGGCATTATTGGATAGATTTTGGAATTATTTTATATTATAAAAAAAAAAACGATTCTGAACGAAGATGAAGATGTCAGCCTTAAATTGTAATATATATTTTATTTTAATATCCTAGATTGGGTTAAATTTACATTTGTCTATTCATGTGACTTCTGCTCGTGAGCATTGGACAAACCAGGATGTGCATAGATAGGGCGTAGGTAAATACCATATTATTTGCCTAAATGCACTATCGTGACGGCACCACCCGACCCCGCCGTCCATATATGCTGAATGCTCCGTGGCTACGTCTATTTAAATATTAATAATTAATAATAATATATAAAATCCGCATGTTTATGGAACTGATACACACATTAAAATAACTGGAAATTGGAAGTTAGTAACGTTCTATTCAACCATGTAAAGGTACGTTATACACCTTGTGTTTACAATCTACCAATATTTTGTATAGAACAGCTGTCAGCTACTGATTATATTATAATAAACTTAATCTATTTAATTATCTTTATCAGCTGTGATATTACATAATATTTTCATTTCTTATCTTTGAATACAAAAATTTTTATACATTTTCAACTACAAAATAATTTGCAAATATTCGTGATTTTGACAAATTTTGTCGATTTTTGAACTTCAACTGCTTATAAAAAAAAATTGTGCCTATGTATTTGAATAATTTTTGAATCACTCTTAGATCAACTTATTCAAAACCTTCTATTAAATTTTCAAGCGATTTGGTAGGGCCAAAAAATTGTTATCGACTTTTATAAAAAAAAATCTAAGAAAAATCGAATTATTCAAATGCCTATAAATAGCTAAAAAATAAACGAAATATTTTGAAAATACAACTATGTAAAGAAAATGCCTATTTAAACATTTTGTAAAAGTTTTAAGTTTCTACGACCTATACTTTTTGAATAAGAACAAATATCAAAAATCAATGATGCCTAAATTGTTATTTTACGCGATTATGTGAAAAAATTGTAATTTCAAACACTCATAAAAATTTTTGATTTTATTCCAGTGCAAATTTTTTTACAGATAATTGAAGGAAAACGTATGTCAAACTTTGTACCGAATTTACAATTCTTAGTTTTGAATACTTAAAATTTTATGAATTTTCAACTGCAAAATACATAGCAAATATACATGATTTTGACGAATTTTGTCAATATTAGCACTTATAAACGCTTATAAAAAAATTTTGTGCCTATGTATTTTTATAATTTTTGAATGGGAGTTAGAACAACTTATGTGGACCCTTCTATTAAATTTTCAAGTATTTCGTCCGAGCTACATTTTTTTTATCAACATTTATAAAAAAAAAAATAAAAAAAATCGAATATTTCAAATGCCTATAAATTGATTAAAAATGAGTGAAATCTTTTGAAAATAAAATTATATAAAGAAAATGCCAATATAAACAACTGATAAAATTTTCAAGTTTCTACAACTTATACTTTTTGAAAAAAAAAACAATTAGCAAAAATCGTTTGAGGCTAAACCGTTGTTTAACGTGTTTTTGTAAAAATTTAAATTTCAAACACTCATAAAATTTTTTTGTCTGAATCCGGTAGAGTTTTTTTTGCAGATAATTGAAGAAAAACTAATGAAAAACCTTGTACCAAATTTTCAAAACTTAGTTATAAAAGAAAAAAATTTTACGATTTTTCAACAACAAAATTATTTGCAAATTTTCGCAATTTTTACATATTTCGTATAAATTGGAACTTTGAGCACTTATAAAAAAAAATTGTGACTTACGATTTTGGATTTTTTTTTATCAGTTATGGAACAACTTATAAGAAACCTTGTATTAAATTTTCAAGATTTTCTGGCAAAAAAAAAAAATTTTATCGTTATTTTAAAAAAAAATACTTAAAAAAATTGAAAATTTCAATTGTCTATAATTAGCGCAATAAAAGTCAAAAGTGTTCAAAAATTTTACCACGTATAGATGATTTCAATATAAACATTTGGTGAAAATTTCAAGTATCTACAATTTTTGGTTTTTGAGTAACGGCTAAATAAAAAAATCGATTTCGTCGAAAACGGGTTTTGCACAAAAAGTACCGGTTTTTCCTCATTTTTTGTTTGTTTTTCCCGTGGCATTTGAAAACTTTTGGGAATTTTCACTTGTGACCTCTCTAAGGTACCTCCGATATTCGTTTTGCCACCGAAAACATACCCTGAAGTTCAAAATTGAAGCATTATTTCGAGTAGTTATGGTGTACACAGACACAAAAACAAAAAAAAAAAAAAAAAACAAAAAAAAAAAAAAAAAACACACATCATAGTAAAATCAATACATTCTTCACTTCGTTCAGAATCTAAAAAAAATATAGGTACTTAACTCTGAATGAAATAAAAAATGAAATGACTGCGTCATACTAATGAGTATTATATATTAGTAATAACATTATGTTACATATTTTACAAAAATGTTAAATAAAATTGACGACTTTAGAGCTAAAAATAGAAATTTGAAATTATCAAGTTTTTCAAGTTTTCTTTTTTTTTAATCAACTTTTTAATGTTTGGCGAAAAGTTCTGAAAATGTAATTCGACCTTAGGTACTCATATATGTACTTCACTAACGATATTGAAAAAATGTGAAAAATCGTGACTCATCATTTTTTTTTTTTTTTTTAAGCATTTAAGTAAATAATTATTATTTAATTTTTTATTGAATAGACTGTTTTTATAACAATTATTAACTTTAAATGTTTATTTAAAAAAATTGGTGAACCCTATCATTATGAACTTTTGGACACAGATAGAACAACATATTTTGATTCTTTTGGTGAAAAAAATGTCTCTTCTGTCTAACAAGAAAACTCTAAAACTGGTATGTCAAAAAAAAACCCATCGACAATCAGACTAAAAATGGTAAAATATGTAAAGATTATATCTTTTATACACTGAAGATTTGATCGGAATCATTTAACTAAAGAAATGAACTATCGTTTCTTTAAAATTCAATATACCTGCCCACACTTCAACTTGAAGAACTCGAGAATTTTAGAATAGCTACTGAACATTGGGAAAATTTCAGATTTTTTACCATAATATTCTATCAGGGTAATTTTTCAAGTTTTATACATTTTTTAAATGACAACTCGTATTTATTTTTACAGAATAGAATGTTAAAAAAAAAGAAAAATTTATGTTCTCAACACTTTTTTAATTGCTTCGTTTTCAAATCAGATGTAGCAATAAAACACTAAATAACATGTTGATTTATAGTGAACATAATCTTTTTCGTAGACACTAAATTGACTTATGAAAATATATTACGGCCCAATCATCATTTTTCATTTATTACAATAAAACATACTGTATAGGTACATATCATACTACGGTTTGAATTGTGTGTAGGGAGATAATTTTAGAAACAACATAGTCAGAGAATGATAACATATAAATTGCCCATATTATAACCACTGTCCATAATCATACTTACCAATTTATTGAGAAAAAAAACTTTGAAAAAGATAACGAAATTGTTATATTTTAATGGTATGAATATTTAATTGCCTCTTGGCCAGTCGAAACGTAGGTTATGAATATAGTTAAATTTTATCGCCAATAAAATATTTGATTATATCCACAAGACTTTTGATTTTTATCTACTTTTTACATTCACTTAGAAAAAAAAACTGGGTGAGGTTATCCTGGACAGTTGTAGTTAGATTACTTAAAATTTGGCTTCGTGTTGAATATATTTTTAACCAGGTAATTCAAACGCTTTAAAAAAAAATTTTAAATATGTTTTATTTAAATGTAGGTAGTTTCATCTCTAGAAGTAAACAATGATAAAATATAACAATAACATATGCTTGTTATTGAAAATTTGTACATCACAAAAAAGATATTTTAGACGAATCCATATTCAAAGAATAGCAATGCAAATTACACAAAAATTTGATAGTTATATATTATTCATCTTAAGATTAAATATTGACTTATCATATATTACTTTCTAATTTTAGATTCTAAGTGAAGCGATGGATCTATTTATTTTACCATGATGTTATTTTTTTTTCCGGAGACACTTTTTGGTACACTAAACTTCTCCAAATGTTTCATCCAGAACTTCTATAGATCGAAAATTGCATGTAGATGGTACTTGTAGGGTTTTTTCCTCTCTCAATATTTTTTCCAGTAATATTGGGAGAAACTGGAAATTTTCACTATACAATATTATTTGCATATTGATATATACTTTAAGAAAATTTAAAAAATCACAGTATGCTCATTTACTTAAGTAACGATACTGAAAAAATTTCAAAAATCGTTAACTTTTATTTTTGAAATTTTTTTTACAAGCATTTGTGTAAATTAATAAACGATTTTAACAGATTAGACTGATTTTTTTATAAATTTCATCTTTAAAATGTGTATAAAAAACTATTGATATATCTTATCATTATGAATCTTTTATTCAAATAGACATTTCACTGTTGGACAGGCCCGGCTTTCATAAATTCAATAAAAAAAAATAAAGTTCATGAGCAAAAAAAAATGTATAAACCATTTTTTTTCATAGAGAATTGTTGAATGGATCACAATAAAATGTTATAAAAGTATTTATATTTTAAAATAATATTTAATTATTTTTTCTTTTACATCAGGCACTATATTTGGGTACTACAAATATAGGTACTATATTAGTTAAGACTATTTGCGCACATTTGAGTTTCAAATTTGGGAGCTATGATTGTAACTGACGATAGTGACATTTTAGACATTTTGGGCCCCGAAATTGTACTCTACCCCAAGCCCCGGAAATCGTCGTGGCGGCCCTGCCGGCTGCAGTAGCCTTTTTTGTACAATTCTGTCCAAATATCTCCATCGTCAACCCTACTTGAGTGAGCACGTTATATTTTATTTTCAAAATCACCACGAATTCATCGTCGATATTATGATTATTGTTACCTATTATCACCGTGATTGTTTCCATTCCGTGACGTTCGACGAACCGTACTAAAAAGAACAACTAGTACACATTAAGTACACGGACATCGCGGTTGTCGTGTACCCAATGCAACATAACTTTGTGCGATGAGTAATCGAATATCGTACGTAATTATTACGAAGGTGTACCCAGTAAATTTCACACGGCTTGTACAGCGACCGTAAGGAATCTCTTATGTAATACGGTCCGATCGTGTTCTTACACTGCGGCGAGTTATTATGCGTGTGTACCGGCGACGCGGCGGACGATACATCGTTTGGCGTTCATTACAATAATTTATAAAACGCCTGCGTATAACGTTTATGTGTGTGTGTGTGTGTGTGTGTGTGTGTGTGTGTGTGTGTGTATGTGTGTGTGTGTGTGTTTGTTTACGTGCGATTTGTTTATGACGAACAAGAGTCAGTTGATTCGATAGTGTAATACATAAATTTTGAGCCGGAGCCAGCAAATAAAGCGCTCGCGCCACCAACAAGTCTCATTCTATAATATGTACGCTCTGACTGACAACGCCGCCGCCATATTTATATTATTATTATTATTGTAATGTGCGAATGTGTGTGTGTGTGTGCGTATATACACATGCGTTTTGTAATATATTATATACTTGTACATATTTCTCCGAGAAAATTTGTTAATTTATTCCCACAGTTTGTATTTGAAATAGCAATATAATAGCAGTACAACTGTTTCGATTAACCTAACATGATTTTTTTTTTTTTTTTTTGTTACTACTTGATATATTATATAAAATGTAAACTTCTCGATTCCTTTTTCCATAAAATGCGATTTTTCTAGAAAACGTATCACAAAATCTGCAATTTAGATCGTAGAGTATAGACTATAGAGTATATAACAAAATACATGTATAGAATATAGATATGCCTACTGATATACATATAATAATTATTATGGAACACCACAGAGCGATTTGAAAATTAGGCTCGCTCGAGAAAAAATATATGAATTTTTTAAAATTATTTTGAAATTAAAAATCGAAATCTTAAGTATCAAATACTTATAAATAGTCATAATCATTTTATGGTCGTTATTTTAGGACATTCAAGTCAAAATTCATATTAACATTGACATGTTGATTATTCAGAATATTGTGCAACTATCCAGTTTGTTCAAATATCCGTGTTAGGTATATGTCCATTGGTTTATAAATGTAAATTAGTTGGTATATAAACAGATTACAACTTCTGTCTACATTAGTTTTCTACGTTGAGTTCCGTGGGTGCACATGAAAAAATATATTTTGTATATATTATATGTATATAAACAAGATATCTCTGGAAAAATTATTAATTATTATAAATAATAATATATAATTATAAATAATTATAAATTATAAATTATCAATTATTCTTCAACGCTTTATTATGTAAAATTTGAAATTTTTTCATGCATAATGTAAAATGCTATAAAAAAAATAGAATTCTGTGAATGTTTTTATTTTTTTTATTTTTAGTTTAAATGGTAACCACTATACCATAATATCAAAGATAAATCTTTTTTGGTGAATTTTAATTTTAAAATTTTAATTACTAAACCATAACTTTAAGAGATAGAGGTGTATAAATTATACAACAGTGAATTATAGTGGTTGTACATATTTTAAGGCGTGCCTAAAATTTTCTTTACTTTAAATTTCAATTGCTTATAATTGTCATAACTCTTAATTAGTTGTTTAGAAATGAACATTTAAATTTGAAAATTTGAATAAAAAAAAGTATTCTCTCTCATCACATTATTGCCATTTGAGTACCTAAATTAAACATTTTAATAAATTACGAAGATGAAAATAGTAAAAAAATTGTTTTTTTCATAAAAATGTGGCCCTATAAGTTCTTTAAATTGCACATACAAAAAATTCAAATTAATGTACAATACAGGGTATTATTGAGTAGACCAAATCTTCGTTGGACCCCTTGTAGACACATACACACAAACACACACACACACACACACACACACACACACACACACACACACACACACACACACACACACACACACACACACACACACACACACACACACACACACCTTTATGTATAGTACTTAATGTTTATAGGTTTGTACTATTATTTATTTATACTACCTTGTACATTTATAAATAACCATAAAAACAGTTACCACTACATAAAAAATTTTGGTCAGAGTTAGGTAGTTATGTACATACATATTAAGAACAGAGAACGTTTGACGCGTAAGAATCTAATTAAAAGGCGCTTGGATCGTAACACTGCAGCGAATACGAGTACATATAACTGTCAAGTTTTACGCAAACCACTAAAGCCCGTAGTATGCACCGTCGCTACTCGCCACTATAGTGGATAGGTATAGGTATATACGACGAAAACTGTGTTTACTCACACACATACACACGCGTCCGTAGAACATGTATGTGTGTGTATATACATAATACATACATACATACATATACTACCTCCGCAATGCAGATATCGTTGTCATCAGAGATAGAATAAATGTATATATATATATATATATATATATATATATATACAAACGAGTGTGAGTGTATGTGTGTGTGCGCGCGCGTGTTAATGAGTAATACCAGGCAGGAAAATTAGTTTTACTATACGTCTTATTACCACAAAAAAACTAAAATAAGAATTCGCTCACTTAAGTTTTTAGCTGAAATATTGTTCAGCGGGCTAGTGATAGAAAATACAAAGAATGAGTTTTTATATTATTATTACAACTTATCCCCATTATCATTTCACATGGGATGTAATAAGTGTTATTTTCTGTCTAGTGTGCATCTAAAGATTATCGCTATATTGTTTTTGTCACACCAAAATAAGAAATAAACTTTTGCATGTGTATTATTTTTAAGAGTATTGTACAACTTATCAGATAAACAATTTATAAATAAATAATTTTTTTTTTAGCATTATAGACCATTTAGGCCCTTTGCTGCCAATACAACATTCTTCCTCTCTTCTCTATTATAGGCATGTATTAGATCTCCATGCCAATCTGGCCTTAACTCCTGAATATCTCTTTTGATTACGTCCAACCAACGCTGTTTTGGTCTACACTCTACCGCGATGTCTTTTTCTGTTCAGATTTTTTACTAGTACCGTCTTGGCAATACTATTATAATGTATATATATATATATATATATGATATTTTATTTACATTATAAATGCTTTTGTGCAAAAAAAATAACATAAATCTAATAATCAACGTCTCTCTGCGTTTCACTCAATGTGATTGAACTTTGTAAATTATAAATAAAAACAATAATAGAACTATATATTTTTTATAAAATAAATAATAGTTATTTGTTTTTAGTTTCCCTAAATAGTAACTATCATTTATTACATAATTTTATGAATGACAATTATTTTTATGGAAAATTGTGGTATTCAAATATAAGTATAAGGCAGCGAAGTAATGGCAGTTTATTTTCACGGGTATCTCTGTCTGTCTTCTACTCTTCTATAAATATAAATACTTATTTTTCTTTAACTGTTAGTTCAACGATACGAATTTAAGCATAAAAATGTTCAAAAAAAAATATTCTTTTTCATAATATTATGTAATCAATAGAGGTTGCCACTTGAGGAAACTAACATATTAAAAAATCACGTGGCAAACAAATAGTAGAACTTTTTTTTTTCAATAAAAATATAATTTATAACTGTGATAAATTGTATGTGCAAAAAATTTAAATGTGTTCGTTATAACAGATTGAAGAGCATTTTGTAATCTCCGCGGGACATCCTATGTACAGTCTGTGCAAGTACAAGTGTGTGTGTGTATAGATAGGGCTACTCAAACAATGAGCCACACACATATTGTCACACGTGTGTGTGTGTGTGTGTGTGTGTGTGTGTGTGTGTGTGTGTGTGTGTGTGTGTGTGTGTGTGTGTGTGTGTGTGTGTGTGTGTGTGTGTGTGTGTGTGTGTGTGTGCGTTGTAAAAACGAACGAAACTAAAACGATTTATTTATTTTTTTTTTTTTGTCTTACTTTCGAGTACGTTTTGTATAACACGTCCCAAAATAAGGACACCCGATGACCGGAACTCACGCCGCGCCTAAGGTCCATGACAGTGCACAAGGGTGTAAAAGACGGGTCTGCGTATACGCACATAATCGTCGGAGCCAGTGTCATTCATCGAAATGTAATATATCGCCGTCTCAAGTATTGTGTACCGTATTGTGTGATATTTGTGCGCTTCTAATACACCGTGAAGTGTGCGTGTGCGGTAACGTGTGCGCCTAATCCGAACGATAGACGAAAAAAAAAGAAACTTATAGGTACGCACAATATCCACACGCATCATAATGCTACGGATTGCCTCTGAACGAAAATACTTTGTCGTCACTGCAGGTATACTTATTCATTATTATGTTATTATTATATAAAAGAGAAAACGACCCTAAAGTGAAACTTAACGTAATGTTATTATTATTTTTTTTTTTTTGATGTTGGACACATTATGTTTATCTGTGTGTTGCACTTATCGATATAATATTACGTGGCAATGATGAACTGTGTCCGGATAAATAGACGGTATACCACCAACGTCTTTCAGGTCACATCTCCCAATGATCAATGCCAAAGTATGTAACGGATGTGTTTCGATTTTTTTCGTACAGGACGAAGATTATCAATCAACCCTCTGCAACGTGTGTACAATAATGTTACGTGTCCTTGACATGTTTGTAAAAGAATACGAAATATTTGTAGCGACACTATGGAAAAAAAAAATTAACCGAAAATCATGGTACTTGCCGAATTTCATAATATAATATTACGGACGATTTATCGTACAATAAGTTTCATTCATGTAAACACGTTAGACACAAATTGTGTTTAACATTTTGAGAAAAGCAAAAAATCCACACGGTGTAATAGTTTTACGATAATGTTTATTTATTGATTAACTGTAATAAGAACCACATTTTCGGACAGTCGATTTTGTCTAAAAGTTACATAAAACCTCTCCGTAGATCAAAAATCTCACCTAGATCTAATATCAAAAGTTTTCTGAAGTGTGAGGAAAACTATCATACAATTAAATAAAACGGTAAAATATTAACTAAAAAAAGCGGACTGGTAAATTGTTCTGCAGTAAAAGCCAGGTAGTACGCTGGGCTTTGTCTAAATTTATGACGAATATTACAGTCTACGATTTCTGTTTTTGGACCCTCGTTTGTATTTTAATTCGTTTTCAAATTACTTAATAAATGATAAATTATTGACATCAAACTTTTTAATGCGTAATTTAATCGGACATTTTCTCCATATAAAGTATACCAGCTAAGTATACTGTTTATTTACTATCAATTTTTATTGGTTTTACAATCATGTGTTTTTCATTTCTTTTTTATGTATGTACCTACATGGACGCCCGTAGGTAACATAACAAATATAATATACAAAATAATTAGTTTTTATAATCGATAGTAGAAATGAATTAATAGAGTGTATAATAGTGGATAAAAACCGATTTATGTAAACGGAGACGACTTATAGCCGGAGAAGGCTATGAGCACGGGCTGTTGCCCTTTGGTTTGAAAAGTTTAAAGCGCATGCATTGGTCGATTGTGGCAGAGAACGATCTTGGTTTCTTTAAATGTGATTTTATTTTTCATTTTTATTCTCACGACCGATCACTGTGCATTTGATACACAACACAACGAATGTTACAGCAGGCGTTTTATTCCCTCGCGCACGGTTTGCACAAGAGTGAACGCGAACGCGACATGTCATTCGTTTTCCGTGTGTTGTCGCTCACTGTTCTGAACTCCTTCGTGATACAGTAGACGCCGCTTATAAGAATCACTTTGGGACCAGTACAAAATGAGTCTTATGACCGAATCTTATAGGCGAAGTGGAACAAAAAAAATTAATTACGCATTTATAAATTTTATTTTACTACATATTTTGCTTTGATTTTAATACATTAACACATATTACATATTACATACTTTATTATTGAATACGTTTCTTAATTTATTATAAATTGAATAAATTTAATAATCCCGATAAAAAAAACTACGTGCACGTGTACGTATGTGTATTTACGTACCCGTAATTACGATAACTGTGCAGCCGCCAGATAATCAATACACTATAATAATGATAATCGTTGCGATTAATTTTTCAGTATCGATTTATTTCTGAATTATAACTAAAAAAGTTTATTTTCTACTATTTATTTTACAAAATTCGAGTCTTATAACCGATTAATTTTTTTAATGTATTTGGATACGTCCGGACCAGACGATTCCAGACGATTTTGAGTCTAATAAGCGACTGAACCTTATATCCGTGAGTCTTATAAGCGGCGTCTACTGTATTATCGTTATCGCTCTGTTTGTTTTTCGTGTCGACAGCCCTCGCGTGGTATGACATTGCATCATGCCCGTGGCCGTGAAAACCGCGCTCGGCGGTCCGAGTCGGACGAGTTGGACGCGCAGCATCTCGGCCTCGGAGACCCGACGATTCGGGTCGTCTCGGTCGCTCTCGGCGGGCCGTCCGACACGGACACGTAACGTAACGCACGAAACATAACGGCGGCGGGACGGACGACGGACGACGGGTAGACAGCTCGACAGAAGTCATGAGCCGGTGTCGTTGACGGCCCCGAGACGTGCGGTCGGCGGCGGCCGCGGCCACGGTGGACGCACGAACACCCTTCCGCGTGTACCACCGTTGTGGCCGGCTGTTTTACGGCACGCTCGGGGTCCGCGTCCACGAGGACGCGCGTCGTTCTCGGCTGTAATTATGTACATACATTTTTTTTAGTATTCAATCAAAGTTAAGTTCCGTATTTAATTTGAATTTTTAAATACCTGTTGCAATTTCACAAAACTGTTTTCATGTATGACTATAAAAATACTAGTCAATACTGGATACCATTGATATCACTTGAGTATTGCATCAATTTTGTTTCATAAGATTTTTATTTTTTTCAGAAACTTTTTGATGCTTAAGTTATCTCTTGAGTTTAGCCCGGAATCGTTTTCCGATTTGTTTGATCCGAATGATTGATTCATCGTTAATTTCAAATTTCAAATAACATAAATAATATACCTATATATTGCCTACACGTGAAGTTCGTCAATTTTAAAAGTGGCTTATTTAAGGTTCCCAACAGTAAAAACCTAACTTCGTTATCTTGTCTGCATACCGAAGAATACCCACGGTGCGAAGTAGATCCGGCTTTATTTTTATCATCACATAAACCAATGTGGAAATAATAGCAATAATATTGTAACATAAAAGATTAAAGTCTAAATCTAGAACTTTTGATGCATTTACAAAACGTATTATTTTACCGATTCGGATTCGTGTTCATGAAATAAATTCGTGTTCACGAAATTCTATACGATTTCAGCATATGTAGTAAATTCCGAAAAAAAACACATAAATAAATCATAACCTTCTAGGATCTCCGAAAAATAGCAAACACAATTGCCCAACTAGAGTTTTCAACAACGCGAGAACATCAAAATAAAAACTATAAAACACGGTGTTATAGATATTTAAAAATCAAAAATGTCTTCAAGTATTCCGATCGGATATCCACCCAAATCTCTTTATTAAAATTCTATTCAACACAATGATTTCTAAGAATTCTTCAAAGACATCTAAAGCGTGATGGGTGTTATCATTTTTCACATAAACAACGTAAAGTATTAAATATAAGTGTACACAGAAAAAAAAAATAAGTATCAGAAAACAAAATTACATTATTATGTGTGAGTTTTTAGAAATTTTTCTTGTAAATTTTTCATAATAAATATTATAAACTTATTATTTCACCATAACTGCATATTGTTTATGTATCCGGATCTCGTGATATATTAATATTTTACAACTGAAATTGAATAATATTGGTAAACATAAATTAATTCCAGTAGATACTTGTTTTAATGATTAAAAAGTTGGAAAAATTTTTTTAATCTAAGCAATAATTTGAAAAAAAAAAAGTGTTACGTTTAATTTTATTTTATTTGTACAATAACTATTATTTCTTGAATATCACATATGTATGTGGTGTTATGATACTGTATCTTCTTTTTGTCAGTTGTTATTTCAATAATATACATACCTAATAATTAACAATATAGCGTTTAATTTCTTATGTATTCATATTCAAATCACTTAATAGAACTCGTATTTGAAAGGCATTATATTAACAAGTCCATTTATGTCAACTTAATATTAAAATAAAGAACATTGCAATACATAGTCTTGTATGAAAGTCGTATTACACTATTATTATTAATACGACGTTCATACTCATCCGTAGTCGAGTCTTATTTTTTTAAATTGTATATACAGCTACACTCGAATTAAAATATAAATCATTTTTAATTCAAATTTATGATCAAAATCGTCATATTTTTTGGTAGCTAATCGGTTTGTTTTTTGATTTAATCGAAATGCGTATTTATTATAATTCGTGACGTATACTGGACAAGGACATTGACCATTTCCTGTTGGTCCGACAGGAGTAAATATATACGCTTACACGCGCGTATGTGTGTGTGTGTGTGTGTGTGTGTGTGTGTGTGTGTGTGTGTACGCGTTATATGATGTTCAGTAATATGTTATCAGGTTTAGTGAGCAGTTATAATAAGAAAATATCTTTTGCGGTATAAAAGAGGTAAATATGAATGCAACAATATAATATTGCGTTCGACTGTCATATGAACTGGTCTACGAACGATACGAAGTGAACGTCGTGTTCACGAGTGGCGTTTTATGAATTTAACTGAAAATTTTTAGATGTTAATGTATATTCGAGTTGTCGTCGAGACCGGTTCAATGACAAGCCATATTGCCGCATAAACATATATACTGTCCAGATAGCAGGCGTAAACGTTGGATAATAAATCAACACACGGCACGTTAAATTTTATTGATCCGGTACATATTTTACGATACTATTTGAGAATGCGTGTGTGTGTGTGTGTGTGTGTGTGTGTGTGTGTGTGTGTGTGTGTGTGTGTGTGTGTGTGTGTGTGTGTGTGTGTGTGTGTGTGTGTTTGTGTGTGTGCGTGTGCGTGTGAGAGAAAAAGAGAGAAATAAATAAGGAACAAGAGATAGCAAAAACTTAGTTCTTCTATACGTCCGACTCCCTACAAAGCACATCCCCTCAATCATAGGATTTTTCGACGTCAGGTATTCGTGTTTTAGAAAAAAAAAGTCATTGGTAATTCTTATCTGTGACCACAGCCAATCATTGTGTAATAATTTTGAATTTATTTAATTTATTATTTTTATTTAAATTCGTGCAAATGGTTTGACAAACTTCCGATACTTGAAAGAAGATTATAAGTATTATATACAGTGTCAATGTACAATAACATTGCACCTACCCGATGTGTAGTATACGTCGTATGAATACTTACGCAGTTGTGCGTATAATATTACTTATAACAATAGAATGACGAATTGATAGATTCGTGATAAATGGTTTTTGTTTCGGTATAATACGTGTGACTCGCCTGTAATGAACATCAAGTGTTTTAAGTAATAGAGACATTTACGATGCGTTATTCGGTATTTGACTTAATAGAGTTAAAAGATATATGGTGCCGATTGATTGAAACTGAACACGAGAAAAGACAAATTATTGACACAGCTGGTGCCACGTGTATTGATATATATATATATATATATATATATATATATATATATATATATATATATATATATATATATATATATATATATGCGTAGACTATAAGTATAATATACCTAGCATAAGTGGTGTGTATATTTAATATCCGTACATGGGTACTGTACATCAATAATATAGTAAATACGGTTGTTTTAGTTATTTATGAAAAATACCTGGTCAATAGGGTTTAGAACATTATTACTAGGTTCATAAAAAAATGATGACATGCATAAAAAATACATTATTGTAAAACTTGTACGTTCTTCGCCTTTTTCAGAACATAAAATTGCACGGATCTTAAATTTTAGGTCTGTAATAATTTGTTGTTAAATCATAACTGTTAATCAATTGCCCTAATCAAAACCTACCCTAATATTGCATCTCAAAAACACTCGTCGTGACACGTTTAATTCAAGTAAACGCTCGTGATTAAGTGAAAATTACTGTCCGTGAATATGATTTACGCCCCTTACAGTTTAAGGTCGTTTTCGTCTTGAATATTAACAACTCTGTATGCCAATCAAGAATTATTTACATTTATAGGCGCAACTTATCATAAAAAATATCTCGTTTCATGACACATGTGCACACACTAGGTCATCGATGTTGTCGAGCATAATAGTGGTCCGAACAGTCAGTCGTAAAAGCAATATCTCGAAGTGGAATTTTGGCCATGCGTATTTATCACCACGTCCATCGGCGGGATTCATGCGTCGGTCGCAATGAATTTATCGTTCTTTTGTTTGCTGCGTAATGTTGAGAATTCGGTGATATTTTTCACGAAATCGGTCTATGTAATTCAGGTTACGATCCGGTGTCATGAAATTTCAATGTCGACGGTATTTTTTATGTTCGGATCTGCGCTCCGACCGCCGCCATGCACCATCACTGCCACACAACTTGTGCTCGTGTAATCAATACCATCATACAGGTACTTAATCATATGCTTTCTGCATACCTACATGCGTACATAAATGTATGTAAATTATTTTTCTGCATTAAATGAACTTCATCTGTCAAATCCCAAAGACCATTTTATACTCATATTTGATTTTAATCCGTCCTCGTTATACTGGTCTCTCCATTTTCTATCGCTCAATCGTACCTCTCAAATAGAATCATTAAAGTGCATAATCACAATGATGTTATTTTAGACTTGGTTTCGTCCAATGTTCACATTTCTACTTCTAAAGGCCTAGACTCATTGATACCAATTGATAAACACCGCCTGGCTTTGAATATCTCACTTACATATAATATAATTAATATTCTACCAGTTGGTAATTTAATTTATGACTTTGTTAACTCTAAGTATTCCAAAAACGTAAAATCGTAACTCTTTTTCTACAACTAATTTTAACACTTCAATGACTTAGTAAATCAATTTTACATTAATGACATGAGTCATGACAATAAAATAACATAAGTAACATGTATTAAATATCTATCAAACTTTATATGTCCGTAAACTCTGATTATATATTATACTATAAAAAAAAATACATAGTATTATAATAAAACAGTGTTCGAAATGATGGGAGGAGAAACAAACTCCAGATCTTTTACCACAGCCATGATTTGATTCTATAATGACAATTCGAATAAATTAATAATAAATTACTACAGCAAAAATTATAGTTTTCATTAAAAAAAAAATTACTAATATTCCGAAAAATACTTTTGAAAAAGTCTTTACCAACAACGCTAAAAATAAAATCCAAATAAACGATTAAACAGTTTGAATTTATTTTTAAAATTTTAAAATTTACTATTTATTGAAACGTAGGAAACGTATTTTGACTCAGAAAATTGACTCAAGATGTCTAAAGTTCATGGACGCTGGGGAAGTGTCTCTTAGGCTGCCTCTCTTAATCCGAGCTTGCATAAGGTTTAAGCCATCAATTATATTTTAATAGAGCATTGTATTTATTTCAAACTAGGTTTTGAGTAGAACACTATGGAATTTACCCATATTTAATTGTTAAATATTCATGTTTATAAAATTATCAATAGGCAGTACAATGATTATGAATTTATGACTGTGTGCCTAATATTGAACAACCCTATTAAATTGGTTTCTTAGCACAGTTGATGGAAACGCTTTAATTGACTTATTGTGATATCTAGTTGATTCAATGGAAACTTAAATATATTATGTAAAATAATCACACATTTATGACGAACAATGATTTTGAGCAAACGAACGGCTAATTGAGTAAATACAGTATATTACAGTTAACTTGAAATTTAATTGTTTGACAAAGAAGTTTTTGAAGGCCAATGACAATAGCCGTCACAAAACATTCGATTCGTTTAACCACTAATCAATATTGTCTTTTCATAACGGTATGTTTTTATATAGAATTATAAATCATTACTTAGGTATACATTTTTCTCTGCACTGTTAACCATTCACAACACGTGAAGGTTGTGTTTTATATGCAATTTAAATCACTATTTCTCTGAAAAGTTAATTTTTATGAAATTTTCTAACAAAAATATTTTATATATATATATATATATATATATATATATATATATATATATATATGTTTAAAAAAATGGTTAATTTAAATAATATTAATTTTTTTAAATAATTCGATAACAATGCTCAATATTTTAGATTCCTAGTGAAACAAAATACCTATTGGTTTTACCATGATTGTTTTTTTTTCTGGAGACTCTTTTTTTTTTTTATCAGTAAACATTGTTTAAAAGTTTTATTCAGTAACACTATAAATCAGAAATAGGTAGTAGATGGTACTCCGATTATTTCTCTCTCTTATTTTCAAGTTTTCCAAACGTGAGAAAAATCTGACAAAAAAATAATGTAAAATCGGTAAAATGTGCCAAAAACAAGGCTTTAACTTAATCGATTTTATCTCAAGTACCAGAAACTAGAAATTTTAGTTAAATTATTTTCAAAGAAAAATTTCAGTTTTAAGCATGCACAAAATTTCTTTAAACGAGATCTATATATTATATAACTTGTTTTTGTGTGTTTAAAATTAATAAAAGTGTGATAAATTATTTTCAGAATCATTTAATACGAAAATATTACTGCTATGATAACTATAAAAATTACAAACAACAATTATTTTTTTATGTTATTTCATAAAAAATGTAATTTATAGTTTAATATCTATCTGCTATCTATCTGAAACCAATACGTTAATATTATGATAGAAATCTATTTTATAAATTTATTTTGATTAACACTTCAAAAATAGCATATTAAATACGCATTTAAATATATGTTATATAAAAAACGTAACTAGTGACAGATACTATTAGTGATGTATTTGTAATTATATTGGTTACAGTGCGATCACAACGCTCATTTCTCGCGAGAGTCGATCGCACGGAGCGTCACAAGGGATAACCTAACTTTTGATTACGTCAAATGAGTCACGTAAATACGTACGAATAAATTACAGATTTTAACATTTATCACGACGACGGAGCGGATTCGTGGATTACGTTCATCAGAAGTGTGCGACAGAAGCGAGAACGTATACTAGCTGGGTCCTGTGTGCGGTCGTAAGAAGAAGACGGTGACGACGACGACGACTACGATGACGAGGAGGAGAAGGACCGGACACAGAGATTATACTACCGGTGCGTCCGGACACGGTGGCGGCCGCGTCTCCTCGCACGAATTATTTATTGGGGTCGACTTTTCTTGGGGGCAAGGCGCCCGTGACACGCGGGGCCCGGTGAAGTTTTGCGCGCGGATTCCCGACGTCCGACACTTCAATACGCCCCGGCGGATTAACTCGTTGTGCCCGGGAGAACGCGGATCTCTCTCTCGGCCGGCCATCGCGATGTACAAGCTCGTGCGCACACAATGGGACGGCGGTCGAATAATACAGATTTATCGCCCGCCAAATGCGATTTTATCTCGTCATCCGCGTACAACGCACGGTACCCGGACAAAACCCTTTTTGTTTGGCGTCGTGGACGACGACGACGACGACGACGACGATTTTACCCAGCAGTTTTCCAAAGTTTAACTCCGAAATTCCATCGGATACCAACGAACCAGACCCTCTCTCTCTCTCTCTCTCTATCTCTCTCTCTCTCTTTCTCACTTTCTCTCGAACGACTGTATAGTCTTTAACGCATTCGTAATTATTATTTTTCCTAGTCGACTTACTTCTCTGCGTGGTGGTGTTTGCGCACATAGTGTTTTACGATCTATCGCAATGGACGGTGAAATAAAAACAGCCGGCCAAATACTTCCGGTGGAAGTTTGTTCTTCGTCGTTTCGCTCTTCGAACAAAATATTAGAGGTGGGAGTAACAATCTCGTCTAGATAATTTTTATATGATTGATTCGTCCGGTGTACGATAGTGTTTTATGATTTTATTTTCAAATTTAAAAACAGATTAATGATGATTAATTATTGAATTTGGCGAACGATTTCGAGTGAAGTTCAATGTACGATTTTATTATCAACAAATGTAATCCATAATAATGTAAATATTAATACTTGTGAACATTTCAAATCATAAGAAATAAGTAGAAGAATAGTTAAATAAATATTAAGTTTTAACAGAATAAAAAACTTCACCATCTCGTAACGAAATTTCTAACAGTTTTGATACGGAGCACAATATTGGAAATGACTGTAAATACTGAAAAACTTGATTTTATTTTTTTACAAAATGTATGTGACATTGAATTTAGGTGTTTTAAATGAAACGACCAGGGACGCCCACAGTCAGGGCGGGCAAAAAAAAAAAAATTGTGACTCGTGAAGTACAATTATTAATTTTACGAGTAGGTACATAATAATATTATACTCGTAATTAATGGTACAATGATTGTCAGAGAGTCACTGAGTACCCTAGTCATGTGAGACCGACTTCATGTAAAAAAACCTCCGATTTTTTAACTGACATGCAAAATTTCAGGGGGCCATTCGCTGCCCCTTCCCCCCTCCAGGCGTCCCTGGAAACGACCTATATCTAATTAACTATACTTGCCTAAATATTCCGGTACGTTTGAGTGAAATCTTCAACATTTCGGACAAAGATATTTCACTGCGACGGGTGAGAAATCGTCGCATTCGGATTATGGAACGAGCATTTTCATTACTGAACTTTGTCGTGCAAATGCAATAGTTTCTTGTTCTTTAATGGCACACAGGCTGTCTAGTGTATCGAGATTTTCAAACCCATCGACATTTGTCGGTGGCCCCTCGAGTTATAAAACGTATATTATATATGTGTCATATACCTACATATATCATACTTCTTTTTACGTCCGTTTCGTTTTCATAAACCCGCGGGCGAAACCGTTAACTCCTGGCCACAACAAAATACCAGTAACAAGTATCTGGGGGAAATGGATGGTGGAAGTTGCGAGAAAATGAAGAGGGAGAGCATTCGATCCATTAAAAACGCATATATCGCCACCGTCACGATTATTCTTTATAAAATTACCATTTGCACAATGACTGCACGATATAATAGTTATAATAATAAAATAGTGCACGTACATACCTGGAACCCGTTGAATATTAATGATCAGACGGTTTATTATAGTTTAATTATCGTATACTCGGGGTGTTACTCGTCTCAAGTGGTTTGTCCTGCCGCCGCCACCCAAAGAGGGATTCGTGCAACATTAATCCTATGTGTAATTCTTTCGGGCATCAGGTAACGACAATGACACACCCCTCGTTCAAATCTTTACACGAGTTGTATTACGACTTTCAACCCCTTTGCGTGACCATCATCTTCACTGCCACTGCTGGCCCACAACTGGTTTTACTCGATCGTTTTGTCTTTTGAAACGCAATTATTACTAACTCTAATTCTCATTGTCACCAATTGTTCGTAATTTTAACCTATCGCTTTATAATTTATTTACCCAACCGGTTCTCTTCAAAAATCTTGTCAGCTGTAATTGCTACGCATATTATTTAATATGTTTTCAGTTAAATCTTGCTTCTGAAACGAAAAAACCATATAATGTACGATGACATTTAAATTTTTTTAAATGTTCAAAATTATGTCAATATTTCATTTTTCCATATTAGATTCACATTTGTCAGCGCAATATACATGGAATAGGTGATAGGTATTTGATACACGGATGTTTTCTACTTACGTTGTCTATAGAATGGTTAATTTAATAGTTTATTATTGTATCGGATAAACGTTTTAAATAATTTTTCAATTAAAATGATTAGGCTAGGTATTAATTATAATGCAACTGTATAAAAATCATAGTCAAATACCCCATTCCTTAAAAATTATAAGATTTTTTTTATATCTTACTAGTATACAAATTGAATATAAATAAAATGTATTTTTCTTAGTTACTTCTAAAGTTGATAGTGAATAACAAATATATCAACTTAAAAAACATGTACGCTTTGATAATAATTGTACATTTGTTTTACCTTGACAATATGTTAATGTGTGGGGCCATTTAGATTTGAGTATGATAAATGTAAAATTTAAATATTTATTGAAACTAAGTAATGATTTATAAATTCATAAAATTTAACAAATACATTTTAATGATTGTAATTAAAATTCCAAATAGTTAGATGGCTTACTTGATGTTCACTAAATATACCTATGTAGTTACCCAATAATTAAATAACTGTATACTACTATGTTGATTTGAATTTTATATGTTTAAAATCGGTATTATTTACAATTAATAACTTTTACATGTAATTTGATTGAAAAGATATTGATTTTTTTTTTCTTTTCAAGAGTTCAAATTCGCATCCATAAGACTGTGAATAAATCATTATCATAAAAATAATATAAATAATAATTTTAATATACCTAACCTAACTTAAAGAATTAATATTCGAAGGCAAATTAAAGGTATTGAAAATACAAACTGTCAGTCATTAATAAAAGATATCAATTTTTTTAAAGTTCTATGTTTTTTTGGGCTGGATACACACTTTATTTTCGTGACCAATTTTTAAAGCAGATTTTCTAAAACGCTTTTTTGCGTAATTTTCTAGCAATGCTAGGTTGCATAGCATCTATTAATTATTTATATACATTTTTAAATTTAAAAATTTTTTATACTATAATCTGAAACTTAAATATTGTTTTACTCATAATCTTAACTAAAAGTTCTGAAAAATTTTCAAAAATCGTTAGTCGATTTTTTTTTTTACACGCGTAGAACTTTTTAATTTTTATAAAAATCATGAATTCCATGTAAATTAACGATATTTTTCAAGAACAAATTATACAATTTAAAATTATTAATTTGATAAAAATCTTGTTTTGCCGTTAGATTTGCCACATATCTAAGGATCAAGTTTCATAAAGATTAACTCTATGAATTAATTTTTACACATATTTACAGTTAGATTTACAGCTCAAATAGCTCTTTTTACGTAAAATGTCTAATTTATTATTTTTTTATGTACATTATCACGTTTTCGAGTAGAAATAATATTCAAAAATGTCATGCAGCATCTATGGATCAGGAAATTTCATCTAGTCGGTACATTAAAGAAGCCATTTTCTCAATTTTCAAACGATTTTCTTTCCGAACGTATGGAAAAACTCCCCGAAAATTGATTAAAAATGGTACCTAATTCTTGGGTCGACGAGATTTTCTTAAAATTAATTTTTGATATTTAGAAATAAATCAAAAATAATGGTGCTTGATATTCAAAATGTTCATCCGTTATTAACATAACCTTTGTACAGACTTGACATGAGTTTCGAAATCATATTACCATTTTCGGGCAATATATAGAACTTTAAAATTTTTTTAAATATTTCGATTTTTGGAAACACTTTATAACATGACAATTTCTAATATTTTAACCAAAAAGACTAAAACACGTGTTTTTCTATCCGTATCCAAAGTTTTATTATAATTGAATTGACCAATTAATTTTTAATTAACATTTAAAGGTGAAAATTATATCATTGACACATTTTTATATTCAATTTACATACTTGACACATAGTGTTTAATTTGAAAATTCATACCCCCCCCCCCACACACACACACATATAACCATCAAAGGACGTGCGTGTGCGTTCGAGGTGCGTTTAGTAGCTCGGACGCTCGTGTATTTGTCGATAATAGTAATTATGTTGTCGTCGTTGTAGTTTGTACAACGAAAAAATGCTGTTTCTTGGACCGCGATAAAATCCATTAGAAAAACTATTCGGAACAAAACGTCTTGGGTATATAGAGAGAAAAAACAACAGAGCCGTTTGACCGCGACGGCCGGCGAGTGCGGTGACAGTTTTTCCAATCATATAAATAACGGTCAAGAGTGGAACGCTCGTGGACCTCTCCGCGACGGTCGTGGTAGATTCGAAACTTGGAATTTTCGTGCACAAGAGCCGCCTCCCCGTCCGGCCGGACCCGTCTCCGCGCGCATCGCCGGCGTGGCTGACACGGTCGTTGTCGTTACGGACCGGCGGTGCTGCTGTTGCGGTCGATGATTATTATGACATCAAAATGCGTCGTGCACGCGCAAATAGTTGATTTATCATCGACACGGAACACGTCGTTTTATTTATTTCGTATTATTGTTTTCATTGTGACGGCGACGACGGCGGCGGCGGCGGCTTCCTTTTTTTTTCTCTTTTTTCTTCCACTTCTTGTTTTTATTTCCCTCTGCTCCGTCCACCGGGAGTTTTATACCGCACGTATAACCGCCGTCCGCCGTCGCCGCCGTACAGTCAGAACAATGGGTGCGGGCTCGCTGCCTCGGTTGGTGTCACATTCCGGACATTTTAAGTTTGAAAGACGTACCAACTGGGTGTGCGGATTAACTCTATTGTTTCTCGTTGTGTTTGCTGCGCGTTTCAGGAATTAGTCCGGTTAATTTATTAATGTTGTCTCGGCTGAAATATATATACCCGTGCGCGCCAGCGGTTATATACTCTGCCGACGACGTCTCCGCAGCACGTATTTTAACTACGGCGGCGACGAAGTGACGTGGAGGAAAAAAAACGAGAGAAAAGCAAAAAGAAACGGAGAGGAAAAAAACCAATACACCGCAGATCGTAACATTGAAAAACAACGAAAACAAACGAAAAAAAAAACTGTCAAGAATATATGCGCGAGAGTATATAATAATATATACGTATGTATGTATATAGAGGTATATTATACGACGGTTCGGGTCGACTGTGAAAGATAATAATATATTACATCGCATGCGGATCCACCTATGCGATTCTTTTGGGCAACTAAAAATCATAAGTTTGATCGAAATCTGAACGTATGAACACAAACAATAAAAGAACCGATTCCATTTTATTTATTTTTCGTTCCGTCCTCTTGCCTCGTCCCCCGCCGTAGGTCCTTCGCTCATTTCAATGTTCCTCCCGGGCACCCGACCCCAGCGTTTTCGGCGGAGAATTATGGCTCGAGCACGGTGAAATATTCAATGCTCGGCGCCGCCGCTGCTTCCAAACTCGCAGGTGGTTTTTGGACGTCTCGTCTCTCCGCGCTCCGTCGCCCGTTGTAACTCACTGGATGTAAGACGGTATAAATCTGCCGGGAAAATGACCCTGTGAGTGACTTTTTTCATTCTCGGCACACAATTTTTTCATCGTATAACCGTATACATGGACATTATACGCGTATAAAGACGAGTGTAGACAATATGAAATCATCAACGATTTCAATGATGACTACATAGCGGGAACTTTAATATTTAACCTATATAATAGTTCACTGAATCAAACTATTTTCACTTCACCATACATATTTATGACACTTATTGTGTAATTAAAATTAATTAATTTAAATGCGTGTTCTTCATTAAACATCAAAAAAAAAAAATTAAACGAAATAATCAGTTATATTGTAAAAAATATTAATTAATACAAATAATTGGGTAAAAAAATATAAAATTTACGAACTTGTCGATTTATGTAAAAAAGTACAGTATAAAATAATTGGTTGTGCTTGTATATGATTAAAAAATAACTGATTAAAATATCAATTTCAACACTAATTGAACCGGTTGATCATGATTTTAATTATAGATCAATCCTATACTGTTAACATAGTATTATTATATTTAAATTTTAATGGAATTCCTTTTATTATATGTTAGCGGAAAAATCAGTTAGGTTTTGTGATTGTAATCTATCATCGATTTTTGAATGGTAAAAATTATAACAGTTCTAATTAATACGTCTACCTAAAATTAATAAATCAATAATTATTATTTTAACAATATTTTGAATTGATATGGTATTGTAGTACGCACCAATTAAGAACTATGTAAATGATAAAAAAATTGGTGGTTTGCGTTTGGGCGAATTACCTTTTTAACCTTTACCATTGTAAAAACAAAATAATCTTGCTGAAACAATAAAACTTTAGTAAATCGAAAAAAAAACCTTTTTGACCACACAATAAAAGTAATGTGTTTGGGCGAATTCTTATAATATGTTTAAGCGAGTATGTATTAACCACCTAATGAAGCACGTGATGATGTAAATGCGTTCCAAAAAAAGAACATTGTATTTACGTATTATTAATTGAACTTTATATTTCAGAGAATTTCATATTTCGTTCTTATTTATGGACAAAGAAACCTACAAATGATCCAAACACAACTAATAGAGCTAATCATTCCACGAACTTTACAATTCTTAAAATTATTCATCACGCCAGTTCCAAGTCGTTAATGTGTTACAAAAAATTCAAATAGAAAGTAATATTCAATGCTATACATATGAATAAAAACATTTACAGCATTCGACGAAAAGTTATCTGAGCAATGAGCATCAATAGTTGAATATAGAGTATAAGGTCATATTAAATTTTCAAAACTTTTAGTTAAATACCTATTAAAAATGTTATTAAAAATAAACTATGAAAAACGATGTATTTTCAAAGTTCTATTTTTAGCCCAAAAGTTGAACATTTTTTTTTTAACTTGAGTAAAATATACAACAATACATTATTAATAAATAGTGGATATTTTTAGTAATATTGCTTTTGGAGTTATGGCTAAATGGCTAAAATCGATGTTGCAAAAGTGTCGATTACGGCAAATTTTACCCTTTTTTACAAGTTTTTCAGTGTTTTTGCCTCACGTCTGAAAAATTGAACCTTCAAAGTACCATCTAAAAGTGATTTCCTATCTACAGAGTCGCCAGACGAAACTTTTGGGCAAAGTGAAGTGTACCAAATAAGTGCCTCCTTAACAGAAAAAAAATTAAATAAACATAAACCAATAGATATTTCGCTTCACTCGGAATCTATAAAAATTCCTTCTACGTTTATGTACACAATATAATGTAACTAGGTACGTTTACTACACGTCTGCAAATTGTTAGGTGCAATACTTCAATTCAAATTTTAAATTAAGAATACTTATGATAATGCAACACTAATTACACGTCAAAGAGAAACTTATCACTGGTTACCGACTATCTTAAACTACGGTCGTTCGACGTCATTCTCACGGTACACACTGTGTGTGTTATATTCAGTGACCTGAGGTTTATCCTATAACCCAGTAAACATTTTGGAAAACCGCATTCTATTATTCACCGCTTCCGGTTTATATCAATATAGTCATCATCATTGTATTCTTCATCGTCAAACATCGGGCTCTTGATGTACTATTAAAATATGTTTATAGTTGCGCGAGTCATTCTCTTATTGTGAATGAAACAAATGACATATTTTTTTTTATTTTTTGTCAAAAGTAGTATCCTAGTTCACCATCTGAATTATAATCTTTGTTCGTGTTGTTTATTAGTATAAGCCTAAAATTTCCCTACACACTATGTTTCTATACACTAAGATTGCTTCATACTTAAGGTCTAGTGCTCATCGAGAAACGCATTAACGAAACGACCGTTTCGCGAGTTGTGTACGTGTGTGACTATTAAGTTTTATGAACTAGACTCGTTCCTGTATTGTCGCGAAAACCGTGCATACCATACGAAACAGCGTGTGCACATCACAATAATAACAATACGTACAAATGAGTTTTCCATGAGGCGACGACCATTGCGGACCGTCCGACCGGTGTGGCGCGATCCACAATGGTCTTCACACATACACACGCGCGCGCGCGCACCCTGTGACGCGGGCACACACGCATAACGGGCAACACAATGAAAGTGACAAATTTATGAGCCGCTCTCGCGACGGACCCCTTTCCACGGCGGTGGCAGCGTTGTATACAAGAGGACGATCACCACCACGGATGAAACCCGTGCAAAACTCCACCGGCAGCGGTCGAAACTTCTTCCTTTGTTGGCCGCGTTGGATTCTCTCTCTCTCTCTCTCTCTCTCTCTCTCTCTCTCTCTCATTTCTCGACTCAATCCACCGCTATCCCATAAATTACAGTCTTTTTATCTCTGCGCCATGATACACCACCACCGCGTGTCTTTCAATCCTCCTCTCTCACACTGTGTTGCTACGACGACCCTATCGCCCTCCCTCTACGTACACACACACACACGCACACACAGCGCAATTTTTTGGTAATTATCATATTGGATTGGCCAGCATTCAGTGTATATTCAACGACGACGACGACTTCAGTCTGTATGTATAAATATACGTATTGTATAGTATACGGTGGCAGTAGTGTGCCCTCGTAATTCATAAATTTACGACCCGAAACGTCATACGCTGCCAACTTCGCGATTTATGCGTCCGCGCGCCACGACAACGCGTTTCTTCCCATCGTCGTCGTGCCGTCAGGCTTGTATTTATCTCTCTCTCTCTCTCTCTCTCTCTCTCTCTCTCTCTCTCTCTATCTATCTCTCTCTCACTACTACTACTACCCTCACCTATTTTTGACTCTTTTCTCTCCCTCATATAATTATATATTTGTGCGCTCTCACACACACACAAACGTATATTATATTTTCCAATTGATTTTGATTGTAGTCGACAGCTGGCTCGAATCCGAATATATAAAACATTACGAAAAAAAGAGAACACACCATGCTAATATAGGTACCGATGTTACACGTTAAGAGAATAGAGACAATGATAAAATGTGTATCACTAAATGGTGAAACATTTAGGTTTGCGAAGAACCGTTCCCGTTAAACGTTAATCTGTATAAGCTCACAGTGCACACTGATAGTATATATAGACCAGCGTTTCCCAACTTCTATTACTCGCGGAACCTTTTCGGGGTCTTGAACTTTTCGTGGAACCCCCATATTTTTTCTACGAGAGTAATGCTGACATGTGTTTTGTACACTTAAATGAGTGGGTTGTCGGATACTTCCGTCACAAGGTTTTCACGGAATCCTCGGCGCCGGCTCACGGAACCCTTAGGTTACACGGAACATCAGTTGGAAAACGCTGCAGGTACAGACGTCCGCGCTAAGTCGCTATCACAACGAACCGCCGCGCTCGCGCTCGTGGAAAATATCGAACGTCGATCACGCGTAACGATTGGTCGGTGAAAAAACGAGCATTGGAAAAATCGAGAAATTTTTTGTTGGGAATTAGGAATACTCGCATAAGCAAAATATACTATCAATTAATAATTTATCGTGTGAATTTATTAGAAACACTCGACTTCGTACTTCAGATCTATACATATAATAATATAATATATAAAGAGCATAGCACGTCTATTCGACAAATATGCGATGACTTTTGGTTTTGTTTAATCTTTCATGACTTTCGCTTATTTTAAACAATTAAAATTCTACTGCACTATAATTTTATGAAGAAAATATTTTTTTTACTACGTATAGGTACCAACCTGGGTAATTTTTAATTTATCTTGTATAACAACCACTACTTATAGCAAACTACATAATTATTAAAAAGTAGGATTTTTTTATTTTTTTTGGACATTTTGATTTACACGTTTCATTTTATAATTGTTCCAATATTTTATGAAATTTATGCTTTTTGAGTTTAGAATACCGAAGAAACTAATTCCTATTCTAAATTTGAATATTATACATTATATATCTTTTAAGCTAATGTGCCCATAGCAAAAGTTTAACTGTCCTATAAAGTTTATAAAAAAAAAAAGGTATTCTTGTTTAAAATATTTTGAGTTCATTTTTGTCAGTGACTTAATATTTAAGAAAACTGAAAACTAAAAAAAGCACGTAGATAAAATATATTTGAAAAAAATTTTAGTAACGAATTGTAACGCAGTAGTATAGTAGTAATAAAAAAGTCTCCTCAATCCTTGGAAAATATGTAATAATGTTGAGTATAGAGAACCTTACGTGAACAACTCATATTAATGGTACGTATAGTATCATATTATTTTAAAGTTTTAACCAATGATGAATCATAATTTTCGGAAAACGATCATGAGTGAAACTCAAGTAATAATTTGAATATCAAATAGTAAAATTTTTGAAAAATGAAAATCTTATTATTAAATAGTAAATCGAATTTTCAAAATTCCCACCAAAAAAGTTTTAAAGTAACCCGTGTCAATTTAATTATAATATTAAAATATTCATAAAAAATTCTCCATTTCGCCGTAATTAGACACGTCTAGCTTATATAAAAAACTATCAGAACCAATTAATGTTAAAATGTAAACATAGCTTAGACTACAAATTCTAATAAAGATACTCGCATGCAAATTTCAGACCTTATAGCCAAAATAACAAATTTTATAAAATAAAAATAAACAATAAATTTGCCATATTACATAAAGAAATTAAATCCGACTTTAAACGTCTGTAAAAAAATAATTTTTACTCAGTTGATATTTTAAAACTTGAACCATAGATAAGAATATATGTGGCGAATGCCAAATCTATTGACGAAAAAAATTTATTTTCTAAATAATTCCAAATTTGATAAGCTTTTTAATGAAAAATATCGCTCATTTACACGTAATTATTGATTATCGTCAAAATTTCGTCGAACAAATAGAATTTTGTCCAACGATAGATTAATATGCATTATGCATCCAGAGTAATATATTATACATTATATATTTAATTGTGAAAACAATACTGTAATTACCGCGTGGTCGACAGGACATGCGAACACATATCTTGGCGGCTGTTACTTATTATGGAGTACCTAAGTTATCTCACTCGTTATCACAGAGCTAATAAAGCACGTAAAAAACACATGCACACATACACACACACACACACACACACACACACACACACACATACTATATATCCCTCTTCGTAAAATAATAACGAATGAGTTTTAATTCACTAATGAAGTTCAAAATCGTCGTCGCGTTTTAACTTCGATTTATTACGTTGTGCATATGCATGATGGGAAGTATACGGATGTGAGTACATTTAATATATATTTATATATATATATATATACTCGTTACGATATATATACCGGTTATTAATGGAGGCGAAGAGTTTTACACCACGTTACGTATTTTGTTCGCATATGTATAATGTACAATATAAATATATATTGTTATGTGCTTGTACGAGATATAATACTACGCATATTTTATTTTATATAATTTATATAAAACAAAAAAAAACACACTTTTTCCCGTGTATCGATACATATTGAATTTATGACGGCTTGTCGTCACTAAATATTGATGCGGTAGCAAAGTAGGTAGGTTTTTCGTTTTATTTACTGTCCGACAGTCTCCTGACTATGGTTTGCACTTAGGGACGGACATCGTAAAGATGCCTACACGCGCACACACTCGCATTCTTTCCGTTCGTTTGGACTTGTACGTTGTATTATACAAACCACCACACGTGCACACGCGGCCGTGTGTACGCACGAGATCGCACGGGTTTGGCAGGTACGGATTACACTGTTTGATTTCTCACCGTGATATATATTTCAAATATACATATACATATATATATATATACATACATAAAATAGATACGCGTTATATAAAATTGTAGACCCATTATCCAGAAACAATTATAATTCATGTTGAATCGAATTTTGTCATTATAATAAAATCTTAAATATCAGCATAATGTGGTATCGTAAAAAAACATTTTTTATGCAATTTAGAAATTTGAGGCCCATTTTAAGGGCCGAACATCATTCGCGCGTCGCTATTTTTCATTTTGACCTTTTTCGTAAGACATTTGCGCATCGTTCCATTTTAGATTCTGAGTGAAGCGAAGGATCTTATGGTTTTACAATGATGTTTTTTTTTTCTGTAAACACTTTTTCGCATAGAAATCCTTGTCCAAAAGTTTCGTCCAGCAACTAATTAGATTCGAAATTGAACCGAGATGGTACTTTAGAGAGGTCATTTTTCCAAAATCTCCATAGTTTTTCCAGTAATCAAAAATAACGATCGAAAAACTGAGTAAAAACGGTAAAATCGGTAAAAATCCGCCGTAAACGAGATTTTCACTGTTCAGATTTTAGGTATTTACTATTAAGTCATAAATCGAAAAGTATTAAAGCTAGAAACTTGAAAATTTTATCCAATATCAAATACATACTTTTTTATATTGGACAACTTTTTCAGAACAATTATAGCACTTTTGACTTAAATATAGAACTTTTAATTTACCAAATTGTTTGAAAGTTTTTATGTAATATAATTTTAAATATTTGACAAAAAGTTCTGAAAATTTAATATGACCTTACTCATATACCTTACCTAATTATCCTAACAAAATTTCAAAAATCGTGACTCAGGATTTTTTTTTTATATACACTTTAATAAATTATTATACGATTTTTTACGATATTGTCTGATTTCTTTTAAGTTTATTTCTAATGAGTTATAATTGTTATAACAATTGAAGTTTAAATGAGTTATATCTAATTGAATATTTTATGAGGATTTAATTACGAAAAAACGCACCAAAAATCATACAAATAACCGTAAAATACGTAAACAGTATTTAAATAATAATATATTATATTACACTGAAGCTTTGCTCAGAATCGTTTTATACTAAAGAAATGAGTCATAATTTCTTTAAAACTTAATACATTCATCACCAATATCTTGTCCGAGAACCGAAGGGACGAAGGACGAACTTGTACCACCATCATCTCACTTACTAGCTTTTTAGGTTGTGCATCGTTTGCGTATCGCCCGTTCACCTTAACTTCTTAATTGTACATCATTTGTGCACAAGCGCATCAATAAATAGCACTGGAAAAGATAAAGAATAATTAGGAGTGATTGTCATAACTCATAAGTATACGACGAGAATCTATTTATTGTATGTAGCCACGAAGGTAATTATGTTTGAAAATATAAACCTTTTTATCAAAAAAGTATGATATCGATCTAGATAGTAAATCACTGGATATCTAGTAATACTCGTGTGGCATGTAAAAGCTGTCAGAAACGGTTCGTTTCACTGATATAACACATTATATTATATACTGTACTTCTGAGTACAAATCGAGATAAAAAAAATTCCAGAAATTTCAGAGTAATTTTTACGATACTAGATTTTATTCGTTTAAAATTAATAATAAAAAAAATTCGAAAATCAACGGAAAGTAGTACTTACACATCAAAAAAAAAAAAAAGATTACCCAACTTATACTGTGAACATTGAATATAACTTTACACAATCAATTCAATTATCACTTTGGTAATAAATATGGACGAAATAGTTACTTGCAAACAATAACGATATTAGGTAAATGCACGATAATTTCCATAAAAAACTAATTAATTAGACAAAAATATTGTCTAAATATGAATAATTGTATTAAATTAACTGTCTTTTAAATACGACAATTATAGCTGCCCATGGAGTATGTAATGACTATGTCTGTCCATAGAGTATATATTATGTAAAGACCACGGTATAGAATATACGTTAGTTATCTTCTATACCGTGGTAAAGACTAAATCGGCCCTTAGAGTACGAACATATAAACAACTGAGGAAGAACGTTTGTAATATTAATGCTAAGGTATCGATTCAAATCTTAGATATCAAAACAAATAATTTGTAAATTTTCGACTTGTCCGTTAGACTTTCCGAAAATGTTCTTTCATACAAACCTTGTCCTGACAATTACAAACAGAATAAAAAAAAGAACGTTCTTCACCTCGTGGGGTATTCTTCACTCCTCGGACAAGTTAATGGGGACATATATGATATAATATTTCTTTAGTTAAACGATTCTGAGAAAAGCTTCAGAATTAAAATATACCGTTTATATATGTTACACAATTTTTCGTCTAATAAAATTGTCGGAGAATTTTTTTTTCGAAATTATCTAAAGTTTTTTCGTTTAACAAAGAAGGCATTTTTTCACTACAACTAAAACATTCGAAACTCATTATGATTAGATGGACCAATTTCTTCAAATAAACATTTAAAGTTGAAAATTGAGGTAAAACAGTTTATTAATTTATCAATAATTTATTTAACAATGACACATAAAAAATGTGTGTGTATGTGTGTGTGGTCCGCGGTCATCACAACGATGCCTCATCGTTCTATGTGACTTTATAATAATGAAAATGATGATAATAATAATAATAATAATAATAATAATAATAATAACAATAGTAACAAAACTGTAACAAATTGTCGACTTATCCGGTAGACTTTTCAAAAATTTTCGTCCGTTAAAACCTTGTCCGAACACAACAACAACAACAAATTAGCCAAATCGACAAGCCGTTCTCAAGTGGTGCTGTTACACACATGCGGCAATATTCAAATAGGATAATGTATTATATAAAAGACAAAACGTACATATTAAATTTTAATGAAAAAATTTTAACATTTTCTCATAAATCGTTATCTGTTCATTTGTAATGTGTTTGTTTAATAATTATACAATAAAGTGCACGTTAAGTTATTAACTTACCAAATTTCCGACTCCAAACACTATATTTACATTCATAAAAAAAAAAAAAAAAAAAATTATAATCAAAAAAATGTTTATACAATAATATTGTGGACTATATACTCATACGGCATTCTTTAAGAGTTACCCAATTTTCAATCATTGAAGTCATGTCAATCTCATCCAAAATGTCTTTAGATGAGTTCCGTACCATAAGATCAGTTTTATTAGAAGTTCTAAAAATAGACATTTTTTTAATTACAAATATTTTAAATTTTAATACTTTTATACTTTTTTTATGTGCGTACACTTATATAATACATTATAGATAATTAATAATATATTTTAATATGCCATTATACTATTTATACTAATATAAGTGTTTTTATAAAAATATGTACTGATGTAAAAAAATATTTGCCCCCCCTCCCCAAAACAAAATCCTAGATCCGCCACTGGTTGAGCATATTATAATTGCGAGTTTTTGTTTTCTTCGAAATAGGTACATATACATACATAAATCATTATTAATTCATAATTCGTAAAATTTGTCATTCAAAGTTTTAATTAACAAAAAAAAAACCGTGTTCACAGTTTAGATATTGTTATCAGTTTTAGATTCCGAGTGAAACAAAGGAACCATTGGTTTTACAATGTTTATATTTTTTTTCTTACTATTTTTTCTGTTGACACATTTTTGGTACCTACACTTTGGTCCAATATTTTCATACAGCAACTCAATGAATCGAAATTCGCGTGAACACGATTCTTGGAGGGTTCGTTTTTATCTCCTCTCGAAAGTTTATCAGGCGCCAGGGAAAACTGTAAAAACTGAATAAAAACATCAAAACTTTGTTCCGCGGAGATCACTCAAAGTTTCCATGAAACATAAATATTTTTCACGAAAATCCGTGGTCGCGCTTTTCTCTATTTATACGTGTGAAACAGGGTTTTATTACCTACTTACGTAATCAACAAAAACGAAATAGGTGTTGTAGCGAAATTGATGCCGAACCTCACATGAGGACTAGAACAAAGTATAGGGGCTCCACAATAAAAGTGGACACTTAAAGAAAGCGTTCCATTGATCAAAAAACACTAAGAAACGTCAAACTAAAGAAATGATTTATCATTTCTTCAAAATTGAATACACCCAAAATGCTTCTTGGACCATGGTAACCCATTACCATGGTCCAAGGAGAATTTTTCCAAGAAGCAAAGAATACCTATTGTACGAATCTGTCTTTTTTTATACCAACTTAATGTAATATGGGAACAAATTTTGTTTAGCGGTCAAACAAAATTCTTCATTTTTTTTTTGTATTTGAGGTATAATTTACGTCTAAAAGTTGTGTACACATTAAAAATTAATCACATCGAAGGAGTAATGTCCAGGCTGATCTGTTTCATAAATACTCATTTCAATTATATACAAATAAAAAAAATTAAAAAAACTATTTAAACATTGAATTATAAATAAAACAAAAATAATTCAAAGAGGAACAGGGACGAACCGAAGGGGGGTCATGAGGGGGTGTCACACCCCCCCACTCGGCAATATTTGATTTTCAGTCGGCAAAATCGAATTTATTTTCACCTGATTAAACCTTTTTTTTTAAGACGAGGAAAGGAAAATTAAATACATTGTTAATATTGATTTGACTCAATATTTTCGTAATATACCCATATGGAGCGGATTCGCAAAAGTATAGCGAGACTGCGAGAATCGGCAGTCGGCATAAGATAAAAACCTATATAATATATATATATATATATATAACACGCATACTTATAAAGTTATAACGGTATAATAATAATATATCATGCATATTATATACAGTAGAAAATCGATAAACCGTCTATTTCCTGTGTCTATTTCTGTCATCCGTTATCGCATTTAAGCAATGCTGGCATGCGGTGACGGTTGTGGCGGGCAAGTGTAATATAATATAATACGTTATCAAGGGTACCTATATTTATGCAAAATACGCGATAATCGCTTTTCGAACACTCAACAGACGAAAATGACCGATTACCATGTATCGAATATAATGTGTATGTTTGACGTCTGAACAACTTTAGTTGACGACAGTCTGTTGTACACCTTATTCGGTATTTTAAAAGTCGTGCTTATTTCGCGAGTTATTTTTTGGTACAAGACGTTTATTTTATATATTGTTGCGAACATTTAAATTCAATGTCGACTACTACAAATAAGTCTCGAAAGCGTGTAAAACTAGAGTGTTTGGAGTGTGGATCAAGTTTTGATGATGACTATCGTAAAAAACATGAGATTAATCGTCACGGCGGAAAGAGGACGAAGGTTAAGCATTTTGGAGCACCTGATAACCCATTTGACGCTAGTAAAAGGAATACAAAACATATACCACAATCGGTAAGCTTCATATTTTATTCGATTTTATTTTACTGGGACTTAGAAAGTACCACGAGTTGTAAATTGTAATTTTTTATTCAAAACCTACCCTGTTTATTTCGAGGCTTAAAAATCTTATAAAATTTTTTAATAATTAGATTAAAACCATTGGTAAAAAATTAGTTACCTACATTTTATGCAAATACAATTATTAAGATTATTTTACATCTATATAGGTTATGATAGAAGAGGACGATTCTTATAATGTAGATAATGATTTGGCAACAGTATGCAACTTAGTAGGTACGCAACATCAGTCTAAAAATTCGGTTGTAACTGAAAAATCTTTGGACAGTCCTATCATTGAAAAAAGTGAACTTCATACTGATTCAAAATTACCCATAAATGTTGACATTGTAATACCTATGCAAAATTCTGAAAAAATTGAAGACGAAGGAATAACTTGGTTAACTTGTGCAGGTCAGTTGAAAGTACTTGTTAATGAAGTGAAGGAATGCGATTTAGTATTGGATAAAATTAAAACTGAACAATTTCCGAACCCAATTTTATTTTTAATTGATAGTGTTCAGAGAGTAAGAACTATTCAAAACATAGCTGATACTTTTTTAAAAAATGCAACAGGTATTTTAACACAAACTATCAGCAATAATGCGACCGATATTTTATACGATCAAACCGAATACAACACCTTAATTTATCATGATCCAGGCAAACGAGAAAAAATTGTAACTAGTTCACAGAGACATTATTTAATTTCATTAGGACCTCATCAGCCTAAACTTACTTCATATCCCAGAAACAAAAGTATCAATACGAACAAACAACGGCAATTTTCTTCACGTTGGTATATTGAGTTTCCTTTGTTGGAATATAGTATTGAAAAAGACTCGGCTTATTGTTTTGTATGTTTTTTATTTCCAAATGGTCCGGATCGAGAATTTTCCGATAATGCTTGGGTCACTGAAGGCGTCAGGGTTTGGCACAAAATGAAAAGTAGGGGTAAAAATAAACCTGGGAAACTTTCTGATCATTTCTCTTGTTCAGCTCATAAAGCTGCATTAAGAGACTACTGTAATTTTATGAAGACATCTTGTCATATTGATGTTTTATTTGATCAAGCAAATAGAGAAAAATCAATTCAAATTCAGCATGAGCGCGAATATAATAAGCAAGTTATTAAAATACTTATGGACACTGCTCGTACTTTAGCTCGGCAAGGTTTGGCGTTTAGAGGTGATGGAGATGATAAAAATGGAAATTTCATTCAAATCGTGGAATTACTTTCCAGACACTGTAATGTTATAAAAACATGGTTAGATAATAAATCTATGAGACCACATCATGTGACGTATCTTGGTTCTAGGTCTCAAAATGAATTCATAGAACTGCTATCTTCAGAAACTAGAAATCGAGTAATTGAGGAGGTAAAAAATGCGGAAATTTATTCAGTTCTGGCAGACACGACTCCCGATATTACCCACCAAGATAGATTGGCAATATGTGTGCGATACGTTAATAATAATGGAAATGTTAAAGAGAGACTTCTTGAAATAAATGAATGTACCGATAAAACTGGATTTGGGATTGCGAAGAATATTTACGATACCTTAGTAAGAAACGAATTGAATCCAGACTTCATCGCTTTTCAGTCTTACGATTTTGCCTCAAGTATGTCTGGTCAATTCCATGGAGCGCAAAAAGAACTTTCAAAACTGGATAATCACCATATACCTTATATCCCATGTCAAGCGCATCGTATTAACACATTTTTAGAACATGGCTGCAATGCTAGTGTCATTATACTTAACTTAATTGGTAACCTAGAGAGTCTATATGTTTTTTTTAATGCTAGTACAAAGCGGTATGGAATCCTTAGTAAAAAATTATCTGAAATTGAAGGTAGTTTGCAGTTGTGTAATTTATCAAAAACGCGATGGACGGCTCGTGCAGAATCGGTTAAAGCAGTTTGGACATCGTTTGAAATAATTCTTGAAACTTTGCAAGAAATCTCCTCTTCAAATTTGTATGATAGAAAAACTAAAAGCCAATCAATAGCTCTGTTTAAAAAAATAACAACATTTGATTTTATTGTTTCAATAATGTTTATGAAAAATGTATTATATAAACTCAAAGCACTCACAGAGAAGTTGGAAGCAAAGGAATTGAATATAATTGATGCAAGTAAATTAATAGAGGGTACAATTAAATCACTTGAAAATATAAACAAAGATTCTGATGGACTGGACACTATTATAGACGCAGCTCTAATATTTTCAAGAAAACTAGATTTAGATCCAATAGAAGATTTTAAGAAACATCATCATAAACGATCGATACCAAAAAGAATAGACTCTAATTCAATGACTCAATCAGACTTCTCATTAAAATTATTTTATCGTAAAGAATTTAAACAAGTATTAGACACACTGATAAACTTAACAACTGAACATTTAAAAATAACTATTGAAACACTCAAGCCTTTATTTAATATTTTCAAAATGCCATTTGACAATAATACTTGTTCATTAGAAAATGTTGCGGGTGCTGTAAAATTATTTCCCGAAATGACAAATAGTGCGAAAATTCACGACATTGATGCAATACATGCAGAAATTGAAATTCTTTTAAACCAATGTGATGGAGAAAATTTAAATAACATTTTTGAAAAATCTGAGTCATCAAAATCAATTCTTCCGTGGGCTAATCGAATTTGTCATTTAGCATCAACTGCTCCTGTTACTACTGCATCTGACGAAAGAATGTTTAGTAAATTAAAATTAATAAAAAATTACCTAAGATCGAAAATGGCTGATCAACGATTAAATGCACTGATGATGTTGAGTTGTGAAAAAGACATAACAGATTCTTTAGATATCGATGATCTTGTACACAAATGGGCAACGCTGAAGCAACGCAGGGTTCAATTGTGATTAATATAAGTTTTTTAAATTTTAAATACTGTAACACTCATTTTATAACCAGTTTGTAATAAATAATAAGAGATTAATTATAATTATTACCTATTTCATATATTATGTTTGTTGACGTTATTTCATTCTGATATAAATTTAAAATAAGTTAGGTATTCCTAAGTTTACACTTCAAATTTAATTCAAACTAAGAATTGAAACATAAGGTAATAAATAAATTATAAATTTACAGAATGTAACTAAAAATAACTTAATAGTTAACAAAAATTTTGAATTTCAATTTCTAGTCGGCAAATTTGAAGATTACACCCCCCCATGATTTTTTTTTGTGATCGTCCCTGAAGAGGAAGTTACTCTGATAATAAAATGACAGTTGCATGACATTTTAATCAAATTTATTTCTAACAAAATATAGCTATGTATAATACAATTGCAAATACCAAAACGTGGACCAACATATAGATCCAAATAAGTCAGCTTCTAATTGTGGTGACTGTTGAATTTAGGACTGAAAAATAATATAGCTTTTACCATAGAACCCAAGTACTTAATTTCTCAAGGTCCGTGGTGCAAGATAAAAAATAATAATTCATGTTTAATATATAACTTCAATAAAATTTAATTAGAAAAAATTTAAAACATCACAAAATATCTAAGCAAAATTAATTTTTTATATAACAATCAAATATATTACGTCAGCGGCGTTATTTCACATTTATTTCTTTGAATTAGTCATTGCATATAATACTATTGAAGCATCCGAAAATCCGTAATAGAAAAAAAAATGATACATAACAAAACAAATTTAATTGTCAACATATTAATTTAAACTGAGTTTTGATACAATACGGAGTATAATTAAGACAAAATAACATTATATAATCTTGAATAATCAGACAGCAACACCACTGGTACGAATACATAAAATTTAATCGATGTATAAGTAATAGATAAATTTAAACTAAAACATTTATAATACTCTGAGTTTAACAAAAGTAACTAAACAAGCACCAATAGATAGACTTTTAACAATAGTTAACATTAAGTTGATGAAACTCTTTAATTCTAATTAACTTGTAAGTAAGAGGCACATACAATACCCTGCTAAAAATAATGAAAGTATATAACTCGTAGTATAATCAAAAATGCATTAGAATAAACAATAAATATTATACAGTATAAGTTTTGTCATTGTATACATTTGATTTTAGGTGGCAATATTTAATTTAATACATAAAAATATTAATACACTATTACAATTTTAATAGAAATAAAAAACAATTGGCACATAGTACAATGCATGGTTTTGAAAAATAAATTCGGATATTAATAATTGTATAAAATATGAATATATATTAAACGTTAATTAGATAGTTCAATTCAATAAAATAAAATATACATATATATAAATTAATAAGTGCAATACATAATGAATGATTCATTAATGCCCAAGCCCGAAACAATTAACATTAAATGTATATGATATATTTAAATACAATAGATACTTGAAAAAAAAACAAATAATGTGAGATTTAAAAAATATATTTATCAATAAAAATTTAATCATTGCTTCAAAATGAATAGTAAGTACAAATTTGATTTAAAAAATAAACAATAATCTTCGATCGATCTTCAGATTTATCCATTGAATATATTATCATTAATTTATCATTTTGTTGATTATAGAAATTATGTGCTGAATAACAGGAAAAGTTGAAAATACTAGTACTATATCATTAACCCACAATTAATGCTGTAAGACATTTTTTGTAATCGCCTGATGTATCATCCTGTAACACAAAAAAACCAATGATAAAAATATTATATTTCTGGATACACTTAGATAAGTATTTCAATGCAATGTTTTTTTTCAACAATAGCTTCAAAGGGATAAAAGCAAAACAATACACTTGTAAGAAATAGTTGACCTAAATAATTAAAATAAAGTTTTAAATGCTAGTCAACAGTTTAATTTAGTAACTGACCATTTTACCTACATATTTGTATTCACTACTCATGCAGCTACTACTCACTACTCAAACTCACCATAAACAGATCAGACTAGAGTTGCATGTATAAAACAAAACACATTTTAATTATAATATTTGTCGTTAACTTTTTTTTCAAAATGATTATAGAAATTAAGAAATTATTAACAATCATTTAAAAAATAGATCGATAAGCAAATGAAAAAATAAAAAAAATAATAAAAGTTGATACCACTGAAGTGAGATTAATGAAAAAAAAAAAAAAAAAAAAACATTAATTATTTTACAAACATGTACCTATTTGAAAAACAAACCTATTAAAATCAAGACAATACATAATATTTTGACTGAAAATGAGTCAATTTAACTTTAATATATAAATTATAAAAATTGTTCATTATAAACTAATAAGTATATTGAGTAAAAATATGATAAAATAATATTGTTAAGAACAGCACCCAAATCTAGTACAGTAGTGTCAATAACTCAAATCTCAAAGGAGATAAAAATTAATTTAACTGACGTATTTTTCAACTTAAATACATAAAATATAACTTAAATACACTTAAGGGATGAAAAAAATTTGAGTTGTCAAGGCTTTAGAGTATAGGGACAAAACTATGATAGATATCAGGTCAGGTATAAGTGATAATAACAATAACTGACAAGTACAAGAGATAAATATTATTATTACCGCAATATCAGCTTCCAAAGATTTTCCATACATTGACAAGTAAGCATTTTTTATGTCAACCATATCTATTTCACACCGAGTAGCAACAATACGAATTAAAGCCCTGTCATTTGTGCCGAATCCAGCCATGCTTTCATGTAAACGTTTTGCAAAGTATGAACTTTTGTCTTTTACAGATTTTACTGAAAAAATTATAAATAAATGTATATAATATAAAGTACCAAAATATTATTTAAGAAAGACATTTTTAAGTAAATACCGATTGCTCGAAGTCCATTTTCAATGTCTCCACTGAATTCACTTTTGATAACATCTTCAAAGTCTCGCCCAGTTAGACGATGATACTCCAAAAATATCTGCTGTAATTGACAGAAGCTACGGCTACACAAAATCATGTTAAATGTAGACTCATCGGTACCAAATTGAAGTTCACCTATAAAAAATTAATTTACTCTATAAGTACTGATTTATGTTTATGTTTTATAAAATTTAGTACCTGCTTTCAATAAATTTTGTGCATCATTTTGTGCAGATGCGACATCAACAAATGTATTTTCACTGCGTTTTCCCTAAACAATTTAATCACTAAATGTAGTTATTATCTGATTGATTTTAAAATTAAGACAAATTTTAATTTAAAAATAGTTATTTTCATAAGTAGTTTCAAAGTACAGTAAATATTATAAAAAATGTAATTGATTTAAAAATAAACAAACCTGACATAGTGACACCAATAGTCTGCGGAAACTTCCAGATGTTTCACCCATAAGCTCTTGCTCCAAATCCTTTCCAAACACTAAATCAAATAATAAATTAATAACAACAAAATAAAAATAACATTTGAGTAAAAATTTAATTGAACCTACAATTTTTGTAGGCCTTTTTAATGTTATTAATTTCAGCATTAGATGAAGTACACATAATTTCAATAATTGTTTCTTCGTTGGTACCAATGCCATCAACAGCATTATGTAATTCTTTAGCGAGAAAATCATGAGTAGGTGTCATCAATGCAACAATCAAATCTTCAAATTTCCCACTTAATTCACTTTTCAGATCAGATATCAAATCCTAAAAAATTAATTTTTTTAAATAAGCACATAAATTCATAAAAATATGATGTACCTATTCTTAAGACAATTTAGAGTACTTACTTTTCCATACATAGTCTTAAATTGCAAGGCAATTTCCTGTCTTTGAGAATTTACTCTGTGAGCTAAGACTTGTATAATGGCTTTTTCATCCGTTCCTAAACCTTTCATAGCTTTACGAAGTATTTCAGCATCACGATGTGCATCAAATGGATTTGCAGGACGTACTGTTGGATTAGACTACAACAGAATGAAATATTCTTTATAGTAATTAAATTATATTTTATTTTTAAATGGTCACATATGAGTATAGCAGTTTTGCAAAAAACGATTCACAAAATACAAACAGTCAATTATAATTTTATCAGTATTTTTTTTACAAACAAGTATTTAGCGATATTTAAAATTTTAAATAAATTCAATAAATAAAATATTTAATTTAGTGGTATTTATTTTTAGAGAAAACTTTATATCTACTTGCATTTGTATTTTATAGTCAAAAAAGTTTTGAAATATAAAGTTTTGAATAAATATTACATAATCATTATTTTAGCTAAGGCACTGTCACATTGTTAATTGATTGGAAATAAATGAAAGCACTATGTGTTTTCTTCTAGAGCTTAGTATACATTTACTTTAAATAGTGTGTAACTACAAACTTATTATAAATATAAGGTAAAAATTTAAGTGAATAATCATAAAATTTGGCTTGATAATAATACAACAATCTGGTCAGCTGGACAAATTGGGCCAAATTTTGACAAATTATTGAAGGGAAATAGTCAGGAGTTCTTTACAATCAGATACACATTAATATCAACCGCTTAAATTTACTTGGAGTAGAGAGTGCTAATCCATTCTTAGAACCAATCACTTCTGGTTATATTTACAAGGATAAACACAACCAGAAGTGATTAACTTAAATGTAATAAAACTACAAATTAAAAGCTTAAAAGCATATTGAAAAATACTTTTATAGAATAAGTTATACAAATATTTTGGTCAAACTTTTTCTAGAAAATATTGAATAAGTACTATGAAACCTAGTATGAAAAATGAAATAAATCACGGTTTTTAGTTTCAACGGGTATTATGTATAACAATATTTTTAAATGTTGTATCATAACTTAATCATAACCCATCAATGGTTTGAGATGTGTTTACTCGGCAATGCAATTTTACAATACATAAATTATATTAATACAAATATATAGCATTACAATTTTGATAGAAATAACAACATACCACTCAGTAATAATTTAAAATTTGTATACTTTGCAAGAAATTAATGAAATCTCACCTTTTTTTGAGCAAGTGAGCTGCCCAGTGGTTGATAATGAGCAGGAGTGTTAATAGGTGGATATGAAGCTTGCGGTGGAACTTGAGAATAACCTCCATAACCATCAGCCGTCATATTTGGATAAGCTGAAGGTGCTTGTTGAGTGGGTGGATAAACAGCTTGTGGTGGATAATTAGAAGGATGCTGGACGTTTGGATATGGAGAGACTTGTGGTGGATATGGTGATGGTGGATACATGGATGCATTTGGAACATATTGGCCGGGTTGAGGAAGAAACTGACCAGGTTGTTGTTGCGGTGGATAATTGCTTCCTTGAGGATATGGGCTTTGTTGGGGATAACTTGGTTGACTTGGTGGATAAGCACTTGGCAATGGGTACCCAGGTTGACCTATATTACCACCAGGATATGGTGGATATGGTTGGGAGCCAGGCTGTTGTGTTCCAGGTTGGCCGGGAAACCCCTAACAAATAAAAATTATTGGTGTTATAAAACATAATAACACATTTTCTCAAAAGAAACAGATAATTAATTATCTGATATTCACTCATTGAATACACAATAGTTATTCAAAAAATAATATAAGTACTCAGTTACAAAAAATTATGTACTCTTAGAAAATGTTTGACCACAAATTAAAATTACCATAATAATATATTTTGACTTTTGAGTTGTTCTTATAAATCACACTACAATTCTGAAAATAGTTAAACCTAACCTAACATGCTACCTATCGTATAATTATAAATTTAAGTATTAGAATAAATAGAAATTGCATGTTTTCTACTGTCTTATATTTATAGCTAACTGAGCTAAAAATCTGTTTCAAAAACTAGAGAAATATATATTGATGATTGGTTTTGCATATTTTGATAATTTGTTTCAGAATTAATTGCATATTAATGATTTTTTGTGCATATAAATGCATTTTTAGTGAAATTCATCCCAAATAAAAAGTTTTACACCAAATCTATAGTTTTAATAATACAGCGTTCATACAAAAAATGTAAAACATACAATAATTAACTTTTAGTATTATTAAAATATTATCAAATTATACTAAAATTGTAATACAATTGAATAGAATAATACTTATCAAGATACCAGTAAATTTTATCTTATCTTAGTATATATGCATATGAAAAAACATTAAATATGAGTCATACAATATTTTTGAAAATTAATATTTTTTTATAGATGGATAGAAGATTAAAAATACAGTGGTCGCCGCTCATTGGACTCGCAGTAAATTGATTCATTTGCCTTTTAGACTTGAAACGGCTGGTCCCAATTCGTACGTATACTAACACACAGCAAAAAAATTGTCTATTCGACTCACACTGGTTAATAGAGACATTTGAAAATAAGATAAATAAAAAAAATATGTAAAAAACTTGTAAAAAACATACCTATGGCTACAGTGTATCATTCAAAATTAACGGTTAAGACTAACAATATAACAGAAATCACATGTATACTTCATGTAATGAAATCGATAAATTGTATCTAGGTAAAAAATCTAAGTAAAATAATAAACATTTGCTAAGTACAATCGGCTAAAAGATAAGTACCCAATACATTAAAGGTACCTAGTCAAAATTCATATTATGATAAAAAATTTTGAGAAGATTACAGATACCTATATAACAAAGTTATTATAGATAATAATTATGGTTTATTTATCAAGGCGGGTAATGACTTAACTCATGCGAATCATGACAAGGGTTGAGAAGTTATATTAGATAAAATTGGCAAAATATGAATACAAAAAAAAATTGGAATTATTCATTTAAATCAATAAAACATAGGTGCCTACGGGTGCCTACATAAAAAAAACACAACTAAATTTTATTCATGACGGCTATGAAGGGAAAAATAATTTCTTGTACTAAAATACGATAAAATTCACCAGTGGGCAGTGGCTTGATAAGTATTATTCTAATTCCTATCCAATTATATTTCAATTTAAGAATTATTCAATAATATAACAGAAATAATAATATAACTTAATACATGTAAACTTTAGATTTTAGATTTGAACGTTATACCTATTATTAAAACTACAAACAGATATTGTGTTCAACTTCTTATTATGAAAATGTATATACATGCAAAAAAAAAGATTGATTAATATACAATTTTTAAACAAATTACAACTTTTCATTCTTAGTCATCACTCATAATTTGATTATATGATACACAGATATTGAATTATTTTAATTCTTGGAAAAATGAAATTATTGTTTTCATAAAATTACATTACAACGCATTCTAATGGCTTTAAAAAGTGTATTAAATAATTAAAAGTGGAAGGGCTAAAACACACAGAAATCTGACTCAATTCTAATTGTTATACATCCGGTTCCAAATCAATAATCAAAGTAATATGTATATAAAATTATAATTAATTTTGGTCGAAAAAAAAGAGAAAGTTAGATTAAATTGGATCACCACTATCTAATTAGCAAACGACATACTTGAAAATTGAAATTAATTCTAGTCTACTGGGCCACTGAGGCATACTCATTGTAATTTGCACGTCTAGTTATCTTAATTGATAGCACTATGGTTAGTAAATAGTTAAGTCTCGCAGTCCGCGGTACAAAAGTAAACGAATGTGGAGTAAAAATTATTATTTTGTTAGTGGCGAGGTGGTAAAATAACTCACTTGATTGGCGGGTGGATATCCTGGATAGCTCATTGTTGATTAGTACGAGAACTGGCGTATTCTCTATGAGTTTATGACCGTAACGAGTGCAAGACACAGGACTTAAGGGTCAGCAAAAAATAAATAAAACACAAAAGACGTGAAATGTGGAACTGAAATCAAGACGTTACAAGCAACACCTTTTTAACACTGCACTGCTAAATATTGAGTGTGGACATTGACTACGGTAGTACGGTCTACGAGTACGGTTACGATAGTATGGTGTCTACGGTCTAGTGAGTCATTCAGTCATGAAATATTCAGTGACTAGATATATTATTATTATTATTATTATGGTGACGTAAAAGCGTAGTGCGTAGAGACTACAGGCTGAAGAGTGAAGAGCGACGGTTGACTATCGATATGTTTGACTAATCCTGGACGATAATCGATAAATCGCGCAGCCGGTTTATTCAAACAATTGAACGATTACAAGTTATCATACACCTCGACATAATTTTTAACTAGTAAAATAATACCGACGGGCGAACCCAACATAGGTACTCGTATAGTATATGTATATATTCGGGTATAAAATATTCATTCGAATAACTGAACGGAAACAGTTGATGGACCTTTTAACATACACAAATTATAATATGAATTGTTCTCATATTATGCATAGATATCTATGATATTATGTAGGTAATCTGTGCTTTTACAATGTTTTTCTACTATCGATATTCATGTCGATAGTATCTGATAAGGAGTCTAGATAGTATATAGATATATAATATTATGACGTTAAATTTGAAGTCCACCAGAACACTACAATATAGCACAAGTGCACAACCGCTGAGTCACCAAGGCTACTGACTACTGACTAGTAACGACACGTCATCAAGATATTACTTGGTACTCATTAAAAAAATAAATTGATTGTTGATGTCCGGGTTAATAGGTATAAACATATAAAACATACATATGAAATTACGTAGGTAACTATAATCTATGACGCCAGATTAATGTGAAATGTAGCTCTGTATATACAATATTTACGAAAAAAAAAACATTCACATAGTAACAAGAAAAAATATTGGTTCCCATTGAGTTTTAAAAAGTTAACCCCCCAAAACTACCACCCTAGGGTTATTCAAAAATATGAATTTTACTTTCCATTTTAGATTTTTTTAAATTAAGACACTTTTGAAATATAAATTTTATTTTATTTCGAACATGGTAAAGTTGCTGTAAAACAATTGCTGAATCATCCTGTATATATATATATATATATATATATATATATATATATAATATATACTTAGTACATAATACGAAACACGTATATTAGCACTCGGCGTACAGAACTGCAAATGCTGAAATTTAGTTTTATTTTCCCTTACATCTCGAATCGATATATACAAACATTTATCATCAAATACAAATTATTTTATAAATCATAAAAAGTTCGTATTATTTTAGTAATCATTATTAGTCACAGATAGACATTTTCCTCTTTTTAAAAATTCATCGCAATCCCGAATTGTTTTGTTATCAACAAAAAAGGGTAATTTCGAAATATATCAACAAAACGTCAATTACCACTTCATTAAATTGTGAACGCACCTAGCGTAAACAGAAAGCATAAAAGTATAAAAGAAATATATTTCATACGCACGCAGCGCTCGTAATATTACAAGTTTAAAGTTCAGTAAGCATACGTCGTACACGATATGAAAAAGAAAGTGATCCACGGTAGCAGCTGCACGACATAAAAGCGCGAGCGGTGTACGGACTCCCTGTTGAGTATACCATCGTCAGGGGTGTCGGCCTATAGGGTTTGAATGCGAAATCTGAATGGCACTCAATTGAGAAGTCTTAACGCTTTGGTATAATCCGTTTTTTCCGCACACGTGGCGTCGAAATCAAAACGAATCTAACAGAAATTCACGAACAACGAGTTTTAGCTAAGTCGTGGTTATTATCATGCGTATTGTGAGTAGTGCAATAGAACTTTTTGCGTACGCACTTTGCACTTTGCAGTCCTGCGGTGAATTTTGAACCGTCAAAAGAATGTGTGGTTTATCATTTAAACAATGTTTGTTTCGCTTTGACGATAACACTTGAATAAAATGTCATATATTTCATTTGTCTGTTAAACACTATTAAAAATATTTGATGTTTATTTTAATAAAAAATAACCTTTGTGACAATAATTGTATTCCTCTGCAGTGTAAAAGTTTGTCCTCTATGGCAAATGTATTTCTCTATGGCAACTCTTTGTCCTCTATGGCAAATGTATTTTCTCTATGGCAAATGTATTTTTTCTATGGCAACTCTTGTCCTCTATGGCAAATGTATTTTCTCTATGGCAACTCTTGTCCTCTATGGCAAATGTACTTTCTCTATGGCAAATGTATTTTCTCTATGGCAACTCTTGTCCTCTATGGCAAATGTATTTTCTCTATGGCAACTCTTGTCCTCTATGGCAAATGTATTTTCTCTATGGCAACTCTTTGTCCTCTATGGCAAATGTATTTTCTCTATGGCAACTCTTGTCCTCTATGGCAAATGTATTTTCTCTATCGCAACTCTTGTCCTCTATGGCAAATGTATTTTCTCTATGGCAACTCTTGTCCTCTATGGCAAATGTATTTTCTCTATGGCAACTCTTGTCCTCTATGGCAAATGTATTTTCTCTATGGCAACTCTTGTCATCTATGGCAACTCTTGTCCTCTATGGCAAATGCATTTTCTCTATGGCAAATGTATTTTCTCTATGACAACTCTTTTTCTCTATGGCAACTCTTGTCCTCTGTGGCAAATGTATTCCTCTATGCCAGCGTTTCTTAAACTTTTTTATCCATGGAGCCCTTTTTGATATTTACTTTTATCGTGGAACTCCTATACTATTTTTTTTTTAGCTTTTTAGCTTTTTTTAGGATTATTTTTAAATGTAAATAAATTACAATCATATAGTAATATTGGGTTAAAGGTATTTAATTCAAAAAAATATCTTAAAATAAAAATAAAAATAATAATAATTGTAATATTGTATACATATATAATACTAATGACATTGTTTCTCCCACTAGCTGCTACTAATCTTTAGCTAGATATTTTAAAAGTAATTTTCTTGAAAATTTCGAAATAAATCCCTTAAGCTTCGCGGAACTCTGAAGTGATCTCCACGGAACCCTGGGGTTCCGCGGAACACAGTTTAAGAAACGCTGCTCTGTGCCAACATTTGTTTTCTATAGCAAAAAATTCTTCTGTGTCGGCATTTGAACTATCCGGGATATCCAATCTTATCTCTAATCTTCATGGTTTCAGCTATAGCCTATAGTAATGGTAATCTATAAACCTTGGGTAGACAGTAGACCACAGACCTTATATATTTAATATATTCTGTGCTTATACCACTAATAGTTAGTATAAGGTCTATGCATTAAGCAGCTCAGCAGCCCCTACACGATCAATAATATTTTGGGTCAGTAAAATTGTGTCAATATTTTGTTCAATATTCATTTCACTCAAACCTATCAATATTATTGCACAATATTCAGTTGAATTCGTTGGCCAGGTCGCGTGTAGTACCGCTGTGTATGACCGCGTGTGTTGTTTACGCGCTGTCAGTTGAAAGGCAGCATTTACCATCTGCTATAAATTATATTATAACTATATTATTATAGTTTTAAATATGTATCTTAACGATACCGAATTAATTTGCATCGCAGTAGCATTTGGATTGAACCAAAAAAAAAAACCCAAACAAAATAAAAGAAGATATTTGATTATAAACGAACGTTCTTCCATTTTAGTTGACATAATTTTTATTATGTCTTATTATAACTATCTTGTTATAGAAAAAATGATACAGTGTATCAATAAAATGAAAAATATAAACCTGTAGCAACACGGCACAACACGTGTGGCTTCACAACCGATATGATATGATACTCAATGTAGCGTAATTTTGCACAATATCATATTCAAACGTTCAATAATATTGTGTATTGTACAAAAAATTTCCAACCCAGTTTGATTTCTTCAATATATTGTACAATCCTTCAATATCTGTACTAGACCGTCAATAATATTGCGCAATATCGATTATTGTGCAATATTATATTGATCGTGTACTGTGTAGGGACACAATTTTTTTTTTTTAGACATTTTTACACTATTTTACATTTTTACACAATTTTTTTTTTGTAGACATTTTTTTTTTTTCACTATTTTTTTTTAGTTGGAAAAAGTGATAAGGGATTGCACGACAACATCTGCAGTAATACCAACTCTAAAATAAAATTGCAATACCTTCCGATATCATGCCATATGTTTGTATTTTTCATGTAGAAAACTGATAATACATTCAAGTGTTAACCAAGTCGGGCAACTGGCAAGTGTCTGATGTTTTGGGCGGAGTTCTTTTCAGCGTTCTGCGTTAATAATTCGTGTGAAATGTGTGTTTGAAATTCGAATCGTGCAGTCGCCTTTTCACTTCTCCGGATTAATAATTATTCGTAATTATTAAGAAGAAAACTTTGAAGCGTTAAAAATTCAAAATGAGGTTGAGAGCGATATTGGGTTACTCGTTCTTCGGAACCGCGTCCACGCTGATGGCCACCCTCATCCTGTTTTACTTGTTTGCGGGCAAAGGTGAGCAAATTAGCATCGGCTGGTTCTTGGCGAGCACGTCGCCTTACATGTGGGCAGTGCTGGGCATATCGCTTGCAGTTTCGCTGTCTGTGGTCGGAGCTGCGTTAGGCATACACACAACGGGCGTGAGCATCGTCGGAGGTGGTGTCAAAGCGCCCCGCATCAAAACCAAGAATCTTATCTCGGTCATTTTTTGTGAAGCCGTTGCAATTTACGGACTCATCACGGCGATCGTCATGTCTGGTCAATTAGAAACGTATACCATCAACTCAGACACGATCTTGCAACAAAACGTGATGGCCGGTTATTTAATATTCGGTGCTGGAATTAGTGTAGGCCTGGTGAATTTGTTTTGTGGTATAGCTGTCGGAGTGGTCGGCTCGGGCGCAGCATTAGCCGATGCCGCCAATTCTTCTCTCTTCGTTAAAATTTTGATTGTTGAAATTTTCGGTAGTGCCATAGGCCTTTTCGGTTTAATCGTTGGTATCTACATAACTTCCAAAGTTAAGATGGGAGATAAGTAATCGACCATTTTAATTCATTCATGTGTATATTTTTTTTATTATTATTATTATTTTTTTTTTATGACTAGGTACCTACCTAGTTTCATTTTGATTTTTAATTTCTCAATATAATTTAACACATTGTTTCATTTGTCGAGTAGTAATCGTCTGATTATTACCGTCTAGTATGGAAAATATTTATTTGGACTAAATTTTGGGTTTTTTTTTTTGTAAAATTTCAAACCCATGTCTACATTTCACATTCGTGTATGTAAGAAAAAAAAATTATGTTTGTTATTATTGTTTTAAGTATAATTATTAATGTAAACATGTAGTTCCAATTCCATCCATATTATTTTGGATATTGAATAGATCAAATGTATCATTCTGTAAGATGTGGAAAACATTTTCTACGCAAGTCTTAAAAATCTTTGAATTCGTAGTCTAGGTACTTATGTTAAGGTATAGACGGTTATCTTATTTAAATTTCAGTTTGTATTGAGTTTTTTGTTACACCCAAACTAATACGATGTATGAATGTTTTAACAGTTCACATTTAAAAATGTTTTGTTCATTGTATTTAATTGAATATTAATAAAAACTTTTACTTTATCATTCCACATGTTAATTATAAATAAATATTTGTATAGTGAAATTTTTGTTTTATTTATTTATTAATATATTTTCTCATGTGGTATCTATGTTGTTATGTTGGCGACTGATGCAAAATAAGATGTATTGTAATTTTAGAATGATATTTTATCAAACTTACTTTAGCTGTTAAAGATTTTAAGCGCAAAAACCATTAAATCACTTAAAATTAAAAATTTGTCTCAAGAACTCAACTGTTAAACTTCTATTACTTAAAAAAAAAAAATAAAACTAAGCACAAATGATATACCTGTTGCATATTACATTTTTTTTGTTATCTTAATCACTGTTATAAATCTATTTTACTCTAGGTCTTCTAGAAACTAATAATATAACTTCTTATTGCTTTTATAATTATCACAAAGCTTGAGTTTTATAATAATTAAAGGAGACATGTAATTTAAAAATCGAAATATATAATATTAATTTTAAAAGTTCCATAAAACACACTATATAAAAATTGCAGTAGTGTCATAACGTAAAATTTTCTATTTATGTTTTAAAATAATATTTAATTTAATGGCATGTTGAAAAAAAAAATAAAGAAATTCACAAAATAGTTGTGATCAGCTGCCTTTTAAAATCTTAAATAACTTGGGACGTTCACATAAAATCTGAGGGTGATAAACACTTCAAGCTTTGTCCGAATCACATTTATTTATTGAATAAGAAATACATTTTGAATATTTTTGTTATACTTTGAAAACATAACCCAATTATAGGCTATTTATTAGTTCTCATCGGGTTTTTATTTTTATTTGTCAGTATATAGTAATTGTTATTAAGTACCAATTTTTGTTAAATATTTTGTGTATCACAGCTGTGTAAGTTGGTCTATTTTTTAATTTGAGTTAAAGATTAAAGATTAGTAATTTTTTGATTATTTTGAAGAGAGAGCCCAAGTTGAAAAATGAGATCAACAATTTTGTGGGCTCCCTCTAGAATTAAGGTTTCTGTACACTTATGATGTTGTCACATAGATCTGAAACACATTGTATAATATTAAATTTATACATCCGAAATATGAAACATTTTTTCCACAACATACCAAAAAATTTGTTTTATATTAAAATTAACTGTTTTAATACAATACATTTTTGACATAAATAAAAATAAATAATTTTGTTTGCCAATGTGGATTCAATGATTATCACTGATTTTTCCTCTATACTCGAGTTTGTGATTGATTATATTTAAAGCAGTGAAATTATTTTTCATTCAAATTATAAATATAAATTCAATAATAACAATTATAATCATTGAAGATTCAAAAATAATTGTCTTTAATGTGGAAAGTCGATAAAATAAGTCTATTAAATGATGTATACTATTTATGTATTTCGATAAGTACCTACCTAAGCTGCAAAATATGTTTTCTAATTAAAACTTATTTCTGGGTTTAATTTCAAAAATGTTTAGTTTAATTAGTTGTAATTCATATGTTATTAAAAACTGAATATAATGATAAAAAAAGGAAAAACAAATTTGTAAAATCACAAATTTTGAATTCAAAGTAAATATGTGTGCTATTTTTAGTATTAATTTACAAAATCAAGCTTTTAATCTTTTTTTCATATGTTTTTGAAACCTGTGAATTCGAGCTTTAATGTAGGTATTACAAACACGAAACAAAAAGATGAATTAGCAAATAAAATTTACCTCATAAAATGTTTTTTTATTATATTATACAAATTATCATTTTTGCAAAAAAATGCAACCTTTACAATTTTTATTGTATTAAGTATTTTGTATGCAAGAAAATGGTATTGATGGATATGACAAGAAATATTACTGACGAGAGGGAAAAACAATTAATTTTGGATAGATAATTGCAACGATTAGAAAATTAGTTTTCAGGATGGTATCGAGATATCTTTTAAACAAAATATTTTAAATAAATATAACTTAGGATGCAGGCGCATCAACATAAATTAAAAACAATTAACTATTGATGTTAATAAGTTGTTTTGCCATATTAATATGCATTGAAAAAATCAATAGAAAAACAATTTGAGGAAGAAAAACCAAATTTAGACTTTTATTATTAAAATATGCCACAATTACTTGACACGAAAACCATGAATTTATATCATACAACATACATTACATCAAACAATCAGTATTTAAAATATAAATTTTCCTAAACACAGAAGTAAAATGAAAAACATTTTTTTTTTTTTTTTATTTGCAGTTTTTATTGGCAAGTACTAAATTTTTAGATTTTGTCATACTTACAAATATGTATGAAAGCATATTTGTCAGATGTACATTTTATCTTCGGTAGATGATCACAATACCAATGCAAAATCTAAAAATTATAGAATCAAAATAATTAATACAAACCAATTACCATAGATTGTACCAATCAAATAAGTAAATAATAATAGAAAACATTTTTTCAGTTAAAGAAAATTTTGTTATTGTGTTGTATATTATTAATATTCATGGCTAACACTGATAGAAATAATAATAGATTGTGATTGTTTATTAGAGATAAATAATGTACATAACATAAACATACCAATAGAAAAAAAAATAGTACAAATACTTAAATGAACATTTTATTACATTTTATAGAAAAATTTAAAGAACATATAAAATTATTTAATATATTTGTCCATGAACTTCCTGTGGAAATCTGAACGAATGCAATCATTAATAAAGGTAGTGCTCTTTTCTGGTTCAGTACGAGCACAGTTTTTAAACACCACATCGTCATTCCAGCGTCTCTTAACTTTTTGGTTAAGCTTGGGTGCTGTTGATCCATAACTCAATAATGGATTTCCCTGGAGAATATTTTGAATTCTGATTTGTTCTTCAGCTTCTCTTTTGTCGGCTTCCTAAAAAACAAATAAGGAATAATTATTTAAATTCATTAAAATGTATTATTTACACTAAGTAAAAAGTACGTAAAAAAAAGTTTAATTTATAAAAGTTTTTATGAAAATAAAAATTTCAAATTATTATTAATAAAATTGTAGCTGAGAGAAATTTGAAAAACTAATAGTATATTATATTTTAATTATCATTATACTCTTTAGAATTTTATAGTCATTTCATGACATTTTGGAAAATTTAATGGTTACTGTATTTATCTATATTTTGAAAAAATTCAAAATGTATTGCATTTAGAAGTAAACATTAAAGAAAAAAGTACAAAATAATTTTTGATAAAGTGAGAATTTTCAAAAATAAATTTATGGACACTCAAAATATTAAATTACATGAAAAGTTTTTGATAACTGATGAAGTAAAAGAAAAAATGCAGGCTAATTCCTGGATTGAAAGGAGCAACAATTGAAACAAAATGTTATGATTTTTCCAATTGAATCAAGCCTAGACAAATCATTATACAGTAGTGTCATGTGAAAACATTCAGATTGATGATATTTACAAAGGCGATATTAAATTGATATAAATATAATCTAACAACATTGATTGACATTGAACAATTGTTCTTAGTCTTTTCAAATATGTTAATAGATGTCTCGATTTCAGAGAAGAAAAATGCTTATGTGTTTCTCAGTAAAATGAATAACCATTCATTTTACTAAGACATACAATTTAAAAATACAGTAACTTGTTCGAAATTGTTTCAAATTATATACACAAAGTAATAACAGTTATGAAAAAAAAAAAAAAAATAGTGCATTGTTTTTACTGTATTAGGTACCTAATTTAAAATTTGTTTGTTTTGTTTACATATCTTCACAATTTTGACTGCATATTTTGATAATTTTTAGTGGATAAAAATCTATGCTTAATTTATAAGTTTAAGTATTTATTTAAAATAGTAATTACAATATTAAACATTAAACCAGATAAAAGTTACGCATAAATAAAAAATTATTTTTAAGTAACGAAAAATATGCTCAAACATATAATAGTATTATGTCAAAATTAGGTCTGTAATAAACAATAATTTTTACCATACGAGCTTCTTCAGCCATCCTTTCTTTTTTAATTTTTTGCAATTCTTGCATTAACTCTTCTGCATCATCTTCACTATCATCATCGTCAGATGCATCAAGGTCTAATGGATCATCAACATCTAATGTTGCAATTGGTACATGTTCAGGACGTATTTTTTTCCTAAATTATGAACTCAAGTTTTATAAAAATTTATATATATATACACTCATTTTATAGTTTGACACTTACACAGGTGGTTCACCTCCAATCGCCTTAGCCGTAATACCTTTTTCTTTTTCTTCAAGTACTTTGGCAAAATCTTGTTTCTGGATTTCTTCAATTGTACCTTGACCAGGTTCTCTAAACAATACAACAATATGTTACATTATGACCCACTATTAAAACTACAGAAAAAATAAAAAAATACCTGTATTTTAATTTTGTATGAGATGGTAAATCTCTACTAGAATATTGCACAGATAATGCACTAAGATCATTTTCTCCACGGCCCTGACCTCCACGAGCGGGCTCAAATGTTGGTCGAGCAGCAGTCGTCATATCTAGAATAACACAGAACGCACATTTTAAACCCTATTCCTAGGACACTAGTCACAATTCATGACAGACTGATCAATGATTTTATGAGTTTTAAGTTAAATAAAATACTTAAAATTATTATTTAATGGAAATAATTTTATAAATGATACCATATCATACTATGAAAAATAATAAGTGAATTTGATATTATAATTCCAAGTGTATTAAATATAAAAAGGCACTCAAAATAGTAGAGTGTAATTATAATGGGTACCTAATAAAAAGTAATTTGAAAATGACCTATATTCAACATTATATAAGATGGTACACCCAAATAGACTGAAAAATACCTAGATTTCTAATTTTTAAATTTCGGCGCTAATCAACCATTTCAGACCATTTAAAAAATAGTTGCTCATTAATAATTAAAGTGGTACCTAGCTGAAATTATAATAAATAAAAAATAAATAGTTATTAGTTACACCTAACTAAATTATTGGTTTACAAACAGTATTATATTTTTTTGTATTCAACCAATCGGCAATCACATAAATTACACCTACTTAGGTATACTGATATTAAATACTGAATTCGGGTTAATGAGTTTAACATTGGAAAAAAAAGGAGAAATTATCAAAAATTAGTCTAAACATAAATAAACTAGAATAAAAATAAGTAACAACCTATTAAATGAAAAAAAAAAATCATTACGCATAGAAGTTTACATTTGCAAGAATCCTGCCGCAGTCAACGTGTTAAAAAATAGATAGCTGATTTGTAAAGTAATTTTAGTAATTTCGGGCAGGAATCACTTTAAAAAGAAAGCGTAATCCTATTGATTTGTATAATACGTGTTACTAATACCCATTCTGTAAAATATAATATACCTACATTGTAAAACTTATTTACTGAAAGATCAATGAGCAGTATACGTCATACAAGTTCGGAGACATTAAATTAATTAACATTCAATTGAATTAAACCCAGTCGATCAATGTAAACCCTAACGCAGTACTGCATTAATATTTAACAATTGTAACGCTTACTTGTTAGATGGTAGTTTTATTGATTTAGATCGGACCGAACTGAAATTTTGTAAAACAATCAATGTCAATTTCCTGCGTAAAAAAAAGTTCTTATACTATCCGAATACTTACAAATATAAAATATAAACGCAATTAAACTTACAAGTTACTACCACAGAACTATGCAAATACTGTGGTCTGTGATTAGTTTATTCTGTGGTATTGTAAATTGTTATTTATTATTGATATTATATCGAATATCGTTGTGAATGTTGTGATATCAGACTTTCATCATTATTCTCGATTACTTACAGTGTGACCACTGTACGTGGTAATACACAGTGTGTCATCCAATCATAATGAAACTTTGGATGTAGATAGAACATGTTTTGAATCGTTTGGTTCAAAAAAGTGTCTCCTTGGTCAAATAAGAAAACTTCAAACAACTTTTTTTTTAAAACCTTACGAAAATTAGACTAAAAATGGTAAAATAAAATCTATACGGTATATTTTTATACTGAAGCTGTTCTCAGAATCCTTTGACTAAAGAAATGATCTATTAAATTCAATAGACCCATCGCCATTATCTTGTCCTGTGAGTAAAGAATACTTCGTAGTGTGGAGTGCGTTCTTTTTTTTTATTATTTTGTGTTCATTACTGCATAGTTATGATAATGACTATCTTTCTCTCTATAACACACTTATATTTAACTGACTGCATACCTAAATCTTGTTAAGGTAATGAACATTTAAAGAATTAATGTTCAAATTAACCTATACAATTAGGTTTCGAATTGATCAATAAATTAAAATTTATAATAGAATATTTAACATATTTGAGGGACAAAAAAAAAAAAAAAATTGAACAATTACGTTACGTCTTTTTTATTTTATCATTTTATTTATTAATTTAAATTTTTGCATTCATCTATGTATATTATGCCATCAAATCAATATCAATATTTCATGTTTTGTATTGCATATCTTTGACTAATAAGATGTGTAGATATCACTTTACTAGATAATCAATACCCTTAATTTCAAATGTATTGCAACAAACTAAAAAAAACTTTTTTAAAGACAAACTAGAATTTTCCAAAGTTTATAGAATAGGGGAGGTTATTGACGTAAGGATCTACGTCTACTTAATTCAGGAATACAAATGTTGATAGTTTCTTTCTTAAAGTAATATGTACATATTCTGAGTAAAGCAAACTTAATCTTGAATTGAATTTTCAATACCTATATCCTTAAAGACTCAAAAGGCAGGAAAAGTGTTCAAAGACAACAAACCAATAAATCCTTTTTATAAATTATGAAACAACTTCCATTACAGCATACTGAATAGGTGCCTATTCAAGACATTTAAAAAATTTTCAAATTATTTAATTTAAGGTATCACAATTTTTTTTTAATTTTAAAAAATAGATAAAAATTATTATTTAACATAAATATTGCAAGTTTATGAATCTTATTTCATAAAAATTCAAATTTCTTTTGGTTTCTGACCAAAAATTGTTGCTCAAACTCACTAATATATAATATTACTTTAAAAGAAGGTATGCTAAGTAATTACTTTTGTTAATTTAAAAATTTGTTGCAATTAAACATGTAGATTTTTTCATGAATATTTTAAACATTGTTTTAAATCACTTAAGTATACTTTAGTCTCCACAGTTTTTAGTTCATAGTTGTTTTTTGTCATTTCTCAATGCTTACAAATTTAAAAACAATAATGTAAGTTACTGTCAACTCATCGCTCTAACCAATTTGAATATAAAATGAATAAAACTAAAAACAATCTGTTAAAGTGGTAATACTAAGATGCTTTTTGTTCATTACTACAAAATACATTGTTTGAAGAGCTAACTCTTAAGTAATAAAAGAAGTATATTAAAGTACATTAAACCAGTAAATTTTAGCTTATTTTTTCACTATGCACTAAAATATTAAAATACACTAAGAAAAAAATGTATATAAAATGGTTTTTATTTTTATTAAAATTAAACATTACATTATTGTTCCAATTAAAATATTTTATTTAATTATGCCCAATTTCATTGATAGATCTGGTAGCTTTGTCAAATATTTGTTTACCAGAAGGAAATGGGTCTTTTTTACTTAAAACAACCTTTTTATGAGCATGAGATAAATACCCACGAAGTGTTCCTCGATAAATCATGTTTACCAATAGAGACTGTGCTCTATCAAAATCTGTTTCTGGGTCATCAAATTTTTTCAGTACAGCTGTAATAATATCAACAGGTATAATATGATTGTTGGCAATCAGGAAACTGTAAAAAATAAACAAAAACTATACAATTAATAAAATGGGCTAAGTAACAGTATTTTGTTATACATTAATGATTTTACAAATTGAAAATTTAAGACCTATGATAAACTTGAATATTTGAGTGAAAGTTTTAATTATAATATAGCCTGCGAATAAGAATAACTTATTTATACATTTAAATTTTAATTGGATTTTTGTAATATCTGCTATGAGAACTTAAAGTACCCATAAAAAGTGATTTTTTTTACATTAAACACTTAATTTGTCAATAAATTTACTAATTTTGTTGGGAGTAAACTACATTCTTAACACAGTGCATATAAATTCATGTGTTTATTGTTTTATACCAAACCTATTTAATTTCAAAGTTCACATAGAGTAACTACAAAAAATGTAACATCATTTGATAATTTGAAGGCTATATTTATTAATTATTAGTTGTTATAATTCACAATAAAATATATTATAGTATTTAAGAATAACAAGCATCATTTAAAATAATATGATATGTAATAATTTTTGGTCTAAAAGTAGCATAATATGAAAATAATAATAAAAATAGCATAGAATATGATAATTTGTCAGTTAATATTAGTAAGTATATAGTACTAAGCGAATGGACAAATGAATAAAAATACTTACAATTTTTTAAAAAGGTTTCTGTATACAAGATTTATCAATTTTTGCAGTAGCAAATATACTCCACATTTCATGTAATATACTTCATTTACATCGATGCTTTCTCTGAATTTTCGCACATCACCAATTTTAATATAATCAGTAAGATCTTTAAATATTTCCAAATCATATTTTTTGAGAAGATTTTTTGATGGCATCACTCCCTGAAAAAAAATTGAAATTGTCATATCACATATATATCTTTGAAAAACGTGTTTATTTACTTGTAACATGTTTAAAGGTATGAGTTTTTTTAATATCAATTTCTTGTTTTTAGTTGAATTTTTGTGGCAACCTTCAAATGCAATTGTTAAATTTTCTCTAGCTATAATCATCAACAAACAAGTTAAAAACTTTATTACTTATTTAATCAATATTTAACTACTAGTATATAGAAATATTTTTTGAATAAATTGGGACTGAAATATTAGATGTTTTCTATAAAATATATACAATTTAATCATTGTTTATACAATGTACATAATAAGTTAGATCAAATTCTTTAAAGATTATACAATGTGTAAGATCACAAAATAAGAAAATAAGTATTACAATAATATGACAATTATTGATCAAAATATTTAAATCCTACAAGAATTTATTAAGTATTAAGGAAATACACTATCATAGAATTTAATATGTAGAAAATATATATATTTTTTAATTACACCAAAAGTACTTATAAAAAATATTAGTTTAATTTTTTTTTTAATTTTATGGAAATATACTAATTTATAATATTATGTCAAAGAAGGTTAAGTACAGGAACATACTTTAGAGGGCAAGCCATATACTATATAACATATACAAATAACCAAGCAGTAATTTTTTTAAGAATTTTGGAGGAAACATAACTTTTTATAACCTAAAGTTATCATCTGATAATATTTGTCAATTAAGAGATACAAACTATTTTATCATATTAAAATGTTGTGTAATAATCAAGATTATTTTACTTTTTGTTATAAGCTTTTATAGTTGGAAATATTATCAATATAGCTAACACACACCATAAAGCAGGGAAAAGTGTAGAGTAAATAGAATATACAAGTATAAAAATTAGAGATAAATAAAGTTTGTATTTGATGAATCATGAGATAGGTAATTAAGAATAAAATAAAAATTTAGAAGTACAACTTTCATACTGTTTATCCAGTTTTAAATTCTCTTATTTACAAATTGAATAAAAGAATGGCTGCTTATAAAGAGGATCAATAAAAAACAATTGTTTTAGTTTATGTAATTAAATATATCAGAAGTTAAAAATGAGATAATAATTAATAACTTAAATAAGAGTTATCCTGATCATTTATCTTTTAAATTTTTAAATAAATGTGTTTATTTCAGAAACTACACACATTCTCAAAATATGATTTACTTCACAGACATGGATATTAATTTCAAATATTAGGTAAGATAAATTTATGAACATGTTGGATACTTCAATAAAATTATCTTATGTTTTTTTTATATAAAGTTATAAATATATTTTCTGACCATCATTAAATTTTCCTTCAAATATTTCCTTGCAACCAGTATAATAGTGAAAGGTAACAACATGTGCAATTGGAAATATGCTCTTATCTGGACACATGAAAATAGTCTTTGTTAAGCCTGTAGTCAAATGAAATTTCTTGATTTTGTGATACACTTTTAACATCTGATTCACAATAAACATTATCGTCCAGCGCTTAGATTGGCGAGCTGGAGCACGGCTGAACATGAAAATAATCACATAAAAGAAAAATGTATAGTTAAAAGACATACAAGATAATGTTTGTAATATAAATTTGACTTACACGTCACCAGAACAAATACGAAAATACATCATCATTACATCAATGAATTTTTTTTGAAAATCATTATATCTTTCTAATTTTTGTTTTTTATTATAAGTGCCAAATTTATCAAATGCATTTAAAAGATATCGAAGATCCACACAAATCTATAAAATAAAATGTGTAAATAAAAATGTATTTTCTTTAAATCTATAAATACAAACTGTGTTAGCAAGGGGCACCATCCAGTTTTCATTATCAGACGATTGGAGATATTTAACAATATTTTGTAAAATTGCCAACTGTCCTTTAAAAGCTTCATCATATTTCTTTTCTCCGATTGATTTAAGAATACTACAATCACATTTAATAATATTAGTATGACATTATTTAAGTTTAAATTTATTTTATGAAAAATCAGTGTATAATATTTAACAAATTACCAGTTATACTTATTTAAAGATAATGAAAAGGAAAATCAAATATTAATATTAGGTAATTTTAAAAAGATTAATTCATAACTATAACACACTGCATATTTTACTCCCTTTTTAACTCAAAAATCATAATAGAAACAAAATCTATACAAGTAAAATTACAAATAGAAACATGATTATTTGCTAAAGAAATTTAATTTAATCAGTATAAATCAAGAATCTCTAACCTCCAAGAAGTCTACAATTAAAACAATGAGTTACCAAATATACCGATGTACAGAATTAGTACCAAACTTTTTTTGAGAGGGGCAATAAAAAAAAAAAAAAAAAACAGATTTATCATTAAAAACAAGTCAGTAGAATGGGTAAAATGAATAAGTAACAGGTACGAAAAATAGAAGGAATACCATAAAAACTTAATTTAGTCAGAGACGAAAATACAAAGAAATCCACGTACAGTCAGTTTATAAGTATTTAAATAATATGTGTCAATGTAAATAAAAATATACTAAGTATAATATTTTGAACAATACTATTTGATGAGATATATTTTTGTGGTAAAAGATCTATGAATTGAATATTCTTAACTTAATGATTTCTGCTATATTAGATGTTTTTATTAAAATAAAACTGTTTTTAAATGTGATCAAGTAAATACCAAACAGATTAAGTCATAAATAAAATACATATTCAGTTGGCTTAATTATTTTTATTTTTATAAAAATTATGAAATTGAAATCTATAGTTTTTACTTTGTCAAATATAAAAGTATGTAACTCATTGTCAAAATTTTAGGTAGATTCATTATTTATCTTAATGAAAAGTATATTGATCAGAAGCAGCACAACAAAATTGGTGTCTTGAGCAAAATTAGGTCCAGCTCTCTTCTATCATTATTTTAATACCTACAAGTAGCTGAAGACATTTGGATTCAGGAAGAGGTGTTTTTTTGTGTTACCGGAGGAGTAAAATACCCTAATGTCTTTGATTAGACAAGAAGACGAATACAGAATTATGAATTTATGAAACCACGGACAAATCAATAATGTATTTCACAATATTATAGTAAGTATAAATGTATATAAAACATTACTTTAAATGCAAAATTATTTCAGTTTCAAAATCAAGTTCATTGTCCTCTGCAACTTTTTTAAGACTTTCAACAGTATTTTTGTGGTTCCATTCTTTTGATGAATTATTTCTCAATGAAAAAAAATTCTGTTAAAATGAAGTACATATTTATCACATAATTAATATCAGCAAATCACATCGAATGTCCCATACTTACGGCTAATTCCGAACCATTTTCTTCATTGTAAAACACTGTAGTCTGAAACATTACACAGTGACAAAAAAGGTAAAAAAAAAAAATCTAAACTAATAATTTAAAATATAATATATTAATTGGACATACCGCTAAAACATAATCTTTTGTATACATATTTGATTTGTATTCAACTCACAAACAACATAAACTGATTTGAATATTGACGGAAATCATTAGCGAACTTGAGTCTTAGTTAAGGCACTATACATATAAATAGTCCTCTAGCCTTAGGTAAACCAGTTAAACAAAATCATAACTTAAAAAAGGTTTTAAATAATAAATAAGGTATGTCAGTACCTACTATCTAATGATTAGAAATCAGAATAATCAACCAAAACCAAACTGTGATACTACATTATCATTTACCAGTAGAATAATGTCTGTAGATACCGGACACTCGTGTTGATAATGCGTACACCGCGCACAAGGCCCGCCATGCCATGTGTATTATTATAATATTTCCTACCTAGGCCGTTTGTTTGTTAGAGCGTACTCGTGTGGACTAAACTGTTAGTGTAAAATTAAAAAAGTATGCACTTCGCCCCATGGGGTATTCTTCGCTCCTCGGACGATTTAATGGGGATGGGTCCATTGAATTTTAAGTAAATAATTTATTATTTATTTGGTTGAACGATTCTGAGCAGAGCTTCAGAATTAAAATATACCGTTCGGATGGAATAATTTCTTCAAATAATTATTTAAAGTTCAGAATTAACGTAAAAACAGTTTATTACGTAAAAATCGCAAAATTATTTACTTAAGCGTTTATAAAAATTAATCCTGTCTCACGATTTTTGAAATTTTTTCAGAATCGTTAGAGAAGTGTATGGAGTGTGGTCATATTAAATATTCCATCGTTTTTGTCAAATATTTAAAACTTAATGAGGGATAAACTTATTAATCTAAAAAAACAACGTATTTTCAAAGTTCTATTTTTAGCCCAAAAGTAGTCGAACTTTTTTTAAGTATGTAGTAATACGTCAGCAATATGTGGTGAAAAGTTAAAGTTTCTAGCATGGTTAAAATTCAAGTTTCTAGCAACAATAATTTTGAAGTTAAGAAAAAGCGAAAGATCTATATGATTATATAATATTGCTTTTACTACGATGTATAGTATTTTTTTCTTTTGGAGTCACTTTTTGTGTAGTAAACTCTGCCCAAAAGTTTCAACCGGGAACTCTGTACACCAGAAATCACATGTAGGTGGTATTTTTAATTCATTTTCTCTCTTCGTGAAAATTGAAAAATTAATTTTTTTTTAAATCGTTACTAAACTTGTTTAGCTAAATTCTTAAATGATTTTTGTGGGATCGATTGTTTTTAAATCAATGTTCAACTTTAATTGAGCATAAAAAAGTATTGGTCCATTCCATCATTATGAAACTAATGATACAATTAGTAAAACATCGTGGTTTGAATTGTTTGGTATTTGTCTGTATATATATATATATATATATATATATATACATGTATACGGTATACCTATGTATATATTACCCATAGGCCATAGCTGTTAATGCCTGTAGTTATTAAAATAATTAAAATATTAAATAAATAATAACGTGATAATTCTTAATTAATTAATTATTTTCGGTAATATAATTTATTAATTGTAATATAACCTATTACCTATATCGTTGAAGTGATTATCACTGTAAATACAAATATAAATGTAACTATACAGTTACAGGATATTTTACGAATAAATGACAATTGTACAGATAAAATTTCATATCTATCATCATTTTATTACATCCTGTTTACAGAATATTGCAAGATACAATGCACCAATAATTATTAATGTGATGATGATTGATTAATACCGATTAGACCAATTTCTATAATGATACCCAACAATGTTTAAGTTCTGATATCGTTATAAAACTGTAGATACGATTACATGGAGTCTATATTAAATAAGTTGAATTACTTAGATTACATAAAAATAATTTCATATAAGCGTTTTTGGTATATTGACCTAAAAGTTTTCGGCGCGATTGGTACTCTGATATTTAGACCATTTTTCGTGACGGTTTTATTTTAAGCACTACTAGTACATCTGATTTTAAATTTGATTTCCCGTATAAAAATACCGGAAAGGCGGAAAATATGAAGTAAATTCCAAATTGAATGGTTTAGATGTTTTTAAACGGTTGATTTATTCAAATAAAAGAGAGGGTTCATATTTAATTCGGTAAGTATTGTTTGACCTACAGTTAGATTCTAATTATGTTGGTAAAAGTTCGCAACTTTGATCTTTACCGTATAATTAAGTAGTTAAGCAAATGATTCCGGTATCTACCGCTACATTGAAAAAACTTGATACTTGTTTAAGAAATAAGGCAGTAAATTTCTTACCCTCGGAAACAAAAAAACATGTTTACCCATACCGGTGTATAGGGTAAATAAATGTATATGTATAAGTGTAATGCATATTGACAGTTTTAAGTCGGCTAAATGAGAAGGAAAATGTGGTTGTTTTTTATTTTCTCAGACTCAGTTCGAATATTTAATTTTATCGGACTGAATTATGCGTAAATTCGTGTAATAGGAACATAGGACTCAACTGTAATACGACCACCGAGGAAAAGAATCGCCACCTGCGGGCGCTATAGGTACTCTATACCTGTACAGTATACACCCTATATGTACTCCATATTGTATTTGTCTAGATCTAGACACTCAATGTGGATGACCGGTCTAAAAATTTTCCGAAAGAATATCTGCGAAAAAATATCTCAAGCATACACACAATATCTCTTAGGCGTAATAATATCGTCCTCAAAAATATCTTTCCTTAAAAAAGTATTTTGTTTCACGAATAAGGTTGTTGATTACATGGTTTTTAAAGTGATTAATAGGTAGAGAGGTCGTAGTAGTGGCTAGAGAGACGTACCGCGAAATGAATTAAATTTCGCTCGAAGAAAATCCCTCTAGCCCCTCCCTCAAAAAAAAAAAAAAAATAAAATAAAAAATCATCCAAGTATACGAGCGTGCAACAGATTTTTTGCACCACGCGTATTATTATCTTCTTATTATAAACATTATAAAGATCGTGCTTCACACCCAGTGCCGGCGCAAGGTTTTGCAGAGCCCGGGACAAGTAAAAAATTTGGGGTCCTCTATACATTACATCCCCATTCAAAATTAATTGTAGATTTAATTCAAAAGATAATTTTGACCATCGATTTTAAAACAAACATTAGGCATGTAAATAAAATAAAACAATCAATGAAAAAAAAATGCATAGAAAATAAACTTATCATCTTAATCATTATTATAAAATATTAAAGTACAAATATTATTAATAATTACTTTTACTAATTGAATGTGTAATAACTAATAGGTAAGTAACAACTTTAATTTATAAAGGAAGTTTAAAATAAATGAGTATACTGAACAATTTATACTATTTTAAATACATAATATATTGTTAAAGTAAAATAATATTGTCAATTATAATTCTTTAATTTTTCTAGCTTTTTTGGATGCGAAGTCATTTATTATATCTTTATAATTAAGTTGTTCTGAAAGTTCTTTTTCTATACAAATTGTAGCAAGTCCAGTAAGTCTTTGTTGTGACATGGTACTTCGTAAATATGTTTTAATAAGTTTTAATTTTGAGAATGTTCTCTCTGCTCCAGCTGAAGTAAGCGGAATTGTTAACATGATTCGTAAAGCAATATTCAAGTTGGGAAATGCGTTCGTTTTTTTATTTCAGATAGTACTCGAAGTGGTGTAGTATTTTTATCAATTAAATGACGGAAAATTAATATTTCTTCGTATAAATCATAACCATTTAAATCTTTTTTATCATTTTCTGACAAACGTATTTCCAAATCTTTGCAGAAATTAAAAATTTCTAAATCAGGGATATAACAAAGTTTTCCAACATCATACAGAAATCCAAAAATTGCATTAAATGTATTTATTTGATCGAATCGCTTTGTTATTGCACTTATTGCACCTGCATCTACTATAACCAAGAAGTAATTGCATTTAAATTCATCTTCTGGATTTATAAATAATTTACAAATAAATTCTGGTAATATAAATAACGGGGCCCCCGAACCGCGGGGCCCGGGGCACGTGCCCCGCTCGCCCCGACGCTTGCTCCGGCACCGTTCACACCCGGCTCGACGTTCGAGCACGCGCGCGTTGCCGGTTAAGCCGCGGCCGAGTGACTATACTACTGCGTTCTCCGTAGTCGTTTGCATATAATGAGCGACGACGGTGACTATAGTGAAAGATGACGCAAGACGGTGCTAAGTGGATACTATTAAACGGTGTAAACTCGGCTCTCCTCACACGCGTATTTAGCTAAAACGCAGTGCGGCCGCCGCCGCCGCCGCACCGGTTGTCGGTGGGAGGTTGGGATCGGAGAGACGATACACAACGTCGCGCGGGCTCCGCTCCGAAACTTCTGCGGAGCGGCGGCGTGTGCGAGACCGAGTCGTGTACGTAGCCGTACGCGGGCCGGTCAGTGTTGCGTTGGCCGTCGCGGAGATAGTTGAGAGAACGATTGATAATCATATTATAGACGATAACTCGTGCGTCCCCCGTGGTCGTCGCAAGTCACAACGTGCGTATCGTGCGAGCGCGCACGTGTGTGTGTGTGTGTGTGTGCGTCGTGGTGCGCTTTGGTTGGCGAAAGACGAATTTTTTACACTCGACATTTTTTTTTTAGGGGGAGGTTTTTGTATTTTTGAAAATTTCCATAAATACGCTAGTCGTTTTGGCCACGTTCCCGATGTAGGCGTCAAATGCTCCCGATCGCGTCGTATTTGTCCACGATAAATTTCGAGTGTACGAACACACGGTAACGACATCCCCGTCGACGCAGATATGGCTAATTACGGAAGAAATGATATTTTATCAGGTAAGCAATCGCTTTGATCCACAACAGCTCTTTGTGTATAATAATATACACGTGTTGGTATCTCAATGGTGTGGCAAAATGAGTATTTATTTATTTATTTATGACAAATATACGGTTTTTACTTTTTTAACATACGACTAAGAATTAATTGATAAAGATAACAAAAAACAAAAAATTAAAAGTACCTATTAAATTATTTAAAATAGAAAAAAAATTAATAATAAGGACTAATACAATGATCAAATTCAATATGGTGAGTGACATGTTACTTCTGAGAGGCTCGGTTTTTTATTAAAATACTTTTAAAATTGAATATCCTGCGTTCAGCAAACGTAAGCAGGTTGAGTGCAAACGATAAATTGGTATAATTTTGAGCTAAATAGGGAAACGACTGATACAAAACTAGCGAAACTTAAAAATCTTGTTTTGGACACGTTCAAATTGATAAACCTTAAACCCCGCCTAATAAAATAAGGATCCCAGAGATCCGTAATTTAAAATAGGACATAATAACGCATTAGTTATAAAGATGTTAGCGATTTCATTAAATATATTTTACTATAATACGATTATTATACGATGTATTTTCGTTTAATTTTTTTTTTTATTATTTCATGTTGGTAATCTCATGTCAAGGTAACAACCTCGTCTTACCTTTATAGGAAGTACGATCCCGGGACCCACAGATTTAGAGGTCTATCCTTTTTCACAAAATAACGTTTTCTTGAAGTTATATATAATTTTTTAGCAAATATTAAAACATTGGCCTAATGAACATTTTTTTAGTCGATGATGCGAGACGATTAATGACAAATACATGACAACCCCGAAGCAAAAGAAATGTAATACTGTATTATAAAAATATATTAAGCAATTAATTGATTTTAATGAAACATAACAATTTGACCAAGACAAAGTAAGAAAAAATATGTCAAAATTAAGTACAAATCAATTATGATCTTTTTTGTATACCTTATTATTATGATAACGTCTTGTCTGTTACGTATTATTCGATTTTTTAAACAAGATTATTTCTCTAGTTTTATGAATAAACCTTTTATTTGTAAATGGAATACGATTTCAAAATTAGTTACCTACCTACTTGTAACAGTTTTCTTTACTGTACTAATTATTGTACTAATCAAAATATTTTTATTGAATGCCGGAGTTGGGTTAAAGTTTGAGAGTTGAGAGAGGTTTTTTAAATGTCTTTAATCCAAGCTTGAGTAAACTTTCAAATTTCAATAATTAGACATAAATCTTACGTTTTTATACTAGGTACTCATATATCATATACAACGAATTTTTCACCAAAAGGTTTTAATGTTGGTAATTGGTCTATATTAGTTAATAATACATTTTAAGATTTGATTCTTTCGAGATTGTTACTGAAAACGAGATTGTTAATAAAAACACAAAAAACGTAAAATCAACTTCTGATTAGGTATTTAAAGAAAAATTGTTCCTCTGAAGTACACATTAATAACTATCTGATCTGTAGAGAGGCTGAAAGTAAGTTTTAGTTGGAGTCTATTATTGTCGAAAAAGTTATTTTAAAAAAAAAAATAAGAAAACAATAAACGTTATTGTAAAACTAATTGAATCGTCGCATAAACTAAAAATCTAAAAATTTAAATTGTATCATATATGATGACATATTTTAATTTCGGTATGTTTGATATTTGAGGAAAATAACATCGCCACAGCTAGTGAAATTAAAATTAGTTTTACTTAAAAACAGTAATCATAGGTTACTGGTTTTTTAACAAGTAACTTTCTGTTTCGTAAAACCTATTTTCTAAAGTATAATTAATATTTTCTAAGTTATTAGGTTCGGATATTTATACTAAGTAGCAATGCTAATTTCGAATACCTACCAAATTACAGTTGAAAATTAATTTGTTTAGCTAAAATAAACCACTTTTGCACCATATTTAATATTTACCTTTTACATTGACTTATAAATATTTACAGTTTTACTTATCATTTTATGAAATCTATACCAGAGATATAATTCAAAACTACGATGTGTGCATAATATAATTATTTATTCTGTGAGCAATAGTTTCTTGTGAGTCTATATAAAAGAAGATTTAGTTTGAAAAAAAATTTAGTTCAAACAAATTTTTATCATAATCAATAAAATTGTTACTTTATTAACTAAGATGATTCTAGATGAAATTTTGAAAAATATTTTGAAAAAATGAACATCACTGTAAAACCAAAAAAATTTTCACTTCACTTATATCCTAAAATAATAATAATAATAATGAAACGGACAATATTATGCTATAAGATTTGTTCTATAAAACAGCTGTAATTAAAAAAAAAAATTGAATTATTCCTATCACATATTTTATACATTTTTGATTCATTCGAGTTTTCTAAAAACAAAGTGAGTCAGTGATTTGTTGAATTTAGGTAACGAATATTAAATCGTACATACCCATGTTGGTATAAACAATATTACGATTCTCAGCACGTACGGCATACTACGACTGAACAAAATGAGTATTAAAAATCAGCTTAATATTCTTTGTTTGTATTTAATATTTTATGTCTTTAATATTTTATGGTTTGTAAGATTACTTAGAAGTGTATTACGTTCATAATTGTTAAAAATTCTAAAATAATAGTTAAAAAGGACATACTTAGCACCATGGGGTATTCTTCGCTTCTCGGATAAGATAATGGGAATGGGTGTTTTGAATTTTAAAGAAATGATAGGCCATTACTTTAGTTAAACGATTATGAGCAATGCTTCACTATAAAAAAACATGAACTGTTTTCATTTTTAACCGTCTTTAGTTTGATCGTCAGTATGTTTTTTTTTATCCAATCTGTTTTCTTGTTAGACTACTGGAAAATTCTTTTTTACAAAAAGACTCAAAATTATTCTTCCATCTTTATTCTAAATTTCATAATGATTGAATGGAAATTTTTGTTTTAAATAAACATTAAAAGTTGAAAACTGACATAAAAACATTCAATCCCATGAAAAACTTTAATAATTTACCTAAACGCTTATTAAAAAATTGTGAGCCACGATTTCTAAAATATTTTCTGTATAGTTACTTAAGTGTGTGAGTATGATCACATTACATGTTCAGAACTTTTTGTCAAATACTAAAAATGTTATTAGATATACACTTTAACAAAACAAGGTATTTTCAAAGTTCTATTATTAGCCCAAAAGTTCACAATTTTTTTTTTGGAACGTTTGCAAAGTATGAATCAACATACCATTAATATATGGTGAAAATATCAAGTTTATAGCAACATTAATTTCCGATCTATGACTAAATAACTAAAATCGATTGAGTGAAAGTGTCATTTACGCAAATTTTACCGTTTTTACTCGGTTTTTCGAAAAAGCTATCGAGGATAAATAAAACTATAAATAAGTACCATTTAGATGAAACTTTCGATCTACAGAGATGCTAGATGAATCTTTTGGACAGAATTAAGAGTACCAAAAAGTGTTTAAAGAAAAAAAAATTAAACATCATTGTAATACCCATTGATCCATCGCTTCATCACTCAGAATCTAAAATTTGTAGTCATTTTCACATAAGTACTAATGCATATTTATATAAGTAGTTCATACAAAATTATTTGTGAATGAAATAATAACTTCATAGTAATAATATTTTGTCCCTTCAATAAGAACTACATGTTGGGTTTGGTATTTTATTGATAATGTAAAATTTAAACGATATTATTTTACTACTTGGGTGAAAGCCAGTAATAAGTTAATAATGTAAAGGTAGTTAAAGATAATTATGTATGCATAAGTTCGCGCATAAAATACCACACAACCACGTTCTATACTTGGGTATACATGAAATGTGAACATTAATAATTAGACTCGTAATTAATAAAACTTAAAACCTCTAACAACAAAGTTCTGCACAAAACGAGAATTTTCCATTTAGAAAAAAAAAAATTACCAATTTATATAATTCTCATAACTTTGAAAAATTTTATCGTATTCTGATACTGTTTATGATGATTAGCTTGAAGTGTTTAAATAAAAACGTGTACTTGTGTAACCAATGTTAAATCATTTAAAACACGATTGCTATACGATTTCACGAATTTACATAAATTATTGTGGGATATAACCACGTGCGGCTGCTACTATTTTGTCGGAAAGTTAGTCGACTACTTTCACTATAAAGCCACACCGTCAAATGAAGACGTTTGTTGGAGATTGTAGTTGGAGTTTTAACATGATAAACATTATATACAATTACTTTTGCCTATACAGTAAATATTAACAACGTAGAAATTACGCTTGGTTGTTTTTTTTTTTTAATTTCTATAGGGCGTTTTATAAAAGGTTACTTATTTGAAAACTCAATGAAATATACTTATGTGTACATTATTATAAGTTCATATTTTAAACATATAATGTTAATGTACTATGACCCTATATGGAATGAAATTTAAACGAAATGTTTAAATTTTTTTCTATAGTTTGAATTAGTTAAAATTTCAACTATTTACAATTTTGATGTAAAATATACATTAAGTTTTATAATCTAATTGATATGCGCATTATTTACATGATATAATCAGTGACGTGTAATTTCAAAAATATTATGTTATTCCGGTAGTGAAATTACACCGATCTGCTCCTAAAGTGTTAGGGTACCTATACCAACATTTATTATTATTGTTTATTTTTTAAATTGTTATAATATTAAATAGTTTCTATTGTTTTATAATTAGTCTTGAGCGATAACTTTATTTTTGTCACAAAATTGCACATAAAAACCAAAAAAATATTATGTTAAGTGTTAAGTGTTAAGTGTTTACAAAAAACTCACCCACCCACCCAAATGGAAGTGTTGCAGAAGCCACACTTCAAATCCATGTTACAGCCCATAGAATATAGTGATGAGTGATGATAAACTATGATATTGTATTATATCTATGGATCAGTTATGTAGGTACTCAATGTCATATAACTTATTATCAATTATTATTTATAAATGGTACTAAAATACGTATCTTTCAGTAGTAAACTGGTAGCCAATATTCTTGTATTTTTGATTAAAATGTTTTACAAATGATTACCTTTTTGAACGTCATGTGTCTTTAGTATAATATTTACTTAGTACATATGAGTAGTTTGTCATAATTTATTATTTTTATTTATTATATTGACATATTGTATAAATATATATCGAGGTTTGGCATTCGAGATTTTGCCTATCCTAGTTCTGGCTGTTCTAAAACGACCAATTGTTGAAACAAATCATTATTTAAGTTTTTGGTAATTTTTAAAAAACTAGTAGATACTAGGCTTGTTAAATTTTTTCGACCAATGAACATTCTTTTGTATTGAGCCTAACATACACACATCAACACAGCAACGTTACACGTAGGTATAACTATACAAATATATGTCACTGATTCGTAAAATCGGGATCACTTCATGTCATATTAGGTATAAATCGCGGTGACGACTAAACTGTATTCGTATTACCTACTTACAATAAATACGCGAGGCACAGAACATTATAGGTAGAGCGGTCATACCCATACGGAAATCATCATAAAAAAGAGGTTATTGGAATAACTACTCGTCGGTCCATGCGTCAAACTTCAATGGTTTTTCCATTTCAAAACAAAACATTTGCGATTTGTACTCTACGCAATTGTCGGAATAAATATCCAACTCAAGTTTTTGATAATAATATCGATCAATCGATCACAATAAATAAATCATTTTAAAATAATAAAGGTACGTGTATTGTGTACACTTATTATACACATCGCCGTTTATCCTGGCCGAGAAATGTATCGTTATAAATAACGAATAGTAAATTATTAAAAATATTATTAAAAATTGCACCTACAGTTTACAGATGTCAAAAACTCTCGTATTTTTAATGCTTTATTACAAGAAATACAGTCGATAGTGTTCATAAGATTACAGTGGCACACACTTCACTCGTAAATTTTAGTTATTTCGTAAAACAATTTTTGTAAACAATATTTCATTATTAAAATATTACTGATGATGTGGATATTATCACAGAACAATGATACTATCGACAGTTCTATTGGTACATGATAAAAGCATTGGTTATAGAATTTTATCCTATAATCAATGATAAAAGGTATTACGACTGGTTCACTTAACTGTGAATGTTCCTGATCATAGGTATTAGCTATTGATGTAGTATGTGTATTACAATTACATTATGTTTACTATACAATTTATGAGTTTAACATTATTATTATAAGTACACTTGTATATAGATGTTTGTTTCTTCTTATAATCTAACATTTAATGTTAATTAAAACCTATAACAGCACAAAAACGATATAACGTCGTGCATGACTAAATAATTCAGTACAAATATAGTTGCAGTACGAGCCATATACTGTTTTTTACCTATATATATATATTATGATATTCAATAGTTTATCATTGCCGTCTATGGGTAAAAGTCGAACGGTGTTTTATATTGAAAAATCATAAGGTAAATTGATATACACATAGCGGAAGGTCACTGATTAATTTAAAGCTTATGTAATATCTTGAATACGTATGTTATATATGATATTATTTATTATACGAAGAACATTAACGACCACTTTCTTCCTTATTTCATATGATTGTTGTTTTAAATGTCATGAATCGAAATCTAATCTGGTACTGGATTTCCGAGTATAACTATCTGTCGATCGTTTCGTGAATATGCGACGGCCGTTAAAGTCTGTTGAGAAACAATGCGTTTGGAAATTTTGAGTACCGTGTCTCGGGCGGGATGACGTTGAACCATCGTTAGAGATTGTGTATGACTTTCACATCATGTAAAAACTACTTAAATATTATATCTGAACAATTTAAAAGCTATCATTATGACATTTTCGGGTTTCAATATCAAGAGTTCAAAATTAGATTAAATAAAACTTTAAATATACAAAGTACATGCAAGCCCTATATTAATATGTATCTAAAAAGAGATCAATTTTTTTTTAAAACTATTCTGAAGTTTTTTCTGAGTGCTGTTGTTATGTGGAGAAAATTTCAAGTCTCTAGCAACATTACTTTTTGAGTCACGACTAAATAATTTAACATCAATTTAATACCACTTTTTTCATTATTTCAACAATTATTAAGTTATATATGTTACATCGAAAAAATCTTGATAATTGTAGATTTTATCGTTTTCATTTGAATTTCGTTAGTTTTAATTCAAATATTTGAAAAGCATTTTAGAATAGAGAAAAATGATCTAATTATGTTTCTGCTCATGAATAATTACGTCAATCTAAGATCTCACAGATAATTTTAGTTTTGTTCTATCAAAACTTATTCTGTAGTTCAAGGATAGTGGGAACACACAAAATAATCCCAGATATACATAAACCATTAATTATCTTGGATTCTCTTTTTTCATGCAGTCTAGTAAATATTTTCTGACAAAGTTTTCTATTTGAAAAGTACAGAGGAAGATTCTATCAAATGTTCAGGTATTTATATAAAAACTTTAAAATTGAATAATTTAAAAGCGAGATGTTTTCAATATTTTCAATTTCAATATTTAGTCTATAGATCTTCATTGTCCGCTCCAAACTAAACACCAGCAATAAATTGTGAATCTACAAAGCTATGTTAAGACCCGTATGGGCATACGGCATCCAGATATGGGGCTCCGCGAAACCCTCAAACCTGCGAACTGTACAAGCCTTACAATCAATATGCCTCCGTCAAATTGTTTCTGCCGCTTGGTATATAAAAAACGCTAATCCTCACAAAGACTTAAACGTTCCCACACTTTCTCAACTATCCAAATCCCACTTCCTCTCATTCCATTCTTAGCTAAATCACAATACTAATCCATTAATTAAAAGTCTGTCTTCTTGTACAATTTCCGATAATCCTAGAAGAAGACTGAAATGATCTTGGCCTAGAGATTTCCTTGCTTGATCTGTCGAGTGGTACTACTGAGTACCATCCCTCTCTGTTATATCAACGCTATTCTCTATCAAAAAAATTACTTATTGTATAACATGTTTGTATAGATTGTAATTATTCTTTTAATAAAAAAAAAAAAAAAAAAAAAAAGACTTTCATTGAAATGATTTTAATTATTTAGTCATTAATGACTCCCAAAGTAATAACACGGTTAACTTTAAATATTTATCATATATCAACAACATAATTTTACATTTCTGAAAAAAGTTAATAGCTTGTCCCGTAGAACTTGAAAAATACTTCGTTTTTAATTTGCAATTTTACGTACTAATATTAAGTTATTCATGAGTGCAATTCACTCGTACATTCATAACTTTTTGTAAATTTTTAATATAAGCAAACTTGTGATGTCATGTAATATCAAAGTATTAATATATGTGTCAAATATTATTAGTTGTCCAGCTTATGAAATCAGTAAAGTTTCAAAGTCAAAATATTGCCTCATTTTACGAGTATGTAAATTGTATGTTCTGGACATAACCGTAACATGTTATATTGTATTTCGCGTAGTCGCATAAATCATTTCGGATACCCCTAGTTATATGTATAATATTACATCGTGACATGCTAAACTCCGCTACGGAAATCGAACTGCACGTGTTTTTTTATATTTCACTCCCGCTCCTCTCCCTCGATTCGGAGCTGCGATCGCTCGTTCGTAACGCGAGTATATATCCTTTCTAAACCATTTTCTAAACGACAAAAAAACCAGTCTACATGTCTCAGGGCGTACGTTCGGCAGCAGCAGGAAATCGCTTCCTGTGAGCCCGAAGCGCAATAACCTGCGCCCGTTGCCGTCGTCGTTGCGTACCTACGTGTAGGTACACGCACTCGTATGTAACCCATCATCGTCATAGTATGCGAAGTCGGACGTGGTATTATGTATTAAGTACTACACGTCATAAATCCGCGTATACCGCACAATTATAGGTATGGGTGCCTTGTTGCATACACGTACTCAGACACACCGTTTGCATATGTTATTCGCACCAAAAAAGGTGCGCCACTATATGCGTTTAATACTATGTTTATCGATTACCGATATGGACGTGTTACAATACAGATTTTTTTTTTCGACTTTGTTGATGCTTTTGTTACCGTTTAACATGAACGTTTGTAGTTTCACTGTTCGGTGGTCAAATTATACAGTGTATCCGATCAGATATAATCGACAAATGCAATCAATTTTGTTCTAATCATAATTTTTGGTTGGATAAAATGTGTTAAATACTAAGGCACATCGCTGATCTGAATGTTAAATGTTTATATTTCTTCATAAACTATTGTTTCAATAATAATAATGTTAAACATCAATATTTTATAAAAAAAATTATGATCTTTCACAATATTTTGTTAAAAATTGTAATTGTCATTTTGTTGTTTTTTTTTAATAAAACCAAAAGTTTAAAAAGTCACTCAGACAAAAATAGTAAAAATGAATAAATCATTTTTGTAAAATATAGTACTATTAGTGTTTCAAAGTGTTCATGATGAAATATAAAACTCATGAATTAAACAAGTTAAATTTCATAGTGTTATCTCTTAAGAAGTTTTTATATACATTGCGTATGATATGAATTTCTTAAATATATGTAAAAGTGAGAGAGAACCTGTTAAAATTCTTTCAATTACTTATATCTGTGCCAGTTAGTTCCTAACTACATAATTATACATTACATCGAATTACGTAGATCCACATAAGTTTAGGTTTAATACTATGCCTCTGGTACACTGTATAATGTATAATGTACAAAACCACAAATCAAATATGTATAATAATTATCTTTCTAATTTTACTTATAGTATATTTTACAATTTAAAAAACATTTTCTACATTTAACTGTTAACTCTTAAATAATTGAACCAATTGAAAAAATCTTATGATAATTATGAAATACAATTTTTTTAGTATTGATTATTTTTTATCTATTAGTGATTACCTTTTTATGTTTTTTCAAACGTTGTCTTTTAAAACCAACGTTGTCATGTAGTATGTACTTATTAACATATACTAGAAACTTTTTGGTACATTTAATTTTGTCCAAAAAAAGAAATATATTTTTTGTTAGAAAAACAAAATGTTATGAAACACTTGTTGGCTTGCTGCTTATGTTTTTTTATAGGGTTAAAGATGTATTATTCTTAAGAACAATTATATAGATTTTATTAAGTCATTAAATATGTCTTGCGTTATAATAATATTATATCAATCCACTATGTACGTTACAATATTTTTACAATACTATAGATAATAGTCAATAGTTTCATAAATACTATGGTTTTTCAATGTTTGAAGCAAAATACCTTCAACTGACCAAGTACCTTAATATTGTGTTTAAATAAAATACACATTGGAAGATAGGAAATAATAATAAAACAAAAAAGTCGAAATACTACTGGAGTGTTTTGTACTGTCGAGCTATATCTTAAATCTGGTATGGTTGTTGACTTGTGACAAGTTTTTTTAAATTTTTAATATACACATATTAACCTTCCTGCGAGAGACCAATTGTGAGATGATGTTTATTTTTATTGCGGTTCACACTTCCAATAATAATAATGTGCCATATACATCTGTGTAGTTGAATATTATATTCTCCGCTGTGATCGTATAATTAAGAAGAAATATCTTTGAGTATATAGTGTAAATACTTTAAGAAAAATATTATCCACTTAATTTTTGGAGACTCAGATATGTGTGCATATATTCTCCCTTTGCGAGGTATGGTGTTATGATTTAATGAATGGCACCTATCATTTCGTTCTTTTGCAGTTATCTATAATAGTATCAAAATTATGTTTGGTATTTTATTCATCTTACTCTGTTGCTAGCACCCGGTCAAATTACTGTTTTTTTTTTAAACGTCCCATTATTTTAGACTCGTGTATATTATACTTGTAAATATTTCTGTAACCCGGTGATGTACGTTTTACTGTTAATGTAAAAATACTAGGGCACGATAAACTTTTCCGGCTGAATACAAATATTTTCCTCTTATTGAGGATTGTCACTTTTTGAAACTTTGTTCAGAATCGTTTAATTTAAAAAATGATCGATTATTTCTTTAAATTTCAATACATCCATCTTCATTATTTTGTCCAAGGAACGAAGAATACCCCATGGTGCGAAGTACGTCCTTCCTTTTCTTTTCTTGATTTTCGTTGGGAACACTAGGATCGTCAAAATCACTACTCTGTAATGAGAAACTATCGTCTTGTTTGTTTTTACTGGTAAATGCAGTATAAATGGGATTTTCTTAGTGTTCGTTAGGATTTTCGATATATCCAACTATTATAATTTTACCCGCCGGTATATTCAACTTTTATTCTCTTGGTTTCGTCATTTTTTGTTTTGGATTTCAGTTAGGTAAGGTGTCTTCGTACACTTCCGTCTATGTTTTTTTTTTTTTTTTTTTTTTTAAGATTTTCTCTTAATTCGTCTTCTTCAAGCAGATATTTAGGTTTATTTACAATTTTTTATTAATCAGAAGAAAAAAATACTGGTTGCTCTAAAGTTAGACTTTATATTATCACTTATTCTATTTTTTGAAGTTTTTGATCGATTTTTTCAATGGTTCGCATTTTGGATCCGGCTCAAACCTTACATTTATTTTGTCCAATTATTTAAAGTTTTTTTCCCGATTTTTTTTTTCATTATTCTAAAAATAGTAACAGTGATATCCAATGGCTGTAAGGGTGTCCATCAGAAAAGCGTCATTGAGGGCGCCTAATTTCGGACTAGGTTTGAAGATGCTAGCGTACATCACATTTACGTCCCTGCCCGTAAAAGTTATTTTTTTAATTATTTACTAAATAAAATTAATTAATAAAATTATAAATTATTTAATTATCTTTATCCTAGTGAGTATTCAAAGAAAGAAAAAAACAGAATTCGATTGTCTTCAATATGTCGTACGATATCGCAAAGATTAAATCCTCGTGGGACACTCTATGTAATACATTACATATTGTTAACGTTACCATTTATTATTCAGTCGTACGTACATGTGATGTTATATAAAGCTTTGCATCTGTAATAGTTTCAATTTAAGTCGACGGAATTTATTGTTTTCAATTAGAAGACTCCTGGTTATTACGCGCGCGCCCGGCGGATCGACTGCACTCACACAAATACAAATGTATACAAATTAGTTCGTTGCTGTTATTATTATTACTGGCTCCCACATGCCACGATCGCCTCGGTTAGTTACATACTTAATATGCGTGATGCATATATTAAGTTATGCATGTATACGTTTTATTATGTGTTTATTTATAAACTATAAGTAGGTACAATGCACATACGTTTGTATACGTGTATAAAATATGTACGTCAGTCATCTCAATCCCGAATTATGTCATATCGTAGGGTTATTATACCGTGCGCCCGGTGCATCTGGTGTGAAGTGGGAACATTTATTTCCGTATGTTATTTGGTGTGCGCCAGCTTCTATATATTATTCTCAATATTATTGTGATACCGATTTCTCTGAGTTAACGCAATGGAAAATTTGAAAATACTCACGTAATGAAGTACACGTTTTGTATTTATTTTACATGCATTTCTGCATTGATACGTCCATTTCTGTTGCTGATACGCCATCCGGACGTCTCTATAAATTGTATACACGGTCGTTGAACAAGTTGTTTTCATGCTGCGCTACTCGTTGGGTAAAGTTTGACGTTTACGGCTTTCGTTTTACTCTTTTATACGTCATTGAACGGGAATATGTTTCTAGAAAAAGCAATAATATATTTTGTAGTAAATAAAATTACTATAACACATATCTATGATGTTTATGCGATATCTTCTGTTGGTACTCACATTCGTACCGAGACCAAACAATGTAATAATAAAACAAGGGACGTTTATGAATTAATTTTAAAAAATAATGTAATGGGTTAATATTTTTAGAATAATTACTGCATCTGCTCAACCAAATGTTACATTACGAATTTTTTACACCTATTCGAACGGTAGGTATGTGTAAAACACCGAGTTGTCAAGTACTAGAAATAATTCAATACTTATTGAGAGTACAGTGAAATCTACTATATATTTACGGTTACCTTCCAACCAAGAAAAATATTTTGTTACGCCTGTAATGAGTACTCAAATATTTTGTCAGTACACATTATATAACTTATGTAGTCTGGAGAAGAAAAAGTGGCCGCTGGCAAATATGATAGAAACGTTTTTTTTTTTTGTTGTTGATAATCTGTTGTTCTCAATCTGAGTCACGTAAAGCGAGGTCGACGTATAATATTTGTACGGTGGGATTAATTAATAATTCAAAATGCGCTTACATTGTTTTCACAATTTTACGAGACAATGATAGAAATTTGCCATCAAGAGCGTTTGTATCAGCGGCCACTTTTTGTTCTTCCGATTTTTTTTTTTTCATAATAAATAGATCAAATGTGTATATTTTTATCTCCAAATTAAAACACATAGGCACTCATTAATACAAAATATATTGTGAAAATAAATCATCATAAAATAAATAGATTTTCATCCATGAAATGTTCAGGTTGGTAAACTGAGTCCCGGATATATATTTTTCGGTGAACTGAGTTCCTTAAATACAGATCTTGTAGTGTTTTACTGTTCTGTATTGCTAATCCTGTGCAACTGTGCAAGGAACTGTGACTAACATTTTACAAATATAAATTTTAGGATGGTATATAATATCAACGTAGTCTATCGATTTTTTTATGTACTGAATCAAAATTAAAACAAATAGTTTTGTTAAATGTTATTCTTAATCAACAATTTTCCACAATACCTATACAGTGTACTATTTGTTTTTAATTAACTTAAATGTAGGATGTATAGTGTTTATTTTGAGAATCAGTTTAATAGGCATATCAGAATAACTTTGCCCGATTAACCTATTCATAATTTATAAATATAAATAGGTATCTAATAATTTTAGACTCAACTTATCTACTACAACATTTGACAACTTTGTTTCCAAAACGTCGAGATAATTATTGCAATTTATGTTTTAACAAAATGTTGATGTATAAGTTAAACATATGGTTGTCACAAAGCAAATTGTTTGATGTTTATTGAAGTGATATGTTAATAATGTTAATACATTATAAGTTACATCTTACAACCCTGCAACGTTATGTAATCTAAAATGCACTACTCATCTGTGTAGTGGAAAATTTGTCATTATTTGCGAAGTATAAATGTCCGTCGTGTAAACACTTTACTCAAGTCTATTTAAACATTTTTATGAACAGAAAATTTAATGTGTGATAAATTGTAAGTATAATTTATAAATTCTACTCTCACTGAAACCTTGTTATCTATTCTGTCTTTCTACCACAACTCTTTCTGTGTCATCCCAACGCGTCGATTAAATAAAAAATGGTGTCAAGATATTAAAAAAAAGCAGTGTTATGTATGAACACAACTCTTGTCACAAAGGTGATAGAACATTAATAAATAGCCTCCCTCCTTTGAGATTTTATCATGTATTTGTAAATTATTTGATCCAATTTTTTCATTGTGCATGTAGCATAGATTATTAATTTTCTTAATAATAAGAGAAAAATAGAATTGCTAATCAAAACGTATGATTGTATCAAACTACAACTAATTTTTATTTTTTTTTCTAAATTTTGGGAAGTATAAGACAAAAATGTATAATGTTTTTTACTTGACTTATTCAGTTTCTTTATTATGACTTGTGTTAAGTCATGTAAAATGTAAACATATGTTTTTTAAATTTATTCATGCCCTGAATAGTAATATTTAGTAAAATTTGCTTACATACATACAAGCAATTATATGTGTTTATGAATATTATTTATAAATAATAATACAAAGAACTTACTCCTGTAGCCGGGCCATGTATACTCAATAGCGACCCGAATATAGATAGTCAAATCGCGACATGCGTTCAAGTAGCTTGATTGTCGTCTGACAATTATTGGTTCACAAAATATGTAATTAAGACAGAAAAAATGTATGTATTCATACTTAAAGTTATATATATTAATTAACCTATCGACTCCCCCAATGAAAAATGAAGTAACTCGAATTTTATAATTTTTCAGTAGAGCTATATTATAAGGTTTAACTTAAATTACTATCGGTTTTTAACTGTTTCATATCAAATTTTTATATGAACTTTTGTTTGATTGAATATAATATTATCACCATAATTTTTTGTTTTTTAACTTCCACAGTACAATGTATGATGAAAAATAAACTTAAGTTACTTCTTTTTTCACGGGGAAAAAAGTTATTCGGAGAAGTAACTCGAGTTACTCGAGTAACTCGATTTACTTCCTTAATCTTGGGTAAATATAGATAAGTAATAAAAATAAAATATTTTCAAATAAAACTTTTTTATTTTAATTTAGCAACAAGAATATTATGTGTATCATTATGCATGCTATCATTAAACACTACAAATACAATAATTAAAATAAACAATAAATTATTGTTGTATTTCAAAATACAAAAATGAGTTACTTCCTTTATCTCAGGGAATGTTGATTTTTTTTTTTTTTTTTTTATTTAGAAAAGCTATATTTACAATCTATACATCAGCACAATAAGTAAATTTGATAAAATAATATATATACTATGTCTTAAAATCTCGTGAGGGGGGAAACCCGTCCATCAACAGTACCTCCTAATTGGCTTGGTGGGTTCAATTATAGAGACCTTTTTTTTTTTTTTTTCAGGCAAGGGCGTCTCTTGGCCATTTTCTTTTTAACCTCCTTGGGGGGTTACTGGGTATGGTTATAGAGGACATGCGGGAAATAAGAGGGTTTTGGTTTGAGTGCAGTTTGGAGTGGAATTTTTTGTAATGACGAGTTGCTATTTCGTTTACTGTTAGGATTTGTAGGTCTTTATGTAATGCGTCGTTGGTCATACAATGTTGATTTAAAAATAAAAGTAACTTAAGATACGTCTTTCTTCGCCGGAAACTTTATCACGAAAGATGATAAATATATTTTAATATTATGATTTCTAACCTCTTTGGAGTAGTAAAATTACTGCCGTTTTCGCGGGAGATACAGAACATATTCCTTTATCAAATTTCAACAAAAAGTGAAAAATGATAAAATTCGAGTTACTTCCCTTTTCTTTGGAGGAGTCGCTATGTATATGAATGTATTATTTTTTTCAATAATAAATAATACGTTTGTGAAATTAACAAATAAGGTCTACTCAGCAAGCATGCTACATTATACCGGTTTCAAACGTTTATTTTAATATTTAAACAAAACACTATTCTAAATCAACACTTTAAATAAATTGGATTAGTCATATAGATACATCGATATTATAAAATATCTACAGTTATGTATGTATCAGACATCAGTATAGTCATGTATCTAACAGTTGTGTTAAAATGTTTCTAAACATTTTATGTTTAAAGTAAATATAATGACGTGTTCTTTTATAATAATATTAAAATAGCTTGGTACTATTTTGTCATATTATATAATATATAATATTATATGTATGCATGTATGATACCTACATTCTGAATAATACAGTTACTCAATCAATTCAATTTGAAGAAAATATTATTTCTTTATTTCTTTTTGATATCCACTAAAAGTAAAAGTTCTTACTTGATGTGTAAGGGATGCAATCTGGATATAAAAAGGGAAATAAGTTTTATTTGGGCCGTAATCAGGAGATTCCCACTATACCATAGCCAATTCCGTAAATGATATCACATAATATAATATTTTTGTTTGTTAATACATTGTACCCATGACTTATGACGTAGGTACTAAACCGTTCTACATTTTTCTCATACCTTTATATCTATTATTATTTTGTGATGAGAGTAAATATATTTTAAACCAAAGTTGCAGTAGGTATTTTCAAAATAGTTGAAGTGTGCGTACATAAAAAAAATAAATGGTAATTATAACATTACAAGAAGAGATGTCATCTACAAACTCATTACACGGATGAGTAAATTCTATATTTCTGTGTAGTGTTGAGATTCCGTAAGATGTATTTATTTTAATGTAATGTTAGGAAATTATTTTTCGATCAATTAAATAGCGTAATTATCATTATTTAAAAAAATCATTTTGGAGGTCAATATGATGAGGTAGGCGCATATTATAATTTTGTTATTCACAACATGTATAAATTATTAAATAGATATTGTTAAAGACTAAAGTTTCCAAATGACGAGCGGTCGTCTATTATTACACATATATTTTCATGACAGTTCGTTTACAATACACTTATTTATTTTACTGAAAAGTCAATGACCATATAGTTAATGTAGTGTTATGTTCAAAGTGATTTCTAAAGTAATATGTGAATCCAACTATTTGATAAAAATATACATTTATTTTTTTTTTAATAAATATTCATTTTTATGAAAAAATGATATTGTTATTTGTTAGTATTCATGTTCGCGTAATTTTAGATTCTGAACGGAGTGAAGAATGTATTGATTTTACAATGATGTGTTTTTTTTTTTTTTTTTTTTTTTTTTTTTTATTTTTTTTTTTTTGTGTCTGTCGACACGATTTGGGGCAGTAAAAATGCTTCGATTGCCTTATATAGCAACTTTTCTGAAAGGAAATTGAATCTAGTTGGTACTTTGGGGGGTCAAAAGTTAAAAATTTTCAATATTTTTTTAACGTGCCGGGAAAAACCCTTAAAAAATGAGGGAAAAACGGTATATTTTACGCAAAACCAGTTTTCGACAAAATCAAATTTTTTATTTTGCTATAACTCAAAAACTAATCGATGTAAATACTTGAAATTTTCACCAAATGTTTAGATTAGCGTTCTCTATACACCGTTAAATTTTCAAAGTATTTTGACTTTTATTGAGCTAATTATAGACAATTGAAATTTTCAATTTTTTTAAGTATTTTTTTTTAAAATAACGATAAAATTTTTTTTTTTTGCCAGAAAATCTTGAAAATTTAATACAAGGTTTCTTATAAGTTGTTCCATAACTGATAAAAAAAAATCCAAAATCGTAAGTCACAATTTTTTTTTATAAGTGCTCAAAGTTCCAATTTATACGAAATATGTAAAAATTGCGAAAATTTGCAAATAATTTTGTTGTTGAAAAATCGTAAAATTTTTTTCTTTTATAACTAAGTTTTGAAAATTTGGTACAAGGTTTTCCATTAGTTTTTCTTCAATTATCTGCGAAAAAAAACTCTACCGGATTCAGACAAAAAAATTTTATGAGTGTTTGAAATTTAAATTTTTACAAAAACACGTTAAACAACGGTTTAGCCTCAAACGATTTTTGCTATTTGTTTTTTTTTTCAAAAAGTATAAGTTGTAGAAACTTGAAAATTTTATCAGTTGTTTATATTGGCATTTTCTTTATATAATTTTATTTTCAAAAGATTTCACTCATTTTTAATCAATTTATAGGCATTTGAAATATTCGATTTTTTTTATTTTTTTTTTTATAAATGTTGATAAAAAAAATGTAGCTCGGACGAAATACTTGAAAATTTAATAGAAGAGTCCACATAAGTTGTTCTAACTCCCATTCAAAAATTATAAAAATACATAGGCACAAAATTTTTTTATAAGCGTTTATAAGTGCTAATATTGACAAAATTCGTCAAAATCATGTATATTTGCTATGTATTTTGCAGTTGAAAATTCATAAAATTTTAAGTATTCAAAACTAAGAATTGTAAATTCGGTACAAAGTTTGACATACGTTTTCCTTCAATTATCTGTAAAAAAATTTGCACTGGAATAAAATCAAAAATTTTTATGAGTGTTTGAAATTACAATTTTTTCACATAATCGCGTAAAATAACAATTTAGGCATCATTGATTTTTGATATTTGTTCTTATTCAAAAAGTATAGGTCGTAGAAACTTAAAACTTTTACAAAATGTTTAAATAGGCATTTTCTTTACATAGTTGTATTTTCAAAATATTTCGTTTATTTTTTAGCTATTTATAGGCATTTGAATAATTCGATTTTTCTTAGATTTTTTTTTATAAAAGTCGATAACAATTTTTTGGCCCTACCAAATCGCTTGAAAATTTAATAGAAGGTTTTGAATAAGTTGATCTAAGAGTGATTCAAAAATTATTCAAATACATAGGCACAATTTTTTTTTATAAGCAGTTGAAGTTCAAAAATCGACAAAATTTGTCAAAATCACGAATATTTGCAAATTATTTTGTAGTTGAAAATGCATAAAAATTTTTGTATTCAAAGATAAGAAATGAAAATATTATGTAATATCACAGCTGATAAAGATAATTAAATAGATTAAGTTTATTATAATATAATCAGTAGCTGACAGCTGTTCTATACAAAATATTGGTAGATTGTAAACACAAGGTGTATAACGTACCTTTACATGGTTGAATAGAACGTTACTAACTTCCAATTTCCAGTTATTTTAATGTGTGTATCAGTTCCATAAACATGCGGATTTTATATATTATTATTAATTATTAATATTTAAATAGAGGTAGCCACGGAGCATTCAGCATATATGGACGGCGGGATCGGGTGGTACCGTCACGATAGTGCATTTAGGCAAATAATATGGTATTTACCTACGCCCTATCTATGCACATCCTGGTTTGTCCAATGCTCACGAGCAGAAGTCACATGAATAGACAAATGTAAATTTAACCCAATCTAGGATATTGAAATAAAATATATATTACAATTTAAGGCTGACATCTTCATCTTCGTTCAGATTTTTTTTTTTTATAATATAAAATAATTCCAAAATCTATCCAATAATGCCTAATCTAGCAATGCATCTCGTGTATCCCACCCAACTACTGTATCCTGTACTTAACTTACAATGATTTATCATTGCATTCAAATGTAAAGTACCATACAACTAAACTATCGTAAACCAGGTGATCCCATGATAGAAAGTGCTATACACTCCTCACCATTATCTTGTCCGAGGAGCGAAGCGACGAAGGACGAACTTCCACCACCATTATCTTATCGGCTTTTTTTATTTTTCTTTAATGGTAAACAACTATTTTCAATTTAATATTCCGAAAGCGAATATATATTTTTAAATATTAAAATACATCTTTTTAATATTGGACCATTAGCTCAAGAGTTTTATTTGGTAAAAAAATATATTTTCATAGTTCTACATTTAGTCTGAGACTAAATAAATTGTTTTAACTGCCTAATATTCGGAAGAGTTATTTATTAATTTGAAAAAAAAATAGCCAAGAGGAGGGACTATTGCCCACCCGGCTCCTCCCTTGCGGACGACTATTTTCAGAATCTAAAATCTAAACTTATTTTTATTACCATTGGGGGGTCCGCTAAGAAATTTAAATTTTTATACGGTCTTCACGTAAAGTAGAATGGACACCCCTGTATTTTAATGCCAGTTGGGAAATTTAATATTGTTCATGCTCCATTAAATATTAGTTTTTTTTTTATATATTGTATTCATTTTATGCATATTTATTTTTATACATTTTATATGTGAATATTAATAGTTACTATGAGTAAAATGGATTTTAAATTTTTTTAACTATCTCCTTTACTTTGATTTCTGACAACATAATAATATAAGTGTTTACATTTCATGAATTTAAGATTTTTAATTTGATAAATTACAGATTATGAATTAATCAGTTGCCTTTTATCTGTTTTAGATGTTGTGTTATACTTGCAAACTGTGTTAATCAACGAATCGCTTTCGGAGCGAGCTGAAATGCAACGTCAACAACTTTTGGAAAAACTCTCCTACAGAGAATCGTCATCAGTCCGAACCCCATACATGGACATGAGTGGACGATCAAAAGGTAAACATTTCAACATATATTACTGTTTCTTTTTTTTTATTTGTAATTTATGATCTTTGTTTATTTAAATAATTAGTGGTGATAAGTTATTTTTACTATATTGGTATTTATTTAGTTACGTTTCTATAGTGCCAAATCACATAATATGTACTAAAAATAACATACTCGTATTTCATGATATGAATACGTAAAATGGTAGTTTTTATTATTCTATAATTATGGCGTAGTCTTATTTTAGTTGTGCGTTTCAAGGTGAAATCTTGCATTATTAAAAAATCAACTATAAATTTGTACAGTAAATTTAGTTGTATTTTAGTCGAATTTCAATAAATACCTAAATACATGTATCAGTGAAATATATTTGTACACAGCAGAGTACCAAGAGGAATCAGAAGGTGTGGCTTACCCACAACTTTTGGGGGCCACTAGGAGCTTCATAGGTTTTTAAATCAGGTTAATATTTTTAAAAAAACTGTTTTAATTTTCTTTGATTATGAGAATTTTCTATCTGAAATTTAATATTATAACCTAGGTATTTTAATGAGATATTAAATGTGAAATTCGCTCCTATGCCCGATTGATGAAGTTAAACCACTGCTTTTACATGCGTTATAATTGAACTGCGGACCGCGCCACGAGCACCGAAGGGATGATGTACCATCTTTCACCATTATTTTATTGGTTTTTTTAAAATTGTTATTTAAATTATTAGTGATATGAAATGTATAACATATAGAATGATTAATATTCACTTTTGATAAACCAAGATACAACTCGTTTTTAAGTGGTAGTGCTAATTAATTTGTCAGATGATCTTAAAATAATAATTGTATTGACTTTACCCTAGGTTCTTTTGGTAGAAATTCTTTGAGTAAACCAATGGCTACTCAGATGGCAATGATTTAACGTGTTTACTTATTTATTTTATTAATTTATCAACTAGGAGGAGTGGGCAACTATCCTTCTTGATAAAATAACCAATGATATTAGTATTAATTGAAGGGGTCAGTAGATAAAGGTGATAACTAACATTTCAAAAAAATGCTTATAAATAAATGACACGGTTAAGTGTCAACATTAATTTAATTCAATCACGTATATTACATAATTTAGTATATTATTAAGTAATTTTTTTTCTAATTTTGATTTAATCAATGCATTTATTTTAGGTCTAATAATGAAATCGAACAGTTTCGCATGTCTTCACCAACAAGCGGCGTATGAAGAACTATTCACGAATCAACCGATCTACAACAACGTGCCATACGAAGACGATTTTCTCAACTATGAACCTTTCGTGACCAACGGTTATAGTCCGTCGAAGCATTTGAATATCAAACGACATAGCGCGCCAAACGGTGGCGATAATAATTCTTCAATAGGATCATTAAACAAGTCAATTTTTAATGGAAGTAATCTGAGTAGCAGATCGAATAGTGACACGTCCGAGAGTTCGAAAAACGAAATGATTCACGTATCAGCAAACTCAGTGAAGTATTCGGCAAGCAAGTACGGAATACTTATGAAACGAGAGAAGATACTGTTTGTAGACCACACAAAAAAATATTGGTCTGCTATATTGTCGTCCACCATGTACGTATACAACGGAGAAAAAGATCTGAAACCTTGTTCGGTTATTCACCTAGAAGGATATACGGCCAGAGACGTCAATAGTGTCAATGGTAACCGCAACAAAGATTGGATTTTTGAAATTGTCTGTCCAGGAGTAAAGAGTTATCAAGTAATGCGTGTTTCATTATAAATAATTAATAAAATCTTTTACTGATTTTCATCTAAGGGATTTTTTTAAGTTTTAGTTTTTTCTGAAGGTTATTAGAATTTATAACTTAATTCTATGAAAAAGAATACTTTTGATTTGGTAATTCCAACATTTTTATTTACATGATTTAATCAATATTTTAAGGTGTATAAACATTTAAAGTTTTGAGTTGGAAACGGCATGGGATGTCAATACATTCATTCGAGGATATCTGCTTCTCCACTCCATTACTCTTAACTTAAAACGCGTATTTCTCTTAAGCAATTGGTTCAATAATAAAAATGTATACATAAACTTTTTCAAGAAATTTACTCTTTTTGTGTTAATTATTTTATAAACAGTAATTACTGTTTAAGAAAATTAAAGACAAAAAAATCACATGGGTAAAAATGATTTCTTAGAAAAATTTAGCTCTATAAACGTTTCATGTTATGTATCAAAAAAAAAAAAAAATATAAGTACACTATTGTTAAATAATGCTGAAATACTCTGAAGTATGTCACTAATTGATTTTTGTCCAAATACATCTCTAAAATAGGCATGCGCAGAATTGAATTCCTAGGGGTTTCTATAATACTTTTAGGCCCTCTCTTAAAATGGCAAATACATTTAATAAATTATAATGTACGAATAAATATAATTTTAATTTTTAATTTAATATTCAAATACTTGAATGACAAATTTATAGTAACGTTCGCCTCTTATTTTAATATTATTTAATTCATTGATGACTAAATTAACATCAACATTTGAAGCCATTATTTTGTTTGGTGAAAAGTAGAATTAATGATTTTAAAATAGTCTTGGGCAATAGTACTTCTAAATTAACTCTTAATAATATTTCATTTTGAAAACTAACTTTACGGTATATTAAAAAAAAAAACGTAAATTTCAAATATATATTATACGTTTTATTATTTTACTAGTTGTAAGTTAAACACCTGGCGAGTGAGATACGGGCGGTATGAGATAATAGTGAGGTTGATTACTATTTATAATTTATACTAATTGAAATTGATAACGGATTCATATGATATTAAATTTATACTTCAAAAGCACTACGAATCATCATATAGGTAACCTATAATCGGTCCCTAGATTTTTGCGCCGAGGTGACAATTATAACTCGTTTACAACGTAAGGTACAAGAGTAAAGTATGTCGGCGTTGTCTATTTGTTAATTAGCAATGAATGGATATGACAGAGCACGCGTACAATATTAGTTAAACGTGTTAAAATGTCTAAAAAATTCTACATGTACTTCTCGCTTTGGGATCACGCTATTTTAAGAGCGTAAACTCAGTGCCGTAACTATAGGTTGGCGACATGGGCGCTTGTCAAGGGCGCAGCAAACTGAGGGGCGAATTTGAGTTAAATCACATTTTTTTTTTTTTAATTTTTTTTTTTCCTTATAATTTATTTAAAGTTTAATCGAATCAAGTGCGAGAAAGGCTAGAAAGGTAAAATTGTAACATTAATAACGATAATTATTCATTGTAATACCTGTCCTATTTTGTATTATATAATATTAAATTTATTTACATATAATAAGAAACGTTGTGCTTTTTTTGGTTTATTTTTATTATTATTATTTTTTTTTTTTTGTAAATTAAGCCTACATAATTATTAATAATTTAGTATAAACTATATAAACTATATAAAGACTCCATTATTAAAAAAAAAATATGGTGGTTTTGTGATTAACACGTAAGAATGTAATATTATTATATTTGTATAAAAATTATTAATACGTATGGAATAAAAACAAAAATAAGCGCCAAAATAAAATTCGCCAAGGGCGCCACGTAGGGTTGTTACGGCACTGCGTAAACTATTCCATAATTTGAAATAACTTAGAGGTATCTTATTTTATAAAATCCGTGCATACAAATATGTTGGATAATGTATACATGATATATATATATATATTATTATAACTATTTAAGAACCACTGTGATAAACAATTTGGATCGACAATTACAATATAAATGATGATATGAAAATATAATATAATAATTTAAACATTATTTATTGGGATAAAATGAAAATACTTTTAAATTATAACGCTACGGTTATCAATAGAAAATGAAAATTTTGTTTTGAATGTTAATCTTAGTGGCCTTCTATTTTATTTAATCTTTGAATGCAATTTAATTGTAGCGCATACCTCAAGTATTAATTTAAAAAAAAAAAAATTTCAAAATAATGAATGGAAAAAAAATGTATTGCATTTGTTAAATAGATTTTATTCACTCTGTGTAGTGAGTAACTACATTAATATCGCTTAATTTTTGTTGTCGCTATTGTATAACAATTTTTTTTTTGTGACTTAGTATATATGTAATAGAAAAAAAAACAACTGCTAATGAATTGCATGTAAAAAAAAGTTAATAATTAGTAAAAATACGATCACGATTGTATCGAATTTGAACAATTTTGTCTGTGGAATTTCTCTTGTTGGAAATCACTTTTGTTGGTGTTCACTTCTAAATTTTATAGCGAAAATCTGTCATGTACTAATCGCATATTATTCGCCGTGTTCGCGGTATTCAAATTTACAGTTCATAGCTCAGACCCAAAAAGACATGATATCTTGGATAGAAGCCATCAACTCCTCGAGCAGCAAGTCGTCGTCTCCAGATATTTTGCTCTCGCCATCCCCTATATGCTTCAAGCAGGAGTTGTTACCCAATCGTGAATTACCCGTGCCTCCAACTGCCAATGAAGCTGTACAGGATTATTGTTACGACATGCCAAATCCAATTATCAGACCAGTAAATGTATATGAAAATGCGATGGATGAGGTGGATATGGAGTCGATTTATCACTTTATTGACGAATCAAAATTAGAAAAAGATATTCTTCGAAAGGTTGCAACTTTTACTATAATTACCGCCATTGTAAAAATATGTCATTATCGATTTTTTAGTTCTCATGGGGTATTTTTGTTGTTCTAGTTTGATAAACAAATATTGGATGGAGACACGTCATATTATAATACTCCTAAAAATATACCAGTACCTGTACCAGACAAAGAAGATCGAAACAACAATGATTTAAATGGTTATTTTACAGAAAAAGAGACTTCTCACGACATAATTTCGAGTTTGTTGTGGTCAACCCGTCATTTAATCATTGCATATAATGTGTTTTTTTTAAATTTGTTTCAGGCGATGAATGTGAAGTGACTGAGGACCAGGTTTTGGGTGTTCAACAAATAATACAAAGGATTGAAGAGATTAACAACAAAAAGACAACACCATTCATAAGGCAAAAATCTCAACCAAAGAACAGTAGTCTGGCAAGAAACTCCACACCACTGTACACTACTGATGAGTTTTACGAGCCTATGCAAGCCATGCCTAAAAATGTGGTTAGCAGTCAATCTTTTCGGAAATCCCGTTGAAAAGTTGAAGTTTCCGTTTTAAGGAAAAAGCTTTTTTCAGATTTTTGAAAATCTTCGTTGAGACTATAAAATGTGATCAATATTGTATTCATTCCTTTGATTTTCTTAAAGGCACAAATTAATGCATTATGACGTAATTTTTACATTATGTGTGTATACAAATTTAACTACAGTGTGGTTGTAATAATCGTTGTGTTAAATTATTATTTTAAAGTCGTACAAAACATTTTTTGATGGCTTAAAGCTGTATAATTAATTTCCTCCTATTTTGACAAGTCTGCTTATTAGTAGAGATCCTGTATGAAAATGAATTTTAGGGTTATATAGAACATTAATTATATTTACTATTTAATACATTAAACAAACATTTTAAACATCTAAAAGGAAAATGTCTAATTTTATGTTTCTAGTCTATAAATTGTAAACTTTTTATTTTGTTAACTGATTTTTTTTTGTATTTGATAAGTAAGTATTTAGTTTGATGATAATACTGCTCGATATTTCGATAAATTGGTGGAAATATTAATATTTAATTATAACTGTATTTATTTTTATACGAGTAAGCCAGTACTTACATTCCTTATATCATTCAACTAACTCTTAAAAAGAGTACAGTATATATACAATAAACATTTATCGATGGATCTCTCACATATTTACCTCTTAAAAATTATCCCTGTTTGTTGGTACTCTGAAAAATGTTTTCCAATTCATATTATGATATAGTAACTATCAATTTGTATTACCTCTTAGTTGTTCATTAATATTGCTTAAAGTGAAATATAATATATTACTATTAGCGGTAAAATATATTTTAGACATAATAAAAGTATAGAACTATTACGAGTAAAAAATTAAATGAACATTATAAGGATATTTTTTTAGAGTAGAAAATATTATAATGTATTATAAGATGTAGTTACTATTATTATGTATGCTATTGAACATAAACGCAATTGTAATTATTATTTGTTTGGATTTTAATTAGACTTGAATACCTATATAAAATGAACAGTAGATTATTATAAATATTTATTAAATACATTCAAGTATTGTACATATTTAGAATGCCGATTTTATTAGATTTCACTATTGAAGCAAAAACAATCATCACATTATAGTACATTTGCAGAGATCAACAGATACTCGTAATTACTCAAAAATAATATTTTTGACAAACACATTAAAAAAAAAATTTTTAATTATAATTTTTCGAAGATAGGCTACGCTAGAATAATTGTTCCAAACTATCTTATATCTTTTTGAAAGTGTATAATGTATCTAGAATTTTGTATCTTGGAAGTAAAAATTTCTGCATCTAATATTTTTCAACTAAATACTTTTTTTCATTATCTAATCCGTCTTGGTAAATTTTTGTATTTAAAATACATGAAAGGCGTTATATTTTATTGTTTACCTATCTATTAACCACTTGTGATTAAGTGTAAGAAAATGTAATGAGGGTTTTATTGTGATACTTCAAAAATACATTATTATTTTAATATGTTAAGTATTGTTATTTTGTAAGTGTTTTAAAAATGAGTATCTATGTATAAATGGTTGAATATTTCAAAATTTACTAAGATATGTAGTGTTTTGTGTTTAAAAAATCTGCCAGTATGTAAATATGAAAAGAAAAATCTAGCCTTAGACATTAGGTTTATTCAGTTTATTGTGCAATGTCAAAAATGATAAAAATAGTTGACTGCATTCAGCATTCACCAATTCTTCATGCTGCTCAAAGGCATGCAAATAAATGTCCATTGTTAAATAATCGCATTGAACAATTAGATAAAAATTTAAAGTTTCAATGCTTATAATATATATATATATATATATATATATATATATATATATATACTTATATATATATATATATATATATATATATAAATTACAACGAAATAATTGTGTAGGTTAAAAATTATAAATTGAATACAAATACATCCATCAGTCGATTCTGGAGTTTTGTTTTTATAAATTCAAATTAAATCAAATTTTCGTATTTTTGAAAAATTATTTGACTTGAAGTCACACGAAATTCATTCGCTTTGAAAATGATTGGATTTAAGCCCTTCGAAAGATAAAATAGTATCTATACATTATTGGTAAGTAATCAAATAATCAGGTCTGTAAATAACTATTTCTCTGTAATTTTTCATCATTTTCTGATTCTTTTTATGTTATTGACGAACTTTAAATATGGTACATTTTGACGACATTGTATTGATAAATGTCAATATAAATTATCAAATTGTTGTACAAAATGTAAGTACCCGTGAATATTTTAGTGAAAAAACTTGATCCTATTGTTATTATTTCTAATTGTTTGTAAAGAATCAACTCAAAATTTGTTTCAAGAACTATCACTTTATTTAAAACATTCTACTCGGTCGTCATAAATAGATATTGAATCAAAAGTATCACATTATTTTTCTGAAAACCTGTGGACGAACAATTTAAAATTAAAAAATTTGGTGTAAAAATAATCTAGCTTGCATATTGTTTTAAGGTAATAATATTCACATAACAAATTTTTAGCAGATATTTCGTAATGATTTATTATTGGTTCTCATTGCCTTAATTGTTTTTGCAACTAACTGTAAGCCACTAAGTCACACATGTGTGGTGTTTGGCGATTATTGAATATTTTCCAAATGTCTGCCACATCAAAATTACATTAAACACACATACACACACACACAAAAACGTTCGACAAATGTCTCACTAACACCAGGTACTTGATATTCGACGAACATCGAATGTTCATTTTCGAATGTATACATGTAGGCGACTACCGCATGTGTGTAGCCAGCCTAGGGCTGTGCGATTATTTTTATTAATCGATTATAATAATCGATTATTCGATTAATCGATTATTTTTAACGAATGATAAGTAATCGAATATTCGAATAATCGAATAATCGAATAATAATCGATTATTCGTCGATCGATTAATAATCGTACAGTAGTCTCAAAATATTCGATTAATCGATTATAATCGAAAATTATAAAAATAATCGATTATTATGGGAAAAAAATAATCGCACAGTCCTAAGCCAGCCTTGTGAACAACCTCCATGTCATAATCGTCCATATCGATGTATGTCTGGAATAGATTACTATCTGTTAAATCGTTTTTCAATTACTCGTGAAATTTTTTCGTATGTTCTACCGGGGATTTATCGATCCCGCCGAAACACCTGGTTTAAAAAAAAATCATATATCGATTCCGCCGGCTACTGTTTATAAAAATTATTTATCGATTCCGCCGGCTACTGTTCATAAAAATCATTTATCGATTCCGCCGGCTAGGTACTATACATAGTACGCACAAAAATAATATAGTTTAGTAAATGGATAATCATACTATTTAGTTATTATTTAATACTTTTCAATTCATAATAATATCCAGTGCTCGACTTGGGGGGGGGGGACGCAGGAGGACGGAGTACCCCAACTAATTTTTCGGAAATTTTAGCGTACCTCTACTTTTATTTTTAAGAAGAACGCACGGGATGCTGCATCATTCTGCATTTTTAATTTTTATCAAAATGCTCACTGATAAAATAATTTTTCTTACCATAGATTTAATAATAACACAGAATATTATTATTATTATTTATATCATTACCTATATTATCAGTTACCACTGTTATCATTAATCAGTATTCACCAACATCAATTAATAAAGATTGTTATTTATGAATTACATTTTTTTTAAATTTAAATAAATAGTTAAAATGAATTTTTTTTTATTTAGTTACTTTTGAGTTTGATATTATATTTATTTATATTTATAAGTTATAACTATAATATACAATACATTATTTACTGTAATTTTTTTTTTAATTTGATTATTATTTATTTATTAATATTTTTTATATAATTTAAAGATGTTTATTGGGGGGTGTGGGGGCATAGCCCCCACGGCTTAGTAACGTTTAACTAGTGACGGGGACGCTATTTTTTTTTAAGTTAATAGAGTCCCCCTACTTTAATTTTGCCAAGTCGAGCACTGATAATATCTAGATCAAAAAATAATCATAATACACATATATACATATATAAATTATAAAAGCCGATAAGATAATGGTGGTGGAAGTTCGTCCTTCGTCGCTTCGCTCCTCGGACAAGATAATGGTGAGGAGTGTATAGCACTTTCTATCATGGGATCACCTGGTTTACGATAGTTTAGTTGTATGGTACTTTACATTTGAATGCAATGATAAATCATTGTAAGTTAAGTACAGGATACAGTAGTTGGGTGGGATACACGAGATGCATTGCTAGATTAGGCATTATTGGATAGATTTTGGAATTATTTTATATTATAAAAAAAAAAAAGATTCTGAACGAAGATGAAGATGTCAGCCTTAAATTGTAATATATATTTTATTTTAATATCCTAGATTGGGTTAAATTTACATTTGTCTATTCATGTGACTTCTGCTTGTGAGCATTGGACAAACCAGGATGTGCATAGATAGGGCGTAGGTAAATACCATATTATTTGCCTAAATGCACTATCGTGACGGTACCACCCGACCCCGCCGTCCATATATGCTGAATGCTCCGTGGCTACGTCTATTTAAATATTAATAATTAATAATAATATATAAAATCCGCATGTTTATGGAACTGATACACACATTAAAATAACTGGAAATTGGAAGTTAGTAACGTTCTATTCAACCATGTAAAGGTACGTTATACACCTTGTGTTTAAAATCTACCAATATTTTGTATAGAACAGCTGTCAGCTACTGATTATATTATAATAAACTTAATCTATTTAATTATCTTTATCAGCTGTGATATTACATAATATTTTCATTTCTTATCTTTGAATACAAAAATGTTTATACATTTTCAACTACAAAATAATTTGCAAATATTCGTGATTTTGACAAATTTTGTCGATTTTTGAACTTCAACTGCTTATAAAAAAAAATTGTGCCTATGTATTTGAATAATTTTTGAATCACTCTTAGATCAACTTATTCAAAACCTTCTATTAAATTTTCAAGCGATTTGGTAGGGCCAAAAAATTGTTATCGACTTTTATAAAAAAAAATCTAAGAAAAATCGAATTATTCAAATGCCTATAAATAGCTAAAAAATAAACGAAATATTTTGAAAATACAACTATGTAAAGAAAATGCCTATTTAAACATTTGGTAAAAGTTTTAAGTTTCTACGACCTATACTTTTTGAATAAGAACAAATATCAAAAATCAATGATGCCTAAATTGTTATTTTACGCGATTATGTGAAAAAATTGTAATTTCAAACACTCATAAAAATTTTTGATTTTATTCCAGTGCAAATTTTTTTACAGATAATTGAAGGAAAACGTATGTCAAACTTTGTACCGAATTTACAATTCTTAGTTTTGAATACTTAAAATTTTATGAATTTTCAACTGCAAAATAACTTCAAATTTTCGCGATTTTCTACACATTTCGTAAAAATATGAACTTTTTATGCTTATAAAAAAAAAATTGTGCATTACGCTTTAAATTTTTTTTTTATACCGATAAGTTCGACATATTAGGTACCTTGTATTAAATTTTCAAGAATTTTTGTCCAGTCAAATTTTTTTTATCCACATTTCAGAAAAAAAAAACAAAGAAAAGTTGAAAATTTCAATTGTCTATTAAAAGCTCAAAAAAAGTCTAAAGTTTACAAAAATTGTACTACGTATAGATGATTCCAATATAAACATTTGGTGAAAGTTTCAAGTTTTTTCGACTTATACTTTTTGAATAAGAACAAATATCAAAAATCATTTAAGGCTAAATTATTATTTTACGCAATCATGTAATTATTTCGTAAACGTTTGAACTTTAGATGCTTATAAAAAAAAATTGTGACTCACGATTTTTGATTTTTTTTAATAGCAATAAGTACTTCTAATGAGGAACCTTGTACTAAATTTTCAAAGTTTTATGGCCAACCAAATTTTTTTTATCCACATTTCAGAAAAAAATAAGTTCAAATTTTCGCGATTTTTCAATATTTCATAAAAATTTAAACTTTTTATGCTTATAAAAAAAAAGGTGTGCATTTCGCTTTGAATTTTTTTTTTATACCGATAAGTAATTCTTATGAGGAACTTTATATTAAATTTTCAAGATTTTTTGTCCAGCCAAATTTTTTTTATCCAGTTTTCAGAAAAAAAAACTAAGAAAAGTCAAAAATTTAAATTGTCTATAAAAAGCTCAAAAAAAGTCAAAAGTGTTCAAAAATTTTACCACGTATAGATGATTTCAATATAAACATTTGGTGAAAATTTCAAGTATCTACAATTTTTGGTTTTTGAGTAACGGCTAAATAAAAAAATCAATTTCGTCGAAAACGGGTTTTGCACAAAAAGTACCGTTTTTTCCTCATTTTTTGTTTGTTTTTCCCGTGGCATTTGAAAACTTTTGGGAATTTTCACTTGTGACCTCTCTAAGGTACCTCCGATATTCGTTTTGCCACCGAAAACATACCCTGAAGTTCAAAATTGAAGCATTATTTCGAGTAGTTATGGTGTACACAGACACAAAAACAAAAAAACAAAAAAACAAAAAAACAAAAAAAAAAAAAAAAAAAAACACATCATAGTAAAATCAATACATTCTTCACTTCGTTCAGAATCTAAAACATTAAGGTCAGTATTATACAAAATAACAAAAATGATCAGTCAAAAAAATTAATTTTAAGTTATTACCTATTCAAAAATAGAAACTAGAAACAATAGTAAAATTCATATTTAATAAATAAATGATGTACACACATACGCAAGATCACTACACGTCTGATTCTACGGAACACAAAAATGCAAGTCATATCTGAAATAAGATAAGATATTGGTAGTTGTGTTCGGGATTGTATCATTTATTTACGCTAACGAAAATAATCGCCAAGTACGTAAATATCTGATAGCTATATAGGTTTATCCCGACGCCTTATCATAACTAAAATAGTTAAAAAACATAATATGATTAACCATTTACTAAACTATATTATTTTTGTGCGTACTATCATTGATTATAGAATAGATATAAAATAAAAATAATATAAAATATATTCTATAATCAATGGTACTATGAAGAGTACCTAGCCGGCGGAATCGATAAATGATTTTTATGAACAGTAGCCCGCGGAATCGATAAAAGATTTTTATAAACAGTAGCCGGCGGAATCGATACCAAATCGGCGGAATCGATATAAGCCCGTTCTACCGTTGCTTTTTTTTTTTGTTTGTATCAAATTTCAAATTTGAATAATATGTTTATTCAATAAACGTTATACAATATAAAAAACATTAAAATATGTTTGAATATAAAATTTAATTTAGAAAAAAAATTAATCACCCAAATTAAAGACTATAATTAAATATTAAAATAATGAATTAATGAAAGAATTAAAACTAAAGATTCTCGAAGACTTTTATGTGATGATGAACATAATTTTAATACTTAAATTTTATTTTGATATTTACCTACAACTGCGTATGTTCAATAAACTAAATTATATTTCAAACACGTATCTACCTACTTTGTATTGATATTAAAAGATGAATGACAAAAGAAAGAAAAATGTCTTTAGAATTTAGATTATAAATATTAAATAATATTATCATCAAGTTTTATTTACACCTGTAAGTAATAGGTACATTATTTTTTTCAGTCTTCTTTTTTCAACTGGTCTCTCGTGTAAAAATGTTCACCAAAAAAACAAAAACATCGATCATAATATTAATTTTGCACAGTTTTTATTTTATCTATTTATAGTTCGTGAACATTTATAAATATTTTATGATTAAAAATAAAGTCATGATAATAGGCATAAAATACTTTTAAAATTCCTGTACCATATTATGAAAGTATGTCATTACATATGCCTTAAAATCAATTATATTATTATAAAATATCTATGTTATTAAAAGTATAAATCATGCGTTTTAATCATTTATTAAATGATAATATATTTCATAAATTACACTATAAAATAATACATTTGATACGTTATTGAATTATAGTGTTAAAAAATAACTCAAATTTGAATACTAAATTTATGAGTATTTTAGTTTTATTTATTATTTAAAAAAAGCTAGATAGCTACATGATACACAAATTACGATAAATCAAAATACAAGTATAACGTAATATAACATCAAAAAGTTACAAATGAAAATTTAGGAATGCATAATAATACATTTTTATTCCTGATTTTCAATCTTATATATTACTTATATATCATAGGTATAGTGTCACCGAAAAGTTTTATTTAGGAGGTAAATAAGGCTAGATATATTTAAATTTTTTCTGACAGTTTTATAGAATTGCGTGAGAAGAAATTAAAGCTATAACTTAAAATAAAAAAATGTGTACTAGAGTCTGATGCATTATTAAATGTTTTGTCACAATATTATCAATTAATTGAATCAAATAACTCTCTGATATTTAAGCTTTGAAAAATAGTTGTTGACGGATTGAACATTTGAAGATAATTCAGTGTTAATTTTTTTAAGAGCTTTATCGGAAAATAAGTGTATGATGAAATTTTCAACACCATTTTTTACCTTTTGGTATCCAGCATATTTTTCGAAAACAAAATTAAAATCTAGGAATTGTTTATCAATTTTTTTTTTCTGTTCTAATATTTTTTCTAACAATATATTTTCGTCAGATGTAATAATGTCTTTCGATAAATTTAAAAGTTCAATGATGTCTGATAAAAAATAATTTATTCCTCGGGGAAAATATCCAATTTGAAAATTAGGAACATATTTTAAAATTTTCGAGAAGCCTTTCTTTATGGTTTTTATTTGGTTTTTTTTCAAAACTTCTTTCATTTCATAATAAAGTACTGCACAATAAAATTTAAAATAAATGTCATAAAGCGCATATAAATTAAGAGAGTTCAATGTTGAAAAAATTGAATTTTCGTAAACATTTTTAACAGTTCGTTTTTTTCCTTTCCAGTAAACTTTTATGTAGTCTCCATATAATTGGAAAACATTTGAGTTTTTTATGAATGTATCATATAAGTATTGTATACTTAAATACTCGTAATCTTTTATTTTGGTTTTATTGTCAACATTTAAATCATTAATATCATTATTTTTAGTCACCTTTTTTTCAAAAAATGTACCCATCAAACTATTTATTTTCTCACTTCTGCCAAAATTATTAAAGTTTATGTCAGTAAATAGCAAATAATTGAATTTCGGGGAAAGACAATGTTTTGCCCCATAATAATTAAGTTCAGTCATTATCACATTTAATATTCTTTCCAAGTGATATTTTTTGTCATGATGTTCAGATGGGTTCTGTAGGTTAACCAAAATAATGGTTATATTATATGCTGTTTTAAGAAAACCTAAATTTTTCGTATTGCTTTTGATTATTCGGAGAAAATAATCCTTAAGATCATTAATGATTCTCCACGTTCTCTTAAAATATGTTTCGTTTAAAATACGAGAATTATTGTCAATACTCCGGTTAATAAACATAATAGCTTGGTGACAGATTGAATAAACATTTAAAATAAAATCACACGTACTTTCAAACTCGTCAGAATTTTCTTTGACAGGAAGAAATAATTTCTTGTTCTCTATAAATGGAATGAAATATTTCTCATGTTCATTTTGAAGACATTTAAAATAATGATGGAAACATTTAAAATCATCAAAGTGGCTATATATTTTTGTCATTAAAATTTTCAGATAAGTGGAATCATCCGAATAGATATCTAAATTTACATCAACTAAAATACAACTTTGTAAACTTTGTAGTTGAGTTTTAAAAACACTTGTATCACGCTGACTTTTTCCAAGAATAATAGTCTCAGTACTTTTTGGGATTGATTTTCGCTCTTCAAATTCAACACTACTGAGTGACTTTTCATAATCTTCTAGTGGCTTTATAAGTTCTTTATTAGTTTTGATAACTTTTGCTAAAAACGTAAAACTGTTGACTAAAATTGTAGGTAATTTTGTCCTATTTTCAGACATTTTCGAATCGATTTCTATAATTGTATTTGTTATTTCTTGTGACAGTGGGTTTTTTTTAATGATTTTTATAATTTTACTGTAAATTAATTTGATGATTGAAGTTAAAATTGCATCTTGAAACCAAAATATTAGATCAATATCATATGTTAGTTTAATTTGTTTTAAAATATTTTTAATTTTTATATTTTCTGTGTCTGTAATTTTGATATTTGTATTGGCTATATCAAGTGAAATCGGATCATTTGAAGTCATTCTTACAATATTCTCTAAAAAAATTTGAGTAGTAGTACATTTTTGTTGATCCAATTCTAGTTTGATGTATCTCATATTAAATAAAAAATTATTAATAGTAGATACGTCAGTAAGTACATCATCAATCGTTATCCAATAACCATAAAATGTAGAGTTTTTTTTATTCGGTTGTATCTCTTTGCAGTTCATGGACAAAAATCTCTGGAACACATTCATTTCTTCTAAAACTGTTCGAATTACAGAACTATCGGATTTGTTAAGTTTAAAATTACTTTTACTTTTTTTTATTGATAGAAAATCAATTTTAATTTTTAATGAAATTAATCCTTTCAAAATAGCTGTGTCATTATAGTATGAACTGTGTGAATAAATGTCTAAAAAATTGTTCAATATGTTTATGAGTCGATCAATATATTCATTTATAGAATTCATAAAAATGTCCATAGACTGTTCAAATAATGGATGAAATACTCTTTGATATACTTGGTGGTCGTTTTCAAACTTGCGTCGATACAATAATGGAGATGATTTAATGAAATCATAAATTTTATTTATAGCCCAATCAGCAAACTTACAACTTACTGCAGTATAAAATGCATACTCTGTATATTGTTGTATCTGCACGTTTTTAGTTTGTTGATTGTACATATAAATATTACACTGTTCTGATTTATGAATCGTAACACTTTTAATAAAAACATTATTTGAATCTTTTATTTTTACATTTTCTTGATTGATTTCTAGTTCTGTTTTGACTTTAAATGGTAAATTTGAACAAAAAAATAAAAATAAATATATTTTCATTGATAACATTTCGTCTGCATCAGTGCTTGAATATTCGAGTTTTACACTGGTTGACTAAGATACGAGTAGGGTATCAAATCAATCGATTAAGTATAAATGGGCCTCATATTTATTTTTTGTTTGAAAAGCTGGTTAAATAAAACCTTAAACATATTTTATCAAATAACAGAACACTTAATCATAATTTGTTATTACAGTTTAAAAGCACTAAATCATGATACAGTCTGATGTAAAATTGTATATTTAAACTTTTAAGTTAAGTAATGAACCATAAGAATCATTTTTTAAGATTTTAGGAACATGTTCAAAAAGAAGGATAGAAGAGGCACTACAATTTTGTATAATGCCCCTTTGCTATCGATTATAAATTGCTATTACATATAAATTAAGAAAGGTGATTTTTGTTATTTTGCATTATTTTTTCCTAGTAAAAAGAATATCGATCGAAATTTTAAAGAAAATCATTTAAAATTTGCCTCCTAAAATGGGCGATTTCATCCATTATTGTGATTTTTTTAAATTTATTTAAAATAGAATATTTACGATCTGTATCATATGTACAGTAAGCAAATGTGTTTTGAATTACAGCGCTTGAATATTGTGAGGGCATAGGGGGAAAGCTGTCCAGTGACAGAACCCTTGGGGATATTATTGTCATACACATACACACACACGACACCCACCCACACACACACAGACAACGTGCAAACACAACACGAATGACTAAAAAATCCGTCACGATGAATAACAAATTGTGTAATCCGTGACAACCATGCCGAACGCATTAAGAATTCCCGCAGTGTTCTGAAATCCGAAGGTCCTTTTGGCAAATTCGGTTTTTGATTTATCTTTTTTTTTTTAATTTCAATTCAATCATGACCATTATCTTGTTCAAAGAGCAACAAATAACCACGGTGTGAAGTATGTTCACTTTTTATAATTAGATCAATAGTTTAAGAAATATGAATATTTAAAATGTAAAGTAATTGTGAAGAGAAACTGGAGTACTCGTTAAAATAACCGTCACTATTCAGCTGCTTTAAATTTTAAATGCAAAGATTAAATAATCTTTAAAACTATGGTCCAATAAGTGAAAAAAAACGCATAATTGTAAAATCAAAATATTCTTCGCTTCATTCGGAATCTAATATACGATAAAATATATGATAGTTTAAAGATTTAACTACGCAATATATTATATTTGATCAGCTTTTCAAATAAATGCAGTTAATAAAATACACCTTGTGTAAGTAAAAAATCAACTCTTGGTAGTGTATAAATCGAATTATTTAAGTAATACTAAGTAAAAATGTTTCGTGTGAAAAAGTATTTATTTCTCTTTTTGTGTTTCTCCATACTAAAATTTGAGTTGTGTGAGTCTAACGAATTAATAGACTTTATTCAAAGTAATGCAAGTGTTGCTAATATAGATGAAAATTATACTAGAGAAGTTACACTTTTTAAAGTTTTCAAATATAATGTATTAATAAATATTATACAAACAAATGATAACGAAGAACAAGCCGTAGATAAGCTAATCGCATTTTATTTAGTACTAGGCTGTAACTTTGCAGAATGGACTATAATGCAAATTAACGATTTTATTCGATCGTTTCCGCTATTTTATCAACACACGTTTTTGAATACCGAGTACGGTAAGGTATTTATCGATAACTATGATGACTATATTAAAACTTTAAATACTATAGATGATTATATTACAAAATTCATTTATACGTTACAAAATATTTTAAACGTTAATTCAAATGTTTTTAATTATAATGAATTAACTATTTTAAAATCATTTAAATCATTAAAAATTAAAATTTCAAGTATTATGTCACCAACAACATTATTGGACTTTAATAATTCAGATTTGATCATAATTCAAGAAATGCTTAAAGAATTAAATTTCACTCAAAGTTTTTTGATAATGAATTGTGATAATTTACCACTCAATAATAATAATAATTCACAGTTATATGGATATTTGTCAACAGTTAACAATGCTAATTCGACTGATTTTATCTTAGAATCCATTAAATCTTCATTCGATTGGAAATCAGATATTCAAAATTGTTCTATGAAACAAATATTTTTAGAAAATATTATAACGATTCATTCGACAGAACCTATTTCGAATGATATTTTGAATGCAAAGATTAAAACTGTAAGATGGAAATCAATAACAGTTAGAGATATTTTGGAAAAAATCTCACAATCACACGATATTGAAAGGATATACTGGTGCGAGAAGTCCATTTTAACAACAATTGTTAAAGTAATATACTGTAAGGTTTTTTTTCTTTTATCAGAAAAGAGTTCATTAAGTCAAATCATGTACACAATCACTGAAATAAATTCAAAAATATCCAAGAATAAGGCGAATTTACCTACATATTTTTCGAAAGGTTTAAAGTATTTAGAATTAGTTAAAGATCAAGATACCTTTAGGACGGATATAGATTATGATGCGATGGTACTAAAAATTAAAACTTATTATGACTCAATAGATAGCGTTGAGTTAAAATGTCCAGTTGATATCGCTGACGAGGGTGAAATAAAATTGAAGGATGATAATTTTATGGATCAAAGCACTAAAGAATTATTCATAACAAATACTCTTGATAGTCTGGATAATCTAATGAAAAAAATATCAAAACATTTCGATGATTTTGTGTGTTTCTATAAATATTTTGAATGTCTTCAAGACGAATTCGATAAGACTACATTTCCTCTCGAAAAAATTGAAACCAAACTTCAGTCTGTCGAGAAGAATACCGAATCCGAGACTTTGTGCAGATTTGTTTTTGATTTATATTTGATTTGCTATAAGACTCTTATATTTCTTAACAGAGGTGTTGAAAAAGGAAACAAAAACGAATATACTGAGTTTTTCACCAAAGCATGGAACTCAATTCGTGATATTAAAAATTATTTTCTAAAGATAATCAAAATAGGTACAGAACATTTCGATCTTATCGAAATCGCTTATAACATAGTCATTGTATTAGAAAACGCAAACGAACCTATAGATACTATTCGAGGTAAATATTTAAAACGGATAATGTACTTTGTTATGGCTGAATTGAACAATTATGGTTTTCAACACTGTACTTTACCAAAGTTCAATTTTTTTTTATTTAGTAATTTAAATTTTAACACAGTTATGGACGATGACGTAAAAAATGTAATAAAAAATGGAGATAAAACTTATTATGATTTCAATACTGTGACCGTTGAGCCACAAGACTATAAGTGTTTTAGTTATAAATATGTAAATCAAATATTAATTGATAAGTCTGATTTTATAATACCGTATGAAAATATAATACATTTTTACTGGAAGGGAAAAAAGCAAAGTATCCTAGAAGTTTTTAAAGAAATAACACATTTGAATCATCTCTATTTATATTTATTGTACGATACATATTTCATGTTTCATTTGGCAGTGATTTATTGCGAGGTAAACAGAGAATATACTTTTTTAGCCAATAAACAACCGTCTACAGAAATTTACGACAGCAACGAAGTTATTGATTGGCACCAAAATTTTCCTAAGCGATTTGCGTCAATGATTGATGATATATATTACATCAATACAATTTTAAAAACTCGATCAGAATTAGATAAATCTAAATATTCGAGTAAAAGTTTGCAAATTGAAAAACAATTCAAACAATATAATTTTGTTTTTGATTTCTCTTATATACAAAATGGCATAACAGTAAATACTGGGGAAAAAGACGAATCACTTCAAGATGAGTACTTAAAATTTCGTACCAATAGTAAAATATTCACTAAAAATGTATCGACGAATGTCAATAAACTGTATACGTGCTATGTAAAAGTTACACCACAAAAACCTACTAAGTATAAAAGGGTTCAGTTTTCACCTGCACCCGCACCTGCGCCTGCACTTGAACCTGCACTTGAACCTGCACCTGCAGAACAAACCACCACCATATCAAATACGAAAAGGAAACAAGGTCATACCAATTCGAAAAGAAACTTATTCAAGAACATTTTCACTAAATCTCAGAAATAATATACTATTACTTTTTATCTTTTGTAAGAAAAAAGATCTTACTAAAACATTATCGTGTTATTAATATTTAAATAAAATAATTAAATTAGACCAATGTAAAATGCAATAGATCTTGTTTATGAAATTATTGTCTACTGTAACTTACTTTTCACGATTTATGTTTAGTGATTCAATACGAAAAAACGTTCATATCAAATTATACGACTCGTAATATAAACTAACCTTGTAATATTACTTGTATTTTTTGGTGTACTTAATTGTATATAAATAACAACTTGTCGTTGTTCCGTCGGGATCGGCGATAAAATAATCATATATGTACACCGATGAATTATACGTATTCCGTCACGTGGAACTCTTTGCGTTTGATAACCACTGGTGCTAGACGGAACGTTGATGGTGTCCGTCTATCCAACTTAAGTACATTTCAATAAAATGTTCAATGGACTTTGCGAGTTATCACGTGTCAAAACCAGAGTTTATGATTTTATTTTAGCCACGAAATTTTTTCGTCGAAATATACATTTTAAAAACCAGACTACTAACTTCGAACAATGAGTATTCTTCGGTCTTCGGACAACATAATGTAAATGGGTGTATTGAATTTGAAAGAAACGATAAATTATTTTCGAGTAAAGTTTCAGGGTTTAGTATACCATTTACAACATATTTAACCATTTTTAGTTTGGTTGTCAGTTGTTTTTTTTTTTTTTTTTTTATCAAAACCATTTAAAAATTAACTGTGAAGTAATTGAGTAAAATAAATTTTCAAATCACTTTCGTTGGGTAAAGTAAAATTCTATTGAGTAACTATTTCAACTTGACACTTTATGTCAGGTTGTTATCGATTTATTTACGATTATTTATCGTATTATCATAAAACAATGTTCAAACGCAATAAATATTAAACAATATGCTTTAGAATGTACAAGTTATAATAATCTTTGAGCAATATTGTAAAATTTTCATGGACACTCGTTGGAAAAAATATCGTTCGATCTTTCTTTGGCTTTGTGATCGGGATACGCCAAGCTCCAAATGCAGAGTGACAGTGATTTACAGTCTACTTTCTGGTCCGTTGGGAAAAGCAGACTGACATTCATTTACTTTATATTTGATTCAACCTAAAATATAAAAACCCGGTAAGATAATGATTATTAAATTTAATTTTCCATCACTTCAGTCCTTGGACAAGATAATGGTGATAAGTGTATTGAATTTAAAAAAAGAAGCGATTCATCAATTGCTTAGTGTAAGTGATTCTGAGCGAAGTTTCAGTATAATAAAAATCTTTTTTAGTAAAATTATCGATAGATTTATTTTTTAATCAAAACCATTTTTACTTTTCCAGTCAAATAATGAGGTTAAAAGAGGTAAAGTTCGGTTATATTGTGATGAGGTCTTAATAAAGCCTCAAAGTACCATCTACATAGAATTTCCAATATGATAGAGTTGCTAGATGAAACTTTTGGAGAAATTAAAGTTGAGGAAAAAGTGTCTCCAGATAAAAAAAAAATTAAGATAAACATCATTGTAAAACTATAAGATCCTTCGCTTCACTCAGAATCTAAAATTTTATAGACATTATAAATTGAATTGTTTTTTTTTTAACTAAAATTTTTCATCATTTTTTGTACTGAATATTTGAAAAATTCTAGAGTTTTTCTTTAAACGACACAATTTAACTTTTATCATGCAATAATTTAATTGTTAATGCATCAAAATGTCAAGTGTGTTGATTTAAAAAAATCTAAAATCCCACACAAATAGCAGTAATTTTACATATTTGTGTGCAAGTCATAAAAAAAATGCATCATTAAACAAAAACAATGTATAATAATTAAATATAAAAATTATAATACAAAAATATATAATATATGAATATATATATATGAGAGGGGGACGAACCCCAAAAAAACCCCTTGTTTACGTGCCAGATTTAGGACCACGGAATAGGTTTGGTAAGTTTCAAAACGGACCACCATAGAAATTATTTGGTGACCCCGGGTCTACAGCGTCCAAAACCACCAGTTTGTTATCTTCGGCCCGCGTTCCGCCATGCGATCCGTCGTTGTCGACCTTGTACTCGGCACTCACCAGTTTCCGAACACAGGGCGTCAACAGCTTGGGATCCACGGCCCGGTCCGTCGGGAACAACACGCTGATTACCAGGCCGACCGCTATCCCGATAATAGTACCCAGGGTGCTGTAGTACATGTACGAAATCGTGTAGATCGTCCGCACGTTCGGACTCGCGTACACGTCTTCGTTAACTCGGTACAACCTGGAAATCAGAGAACGTATTGAAATCAATAACACATTTATTTCATCATATTGTATGGCGATTTTCTTTTGTACACAAGTACACAACACATACTCACAACGATACATAGTGAAAAAACATCATCCTAAAAAGTCACTCGAGAGTCGAGAGAAAACATTTTTTTTTTTTTTTTTTTTAATAATTCCAAATAAAATATAATAGAAATAAACAAAAAAAAAATCATTTTAATTATTCGATTTCAAAATGTGTAAAATATAATTTAAACGTACAGTAAATAATCATACGTTTTTCGCGAATAATTATTAATCTCTAAACTTTTTAGCTTACCCCGAAAAATCAGTATGGTTTTTAAAAGATATGTTTGCCGGACATCCCGCTATCGAAACGTTTTTTTCGGCAAACTTCAATTCGTTGTTGTGGATGGCAAGCTGAGCTCCGCTAACGATCCAGGCCATGACACCTAAACTAGCCAACATCCCACACAAAGCTCCCTACAACCATCAAGAGAATAATATAAATAATAATGATAACAACGATGCTACTTAGAAAAAAAAAAGCCAAAAATAATTTTAGTTAGCTCAATGCTTATCGAAACCGACTAATGACTGTAACAGATGTAATAATCGAGAAATATCTCACTCTATTGTTTGCCGTTGGAAAACAGACTCCCAGGGTGAACACACTCAGTATGGATCCACTCGTAACACCGCTCAGACTGAGTGACAACTGTGTTGAATCGAAAACAACAAAACGCCTCGTTTAATAATCCGACGACCTGTAATCTGGCTGCAACGCTCGGGCGCGGGCATTACGATTCTTACCTGGACGATCCCCTTCAATTTCTCGACCACGAACACCAACCCGACGCATATGGTGCCCACGAGTACGACGGTACACTTCATGATAACGCTTGCGGTCGATTCCGAAACACTCGCGGTGGTGATTTTCCCAATAAAATCCTCGTAAATCGTACCGGCTACAGTATTGAGCTGCGCCGACATTGTGCTATAGAAAACGATTGTTGTTCAGCACGGCAATGACGAGACGAACGTACGAGTTACACTTCTACGACGGCGCACTACTGGCGTACTTGTGTACGTACCTCAACGCAGCACTGACCAGACCGGAAATAAATAAGCCCGTGAGCCCGGGAAATTTCGATGCGACGTCCATTACGTAATACGGCAGTAGATTCCTGTGGCTGGCTATAAACTATAATATAAACGGATTCGAATGCATTTTTCCTTTGACGAAAAACGTTTGAAACGGTTCTGATTTACTTGAGCTGTGACGGGATCGCAGTCTTTGTACCTGGTGTAAACTATCATCCCGATTGAGCCGCTGAAGATCAGGATCACGCTCATTCCGAGCCTTTTCGTACGTAGGTAAGGCCACGCATCGCTGGACCGTTCCAGGATGAATACCCAGATGATTGATCCAACTGAATAACATGCCTACGCCGACGGTCCAGAAGGAATTTCTCAGAAACGGATTCGGATCCATTCTAAACAAAACAACGTTTGACGATAATTCTACAATCATATAATGCAAAACGAATTGACCGTGTGCATAAAACGAGAAATCGCGGTTTGTTTTTACATTTACTTGAACATTTCTATTCGGCCGCCTTCGAGGTTAGCTTTCATCACGTTACGAATCCCTCCGACTTGCACCAAACCTAAAACGATCACGGCGATCACCGACAGACCTGTGAAAACACTCTGGATCGCGTCTGTCCACACTACTGCTTTCAGTCCGCCCTGAAAAGCGCGTATTATTATTATTGTTATTGTGGCCGTCGAGTGTTCCGTTAGTGCGGCTTACAAACGTGGTGTAAAATATACATATTACACATATGATCGGAGTTACCGAATGCACGTTAATTCCAGTAACTGCAATGTAAAAACAACCGGTTGCTCAATTCGTTTAAATGTCTATATACCGACAACGTTCAGATATTAATGGTTATCGAGTTTTCGAACCAATCGTCTACGATTGATTATCGATCAACAATTAGCCAAGCCTATGAGTCGAATACACTCGAAAACGTTAAATACCTTGATTGAACGCTAAAGCTGGCATGTAAATCACCACGGGTATGGACAACAGCAGGGACAAGGCGAAAATGAATGACGTCAATCCTCTGATTTTAGAATCGAATCGCAGCTCTAGATACTGAAATTACAAGTGGAAAATAAATTCGTTATACGGTCGAGTCTGTATGCGTAGAATCGTATTTCACTGTCGCACACCTACCTCGTACACCGACATTAATTGGAGATCGTAAAATACAGGCAAGTATATGTATACGACTATAATGATGACGAATGCGTTTAGTATGCCGAGAATTAAAAACTGTGTTCCGTAGCTGTAGATCTCGGACGGAACTCCGAGCAACATTGTGCCCGAAACATGACTGTAAAATACCATTGGATTTGGTTTAACAAGTTTCCATCAAAATACCGTATACGTACAAAAGAAATCACGAACAAACGATAGATTAACAATACATCATTTGTGCACCTATATCAACATTTATTTATTTATTTATTTATTAAACTTTAAATGTATTAAAGCAGTTTTGTTCTAACAGTGATTTTAAATAAATTAATTTAAATGTATTTTTGAAATGCATATTATAAAAGGATAAACAGGAAACAAAAAATAAAATAAAATGTTTAAAATAAAATTATGACGCGTACGTAGATTAATGTATGCGATTAAGTAAAAATGTAACGTGTGCGTAATATATCTTTGATCCATGTAGTCGGGTATGATATTCAATTGTCATTTTGGAGTTGCTTGTTTCGTTGTTTTTTGTAGACCCTGGGACTTAAAAATGGCTCTAAACGTACGGCTTGTATCAAATAAATTGACAAATCTTCCCACGTTCCCTCAGATGTACTATACACACTTGCTCAAATTATCTGCAACACAATCTCGTTAAATCGGTAAAATTATCTATTGGCTGTTACAAAGCATCGCGTACATCTTTTTTCGAGTATTTTATGAAAAAATGAAACTCTAATAACTTACGGACGTACGCGTGAAAATAATCAAAGTGTCGCAAGAACATATTTTAATCTTTCACCTTCAGTCGACGTTCAGCACCCCCCCCCCCTCCCGTTTTGTTTTTCACCCGAACCCAACTCGAGATTCCATTGTAAAATTTATTGTTTACGGGGCATTATCGTTTTATCGATCATATCGTAGACACACGGATCATTGCAATCAACGGACCCTTGGCCGCCGCGACGATTTCAACCGCGATGCACTGCGTCCAACGAGTACCTACCTGGCTATCAGCGACATGGTAACCGGAAACACGGTCATGTGCTTGCCGCCCAACAGGTATTCGCTGACAGTGTTCTGTTTGCCCTCCACGCACCCGTAGTACAGCCCGACCATCACGGAGAGGCCGAGCATGATTGCGAACGCAACACATTCGGCCATCCAGTTCATGTCGTCGTGCATCGCGGTCACGGTTATCGGGGACGGTTCGCGGCGGTCAGTCACGCGGTCCTCTTCGGACACGCGATATTACACGAGTGGAAAACATGTGTCGTCTCAAAGTTAAAAATAGCACAAAAGCCGTCACACGACAGTCGCTCGATGGACGAGCCACACCCCGGCGCTCGGTCCTTCATTCGACCCCTCCTTCGACTGTACGTTGGTGCGGCGAGTCGTAGGCATCGGCTTTCCTCGTCGCGATCGTTAGTGTGTCCGTGGAAACACGTAGTTAGGAAGAATCGGTCAAACTCGAAAACGATTCCGTGTGCAAATCACCGAGTAGCCTAATTTTGCGTGTTCATGAACAAGGTCGAAAGCGTTCTAATTCTAGACATCCGTTGTTTCGGTTTTATAAAAATCGCGCTGCGTTACGTTATTTCGACGGGGTCCATTCCGACTCAACACGAGTGTTGCGCCACGCAATAGATATTAATGTTGTGTTGAGGCATGTGGTGTTGGCAGTTGAGTAATAAAAAATCGTGTAAATTGAATCGAGTACACCATCATATTGTATTCGTGCACTTAACATGAACGAGGCGCGTAGCCAAGATTTTTACCAAATTTCGTTTGTAAACTTAACTATATTTATACACAATCTTAATGTATTATTAAAATTTCATTTCGTGTTACAGTTTACTCAGATCGAAATATATATATGAGTGGTTTAAAGCCTCACTTATTCAGTAATATAGCGTTTTAATACACTGATGTTATAAGGGTTTTCTATAGTTTTTTATTAATGTTTGATAGTGAAATAGATGATTACAATATTCCACAAAAAAAATTTAGATTTTTTTTTTAACTATGAAATAAACAGTGTAATCAAGTTTCAAGTTGTTTATTAAATCTCGCGAAAAATTCTATTCCAAAATTGTGTAGGATTAGGATATTCAAAGACTCAGGGGTAGATGGTTGTAACCTGATAATCCGCCTCTTTAGCCGCACCCTTGTGTGAATGAGTACGTTTCGCGGTAGCGTACCTGTTCGATAATAATTCACGGATATCATAGACGATTCAACAAACACTGCAACGGGCGTGCGTGAACCGTCTCCCTTGAACATTGACCCCGCTAAGGCTCAGGGCCACGGTAGCTGTCACGGGTCACAGGGCGCGATTCATTTGTCGCTATAATCATGCTGAATATTGCTGGTCGGTATGGGTGCTAACGGTGGTGGGGTTTGAGGATATGGGCCTTTCTCCATTCAAAACTGCTAATAGTATCCCGAAAATATTATAAGAGTGTTTTTAGCACCTAGTATGCAAAATTCAATGTCTGAAACGTTATGGGAGCACCAATAATGCTGGCCATACAATACTAATTAATATTCTCTAATAATGAAATATTATTATTAACAAGTTAACAATTTTTTCCAATTAAAAACTTATTAAATTAATGTTCTTTTATAATACCACTGTACTATGCAAGTATTTTAACAACCTAACTAATCAAAACTATAAAATTAACCTAATAAATCAATACCTACTAATAAAAAGCCGATAAGGCGATTTCGGTCCTTGGATAAGATGGTGGGTACGGCTGCATTAATTTTGAAAAAACGATTAATCGTTTCTTTGGTTAAGCGTTTCTAAGCAAAGCTTCAGTGTAACAATTATATTCCATTTTCAGTCTAAATGTCGGTACTTACAGTGACCTACTTTTAACCTACTGTACAGCAAAGCGACATCCACTAGTCCACCTTTTTTAATTTTTTAACACATTTTTAACGTATTTCTCTTATTATGACTAAACAAATTGACTTTATTGAAATATAAACATAGTGTATTACCTACATAACATATTATTAAATCATTTTCATTTTAAACTAAATAATATCAGGTAATCTTCAGGTCAAATTTAATTCTCATTGTAGTATAAAGTGTAATACAACTGTAATTTGACAAATTTAATTATTTATAACTTATATTAATAAACTTACATACACAATTTTAGATGTTGAATGGTTTTTTCAAAAGGGAATATTTTTGATATGATCATTATAACCCCTGCCCTACTTATGAGGAACCTCACGTGTTACATATAATAAGTTCTAACTTCTAAATTCCCCAATTTGATTAAGAATTTTGAGTTTATACTCAATAATTTATTTTTTAATAAATATTTTACTTTACATGAAATTAATATAACTAAACAAAATTAATATAACTAACGTTTTAGATAAAGTAAAGTTCTATTAGTAAATATTAAAAAATACTTACGAATTTTTATTTTTTAAATTGTTTAACAATTTACGTAAACCTTTTTTTCCAACAGCCCTATTTTGTGTGCGAAACTTTTTTGGCGACATTTTAATAAGGAACAGTAGGAACACAGTCACAAAATAAAACACTCTTAACTCTTGAAAGCTTGAAGAGTAACTAAAATTTAGGGAAACAGTAATTTGGTACCTAACACATTTGTATTTTTAACTTATTATAATATTATAGTATTATAATAGGTAGGTACTATATTATCGTTTATTCCAAGAATCGTAAAATTAATACAGACATACCCAATATTTAATGTTGGTTCCGGTATAATGCTTAAATTAGGGCTAGGTATTAGGGGATCTAACAAGTAACATTGTACATAATTCATATTTCATATTATAATATTATTTATATTATAATCATAATACCACTGTCACTATGTGCATTTCCCAGCCCCATTTATATTATTGCCTGGCCATACGCATCCCAGCTACCGCGTTTCGTAGCTAGAAAGTAGAAGCTACTCGGCCAGACTAATATTATAAATAATATCGAAATTATTCCTGGAAATTATGTAATTATTACGGGCGCGCTGATTGCCGATAACCACAGCGCGCGACGCGGCACAAATACGGGAAAATATAATTTTATCGTGGTGGGAGAAATCGTATTCGCTGTCGCAACGACCGTAGGCAGCAGCACATTACAGCCATGAATATTCGATAAAATTGAAATTTTTACATAAAAACTGTTTCACGCGGGAAAGAACCGAGAAAGCTACAGTCATAACTAAGAACCAAAATTCTCACCACTGAAAAAGGGGAATTTTGACTGTGCAACGTTGTTTTTATTTTTTTGATATCAGCACTGAATAAAAAGTTATTCGAGTTTGAAAAACGCAAAAATAAAACATTTTGAAACCAGTGCTCGAAATGGAAAATTTTCTGAACCGGAACTCTTTTTTTAGTACATACCATAGAATTACGGTTTAACCCACCAAAATTATAATTCCCTCTTACTGAAATACTAACCTTTTTTTTATACACAATATATGATTACGGGTCGCTGCCACTCAGAAAAATCAAAAACTTTTACAATTGATAAAGAATTTCTGGATAACTTGCGGGTTATGGCACGTTAAAAATACACATACGTATTGTGTAAATATAGCTAAATTACACTATCGGCGGATGGCGATTATCGTATAGATAAGCACTAAATTTACTTATGCATCGTGGCCGTTTGACGTTTATTAAATATTTTACAATGAAAAATTCTGCAAAATATTTAAATTTTACCAAAATATGGTAGATACAGTAAAAATTTGTTTGAACCGGAACGGTAAACGAATTTTTTTACGAACCGGAACGCTTAAAAATTTGTTGTCGTGAACCAGAACTGCGTTCCGGTGCGTTCTGGTCCATTTCGAGCCCTGTTTGAAACAATAAGAACTTTTTTTGTATTAGTGATATCGAAAAATTAAAAACAACGTTGCACAATAAATGTTCTCCTTATTATGTGGTTAAAATTTAGTTTCTTAGTTATGACCACGGTTATCTACACAGGTTGGCGTACGACGATATGTATTCCATGCATTAGATTGTCGAAGTGGCGTTTATAGAGAACTATTAGCGCTAGTAGTCATCGACCCGACATTAACATATAAATTATACAAAAAACTGTAGTTTTTCATTCTTTACTCATAAACGATTACAAAAAAATAAAAATTGCTAAGTACCTAAATTATAGATTGAACATTTTTACATCAGATAGAATTTTTTTGGTGTTTCTATCTTTAAAATAACGTCTCATTTTCAATGAAAAAAATATATTATTTTGGCGCCAAAAAACAAAATATTATGTTTTCAGATAAGTGATAATTTTTGTTAATTGTTATATTGTATCTTAAATCTCTATTCGTTATCTCGTTGTCGTAGTCGTAGTGTCTGAGTTTCCAAGTGTGTCAATTTTGAATTTTCGTGTATCGTTAAAATGGTTAAGTGTTGTATTGTTGGATGCACATCTGGTTATAAGTCTAATAAAGATATAATTATTCATTCGGCCGGTTCGATCAAAAATATGACACAAAGGTGATAATGTAGACTCCCTTTGGTTTTTAAATAATTATTACAAAAAGAAAATGTAACTATTATAGGTTGATTTCTGTATTTTATTATTATTATTTATTAATTAATTTATTGGCATTTTATCAGTAATGTTATTTTGATTTTTGGCACCAAAATAATATGATTGTTTTCATTGAAAATAAAACGTACTTTTGAAGATAGAAACACCAAAAAAATTCTATCTGATGTAAAAATGTTCAATCTATAATTTAGGTGCTTAACAATTTTTATGTTCTTGTAATCGTTTATGAGCAAAGAATGAAAAACTACAGTTTTTTGTATAATTTACATGTTAATGTCGGGTCTATGACTACTAGCGCTAATAGTTCACTACAAATGCCACTTTAACAGAGATAACACTCCCGTACGCCAACCTGTGTAGATAACCGTGGTTATGACTGTAGCCTTCTCGGTTCTTTCCTGCGCGAAACGGTTTTCACGGACAAATTTATACATGTGTAGCGTCCTCTTAAGTATCATCAATCAACATAACCGAATCAATATCCGGATGAATTTCCCGGTCGTCGGAAATCTGGCATAGCTTCAATCATTCCCGAAGGAGATCTAGCAATGGCTGTGGCCGCTGAACCAATGGTATTTTCCAGCCTGGACATTTTATGACCGATATTTTTGAGCTTTTTCACTACATCCTAAATAGAAAAACATGAAAAATAACGATTTAATATTTTATTAGAATTAAAAAAATGTTTAAAGAAAAATAAAAAATGAGAGTGTCATGGGCGACCCTTGGAAGATGTGAAAACGGTAGGTATATGTGAGCTTAGGAATATAGATTTAATATGTAGAATTTGAAGTAAATATTCTTAATTTAAAAGACATGCTTTCATAATATTTGTAGGTTAGGTTTAAAATGTTTTAAGTCGTTTCCGGACACAAAGCGATATTCAATTCAATTATATATTTTGAATAATATGAAAATAATAGTTGACTGAAATTATAAATAGGAATGGAAATTTATGTTCTCAGTTAAAGCAAAAATGAAAATGTATCAAATAACATTTATTAGAAAAAAAAATACATATATTTATATAAACAATGAACATGTAGAAACATGTCAAACGAGCGTTACGCGAAAAAGGTAACGCACGAAAATTTCACTGCCCAAACGGAAAGGACTGAACGCCGTATAAGATGTTTTCACATCAAAAAAAGTAGTCCAAATGTATCCTTAAGGAAAAAATTGAATAAATTATATCTACTAACCAGCTAAAGAGCTATTTTTTCATAACTCTCAATAGGTTTTCTTAGTATGATGAAAAAGTACCAGAAATTAAAAGGATATAATGTACTATAAACTAAAGTTTCAAGAAATGTATTTAGTTAAAAAAATTATTTAAGTAATTACCCAAAAACATTAGTGCAGGAATTTTTGTTTTTTATTATTTCTCGTCAATTATCAAAAATAAATTTATACAGACAATAACCATCACTTTAAAATAAAATTTACTTCTTATGAGCTAAGTATAAAACTTGGAAAATATTGTAAATATATTGTTTTATGAAATATTTTTATCTTATGAAATATTTAATATAAAATCTGGTAAATATTTTTAATATAAGTTTTATCAAATATTTTAATTTCCTTCATCAATATTAAAAAATACATATATATGTGGTGAAATTAATACTCAAATGAAAAATTAGTTATAACTATCGAATTAAAAAAAAAAAAAAAAAACAAAAACAAAGTAGGTACCTATAATACATTTATACGAGGAAACAAAACAATCGTACTCTAGTTGAGCTAATTATAAAATTAGTCTCTTTCAAGGGTTATAACAACCAGCATCAATGTAATGATATTATGTCTTAGGAGTCGAATTACGAAGAACCAACTACCTCCATTTTAACCTTGATGGTCTCTATTTATTTTATATCACTTATACCTGAGTCATTCCGTATTCATATTGAATTTCCATTGGCACAAGTTGGTGGTAAATTCTAGGTTTGTCTATTACTTCTTTCAGAGTCATATTGTACCATAATCTGAGGGCAGATATCTGAAAACACAAATACATCACATTTACAGGCGTTTAGTGTTGAAATAACTTAGAGTTTTAGGAAAATTTCGAAAAAATATTTCTAATTTGAATACGTTTTACGTAAAAACAAATGATTGATTTTTACGATAGTAAAATAGTTAATCAAATGTATTATCAGATTATATAAACTATCGAAGTTTTTTTATTCATTTTATATCTGAAAAATGTAATAGTTGATTAAAAAACCCACGAATTTTCATAAAACTTGAACATTAAAACTTCTCGACATTTTAAGAACTCCATGAAATATGTCAAAGGAATGAAAAACAGTGATCGATATTTTGTACGATAATGTTAGCTGTTGCGTTTCAAAAGCATACGCTAAATACATTCGATAAATCCTAATATATATCAAATGATCAATATTCATATATTTGTCAGAGAAATCTTACGTAAGCTGTGGCCAGTGTGATTTTGGATCCTCCGGCAGCCCCTGCGCCGAGAACTAAGTCGCCTTTTGCGTCAGTGATTATAGTCGGGCACATCGATGACATCGGTCGTTTACCAGGTTCTATGAAATTGGCTGGCGAAGACGGAATCCCGTAATAGTTTACAACACCCGGTGTAGAAAAATCATCCATTTCGTTGTTTAATATGATACCGGTATTAGGAGACATTATGCCACAACCAAAGCTGAAAATAAAAGAGTTCAACACGTATTACTAAACTGATTGATCAATAACAATGACTCTTTGCGAAAAAAAAAAAATGAATAATAATGATAATAATAACAATTTAATAATATTATCGTAGTTATTACACTTACTACGTGTTCAATGTGCTTGTGCCCACAACTGTATTTCCATTTTTATCAATTACAACCATATTGGCTGTTCCGTGATTTTCTGACACATCGTAATCAGCCCCATAATCCTTGGGATTCTGTGATGTAAAGTTATCTGATATTTTACTCCGTATGCTTTTTATGAAATCATCCGACTTCACTTTTTCGTAAATCTAAAAATCAATATTAATTAAAGCTTTTGGATTAAAACTTTCGGCGCGCTAGCACTGGGTTAAATGTTTACATACTTCAGACACGTTCACGAATTTATGATCGCCCAAACGGGATCTTTCGCCAAAGCCGAATTTAAACGCTTCCACAAATCGATGTGCGTCCAAGGCAGCACTCGGGGCCGGTAATATGCCGTCCAATATTCTGAGAATATAAGCTAAAATTATACCGGAACTAGGTGGCGGTCCCGTGTATATCTGATGACCGCTTTTTAGCGTAACCGGGATCGATTCATCAATTTCAACTCTGAAACATAATGTTGATTTGTTGTTGAGTCTTTATAAATGCGCTTACGATATTCGGCAATGTAATTTAATAATCATACTGTAGTGAAAAAAAAATTATCACGGAATCAAACTTATTATCGTATTTACACTCACTCGTAGTTGGCTAAATCTTCTCTCGTAACGATACTGTTCATTTTCTTTAAATCTTCCAGGAATACATCCGTCAACGACCCGTTGTATATGGCGTCTGCGCCTTCTTTGGCTAAGATTTTCATTGTTTCTGCTAATTTCGGTAACTTGTATTTATCCCCGGCTATTTTCGAATGTCCGGTTTTTTCATTGAAAAATATTTCTCTGTAATAAATTATCAAAAAAAAAAAAAAAAAAAATTCAACGATATTCGAATGTAAGAATATTGTAAACAAACACTTGCGTAATATATAGAAATAAATGAATAAAACATAATATTTGCACACAAACAAATCAGTTCAATATAACGTAGTCATTTAGTCAGTTCAAAACGGATCAACAATGCTTTAAAAAAAAATATAAATAAAATTATATATCTCGTTGTACCTGAGCAGTGGGTCGCTTTTTACCAAATCTTCGTGGTTCTTCATGTTGATCGCAAGCCGTTCACTGACCGTCATGCCCTCTTCGCACAGCCGTATGGTTGGCTCGAATAACGATTCCCACGAAACCCCGCCGCCATATAATTCGTATATTTTCGAGTAGCCTCTAAGTTCCCCAGGAACTCCTATCGCTAGCCCTCCTAGATTTGAAAAATTGAAATTTTAACATTTCAAGCGTAATATTTATTAACATTTACCACAGTTTATTCATATTTACACAGTCAGAATAACGATTTCGAGCTTATACATGAATAAGAATAGGTTACCTACGAGTTGTACGTATGAATGAAGTTACACGTATACACGTCAAATTACTATTAAAACCATTGAAACAGGTATACTGTATTGAAGACGTTCGGAAGAATATTGTTATGATCCATAAAAGTTATAACAAACAAAATGAAAATCATGGAATACTGGTACTCTTAAAAGTACCTATTCAGGTATCCTAAAATATTTACAATTTTTGTATAATTTTAAGTGAATCTTTATTTGTCAAATAATAATATTTAAATGCGTTTAAAACTTTTTAATATGTTAGTTTTATATTATATTTAAATTGTTAAATTATTATTGGTATTTTGTATTATTATTATTATTATTATTATTCTTATTACTTGGTTGTTGTTTTTATTTCTTTTTTGTATTATTATGTATTAAAATAGGTTATTGCCCGCTAAACACACAATAAATAAATACATGAAAAACAAATAAATAAATAAATAAATAAAAATATAGAGTTGTACATTTTCCTGGACATTTTAAATGTGTATTTTGTGTACATATTTTATGCCTCATAATATGTTTTCACTTTTTCTCAAAACCCCGTTAAAAAATTTGTATCACATATTATCATCTCACCGCCTCTTTGACTTTCAAAAGTTTTAATCAAAGTTATATCGGATATAATTTATACCAACGTAAAATATATTATGCACACGCAGTGTACTATTACGAGTTCTAAGTGAAATGCCGATGTATATTGTTTATCACGTTTATAGATGGTAATAACACAAGCACACGATCTCATCATATTTACCGGTAGCCTTAGTATCGAATTTTCCTAATAACCTACTTCTGACGTGGGTGTATTTTAATCGTATGTCTTGAGAAACCTCGATTGTCCGGGATCGAACCAGTATTCCACGTTTATAATGACCGTGGCTGTTTTACGTTTACCACCAACGAGTTGGGATTTAATATCAATACGTCTATGACACGGGTGCGTATACATATTATTATTATCCGTCGGTATGTTTTCTTTGCTCGATCAAATGCGATACACGACGTGTGCTCAAACGAGGGAAACCAATCTTGTCTAGTACATACCGTATACAGATTTTGTAGGATCTTTCACGTACATGGTGGAATTCGCGGCAGTCGGAGCCGTTTCACGGGCGTTGATCGACATCACTTTTTTGGTCGTGGCATTATAAATACTCATTATGAATCCTCCGCCCAGACCCATGTATTCTGGACACAGAGCACCGTCACATATCATCGTGGCTATAGCCGCGTCCACGGCGTTTCCGCCTTTTGACAGCACGTCCCTGTTTTTTCAAATGCAATATTGTAATGACTTGTGCGAACTAAAATGCAAAAAACTTATGGACATTTTATAACTCGATTTCTAAATAAATCGGAGGAATTTACGTCTGTACGATCATTACGTTTAACTTATTTGAATCTCGTAACGTCCGAAAATATTATACGTAAGTCTCAACTACCATACGCTAAAGTTTGTTTTTTGTAAAAAAGTCTACACTATTTTGAAGTATTTTAAAGTTCTAAATTCTTTGTTTCTACTTTGTTTTTTTAATGCTTTTCATGTATGTTTGTAATAACTATAAATAAATAAATAATATACCTAACCGTAAATGTTAAACATGAATTATTTACTAAGGTACATTAAATCTAGGAAAACAATAATCATGGAACGTTTCAATATGTAACTGAAAAATTGTTTGAAATGATGTAGTTTGTTTACTAATTCATTTCTTATGTTCGTTTTATTTATGAGTTTTATTGGATTCATTGTTTTATGACTGATAAATAAAATTAAAATATAACGCATTTGCGCCTAATCCTAACCACGTGATGAAAATAAAAAATAAGGTCATAATTATACCATGCTAAATTCAGTGAGTTATCGGTGTATGATATAATGTGCTCTTGAATTCGAGATAAAAAGCATAGTAAAAATTCATACAATATATAAATAGTAACTCGTTTTAGAATATGTTTACCGGCAATAAATTAATACTACAAATGCGTTTGCCGTTTTTACAAATTATTAATGATTGTAATATTAACCTTTGGGCATTATATCATATGCTACGTTATCGTCGACATTTGTATGCATAACGATTGATTTCATTTGATGGCCTTATCAATGAGGATTACAAATATAAACCATCAGTAGGTGGATACTATATCTAATAACGATCGCTTTTGCGCGAAGAGATTAGATGTGTTGACGAAAAGCAAATAATTATTTAAAAATAAGAGTATTGAAAAGAACCTAACAAAGTATGCGTAGAAGATGAATTATTCATTCTAAAACAAAGAGTGTTCGTTTTAAATTTTACACTTATTTTCGTGGTCGATTAAGAATTTTTTTTTTTAATTTTAAAACGTAGTAGCTCTAAATTTTTAGATTTATAATTCTCACCAAGTCCATATTATAAGTTTTTTAGGTTTATTTTATAGCTATCATTATTTATGCCGTTATTTTATGAAAGAAAATATTCGTTAACATATTTTTATTTCAAAAAATTATTATTGTTGGATTTATAATTTAAAATATATATATATATTTTATTGAAAGTCTAGAGAACCCCCCCCCCCAAAAAAAATACGCCACTGGCGATATCCATACTATATTGACATAATCACTGTATCCTTCTAATTCTTATTCTTAATGTTATTGTTATCATTATCGTTATTGTTATTGTTATTGTTATCGTATGGATTATTTGTAATTATTATCATTACACTCCGATTCCCGCGCACGGCCCACCGTTCGACACGACGCCGACTTCGTGGTACAAGCCCATCGGCATTCTGGACGGCGGCAACGGGTACTCTGGATCGGGCACCTCGGGTATGACGGCGCCATGTTGCGAGAACACGAACAGGAATGACACCACAGCGATCACTATCACCAATCCTATTAGAACAAGGCAACGAGTTGATTGTACTCTGAAAAAGCAATATAGACACGCGTGAAAAACGCCGCGTTCGCTCCGCCGTTCGTCGGTGCGGTGATTCGCAAACGTGCTTGGATCGTGCACGACGCAAAACGTTATTGTGATCGTTTATAGCGCCGACTCGACGCGTAGGTGCAGCCAGTGAAAATACATCATGAAGTCGAACGAATTTCATTTAGGTGCACGTTAAATTCGATGGCATTTATTTTAGTCTCTACCTGGTCGGGAAAACGCGCTGGTTGAAGTGAGTGCTAAAAAAGCGTAAGATAAAACACTCCAATCGACGAAGTTTACAATTTGAGTAAAAAAAAAAAAAAAAACTTAATTATGGTATAAAAGAAATTTTTTAAACGGGAACCAAAGTATTAAACGAATAAAGCTATGTTTTATACTAATTACCTACGAAATTCAACTTAAATTTTTGTATGGTGACATAACATTTCGACAGCACGTACAATTCGACTGAACTGCGTAATTAATTACAAAAATAATTTAATTATCAATTCTCTATACCGTGTACCCAGAAGATTTTAAAGCTTAGAATGTAATGTAATAATCTTCCTATTTCGAAGTATAAAATAATATCACGTTACTATTCCTTTGTCAAAATAAAACATGTCATTCTTACATTTTAATACTAAAACTAAAAATAAAAAGCCGATAAGATAATGGTGGTGGAAGTTCGTCCTTCGTCGCTTCGCTCCTCGGACAAGATAATGGTGAGGAGTGTATAGCACTTTCTATCATGGGATCACCTGGTTTACGATAGTTTAGTTGTATGGTACTTTACATTTGAATGCAATGATAAATCATTGTAAGTTAAGTACAGGATACAGTAGTTGGGTGGGATACACGAGATGCATTGCTAGATTAGGCATTATTGGATAGATTTTGGAATTATTTTATATTATAAAAAAAAAACGATTCTGAACGAAGATGAAGATGTCAGCCTTAAATTGTAATATATATTTTATTTTAATATCCTAGATTGGGTTAAATTTACATTTGTCTATTCATGTGACTTCTGCTCGTGAGCATTGGACAAACCAGGATGTGCATAGATAGGGCGTAGGTAAATACCATATTATTTGCCTAAATGCACTATCGTGACGGTACCACCCGATCCCGCCGTCCATATATGCTGAATGCTCCGTGGCTACGTCTATTTAAATATTAATAATTAATAATAATATATAAAATCCGCATGTTTATGGAACTGATACACACATTAAAATAACTGGAAATTGGAAGTTAGTAACGTTCTATTCAACCATGTAAAGGTACGTTATACACCTTGTGTTTACAATCTACCAATATTTTGTATAGAACAGCTGTCAACTACTGATTATATTATAATAAACTTAATCTATTTAATTATCTTTATCAGCTGTGATATTACATAATATTTTCATTTCTTATCTTTGAATACAAAATTTTTTATACATTTTCAACTACAAAATAATTTGCAAATATTCGTGATTTTGACAAATTTTGTCGATTTTTGAACTTCAACTGCTTATAAAAAAAAAATTGTGCCTATGTATTTGAATAATTTTTGAATCACTCTTAGATCAACTTATTCAAAACCTTCTATTAAATTTTCAAGCGATTTGGTAGGGCCAAAAAATTGTTATCGACTTTTATAAAAAAAAATCTAAGAAAAATCGAATTATTCAAATGCCTATAAATAGCTAAAAAATAAACGAAATATTTTGAAAATACAACTATGTAAAGAAAATGCCTATTTAAACATTTTGTAAAAGTTTTAAGTTTCTACGACCTATACTTTTTGAATAAGAACAAATATCAAAAATCAATGATGCCTAAATTGTTATTTTACGCGATTATGTGAAAAAATTGTAATTTCAAACACTCATAAAAATTTTTGATTTTATTCCAGTGCAAATTTTTTTACAGATAATTGAAGGAAAACGTATGTCAAACTTTGTACCGAATTTACAATTCTTAGTTTTGAATACTTAAAATTTTATGAATTTTCAACTGCAAAATACATAGCAAATATACATGATTTTGACGAATTTTGTCAATATTAGCACTTATAAACGCTTATAAAAAAATTTTGTGCCTATGTATTTTTATAATTTTTGAATGGGAGTTAGAACAACTTATGTGGACCCTTCTATTAAATTTTCAAGTATTTCGTCCGAGCTACATTTTTTTTATCAACATTTATAAAAAAAAAAATAAAAAAAATCGAATATTTCAAATGCCTATAAATTGATTAAAAATGAGTGAAATCTTTTGAAAATAAAATTATATAAAGAAAATGCCAATATAAACAACTGATAAAATTTTCAAGTTTCTACAACTTATACTTTTTGAAAAAAAAACAAATAGCAAAAATCGTTTGAGGCTAAACCGTTGTTTAACGTGTTTTTGTAAAAATTTAAATTTCAAACACTCATAAAATTTTTTTGTCTGAAACCGGTAGAGTTTTTTTTGCAGATAATTGAAGAAAAACTAATGGAAAACCTTGTACCAAATTTTCAAAACTTAGTTATAAAAGAAAAAAATTTTACGATTTTTCAACAACAAAATTATTTGCAAATTTTCGCAATTTTTACATATTTCGTATAAATTGGAACTTTGAGCACTTATAAAAAAAAATTGTGACTTACGATTTTGGATTTTTTTTTATCAGTTATGGAACAACTTATAAGAAACCTTGTATTAAATTTTCAAGATTTTCTGGCAAAAAAAAAAAATTTTATCGTTATTTTAAAAAAAAATACTTAAAAAAATTGAAAATTTCAATTGTCTATAATTAGCTCAATAAAAGTCAAAATACTTTGAAAATTTAACGGTGTATAGAGAACGCTAATCTAAACATTTGGTGAAAATTTCAAGTATTTACATCGATTAGTTTTTGAGTTATAGCAAAATAAAAAATTTGATTTTGTCGAAAACTGGTTTTGCGTAAAATATACCGTTTTTCCCTCATTTTTTAAGGGTTTTTCCCGGCGCGTTAAAAAAATATTGAAAATTTTTAACTTTTGACCCCCCAAAGTACCAACTAGATTCACTTTCCTTTCAGAAAAGTTGCTATATAAGGCAATCGAAGCATTTTTACTGCCCCAAATCGTGTCGACAGACACAAAAAAAAAAAAAAAAAAAAAAAAAAAAAAAAACACACATCATTGTAAAATCAATACATTCTTCACTCCGTTCAGAATCTAAAATGTTATTTGAGTAACATTTTATATTGTAGTATTGAAAAGTTACTAATGTTTTTGTTGTAAATAAACTCAAATAAATTAATGAAGTAAATATAATTACAGTTTTTTAAGTTTATGATTAATATTATTTTATAAGTCACAAACACTTTGAAAAAACAAATATTCAGTTTTTAGATCAATGATAAATTTGTATCAAAATACCAAGGTGGCTCTGAACTAGATCACGTACCTAGGGGCTAAGGGTTGTAGATCTAATGTGTCGGTGTCGTGCGATTGATTTCAATCTACTACTCGAGAAAGTTATGAGTGCACGAATAGGACTGGTAATTCGTGTTCAGACAATAGCTTCAATGTAAAACAACCGACGCCGTACAGTTATACTTAAAAATAAATAGAATATTATAGTAGAGAGGTCAACGGAATTACAAATCACAAGGCCGAAGTATACCACTTCGAACACTGAAATATTGTCTATATCTGAGGAGTACACCGGCTTAGAGTGGAACCAATCAAAACGTGTCAAAAACGTTGATTTTGAACTTAACGAAATGTGCTTAGTCATAACAAGATGTGTTTTAAATAAATATTTACTCCTCGTAGTAGCATCATAAATAAATAGATGCGTAAAATACCGCTCATGGAAAAATGATAATAAGCGACGTCGGACCATAGACGCCCTACTACAAAATTATATTATAACCCAGAAGAGACTGACATCACGGATAAACTTGATGGATTCGTCTAATAAAATGCACGACATCTCAAAACAACTATGAATTCGACACTAGAGATAATGGCTGTAAACCGAGACGATCTTGCCCCCGACTTATATTTACCGTTGCACCGGGTGAGAATTCACCATGAATTTCTTGAGAAAATTATCGACTAATAACCGGAACGAGACTGATATTTAGGGTAAAATATGGTTAAGTTGGAGAGAGTCCAATTTCTGCGCAACTACAGTGAGATTCAAACTAATAAACAACTGCTGCAGTGCAGCCGCGAAAAAGGTTTTAGCGAAAAAGATTCGAATATTATACAAAATAATGAATTGGTTATCATTTAAAATTATTTCATATGCGTTTTATTTTATGGAACCAACTCTGATATTTTATTCGTCAATGTTTAACTAATAAATCGTTCAGCATCTGATAAAAAAAGAAAGTTATTTAGATTTTTCATTTATAATATTAGTTTTAAATTGAAAAATTAAGAATCGTGACATCATTTTTAATACTTATTTTAATTTAATTTGAAATAATAAAAAAATTCTTCGATTAAAAATGTATTGAAATACTTCAATGTATTTTTTTTAATTAAATTGTACGTGAAGTTATGAGATCGTAAGATACTTTTATGAAGTTCACAATACTCTAGGCAACTAAATAACCAAACTAAACTAAACTCATATACTTGATACATCGAATGTTAAATAAATAAACATCATTTGAGCGAACTAATCAGTAAAACACGTATATATTATCAAGTAACAACAGTGAATTCACACGTATTAGACTCGATTAGATTGTAACTACATTTGGCAAGTTTTTGTATAAAATGAAACAAGGCAAATGTAGGTAATGTGTTTTAAGTATACAAATATAGAAGATAACTAAAAATAAAATATACAATTTTGTTAAACAAGTATGTAACGAAATAACATACGTACCTGAAAAACAATTTTCGTTTTCGTAATTTGGCATTGGTACAAATTTTTTTGTATTTAGTTGGTTGATAATTTAAAATAAAATAATTTTATTGACTATGATTTCTTTAGTAAAAAGGTGTTGAATCTACTCGATTTAGTTTATTTAAAATGAACCAACTCATAATAGTTTGTTTATCGAAATATATCGTTTCTACCATTTTACACTTTTGGCAAGATAAAATAGTGCTTTAAAATGAGTTCAAGCCAGATATAACAGTGGCGTAGCTAGACACTTTTTTCTGGGTAGGCCCGATATTTTGATGTAAGGATAACTAATGAATAGTTTTATAAAATAAAAAAGTATCAGAATACCGTATATTATACATTTATTACGATTAAAAACTATCAGGACTTAATTTCGTTAATTAAAACCGTATTTACGATATATTAATTCTATTATTTTAATTTTTAAATACATATTATAGTCATATATACTACATATTTAATAGGATAAAAATTTTTTTTTTTGAAAAAAGTGGGTAGGCCCGGGCCTACCAGGCCTACCCGCTGGCTACGCCACTGAGATATAACCGTTAAACATTAGAAGATTCAACAGTTTTAAAGCATATTTTTGTAAACAAAATATGCAATAAATGATAAGATTTTCACTAATACAATTTTCAAATGTTATTGATAATTAGCAACTATCAATGAAATGCGTCGCAGTTTTGGGTTCCATTAAGGTTAAAATGATAATATCATCAGGGTTACTATAAAACTTCAGACTAAGATTAATGTAGATTAATATGGAATGACCTATCAGGTACCTTATTCATTTTACATTGTTAATAATAAATTATGTAATTATTGGTACGAAAATATTATACAGAGTGATTCAAAATGTTATCGTGGAAATACTCAAAATAATGAAATATTTATGATACAAAATTGTTTTGTTTTAAAAAAATCTAAAATGATTTGAAACCCTTATATTTTTACAACCCTTAAGGTTTGTGGTTTTGAGGGTCAACTTATGAAAATTAAATGGAAACATATTTATTTTGTTTTTTTTTTGCTTACAAAACATAAACATATTTCGGTAATAAATTGTTGTAGTTGAAAAACACTATTAGATCTAAAACTCCATTTTAGAGCAATTTAAAGTTAATTTAAATTACATTATATAACGGTACTGTACATACGCTCTGCATCGCAATTATTATTCACAATGCAATATCTAAAAATAATAATAATAATTATAAATTTGCTCTTAAAGTTTTTCATCAATTTATATTTTTCAACTACGTCAATATATTTAAAAAAAAATATCCTCATGCTGTTTTAGCAAAAAAATAAATAAAAAGTTACCATTCGTTTTTCAAAAGTTGACTCCTAAAACAACCCTTCAAACTTTAATGGTTTCAAAAAATATAAAATTTATAAACCATTTTCTATTTTCTTAAATCAGATAACATTCATTAAACACATTTTTTTTCTATTCGGAATATTGATATTGCAAAAGCAACTGTACACAATTTTGAACCATCCCGTTCACTAACACACTAATACACTGAACAATAACCGAAATCATATTAGGCACGTTTCATTAATCGATCGATGGCAAATGTTTTCTAATTTATTTTAACCTGTGTTCGACAATTTGATGTGCAAAAAATCATTCAGTCGTAAATTTTTGATGCGTTTATTTATAAATTTCATAAATGATACAAAAAAATTATAATATTGAGATGTTCACTATATGATAGGCGCGGTTATTGTTGTCACTCGAGAGGCATGAATGATTAGAACAATCAAAAAGTGTCATCGCCGCGCTTAAAAAGGTCACTTAATCCTAGAGTTGTACGGCATGTAAATTGAGTAGTTGCTGACGCTGTACCTGCGTGTAAATCGCGGTCATGGTTTGATTCGAACGAAAATATTCCGACAAAAACTATGATTTAAATAAATTGAATTAAATATGTACGACGATTACGCACGACGCATGGACAGACACGTAATAATACGACTGAGAGAAGCTTGTAATACAGTTGTTTCCAGTGGCGGCTTAAACATTTTTTTTCTTGACTCACATCTAATATTTTTACACCACCCACCCTAAAAAAATTTCACTTTTCTCCAAATAGTGAATTCATAAGTTTTCAGTGGTATTTAACTGGTATACACAATACAACATGGAAGCCCTGTATTACCCCTAGACCCTAAACCAGGGGTGGCAAAAATTTTGAACACTACGTGCCAAAAATCAACTTTATTTTTCTCGAGCGTGCATTGAAAAATATTTTATGTTCAATATTGTAAAAAAAAATTATCATAATTAATGTATAAGTATAAAAAAAGTTAGTTTAGGTACATGCAACGCTAATATTGAATATTGAGTGAATTGAATACATTATTACAACCATTATTCTCATGAAAAAGTTAGTCAAAACGTAATCTTTCATCAGTTTCATCGATAATTTCTTCGAATTAATAAATGTATTAATATTTACATTCAATTCTATTATTCTATACCTTCAACCTTGCTAAGGTTGTCACTTGTATGCTACCACAGAACAATAGCTGATGCTACTGGCCTACTTTACGTTTATGCCGTGCAATTTACGCGTTACGCCGAGTGTACATAATATTATACAGATGAACATTGCAATATTTCTAATTTAATTACCCATCTTTAAAAATTCTACTAATTACCTTTTCCAGCCATAGGATACACACCCACCCACCCATTAAAATGTCTGTGAATCACGTGATTCAAATATACCCCCTTCAAGCCGCCACTGGTTGTTTCGATGAGTGTTTCCTAATAGTTGTGTTTCAAGGGGCTAGTACAGTTCGGCCCCGAGATAACAGGCAGAATAATTTTCATGGAATTTTCATGGAATAAACGCATAAATCGGGGCCGAACTTGAAAGCAGATGTACCAACATTGAAATGCTAAATATCCCAATGCATTTCCCAAATTTATGTATTTTCAACTTCAAAAATTATTGTAAAATTATTGTATAATTGTATAATTTATGTATTTTAAAATTCAAATATTATTGTATTTAGCCTACGAGCTGTTTCCCGGGAAAACCGTGAGAGATAGGACGAAAAGCATAAGAGATAAAATTAATTCCCATAGGGAACTTCATACGTTCTATAATTTAGATTTTTCAAAAACGTGTTTTTTAGGTTTTTTAAAAACATCGTATACGTCAAATGGCTTTTAAAAAATAAAAGTTTTAAATAATGACTTTTTTGAAAATTGAAAAACTGATCCTAGTGTAGCATCCCTAGGAGAACAAATCGACCTCTATTTTTAAGTTATAAATTTTATTTATTAATTTTAACATGTTTTTGCCAATAACTATATGATGCAACAAATGTTGAATATGGTATAATGCTATTAATTTTTAGTTCAACAGTTATTTGTAATATGTTTTGTTGTAAATACAGTTTTAAAAACATATTTAAATATTACTGTCCAGTTATAAATTCATCAGAATTTATAAACCATATATAAAACTTAAAAATTACATTTACTTGCTTAAACCTATATTATATATTTTAAGTTTAAGGTAAATAGTTACATAAGATACACACATAAGAAATGTATAAATAATAAAACTGTGATTTTATAAATCTATTAAAAATTATATTGATGAAATAAAAATATATATATTATTTTTGGCTTAAGTTTGTCACTATACACAAGCAAAAAAATCAAATAAAATATACATTAAATAGTAAAAATATAACCATATAATATATAAAAATATTAGCTGAAGAATACATTGTTGAATAATAGAAATTGGACTTGTTTGCTTGTGTAGGTTTACAACTTAACATTTGTTAGTAAAAAGCTTTTACCAAAACAGAATAATGTCCTTATTTTCCTGGATAAATGCCTATGTCAATTACTCTATCTTGCTGACTAAAACTGAAAAAAATAATAAAAAATAATATTAATAAAATTATTCTGAAAATTGTATCAATGTAAAATAGATACTATAATCAATATTATTCAAATTTTATTAGCAAATATCCTTGTGTTATAGTGGTGTGCTTATAGAGTATACTTATAGTATTTATAATTGTCTACGTGTAATAGAGAAAAGTAAAAGCAATAACTATATAAATATATAAACTTTTTAATATTTCAACTTAGGGGGACCATTTCTTCACCAAACGTTTTGGTTTAGGCTCTTCTACGACTCATTTCCGAATTTGGGGGTCTTTGAACACCCCCCTAGGTGTATTTTCGAAAATGTTTAATTTATGTACGATGTTTCTGAAACTCGGGAATCGGATAGTTTGAAGGTCGGTTATTAAATTTGGCGTCTTGTGTCGAGACCGTAGGAATCGTTTTTCCCTATATTTTGGGGCTTCGAAAGTTTAAAATTTACGTTTTTTTAGTTTTTTTGGCAGAGGCGCAAATATTTGCGTGCTACAAACCGTTTTTGTAGTTGAATGTTATAGAGGACTTTGTGCCGGATCGATGGGTACCAAAATTGAGGTTATCTGACTTTTGGTTTGGGAGTTATGATTTTTCGTATGTTTTTTGTACTTAGAAAATTACGTAGTAACGTGTTTTTGAATTTTGAATTTTCGTTCGATCACTATGAAACTCGAGATTCTAGTATTTTGGCGTACGACGATTCAAAAAAGGTCTATGGTCGAAGTGCGTACGACCATTATTTCACCCGTAATCTGAGAAGCAAAAAGTTGAATAACACATTAAGTTATTTTTCGTATAACCATACGTTTCCTTATGGTATAGCCGTATAGGTACGTCTGTTTAACGTTTTAAGTAATAATTATCTTGAACTTTTTGTTTATATTTACTATTTAGTAAGTTATTGTAATTTTTTAGTTATTTTCATTTATTATTGTAAATTAATAGGTATATAGAAGAATAAAATATAAAAACCTATATACACTTATAGGTCAATTCACTCTTAATATACGAGACTCATTGACGAGTTTTGAGATTCAACTTTCAGAAATACTAACTTCTATAACATTGATCGTATTATCTTGAAATATTCAAAGTTCGACGCAGTGACACCTCAAGATCAAATTTCTGTTCTCGAAAGTGTTGAATTTCAATTTTAACATTGAGAAATTGCTAAAATAAAACTTCCCTCCAATTTTTTTTTTGAATAATTTACATTTAAAACACTACTTACCGTTCAAAAAGTTAAGCTAAAATATTCTTAGTAATTGGAAAATCATCTTGGGACGCAACTGCGTCGATCCTTGAAGATTTTAGGTTGATGGAGACAATGTTAAAGGATTCAATTTTGGAGTTAGATTTGATAGAAAATGTAATAACAAAAATTTGGTCAGTTGAACAATTTTATATATTTTTATTTATTCTTCAAGAAGATAATGGTTTACGAGGAAAATAGTGAATCGCGAAAATATTACGTGTGGTAGAGTTGTTTATACAAAATACTTTCAAAATTGTATGCCAAAGAAATAAAATGCATTCCTATTGCGTTCATTATTTAAATTGTACACTTGTACTGTATGATAAAATAAATTGTATCATAGAGACAGAGGAATAGAAGAATCAACCAATAATTCATACTTAAAAATTAATTGAAATGTATAGAATTTGTTTTCATAAACACCCTTTATTGATGATGGAAAAAGTCAGATAGCCTGTTATGTTCATTAATATTTTTGAAATTGAACCGAGACACAGATTACAAATGTTAAAAAAACTTTTGTTGTTTATTTATAATTTTTTATAAATAATATTTAAGGTTCAAATTTGACAACATTAATCAAAACCTCAAAAATAGCTGATTTATTTTTTTGTAAGTGGACAAGTAGAAAAGTAAATTTAAATATGTACAGTGTTTACAACCTACTCAGGGATAGGCTCCAATTTGTTGTTGAACATAGCCATCATTTCGATGGCCAGTCCTCCTCAAAAACATCAATAGATCACCGTCTCTGTTTAGTTGCTGAACAGATTCTGCAATAATTCTTGTCGAATTTTCTCTTTCAGATCTGGAAGTGCCATCTCTGATCTAAAAAAAATTAATACATACAGTTGACCATTATTCAACCGCAATCAAAACAGCGATTATGTTATTTTCAAATATTGAAAATAATTACCGTGAGATTATTGATGCTTTGTTGAAATTCTACAAAGAACTGATTTTCCACAATAGTCAGTCTTTCTGTTTAAAATATAAATAAACATAAATATTTATTATTAAAAATATAATATTATTGACAAAAATTATAATTTAAAACAATTTGCCATGCTAGAGATACTTTTAAAAGCAACACGAATTTAACAAAAAGCATGGTACCATGCACACCATTAACAAAGCAAAAATATTCACAACACAACTACTATTCACACATTAACCTAATCTCTATAATGGTGTTAAATAAATTTTACACCAGGCTAAGCTTATAAAATCAATAATAAAAAGATGGAGCAAATAGAAAAAAAAAAAATTTATTAAATTAAATACAAATATTCATGACACTTACTAATTTTGTTCTTAAGAATTGATGTTACACTGTCGATTATTTTAAACATGTACCTAACAATAACACAAACATAAAACACATAACACAAACATTTATGGGATAATGCAACATAGAGACCACAGTATGGTCAGTACAACTAAGACAACTCACGAAGAAAGTCCCAAATATTAGGGTGGCGTCCAATTTGAGTGAGCAACGTTGCATGGAAGGATTCTAAGTAATTGTTGGTCCGGTGATCTTGACCAAAAACACTTAGAAATCGTGGACCAATTTGCAAAAACCAATAATGATGAATGTAGTCCATCAGGAAACGATTCATAACCTCATTAATTTCAGGAAATTGTAAGGTGTAATTGATAATCATAATTAATCCATCTTCCATACAAAAATTAGGGCACCCCGGATGACCCCTTTCAGCCGGTAGATGAGGCAATGCTAGTACCTGAAATATAAAATATAATTGAAATACAATAATATTTACTTGTAAAAGAGAAAATCAAATTTACCATTCTGAAAATACGAGCTGCCACATCATGCCTCTTCACCAAGTTCAAAACACCATTCACTTTTCGGTGACAATATCTAACAACCGACTATAACATTAAAATAAATATCATTAAATTAATCTGACAGGTATGATCAACAAAATGTGTTTGTTTATATTACCTGAGTATAATGGAACCAACAGCATAATAAGTTACTGTTAGGGAAGATTTGTTGGACAGCATTCATAAGAGCACGCTCATAATCAGTAACAAAACGGATTCCATCATAATTCAAAGGTAGAATATTGCGTATCACAGCGAATAATGCACAATATGTTTCCTCTGTCTCACTCCCCAAAAGGACAAAGACCATTGGAAACGCCTAAATTGTAAAAAAAAAAAAAAATATTTAGAGCATTGCATTACTGACGTCAGTAATAAGTAATAACAAATAATATATCCATAAAAAATTGCTTACTACGCTTTTGTAGAGAATTTGAAATGTCAGGAAAGATCGCAAGTCCATTGGCACTTGAGGTAGCGTCTTATACGTACCATCTATTCCGATAATCTCTACTGTAGCCAACTGTTCACGATACTTTTCAATTGCCGAAGTATTCGCAAAAATAATTCCAACAGTTACTCCATTTACAATCAATTCTTGATTGAAAAAGGCAGTTGAAGGAATTTGAAATGTTGAGGCGTAATTTGCATTCCGGGGGTCTCTCAACATTTCTGCAAGATCGTGCATGTCCTGAGGTAATTGTGGGCGTCTCGATAGTCTCATTCTTTTTGTTCTGGCTTGTGCCTGGAGGAATGTATAGCTAATGGCAGCCTGCGGATGCCTATCAAAAGTTAAAAAAATTATCATATAAATAGCATAATTTATGTTTTTGTATTTCACCACAATAATTAGGTTAATTAACTTACTTAGTTATTTCGCTATTATAGAGACCTCGAATTGATGGGGTTGTGATTGTCCGATCAATAGCTCTTTCACCTAGAGCGTTCCTCAGGAATGGCACATTTAAGTCGATTTCATTCGGCTCATGATTGTGTGGAACTACAATCAAAATTTGGTTGTCCATCTCGTTTCTACTGATAGATGCTGAACCATGACATATAAGACGATTGGGATTTTTTTGTCGCTCACAAACCAAAGTTATTCTATTGACGAGTAACTTTTTTTTATAATATTTATATCCAAAATTATCAACATAAAATTTTGAGTTGAGCCGAATGCCAGGGATTGTCCTATAAGTTCTTGCTTGTGGTTGATCTTGTTGTTGTTCTTCTTCTTGTTGTTCTTCTTCTTCTTGTGGTTGATCTTGTTCTTCTTCTTGTGGTTGAACTTCTCCTTCTTCTTGTGGTTGAACTTCTCCTTCTGCTTGTAGTTGATCTTCTTCTTGTGGTTGATCTTCTTCTTCTTGTTGTTCTTGAATCTGAATGACAGGACGTTGGGCGTAGGTGTGATCTTGTAGGAAGAGGTTGAGATTTGGAACTTCTTCATGATTGGCTGGAATGACGTAGTCGTGGTCTCTCAATGCCATTTTAACAATGCTACACAAAACTTAAAAAAATATTAAACAAACAAAAGAAATATATGTATAAATATAAAGTTGGTTGGTCTTGAGAAAAACCGTTTTTCTTTTACTTACAGTAAAATCGCAGAGGTTGGTCTTAAAAAAACCGTTTTTTTTCTCGTAGGTAAGTGGCAAGTAAATGGCAGGTAAATAGCAGATATAACAGTCTATATAATAAATTAAAAAATTTATATTAGTATCACAGTTATTCACAGATATAATAAAATATCTATTGGATTTATTTGATTTAAAACAATAGAATGACAATACATTTTATATTTAATGCATTTGGATAAACTTATGCTAAGCTACGTTATAATAATAATGATAATAATAGTTTTTTTAAGATGATAAAGATTATAAAAGCTATGAGGGTTAATTTTAAATTTAAGACCTAATGGAAATTTGAAGTGTTATTTGTAACATGTAAAGTATTATATTATATTATTTACATTGTAAAAATAAGGAAATTATTTACTTTATAAGTTAGTGATAAATAAGCTGTTAATATACAAAATACAAATAAATACTAAATAGTTATGTTGAAAATTGTTTTATAAAAATGTAGTACTTCCTAATCAAAAAACTTATTAATTAGGAGTGCATATTTAATTAATATCTTATAAACAATAAGGTAATTTATTATATTACAAACTGTACCAAAGTGCTCCTAATGTATGGTTGGCCCGCAAGGTCGGAACACTGGCCTCAATTAAACCCAGAGGAACAACAGTATATAATAAAAAAAGAACATACTTATTTTGTATTGATGGGCAACAAACAACCACACTACTATTGACAAATAACTAATAATTAAAAATACAAAATTGGGGCGCCCTCTCACAATGAATTGAAATATATATGTATATAAATTACAGAAACATATGACATAAATAATAATACTACACGGTATATAAAATGGCAACTTAACCCGGTCCACAATTGACGGCAATAATCAATAGCGCAACACCAAGTTGGATCGAACAGAACGTCCGACGACAGGATCCACTCCGTGGACGTACCGGCGACAGATCAAAGTGTATAGCACAACGGCTACAGGAACGACCGGCGATAATGCACAACGGCAAACGGGAACGACCGGCGATATTGCACAACGGCAAACGGGAACGACCGGCGATATTGCACAACGGCAAACGGGAACGACCGGCGATAATGCACAACGGCAAACGGGAACGACCGGCGATATTGCACAACGGCAAACGGGAACGACCGGCGATAATGCACAACGGCAAACGGGAACGACCGGCGATATTGCACAACGGCAAACGGGAACGACCGGCGATAATGCGCAACGGCAAACGGGAACGACCGGCGATATTGCACAACGGCAAACGGGAACGACCGGCGATAATGCACAACGGCAAAAGTTGTCGTCCGAGCAGGCGGACACTCGATGGCAGACGTGGGAAGGTCGAGAGTGTAAAATAACCGTTAAAGTTATTATAGACGGTTATTTACTATTTAAAATTTTAACGGACGGATAAATAATGTATGGCTCTTGGGACCAGGCTGAGAAATTCATATACTCAAAAATCGTAGTGGAACTATTTACAAAGTCGAATGGTTGGTAATAATTTGAATTTTTGTATTTTGAGGTTAGTGTTCGAACTCTTAAAAACCTAAAATTCCTTATCACTGGGCCGAACTCTTATCACGGGGCCGAACTGTACCCATCCCGTGTTTCAATGCATGTACGTAGACGATATATTATTCTGTCTAGTAAACACGTGTGAATTAAGCAATCTGTTGATAATTATTTAACTATAGAACACTCGATCAGATGAAATTTTATAATAGACTCCAATCGTCTTCATATACGTGTTACGCGGATTTTCATAAAAAAAAAAAAAATGTTTTACTAATAAAATGGTTTTATAATAGGTAATAAAATTAAAATAAAATATTAAAATTATGTGACCTGGGAAACAATAAAATGTTTGATAATAAAGAAACTATTTTATAACTCTCTGTTAAGTCAAAATTTAAAGAAGTACCCAGTGGCGCCGATGTATATTTCATGTTATGGGGAAAAAATACTAGTGTTAGACCCACCTACTAAAAAGATAAATAGTTAGTTACGCTCGAATAATATTTTATTTATTTCTAACTATATACAAACAAGATACTGCAAAACAAACCATTTTTTTTTAAACGTAATTAATACATACTAGTACTGTTTTATCATCAATTCACAAATATTTATTATTACCCACCCACCCACCTGACCCACCCAAAAATAGTTCTGGGGAATTTTCCCCAGTTCATACGGGCGTAGGTAAATTGAGTCCCAAATAAAATTACTGTTTTTCAAAAGCGGTGAATCGAGTCCCTTGTATAAAAGTTAAAGCGGTGAATTGAGTCCCCTGTAAAAAAATGAAAGCGGTGAATTGAGTCTCTCGTATATTATTAGACTAGTTTTCAAAATTACCTATACGTATAATCGCGCGTGCACCATTAGTTATTGCGAGCATATAAGCACATCAATGTCGCGTATTAATAAAATACTTATCTTATCGTTTTTAGATGCGATTACTGTAGACTAGTTTTCAAAATTACCTATACATACAGTCGACAGTCGTGCACCATTAGTTATTGCGAGTATAAAGCACATCTATATCAACATTAATAATGGACGTAATGAAAAGTGAACGTAATAAAACAATTTTTATTTCTAATGGTTACAAATTTCGGTTCCATAAAATGTTAAAGAATGAAGTTCAGCGGTGGACTTGCTCCTTAAGTACATGTAAGTGCTATATGAAAATCAATGATTCAAACACAGTTATTGATAGTTTTGAAGATCACAAACACAATAAACCAGACGAAAAAACTTTGAACCGGCAAAAACTTAGCAATAGTCTCAAACGAAAAGCTGTCGAAGATATTTCAAGTAAGCCATCCAAACTTTTACATTCCGAATTACAAAGAGAAAACGTAAATACATTAACTTTGTCAGATACGACTCTTATTAAAAGAAATATACGAAATATTCGATCAACTATCCACCCTAATTTACCAAAAACTGTAATTGAAACGCATGAAGTTATTAATAATATAATAATTAAAACAAATACGGACGAACCCTTTCTAATGGTTAATGATCACGATAATAATATTATCGGATTTTCAACAACGTCCAACTTAATGGTTTTATGTGATACAAATACGATATACGTTGACGGTACTTTTAAAAGTTGTCCCAAATATTTTTTACAAATCTTTACAATTCACGCACTTGTGAATGAAATGTATGTACCACTAGTTTTTTTTTTATTGCCAAATAAGGAAACCAAATCTTATTTTTATTCTTTTAAGTATACGATGGACCAGTGTACAATTGTTGGTTTAACATTTTCACCAAAATATATTTTTATTGACTTTGAAAAATCTATACATAATGCCGCGCAACAAGTTTGGCCAGCAATTAATATTAAAGGTTGTCGTTTTCACCTTGGACAAAGTTGGTGGAAAAAAATACAATGCCTTGGCTTAAGTACAAATTATAAAAAACGAAATTCGGAAGAAAGTAATTTTTTAAAAATTTTTTTTGGTTTACCATTTTTAAGACCGAACGATGTTTACGATTGTTTCATTGAAGATATTATGCCAAAGCTTCCTGCAAATGAAAATATAAAATTATTCACCGATTATATTTTAAAAACATACATTGCATCAGATTCTACATTCCCGCCTAATCTTTGGGCTGAATTTTCGACAATATCTAATCGTACAACAAATAGTTGTGAATCATTTCACGCAAAGCTGAATAGTTTATTTTATACTTCACATCCAAATATTTATATTTTTATTGATGCACTCAAAGAAATCCAATCTAATACATATATTCAAATAAGAAGTAAAGAGCTATGCAAAAAATCAAAACACAACATAGAAAAGGAGAATATATTAAGAGAACAAATGACGAAGTACAAAAATAATGAAATTAGTAGACTTCAATTTATTAAGCTCGTATCATTAAAATATTTACCCGTTTAATATCAAGAGTATTATTTATTATTATATTAACATTGATTACCCATTATTATTATTATTGACAAAATTAATTATTATATGTATTATGTATTATTCATTTAAAAGTTGACATTGATTACCTATATTTATTTTATATTACCTATTTTATAAGGGACTCAATTCACCACTTTCATTTTTTCACAAGGGACTCAATTCACCGCTTTCATTTTTTTACAGGGGACTCAATTCACCGCTTTAATTTTTTTACAGGGGACTCAGTTTACCTAAAAATAGTAATATAGGACTCAATTTACCAAATCCGGTTCATACCCGTGTTCGGCGCCACTGGTCGGTAGGTTATTTTAACAAAAACATTTTAAAATATTTTGTTTGTACGAAGGAGACCATTTTTTTTTTATCTAAGATTCAAAACATTTTAACCAATTACTATCCAAAATCTAATGATGATTTGAGATGATCGATTATTTTTTACAAATTTTTTGAGATAGAGATTAATGTAAAAACAGTAAATTGAGAAAAAAAATGAAATTCAGCTAAACGCTCATAAAGAAAAAATATGAAAGTCCCAGTACAACGATTTTCAAAGATTATTCAGTAACGTTACATTAGATGTATGATAAAATCGTATTAAGTTGAATTTAAAATAAAAATTGTTATTAGAAATAAAGTGTGAAAAATTAGGTATTTTCAAAGTTCTAATCATATCTCAAAATTTGTCAACTTTTTCAAGTACGTAAAATGTATCACTGATATATGGCAAAAAATTAAAGTTTCTAGAAACTTAAATTTGGAGTTATGGCTAAATAACTATAATTTATTGATTTAGTGATGTAAAAAAAAAAATAGTGTCGTTTACGGAAAATTTTTTATTATACAATTAATAATTATTAATATTAATAATATTGTGACATACGCGGTTGCCAAACGCTAGCGGAGTGGTCACACGAAGCGACGTTGCGGAAACATTGTAGGAACGTTGTAAAAACATCGCGGGGCGGGAACACGTTGCAGAAACAATTTAACACGAACAATTGAAAATCCGTACCAGGAGCGCATGTGACACCGGACACACCGCCACGCTGTGATCGAGAATATTATTCGGTTCGCGGCGACGTCACCCGTTTTTAGTACATGGCATATTATAAGTGACATATCATATGTGATATGTATATATTATGCGCCTAGAAAATTAGTCGTCTTATCCGTCCCGAATATGTTTCGTGTGTTCGAAGGAACAATAAATAAATAATGTGTAAAACGCTTAGGTTATTTTTTTACTTTCACGATGAGTGTGAAAATTAAAAAGTTCATTGCATATTGTCTGTACGTTTCGGATCACTTGAAAATTTTGCTATCGTTATCTAGCGACGTATGAATCTTTCCTTTCACTTTTTTTTACGAAATTCGAATAACAAATATTGAAATCGGGAATTCGAGTTGGGTTAGATCCGAATGAGCACCGATGAGCGGAACACGAGTCATATACACGTATTGTTATTCTATCGCGATATTTTCGAACCCGATAAATTTAAAATTATTGCAAAACATTGAATCGATAGTAAATAACGCCCGAACTTATTGACCGGCTAATCATTTGTTTGGAATTCATAGTCCACACGTAGGTACCTCGTGTGAAGGAAGGTGTTGAATATTATTCACACTGACTATGATCACATCATTAAAAAGAGAAAATTTTGGAAAATTGTGCGAAACAAATACTTGGTTTATACTGTACGGAAAATCGAACCGATCTATGAACTCATCGATCGTCTTTAGATCTTCAAAAAAAAATATGTAAATAAGTAACAATAATATGTTATTTCCTCGTTCCAATTCCGACTTTAATTTAATTAATGGTATATAAATGGTATACGAAACTAAGCCATGGTTCTCCAAAATGTGAAGGTTTGTATTAATGTGTGTGTGAAAACATAGTGAAATCATTTCGGAAACATTGTGAAATCGTAATTTTACGCAAGCGAACATGATTCCATACCAGGAGTATATGGCGATCTACGCGATTTTTGGCAATACCGAGTGCGTCCCGCAACAGGTACCGGTTCTTACAGTAAATTGTGACGGTGACGTGATAAAATTTTAAAAGAATCGAGAAAAAATTTGCGACCTTGGCAATTTTTTATTCGCATTGATAACGGCTTGCAGATAACAATATTATCACTCGTTTTTCAAATCGCACGTTTAAATTGAACGGTTATTAAAAATTCGAGGTTTTAATCGGTTTCGAAATTTGTCAGTGCAAACAACAACAAAAACAGGCCTACAATATCACACAAAATAATTCCATGCCTTGCTTCGAAATATTACAACAAAAAAACGACCGAAAATCGCAAATGTAAAAACATAACGTGTCTAAAGTTATACTTTAGCACACTTTCGCGAGCTAAAGAACGAGTATTTCAAAATATGTAACGACGATCGTAATTATTATAATTAATTCGACAAATATTTTTTTGATACGAAATGTCGAATCGATTTTTTTTAATCTTGTTCGTCATTTTTACGTCGAATAATCATAATATCAGCAATTCGTTAGGTTAAAACAGCAGCACTCATTGAATCGTTTGTGTCGACGGTAAACAGTCGATTTCAAGGAGACGCGGAATCGCGTGCGTGTAAAACGTTGAGTTTTACGTTGAGTTTTACGCAAGCGATTCGAAATCAGTACCAGGAGTGCATAAGCTCAGGACGATAATCGCCGTGTGATCACCGCGCCGCCGCAGCCGAAATTCGCAATCGCTCGACGTGGTCGTGCGCGAATCGCAAGAGCGCGTCGACGCTGAAAATTTACGAACATAAAAAAAATCGCGTTACGTCGAGCGTTTTAAACTGAAACGAAATTCACGGTGTTGTCTGCTCATCTCGTGACGTGAATTAAATTAAATTGAAATTAATGTAAAGTGATTAACAAAATAAAATCTCAATTCAATATTAGAGCGTTTATTTCGGTATAATTAAGTAAATAACGAAAGCACGAGAAATGTACAAGGTGGGTCAGATCTATTTGAAAAAATGTAATAATTTTTTAGATTCTGAGTGAAGCGAAGGATTTATGGTTTTACAATGATGTTTATTTTTTTAGATTCTGAGTGAAGCCAAGGATCTTATTGTTTTACAATGATGTTTATTTTTTATTTTTTTTTTTCTGTAAACACTTTTTCGTATAGAAATCCTTGTCCAAAAGTTTCGTACAGCCACTCTTTAGATTCGAAATTGAACTGAAATGGTACTTTAGAGAGGTCGTTTTTCCAAAACTCCATAGTTTTTCCAGTAATCAAGAATAACGATCGAAAAACTGAGTAAAAACGGTAAAATCGGTAAAAATTCGCCGTAAACGAGATTTTCACTGTTCAGATTTTAGGTATTTAGTCATAAATCGAAAAGTATTGAAGCTAGAAACTTGAAAATTTTATCCAATATCAAATACATACTTTTTAATATTGGACAACATTTTCAGAACAATTATAGCACTTTTGACTTAAATATAGAACTTTTAATTTACCAAATTGTTTGAAAGTTTTTATGTAATATAATTTTAAATATTTGACAAAAAGTTCTGAAAATTTAATATGACCTTACTCATATACCTACCTAATTATCCTAACAAAAGTTCAAAAATCGTGACTCAGGATTTTTTTTTTATATACACTTTAATAAATTATTATACGACTTTTTACGATATTGTCTGATTTCTTTTAAGTTTATTTCTAATGAGTTATAATTGTTATAACAATTGAAGTTTAAATGAGTTATATCTAATTGAATATTTTATGAGGATTTAATTACAAAAAAACTCACCAAAAATTATACAAATAACCGTAAAATACGTAAACAGTATTTAAATAATAATATATTATATTACACTGAAGCTTTGCTCAGAATCGTTTTATACTAAAGAAATGAGTCATCATTTCTTTAAAACTTAATACATTCATCACCAATATCTTGTCCGAGGACCGAAGGGACGAAGGACGAACTTGTACCACCATTATCACACTTACCAGCTTTTTTTAATTTTATTTTATTATAAAAAAAAAAAATCAAAATTTTTATTTTGTTGACAAGATTTTTAGAAAAATTGTGGTATCAAAATATCTTATAAAAGTTTAGTCATTCATTTATTATAATTTTTTTAACTTTTTGAAAATGCGAATATAACAATTAAAATTATTGTACGATCTATATCAAGATAAAGCCAGTGATTTGATTAATCTTTTTATGATTGATAATGATAAATATCTATCAATTTTAATTAATTGTAATAACATAATAGCTTTGAGTAATAGCAAAAATCCTGGAATGAATTGAATTTTGATCATCCTTTATTATGTGAAACACTATATTACTGTTAATTTAAACAACTTAAACTTTTAAAAAATGTAGAAAATTAACGTACACATTTTATTAGAGATTTAAGTCTCCACGTTTATCTAAAATTTTCGTTTCACTAGCTATTTTGAATTTTTTTCCAAACGGTACAATAAAATTTAAAATTCTTAAACTTGAGTTTCAAAAAAAAAATGTCTTTCGATGAAAATGTATTGTAGTGCGAGATTTAAATATTGATTAAAAAAAAAAAAAAAAAAAAAAAAAAAAAATAATGAATAGAAAAAAGTTATTGCATTTTTCAAATAGATCTGATAAACCTAGTATTTTTATTTGCCTAGTTGTTCATTTATTTGATCAAAAACGCAACAAAAATGGTATATGAAGTTTTTGGGATTTCGTCTAGGACTGACGTAAGCATGTTCACACAAGTGGCTAAACAAGATCAAGATGTCTCGTCGCTTTTTAAAATTCAGTTAATTCTATATATTTTTATTTAAAATTTTTTGTTTTTTTATTCATAATTTTTATTTTGAAAACGATTTTTTCCTCGGGCCCGGATTTTTATGTGAATAAATGATAAATAAATAATTTTTTTGTGGCGTGAGGCATGGTGAATTAATTTGGATTAGTGAAAAGTTTGTTTCGAAAGACTTATATTAAAATTTGCTTTGATATCACTTTATTTTTACATATTTCATTATAAGTTGGCCGGTACATTTTTTCACATTTTCAGAACAATTTTTTTTTTAATACCACAATAGTGTTTTTACCATTATATTATGCATCTTAACATAATTAAAATTATGTGTAAATATAAAATATATTTTTTTGTATTTTTTATTTATAAATGATATCCACAATCTATACCACTAATACTATGCATAGGTACTTGGAAGTCTAGCCGGGGTGGTAGTCTAGCAATAGACACTACACAATTTTAGGCTCATACAAATTTTGCAGCGATGATAACACTATAATATTCCTGCGCTTTTGAAAAGTATTTTTTTTCGGCCAAAACGAAATTAGATACCTGCCTAAAAAAAAGAGCTATTCTTGAAAAGTGGACTATTCCAAACATAGCACTGACGTAGGAAAAATATATGATCAGTGGCGGCTCGTGGGTTTTTAATGAAGAACATTCAAAAAATAAATATATAACTCATATTCAGTGCCGTAACAACCCTACGTGGCGGCCTTGGCGAATTTTATTTCGGCGCTTATTTTTGTTTTTATTCCATTCGTATTAATAATTTTTATACAAATATAATAATATCACATTCTTACGTGTTAATCACAAAACCACCATATTTTTTTTTTAATAATGGAGTCTTTATATAGTTTATACTAAATTATTAATAATTATGTAGGCTTAATTTACAAAAAAAAAAAAAAAAAAATAATAATAATAATAATAAAAATAAACCAAAAAAAGTACAACGTTTCTTATTATATGTAAATAAATTTAATATTATATAATACAAATTAGGACAGGTATTACAATGAATAATTATCGTTATTAATGTTACAATTTTACCTTTCTAGCCTTTCTCGCACTTGATTCGATTAAACTTTAAATAAATTATAAGGAAAAAAAAAATTTAAAAAAAAAAAATGTGATTTAACTCAAATTCGCCCCTCAGTTTGCTGCGCCCTTGGCAAGCGCCCATGTCGCCAACCTAGTTACGGCACTGCTCATATTATATATACCTATATAAATATATTTATTTACTAACCTAACCTTTAGATTGTATTAAATAATTTTTAACAAAATTTAGTTACTTATCTTTTATTTTAAATCGTATATTTACATATTAAATTCACAAGTAAAAATATCAATAAACCGAGAGTAAAAATAAATTATAATGCCAACGCGCGACGGCGACGTCCAAAATAGTTCACTGGACACTGATAACAATTTATTTGGTTATGTGCACAGCAACGATTGTGCATAGGGATCATAGACCTTTTACTTTTTACCTTAAAAGGTCTATGATAGGGATGGCAAAAAAAATATCGATATATCGATTTATCGATATTTTTTGAAAAATATCGATATTTCTATATCGATATTTTTTTGATATCGATAATTATTGATGGGTATCGATATTTTTAAAAAATTAAAGATTCATACATTTTCCTGGTAGTGAAAAAATATCGAGCAAGCTACGTTTTAGTGTTTATTACTGAAAAATGTAGGTATAGGTATTTTACGGGCGGAGATATATGCGAAAACATGAACCACCCATGTTCGTGATGCGATAAGTATAGATATTTTAATGTGTATTGAAGAAAAATTTCAAGAAAGATAATCTACTTCTGTCTACAACTACTATTCTACATTTCTACGATCTAAGTGAAAAATCTTAATATCTTCTACCGTAGAGGATATTTGGATTTTTCACTTCAATGACGCATTTTTTTTTTTTTGAGAAATATCGATATATCGATATTTTCCGTACCGATATATCGCCATATCGATATGTAGGTTTTCGATATATCGAGGTCGGGAAAAAATTTGCCATCCCTAATTGTGCACATCAATTCCATTATCAGACTACGGTTATTATGTATGCGAGTTCTGACGAAAAATAGTTCTGACGAAAAAATCAAACTTGTTTGAACGCTCGACTGTTTCTGACGACTTCGTGTATGTTGTGACGTACACGACGTTACCAGTGTAAACGCTCTCATTGGAAAACAGACGTTTGTTTGTTTAGGCGAATAGAACACGTCAGAACAATTTTTCGTCGGAACTCGCATACATAGTAACCGTAGCCTAACGCGGGCTGCGTGTTTTGACTTGGTTTAATTTTTACACTTTACAAATGTGCACAGCGTTTGTGTGCACTACTGCTCTACTATAATACTACCTACCGATACCGTTCTGGTGCGGACAACCACCGTTTGCCATTTGGCCTCCGAAATAAACAAGAGGCGTGTTCAGTGGGTAGGCCTGGTAGGCCCGGGCCTACCCTGATTTTTAACCTTTAAGTACACCCAAAATATGCATTTTAAAATTACATTTTTATTATAAGCGCGCTGAATACTGAACGTAAAATGTACATAAACATACTGCGTAGACAACTGTGTGACCATATTTTTCCTTAAATTCAAAAATGTGTTGACTATACAAATTATTTTTTTAACCAGGCCTGTCCTGAATTTTGGTCCTAGACACGCATCTGAAATAAACCATTTCAAATACTATATTATTTTCATATTCTGAATTTCCATTTTTATATTTTAAAGGATAATCTTAATAACATTACAGGTGCTTAGTTGTTTTATTGTAATTAATGTTTTTAATTTTTCTCAAGTTTTGGTAGGTAGTGCACACTGCACGTGCACTTGTGCACATATACACGAGCCGCCACTGTATATGATAGTTAAAAAAAATTCTGTAGCTAATTTTGCGGCCGAGTGAGCCATTTCAAAATCAACGAGAATACAAAATCAATTAGTATAACAGTATAAGATTGGTGAAACCTAGAAAAACTTGGATGTACAAACGGTTCTATACCCTTAGAACGATTCGTAGAAATCGCTAGACTCAAATGAAATACTCAAAAATTTTAGTGTCATATAAAGCTAGAAAAATGAGTTAGTTGGAGAAAATAGTTTTTGTTTTGTGTTTTAACTCGTGTCACATTAACTCGTTCATTGTTTACAAAATAACGAACGGTCGAAATGTGTATTTTAAATAATGTATTAATTTTTGCGATCATAGGTGTGCGTACAGGGTGTTCCAAGTGTGCCCGGGCACACTCCGCACTTTTACCCTTATGCCCATCTCCGGAAAGCTACAAGTCTGTGAAATAATATTTATACTAATTAAAATTTAATTAATAACTATGCCTACAATTTATTATATTAATTATCGATTTATTATTATTTATTAATTTATCTATTATGAAGCAGGGTCGTTTAGACGCTTTTTTATTTCTATTTGTTGAACAAGATTTGACTGTTAACGTAAATTCTAATGAAGTAATTAATAAATTTAAAAACTTAGTACCAGTTTAAATGTATTGAAGGGGCAAATTTAGATTTTAAAGTGAAACAACACCCTGTACCAAAAACCTGCGCACGCTTATGTGTGCAATCATAGGTACACACTCTTCGTCAGTAGTGGATCCAGGATTTAATTTGGGGGGGGGGGGGCAAAAGCAAAAGTACGATATAATTTTACTGACCGTACCTATGTGTGTGAGAGAAAGAGAGTGCTATGAGCACCAATGCTATGAATAACGACCACGCTCCAACAATATAGTGTGATAAGTGAAAATATTTTTCAATATTCTATAAATAAAATTAGGTATTTCGGGTGTTGATGTATCACTATGGGTAGTTTAGGGGGAGAGGCCCCTTTGCCCCCCTTGGATCCGCCACTGTTGTTCGTTGTTATTGTTGTTTATTAGCTCGTGAGTTGAACACAGAGTTTCGAGCCGTAAATCTTATCTTACAACAATATCAGAAGTCGAGTAGAAAAAAATGCTGTAGGAACCCATACGATTCGTAGTTTTAAAATAACAAATTGGTGAAATGGCCAGAAAACCAGTAAACGTATCGGTCCGTGGGTGAATCGTTCGGCTTTGCAGAACGTCAGAAATGTCATGTCGATAAAAGGCCCAACAGGTTATCGCGCAACTACCGAGTGGCGAGACGCGAGTACCGGTCGCCGTGACTCGTGTTATCGTGTCGTGCGTTATCACACTTTAGCTGGTACCCCATCGCCTATCAGACCCAAAACGGTCGGCTGGCATGCCAGTCGGAAAACGGTCGTTTCAATAACGACGAGGAACCTCGGATTGGTTTCGGACGAATATCTGCCCGTGCCCGGCACTCGGTACTTCGTAGACGCGTCCCCGCGTCTCCGCAGCGCGATGGCCGCGCCGGCTGCTGCGACGGGCCCGGCGGACAACGCGAACGAGACGCAGTCTCGGCTGTACTATCTCAACGAACAGCTACAAGAAATGGTCAAAGAGTTGCCCAGGTAAACGAGCGGCTCGATAGAGTCCCGCGGTGGATCGTTCTGGATGCGGCCGCGGCCACTCTCGTGAGACGGATGGCTTGCCGTTCGTCTGCAGCCCCGTTCGCTTTTAAGGTGGGCCGCCGTCGTGGGGTTTGGTTTTTCATTGTATCGACCACTTGTAGTCAGTCAGTCATAGTATCGATCCGGTCGGGTCGTTCAAATTTTGTTTTGTTTCTACCCCAAAATTTACTGTACATTTACTAGCCCCAGCGTAACACTCTCCAAATGAATAATTCTCACTGATATTATGCGTAAAAACCGTTTAGACTTTGAGATCCCTTTGTTGAATCCGTTTGTGTTCTAGAAAATACCAGCAACGTATACCCAACGAGTTGCTCTGTGAGCTGGCTGAATGCCTCTTGGACGAATCGATATTTTCCATTGTTGAATACCTGACCGACATACAGCACGTCACCGAAAAACAAATGTTTCAAAAGCGATTGGAAATCATCAACAAACATTCAGGTAAAATAGAATAGAGTTACATTGTTTTTGTAACGGAAAATGATCAAATAATTGTTTTACTTAAAGTTGGCATACAAAAACTATTGAAGTCTGATCTGGCTGAACCAGGCAAAACTGAAACAAGGCTGAAACTACAATCTGAACATAGGAAGAATTTAAGAGAATTTGATAAAAAAATTGTCAATATACTCGACGAAAAGGTAATTAATAAGTATTGTTTATTATTAGTGTATTGGTTTATTAATGTATTTCCGAATGAGCCCGACAAAAATATTAAGTCCTTAAAGAATTTATTTTTCTTTGTAATTTTTCAATAAGTATCTACACATTATTCATGTATTTGGTAAAATTTGAAAAATTTGCCAAATTGTAATGCTGTATGACAAAATTTGCTGTAACAGTGCTTTGTAAAAAACAAATTTATTTAACCTCTGCAATTATTTTTTGAAAGATTTGCACCCATTGATTGCTTTTTTTTATATGACTTCTTTAAAAAAAATGAATTTTATGAATTTCAATTAAAAATGTTTTAAATAACTTGTTGTGTACAAAACTAAAAAAATGTATAGAAACGTAATGTATTTTAACCATTAAAAAGTTAATCAAACGTTTAGTTAACGAAGTAGTATCATATTTTTCATCATGGATAAAATTAAAGTCAAGTAGAATCATCGATTAAATATATTTAATCAATGGTAGAATAATACATAATTTTACACACATGTGAAGAAATTTACTCTTGATAATTAATTTAGTGAATTTTCATCCAATTTTAAATCATTTGTATTAATGTACTATTTGTTTGAATGAATTATAATTACAAACAGTGATCTCAAATTAAAACTTATGAGCAAAAAACATGCTGTAATAATGGATTAATATTATTTTATTAATAGTTATTACCTTGTTAAGTTAGTATTATTTCACCATTATTTATGCATGAAAAGTAAAATTAAAATGTAATGAAAACAATGTCAAAAGACAAAAACCTTATTTCTTTAAAATATTGATCTGCAATAATGACAGTAAAAGTAATTTATATATGTCGTAAATACTTGTGTTAAAATGCATATTTTATGTATGATAATCTTATTCAAACTTTTAGTTAAAAATCATTAATCACGGGATAATTTTTTATTTAAGTTTTACTTATTGCTAAACCATGTAAAAAAATCTATAAATGTATGCTTGAATTGCATAATTTAACATTTTAACTATCAAAAAGTCAATTAACCTCATCAACAAATCAAAACTACCTTTGAGTAAATAGTTTACTTCTGTGTTCAACAACTATTGACATAAAATTGTTTAGAACAACTAATTTTTGAGCATTTAAATAAATAAAAATTTCATCAGCATAATTTTTTTTTAAAAATAAGTAAATTTTCAATTTTAAAACTTAAAATGTTTTAGTTAAAATTCTGTCATTTGTTATTTAGAAGTTTATATTGACTTTACATTATAAGTCATTACATTTGAAAAACGTTGAGTAACGCTTTATACAATTGTTTGAATTAATAGAATTGTTATTGTTAATAGCGACGAGAACAACAGAATACATTGGGCATGGCTGGTGTACCTGGATTCGAAGTTACAGATGATGCGAGTCGTATTCAAGTACAGATACGCCTTTGTGATTTTATTATAAGATTAAGTGTAAAAAATAAAAATTTACCTGAAGTATAAAAAAAAACAAACATTATTTCAAAAGAATAAAAATGTAATTTAGGCTAAAAAGAAAAAAAATACTTATTCAACTAAATGATTAAACCAAATTATAATAATAAATTATAAAAAAAAAAAAAAAAAGTATAATAAACAAAAAACAATATCAAATATCAATATTACACTTCAATAATATGAAATGTACAAATGGACCAATCATTAAATAAATAAATGTATTCCATGTATACAATACATGTGTATTATACGGAAAAAAAAATGTAAAATGAATTTTAAAAGTTGATAGTTCATTCAGTCAAAACAAATTTGTTAAAGAACAAATTATATTTTTCAAAATGTGTACAAATATCTAAAAATTTATTTCAAGAAATTTATTTTGTAAAGGATAAACAAAAAAAAAAAAAAAATCTAAAAAAAATATTATCTGTTTTAAATTGAAATCTTAATCTTGAATCAGCAAAAATACAGCTGAATCTGAAGATGTTGCCTGTACTATTTTCTTTTGATCCAATTTGTTGGCTGCATCAATATCAGTAGGCGTATAATAAATTACATCTGAGTCATCTTTTTCTTCAAAACCAATACCCCAAGCCAATAATTTATCTGAAAAATAATTAAAATTCATAAATATAATTTAAAAAATAATTTGTACTTTAGATAATGAAGTAAATATTACTATTTTCTGTAACTACAAAACTGTTGTCTGAACCACATGTTGCCAATTTTATTTGTGGTAATGAGGATAGTATTTTGGGTACTTTTTGAATTTCAGCTATATCCATACCTAAACGACCATCTTTGTAATCGCCCAAAACATACACAGCACCTATTTAATAATAATAAACAATAATAACTATAAAATATTAACGAGAAAGTAAAAAAAAAAAAATCATAATACAGTTGAATCAATCATTGGTCTCCTATATTGCAGATTAATGAAATTATCTTGAAAGCTGGGTCTACGAACTTAATCAGTTATTACTTATTATGTTACCTTAATCTTATCAAATATATCCAAAGGTGATGTTTTGGATGAAATTACTCTGTGTAAACCATCACTTAAGATAGACTGCATTACACAATTTACAAAATATTAAATAAGTTTCAACAGATTTCAAAATGAACATTTTCTTTAGAAATTTATATTATTAGAAGAGTTTATAATATGATTACTAAATTGTTAAATAATTTTAATGTATTAAAATAAACAAACCTTGTTCATCTAATAAAGTGACATGTTGTGTTCCAGCTGATATAGATTTAATTTTAAGACGACTTAAGGATTCTGATATTTGTGGGAAGTACACACATTTATCATCATTTTCAACACCTAACTGACCATGAGCATTCAGGCCAAAAGAGTAAATAGTAGAGTCTTTTAATCTTAAAAATGTTGTGTCATAATCAGCCCAAATATCTTCAACTTTTTTACGTAAATTTAACAATTGCGGATTTAACAGCAATTCTGTAAAATAATGAATTAATAATACCAAAGATAAAACATTTTTTTTTTCTAAATTTGTTTACACAACTTACTTTTACCAACTCTTGAATCTCTGTTTGAATACTTTTGACACACCCTTCCAAGTTGACCTTCATCCCCACATCCCATTGTATACACATTATTTTTGGATAACATGACTAGATGATTAATACCAGAAGCAATTTTCTTAACATTTTTCATAATTAATAAAGGTGTCAATTGTTTATTTCCATTAGGGTGGAAACCCATATCTCCATTTTTATCCTATAGATATGATTATGTTTAATCATAAATAATACTTAAAATATTTCTCAAACCATAACTTACACGAAATGTGCCCCAACTGTAAACATTTCCATTACTAAGGAGTACAGCAGAATGAGAACCACCGGCTGATAAACTGTATATTTCTGGATTTTCTTCAGGAATCAAAACAATTCCAGGTCTAGTTTCACTATCTTCAACTGAAGTATCTCGGCCCAATGCTCCTTCATCATTACAACCCCATGACATAAGCTTCAACAAAAATTAATTTACTTAAATAAAGAAACAAATATATCAAGTAATATTCAGTTACTTTTCCATCTTCAGTTACACCCAAGACATGCATACTACCAGCAACAATAAGTTTGAATTTTAAATCCTTTAATGCAGTAAGATTTGTAAGTTGTTCACGATCAGGACCTAAACCAAATACTCCAGCTATCACTATGTCTCGCCCTTTAACCAATAAAACTCCTGGAGTTTCGATTCGGTTATCAACAGCTAGAATATAAAATAATTATTAATATTTCAGTTTAAAATATTTATTTACCATTTTACCAATTATTTCTGGGTTTTTTTCAGTCTTTTTTCTCTTTACTTCAGTTGTTGGCTCAATAATCGATTTTCTTTTTGACCCTACAAAGTAAAATAAATATTTCATAAAATAAATTTTTATTTAACACCAGTGAAAAAAATTGTTACCTGTTGAACTGGTGGCTGGTTCCGTGTTTTCAGATTCTACTTTAGGTTTAGCAATTGATTTTCTTGACACAACATCTACCATTAAAAAAAATATTATATATTCAACATAAGAGAGTAAACACCGTAATCTTAACAGTAACATAATGTTAAAAAACATAAAAATGTAATTTAACATAAAATATTTTAGATTCTGGGTAAAGTAAAGGATTGTATGGTTTAACAATGTTTTTTTTCTGTTGACACTTTTTCGGGTTGTAATAATGATCCAAAAGTATCATCTAGAAACTTTATAGATCGGAAATCACATGAAGATTAATTTTTTTACCCCTCACAATAGATTTTCTACACACGAGGAAAACTGCTGAAAAATAATATAAAATGGTGAAATTCGCTGTAAACACTACAGTAAATCAATACTAATTATTTAATCATTACATGAAAAATAATGGTGTAAAAAACTTGAAATGTTCACTGTATGTGACAGTTTTTGAGCCAAAAATAGAACTTTAAGACACATTGTTTAGTTAAAGTTAATCTAAAATAATATTTGACAAAACATTTAAAAAATTGTGACAGGTTTTTTTTTAAAAGGGTTAAAGTTAATTATTTATTTATTTATTTATTTATAATAATTAACGGGCAAGCCCAAAATAACATGAAATGGATAGAATATAATAATATATAAACATATATAAGAGAAAACATAATTAAAAAAAACAACTAGCGAGTAAAAGAAAGATCATTATTAGCTGTTCGCAAAAGACGTATAATAGGAGAGTTTTTATAGTATTCAGATGATGAGCGAGGAATGTAAAAAGGGATAGAGTTGCGAGTGGTGCCGGATGGGACTCGAAAATTAATTAGGGATAAGAGAAAAGGAGAATCAATTTTTGACGACAGAAGATTGGAAAGAAAAGAGAGATTAGCCACATGACGACGGTCAGTTAACGAAGATATATTAAGGACACGAAGGACAGGTGAATAATCATGAGGAGGGTGAGGTATATTAAGCCTGTAGGCTGCAATTCGGAGGAATTTCCGCTGCACACGCTCAATGGAAGCGCTAGCACAAGCGGTAGAGGGGTCCCAGAGAACGGAGCCATATTCTAGCAAAGGACGGACCAGAGCACAGTATAAGGCTTTGAGAGGTAGTGCAAGCTGGAATTCGGAGGAGGAACGCAGGATAAAGCCAAGTATCTTGAGTGCTCTGCAACAAATGACTTCAATGTGTTTGGTAGGGGAAAGGTCACGAGTAAACGTAAAACCTAGGTCGTGAATAGAATCACTGGGAGGTTTAATAGGAATGTTATGAATGACGTAGGGGAAATTAAAATGGGATTGTGAGCGGTAAAAAGAAAACACCGAACATTTTGATATGTTCAGGGAGAGACCGAGAGACTCACCCCACGACACTAAATTGTTGAGATCTTGTTGGAGAAGATTGCAATCACGAATAGAATTTATGTGGAGATACAGCTTAATATCATCAGCAAACATGAGAAGTTTGGCATGACGAAGAACAGAAGGAGCAGAATTAACAAAGAGGGCAAAGAGGAGAGGGGAGAGAACTGCACCTTGAGGTACACCGGAAGAAGGAACAAAGACATCAGAGGACGAACCAAGGACAGAAACAAAGAGATGACGGTTAGAAAGATATGAGCTGAGCCAAGATAGTAAGGGATCGCCAATACCAAGCTGGTTCAAAGTTTTTATGAGGATAATGTGGTTAACACGGTCGAACGCCTTGGAGAAATCTGTATAGATTACATCCACCTGTTTGAATTCCCGGAAGGAGTCATAAATGTAAGAAGTAAGAGCAAGATTACAAGTAGTGGTAGAACGACCTGGCCTAAAACCGTATTGTTCATCCACAAGAATATGATTGAGAGGAAGACGAATTGAGTTAAGTACGATAGATTCAAAGATCTTAGATAGATGGGAAAGAATAGTGATAGGATGGTAGTTAGTGATAATTTTGGCATCACCAGATTTAAAAAGAGGAGTAATAGAGCCAATTTTTAGAGCAGTAGGGAACACGCCAGAGTCAATAGACTTACGGAACAGAAGAAAGAGAGGCCAAGCAATAACATCACTTAACATAAATAGGAAGTGACCCTGCAAGCCATCGGGTCCGACAGATTTAATGTTCCTGAGAGAACATAGTGACTTGCTAACGTCGTCCAAAGTAAAGTTTGGGTGAGAAGGAAGAATAAATTGAGGGAGTTTGATGTTATGAGATAAGGTATCTGAGGAAGAAGAAGATGTATAGATGGATGAGAAAAACTTAGAGAAAAGATTAGCGGCATCAACAGGATTAGTACTGGATGAGTCGTCATAAATTAAATTCGCAGGAATAGATGAAGTTGAGCGTGATTTACGAATGAAAGACCAGAAATAGCGTGGATAAGAAGAGAGGGAAGACTCAATACGAGATATATAAGCACAATGGCATTCTCTAGACATAAATTTGAAACGGGCACGGAGAATGGAGAAAGAACGGTAGTCAGCTAACGTACTTGAAGATTTATATTTAGCATGAGCTTGATTTTTCAGGCGAACAAGATTCTTAAGCTCAGGAGTATACCACGTAGGAAAATTAGAGCGAGAAATAGATACTTTGGGGACAAAAGAAAGGATAGACGAATGAAGAGCATCGAGGAAAATGCTCATCGATACATCAGCGTTATGGGAAAAGAAAGTATGCTCCCAATCAAAATTATTTTACAATGTTTACAGAATTGACGGTTTTCGTCAATTTTCAACTTAAAACTGTTAAAAAAAATTGGCCCACCCAAATAATTTTAATTACAGAAAATTTTAAATACAGATAGAAATAATTTTTTGAATCTTAAGGTAAAAAAGATTTTTTGTCACACAAAAAAACTTTTAAGAGATTTGATAAACAAAAACACATACTGATAATTAAACCAAAAACGGTTAAATATATTAACATAATTTTGTTTTTTATACAGCTTTTCTTAGAATTGTTCAACTGAAAAATTTTAATTATTTTTTTTAAATTCAATACACCCATCTCCACTATTTAGTTCGATGAGTTAAGAATACCCCATGGTGTGAATTACGTCATATTTATTATTTATGATATTTATTATGTACATACCTTTTATTATAAATAATTTAGATACATTTTATTTTATTTTTGATTAAAGCATATATGAGTATGTATCTCAAACACAAGACAATATTTTTAACACGCATTAATAGAATAGAATTTTCTACTACAAATATGTTTAACCATATGAAATCATACATAAGATACATGCTACTATTTATAATGACAAAAAAAAAAGATTGAAAATAAAAAATCATGAGCCAAAACTTCAAAAATCTACTTGTTCTTAATTTTATTCATCATGTAATAGAAATAATATTTACTTTATTGAATAAATAAAACAAAATACATGAGACTAACTTAAGAACCAGAGCTTATTTTTTAAAAGAGATTAAAATTTTGATTAACAGTAAAAATGACACTTATAATTCACAATACAACTAATATACCAATAAGCCTTACCATCTCATAACTTATAATTATAGCCAGAATATAATTCATAGTAGAAATCAAATTTATGATTAATAAAAAAAAAATTTCTAATAATATTTATTTACTTGAAGGTTGTTTCTCATCTTCATTTGATTGATTTTTTCGTTTTGATTTTACATTAGCTTGTTTTTCATGTAAAATGTCATCATCAACAAGCGATTGCAGGCTTCGCATATTTTTTTTATTCCCGGTTATTTTGCTAAAAATAAAATTTTTAAAACATTTAAAATATTGTTATGTACAAATTACAATTTAGTTACTAACCCATTGGTTTTTGCTATTACGTCTTGCTCAGATGGTTTCTCTACATCAGCAACACCATTTACTTCAATGGGATCCCTAAAAATATAAAGTTACATAAAGTTTATTTATTTTAAAGTAACAATGAATATACATTAGTTTGCTTAATTTAACGGACCGAAGTCCTTTACATAGTATAAGAGAGACATACAATTGACATTATAACAGGTGGTATAAAAATAGTAATAATAATATTACAAATAATAAAAATTTACTATAAGAAAACATTATTATGACATATTATATGAGGAAAAAAGAAAATGACTAAATTAGATTAATTAATACATAAAAAACATTACCTCTAAAATTATGACAATTTGACATAAAGAAATCAAGATGAATGGAGACCTTGTTAGCTAATTTAAGAGCTCGAGGGAAAAATTAGTTTTTACCACAATTTTTATTATAAAAAGTAATGACGAATAATTCAATATTTCTTGAGTAATATGAGGCAACTCTGATATTGATTAAGACTAGTAGTTCAGGACAAGCAATGTTGCCGTTTAGAAACAAATTGTTCGAATATTTAAGAAAAGATAGATTATCCATTATTTTATTACAACTACCATAAAAAATATATCCACAGTAATAATATGTTTGTACACATACACTAGTGTAAACATATATTTTGTGCTATTTAAATTATTCATTTATATAATAATAGCGTTTACAACACTAACTATACTCTTAAATGCCTAAGAGAAATAAAATCACTACATAACAGAGTAATTGCATTAATTAATATACTATATATATATATATTTTTTTTATTAATATTTTTTAAGGAATTTAAAGAAAATTGATAATATTTAAAGGAGTACCCATTTAAAAAGTTTAGACGATTGTAAAATTAATTTGATGTTAGAACATAGAATAATTGATAAGAACATTAAAAAATATCTAAGTGAATTGTGCAGTAATCATTTATAGTTCACTAATTATAATAAAGAAAATAGTAAAAATCTTATAGGTAATGACAGACAAACTTAATAATTTCATTTATCTAAAAAAATAATATATTTTTACATTCAAGCCAAGCTCATTTTGTAAATTACAATTTAAAAATATAAGAACAAAGTCAACGAGTAGATAATAAATTTAACATAAACCTACTTAATAAAGATATAACTATTTTCTTAATTATAATTATACTATATCAGTAAAAACATATACTCACTCTTTTACTTCAGATTTTTCCTTTTCATCAACTACATTCTTTGTAGTTTTCTTGGATACTACTTTGGTAGGTGCTTTCTTTTTACCAGCCATATTAAAAAATCAATTTCTAAAAAAGCAACAAATAATAAATACAAATTAGACATTTTTAATGTTTTACTCATTAAAACACGGAGAGCAGAGAAACATTAAATAATCGAGTTACTACCTATCAGACAACCATAGAAATCAATGAAAAATAATTGTTCAAATATATCCTGATTTTAAATAATATAAGTATTTTAAATATGATAACACTTATTTAATGAAAATGTCTATCATGAGAATCCAATAAACGAGTAAACATGATATTTATGTTCTAAATAATCTATTTAGGAAAAAATTAATAATTAGCCAACAACTTGTATCCTACAGTGATTATAAGCTTCTCTGATGTAAACTACCAACATTCATCTTATCAAACCCAAATGATTATAACATTATGATCTAATATCGCGCCTGTAGAGTCTACGTTGCTGTACATATCCAAGGAATAAATGGTAGACAATAGCCAATCCCAAATTACAGCAGCGGAGTCGTGACAAATAATTCAACACAGCGTCAATAGAAATTGAACATAAAATTTAAAGAAACACTGGGTAAGAGAACTAAGATAGTCAACATTCAACGGCGAAGATAGTCACCACAAGTCACTCACGGTCACTGTAATTACTGTAAAAGTATTTGGTTTAGATTTTGAATTATAAAAATGGTAATATACTGCGTTTCGCGACCGTGCGAAAAAACCAGACTGAATAATTTTTAAGTTAAGTCAACTGTCACTGCCCGCGAGACGTCCGCCGCCGTGGACCTCGGAGGGTCATTCCGCGGTGACGATCGGTCGGCACGAGAGGACACGCGGCGGTTTTGCCGCCAAAACGATATCCCGGAAATCACGTCGTCCCGGGAGAACTCGCGCGATACTTACGTCGTTTGAACCGGCTGCTGTTGTGGATTCCCCGTCGGGCGAGCGAAGAGAAACGATCGGCTCGATGCGGTGCGACTTACGAACGGCGTGCGGTACGCGTCGTGTGCCAACCGGAGATGCGTGAGCCGGTTACTTTCGGGAGAACGCCAGGCACGATATCGACGCGGTGTCGTGGCGGAAAAATCGAAAAACGGCCGAAAACGACGGGGGCGACCTGAGGTGTTGGCGGGACGAAAAAAAACGCGAACGGGCGAGCGAGAAAAATCGTAAGTGGCACGGAGACCGGTCGCAGCGTCGACGGAACGAATTCGGCAGTCGACGGGAAAGAGCGAGTCGCGTCCGGGATTTTTTCTCTCCTTTCCGTTCACGGCGGCGGCGGACGACCACTTTCGGACGCGGGCGCGACGGGGGGGTCCGGCAGCCGGTTTTTCGGGTGGGGATCCCGTGTAACGGAAAACCGGGCGGCCGCGACAGCTGTTTGCCGCGCGTAACCGCGGTCGCAGATAACGTTATCACGAACGATACCGCGTTGTCGTGTCCGCATCGGAACGATATCGTCACCGCACTGATAACGGCCGCGGAGCACATGTTCACTTCACTGTCTGACGGACACGCCGTCCGAGTGAATCGTTCGAAATCCGCAATGGCATCGTGATCATTTACCACTGTAATCCTCTGCCGCCGTTTTGGTTACGTCGTGTTCGTCTCGCTCGGGCCGACGTCGTTCGAAAATTCGGAAAAATGACAGATTCTTCGATCAGCGCACTGACCAAAATCAAAGTGCACAGTCTCAAACGAAAAGCGCCGTCCAGCGTCAGGTCTAGCAAAACGAAAAGATTCAAATCGGACGACTCTTCGAGCGTGCTTTCGCTGAAGACGGCCTTTGGTGTCCACAAAGTGGCTGACGATTCCGACTCGGAAGACGATCAGTGTTCTTCTAGTGGCACTAACGATTATGAGAGGCCTTGTAATGTGAGTATAGTTAATCGGTAATTTTCGAATTTATCAATGAGCAGCACGTAACTCGTAAAATTATGATGGCGAGAGATGATAAATCGTTATTTTTGAAAAGCATTTGTAAACGGAGCGCAGTTGATAATATTGTATTACAAGTTAAGTTTTTAGAGAAATCAATATACGTCCGTGAAGTTAGCAATTTCCACTAGCAATTTTTGATAAGAAAAAAAAATCCAACATGGCGGACATGTATGTTATGTTGCCTATATCCAACATAAAAAGGAGTTTATAATATAATACATAAACATCAAATTTTCAAAATTTAAATATAGGTAAAATTATTGATTTCTTGATTAATTGTTCGAAATTATATCATTTTTTATGTATAAAGTTATTAAATAGTGGTAGATATTACAAGTTTATAAAATTGGTTCACACTAGGGTAATGCATAATTAAATAACATTAAGTATTTCTCAACAATGAAAAACAAATTATCAAATAAGTTACTAAATTAAAACTGGTATAGTTTTTTAACAAATTCCTTGTATGGCCTAATGGCATTAATTTTATATTACATAGAAAATACATTAAAAAAAAATATTTTTCATGGAATGAATATAATTTAATGGAACATTGTAAGTCATTATAAATTTTACAGTAATAGAAATACAAGAAAATATTTCTAAATTAGATCTTTTGAAAAATAAGCTCTTGTAAGAAGTGCAAATGTATATTATTCATTCAAATACTTGGAATTTATATGACTTAATATATGGTAATACTTAATTCTCTTAAACAATTTCAATTATGTATAGTTTAATCAAGCTCATCCTCATCTCATAAAATCTAAAATTACAGATTCTTTGATCAAAATTGATCACAAATTACTTCTTTACCAATTAAAGAGCACCAACAAAACATCTTCATTTTACATAATTTAACATTTTACAAGATAACAATTAGTTATAAAAATTAAAATAAATATCATCATGCCTTCATCATGATGTTTATAATTTGAAGTCTATAACTAAATAAACAAAATCTAATTTATTAACCCTTAAACTCAAATAATAAAACTTGGAGACCTCTAGTTCTTGTAGACATAAAATAATGTATTTACCTACTTTAAATGTACAAAAATAATGTAATAATAGTTTTTAAAAAAAAATTGTATTTATTTCAATCAAATTCTTAATACAATAACCATTACAATCATAACAGTAATTAAATATTAGATAACTATATGTTAATATACAGAAAAACTAACAAACTAGACAAAACTATATTATTAATTAAAAAAAGATGTGAAATGAGTACAAACCTTTAAATTTAGAACTTATAATCATTAGTTTGTATACCTACTAATGGGAAATTGTTTTAACAGGACTTAGCTCAAACATATTTAAATATTAGGTACATTAACAACTTCAAAAAATAACCTATAAATTAATATTGTTAAGAAATACTTCTTAAAAACAAAACATCATTAAAATATTAAAAAAAAATGTATGCTAAAGAAGTAATAACTTACAAACTAAACCAAACATATACTATAAATTATTTAACAAAGAATATAAAATGATAAAGAAACTTACACAAATTAAAATATTATAAATTATAATTTTTTTATTACAATATATTATTTAAAATTAACAGAAAAAAGTTCAAGTATAAATAGAACAAAATGAATTGTATTGTCTATTAGATTATTTCAATTACATTTTACAATACAATTTATCAGTACATTATCGCATCATTGTATAACCATAATACACAATTAAAACATTTACAGTACTAAACAAAATTAACTACAATAACTATAAAGCTTTAAAATGTTATAAAACAAAACAAAAATGTATATTTTAAGTATTTTCTGAGTACAATGATTAAAATCGAGGGGAAAAAAGCAAGTACAACAATATTACAGTACAATATAACGAACATGAATATTAGTATGACAGAAATATGGGTATAATAAATAATAATTTAATTTATAATCACCACATGAGTCGTCTAGTCGCTGAAGTACTTCCACTTTTGACCGAAATCAATATTTTATTTTTTTTTTTTTTATAGGCTATAAAATCGTAGTTTTCCTGTGTAATTCTCAAGTTTCAAAACTCAGTAAATTCTATTTTAATTTTTAATTCAAAAATTTAATGTTGAAAGTCAATACCAAGTTACATACCAAAAAATAGTTTGTCCAAGATTAAAAAAGTACAGCTGCAAAAACAGAGTAAATCCCAATGCGGAAATGCATTATCATATGCTGACTGTACGTACAGTTACAAAAATATAAGAATGCACCTCTTTAGGTTTCCCCTATATTTTCTTTGATATTGAAGAATGATTTTTACTCGGTTTATGGTTTAATTTTGAGAATTTTTAAGTAAGATTTAAAATAAGTTGTTCAAATAAATACAGCAAAAAGGCAGATGTGGACAATTTACTTAAAAAGCGTTTTGGCTGGGACTGGAGAAATTTACTGTATGTCACATACTATTAAAATCATTATGAACCACATTTCGTAGATATACATGAAGTGGAAGCAAAATATTACTAAAAAAAAAAAAAAATGTTATTTTAATAATCATATTTTTTTTCTATGTTAAAACAAAATCAACAAATTATTTTGCACTGTGATTTTAAGTTTCTTGTTAAAAATATTTAGTCATATATATTTTTTAATGTTATTAGCTGTTTCTGTTAGAATTGTTATAAATTGCTTCAATAATAATTACTGAGAAGTTAAGTACCAATACCAAAAAATAACCAATTTCAAAAGTTAAAATTTTTTACTTCAAAGGTGTTTAGTTGGTAAAATAGAAAGTAAAAATTTTAAATTTAAGTTAATTGAGAAATAAAAATCTACAAATTCTGTAGTCCTCGGAATATCGTTATTCACATTTCTAAATATTTATTGAGGAAAAAATCTGTAAGTTTTCTAAAATTTTGAAAATGAATTAAGGTTTTTCACTTATATCCAAAAAGTTATTGGTATAGAGATGATAACTTTAGCAAATGGACGACTCAAATAAGGATTATAATATATTGGTACACATATTTAATAATTAATATTCAATGAATAATAACTTAAAAATTGAACAATTTTTTTCTATAAAAATTATATCGTTATACTTTTTTTTATGTCACAGTTAATAAGTTCATGGTCTCCATGTACTTTTGTAAATTTTCAACTGATGCTGCTCTTTGCACAATGAATCTTTCAAATTCGCTCAATAAATAGAGATTCTTCGCATTCACCGTCTCTGGAACTGTAATGTTAAAAAACAACTTTAACATTTTAATGAATTACCAAAAATGAATACTGTTAATTGGTTATTACAAATTATTAATTAGAATTTAAACAAGTCACTTAATGTTATCAATAAATGTTGTACTTGATTAGTTTAATTAATCATTTATTAAACCGTAAGAAAATAGTTACAGATATACTTCTAACTCAAGTGTATAGTCTTGTGTATAGTGACAAGTAAATAAAAAGTATAAGCGAAGCAGTATAACTGTCATCAGACGACACCGGGGTTATAGAGTGAATAATAATATTATAAACATACAATTCGTTAATAATAATAATAAATATATTAAACTATCATAATTATGTTTCCATATGTCATCAGTCTAGGCTTAGGGACTTCTAGCATTTGCATACTTTTTTTAATTATTGTTAAATATAGCAGAGTGCGAAATAAATTCGTTTCTCAGTGCCATGATATCATATCTAAAATTTGAATGTGCATATTCCTGCATATTTGATAGATTTTGCAGGATAGTGCATATTTTAAAAATTGTATGCTTATTTTGCATATTTTGACAAATTTTTCAAATTTAAAATTAAAAACTATAAATACATATAACTAAATATACATATGTAGTAACCTCTAAATTTCAGTCACACTACACTGGTTACAAAAATTAATATGTTTATGGCCACCTGGGTATGTGTGTGGTGTATGAAAAAATTGAGTCTGGTTCCTTTAAAGCAAAACGTTTATTAACACGACGACGGACTACGACGGACTCTCAGTACTATTTTTTTCTATACGCCGTCCGTCGTCCCAAAAGACATATCTTATCTTGGTGGTTATATAATAGCACATTAATACGTCGATATCGATCGCATGGGGAAAATCCATACACATACGACCGAATCGACGTATTATACACAATACATTTATTAATTAACTTAAGTAATAAATCAATATAATAATAATGATAATGATAATAATAATAATTTCACAATATTACTACAGTTCGGCCTTCCTGACCACATTGTCGTCTCGACAATATACAAGTATATAATATATGAACATAAACATAATGATAATAAGATACAATATTTATAACAAAGAACAATTTTATACACAAAAGCAGCACACAATTCAATATGATAAATGTTTATACAAAGAAAAATTTTTTTAAGAATAATAAAATACAATTTTTCCTGAATAATGAGGAACAATTTTTTTTTTTTTTTTTATAATAAGAATAGTAAAACAATATATAATTAATACAATAAGTGTTCGTACAAAAACAAGTTTTGAATACCGTATAAAATAATAATATAAAGTATAAAATTACAATATTAACAATCGATTTTGACTAATTTTAAACGATCGAAACCCACTACTCGTTTATACGGTTTATTGCTAACTTGTTCACCAGGAATGTCTCCCACTACATATCTATCAAATCTTAACGCTTTAATTATTTGATATGGGCCCTGGTACTTTGGTTCTAATTTTCTGCTATAACCCGTTGCAGGTGCGTCCCACCTAACTAGAACTAAGTCACCTTGCGAAAATTTTTCCGGCGCGGACGCACGACTAGCGATCTTTTTTTTTTCTTTATCGACATGCTCGCGGAGAGAGATTGTTGGGTCGCATTTTTTTTCGTCATTACCTAATTTCTCATTTAACTGTTTTATTTCAGATATTAACGGATTTTCTGCTAAACCATTTGCACTATAACGGTGTATAACATCGAACGGCTTACATTTTGTCACACGACTCGTACTATTATTTAACGACCATTGTACCTCTACTAAACGTAAATCCCAATCACTATCGTCATTCTCTTTCGTTATCATCGATAAACACTTAATAGCAATACCGTTTACAATCTCGACCTGGCCGTTACTGCGCGGACTTTTTGCAGATACTTTAACATGTATAATAAAATGCTCTCGACAAAATTTTGTAAAACTTGCCGCGGTGAACGCAGTTCCCTGATCGCTAATTATCCTTTTGGGCCTACCGTAATGACAAATGAATTCTTTAATGAAAATTAACGTCTCTTCTGCCGTAGTGTCTCTTACTGCTCGCAAAACAACATACTTACTATAACCGTCAACTATGGTGAGCACATATTTATTTTCCCGTTCAGTTAATACAAACGGCCCTACGTGATCGACATGTATTGTGTGAAAAGGTGTATCTCCTTTTTCTAAGGGGTGCCAATATGTGGCGCCTTTTCTCGGTATTTTAAAATAAAGACAGCTAATACATCGATTCACATATTTAGAGATAAAATCACGCATTTTTGGGAAGTAGAAGTTTTCTTTTACACGCGAAAGGGTTTTATCTATTCCCAAGTGTGATAAATTTTTATGGGCCTCATGTACAATGTCATAACGTAACTCATCTGGTAAATACAACCTCCACCGACCTTTCGTGGTACGGTATAGTCGTCCATCTTCCACAGCATACTTATCTACTACTGTATCGTCTTTTTCGTCAAGTTTGGAAATTATCGCTGCGACTTCAGCACTGTCTCTCTGTAACGCTGCGATCCAATCAGTTGTATTTATTATACTAAAAACGTGTAAACTAGCTACTTCTGGCTCTACTGCTGTCTCTACTGGACTTCTACTTAACGCATCCGACACCAAATTTTGTGACCCACTCATATATTCAATACCGTAATTGTATTCGGACAATTTCATGAACCAACGGCCTATTCTGGGATTTAAATCTCTCTTATCCGCCAATAATTTTAAGCTATTGCAATCAGTTTTTATAATAAAATATATGCCTATTAAATAAACTCTAAATCGTTCCAATGTACATACTATTGCTAGCGCTTCTAGTTCGTAAGAATGATATTTTGCTTCCTCTTTTGACGTCTTGCGACTATAATAACTGATTGGATGTAATTTTCCGTCTACTTGTTTCTGCATTAAGACACCCGCCACACCATCCACACACGCGTCGGTATGTACCTCGGTGTATCCCTCCGGATTGTACATGGCTAAGATTGGTTTATTGGTTAATGCCCCTTTCAACATTTCAAACGATTTCTCTTGTTCCTTTCCCCAAGCATATGGTGTATTTTTAGCTAATAAATCCGTAATTGGTCGGGCAATAACGGCAAACCCCTTTATGAACCGACGAAAAAAACTAAATAGGCCTATGAACCCTCGTACTGCCCTAACATTTTTCGGTGCCACACCACTGTTTGTCGAGACGAAAAAAAAATAAAAAAAAATTACTCGCGACTACCGAACCGACGCTGCGAATTTCGTACAACCACACTAAGAATACGTTAAACGACCGCGGTCAACAATTACTCCGCACGGTTGCACTCAATATTCATACACGCACACACACGAACCCCACACCTGAACTGTAGTAACCTCTAAATTTCAGTCACACTACACTGGTTACAAAAATTAATATGTTTATGGCCACCTGGGTATGTGTGTGGTGTATGAAAAAAATTGAGTCTGGTTCCTTTAAAGCAAAACGTTTATTAACACGACGACGGACTACGACGGACTCTCAGTACTATTTTTTTCTATACGCCGTCCGTCGTCCCAAAAGACATATCTTATCTTGGTGGTTATATAATAGCACATTAATACGTCGATATCGATCGCATGGGGAAAATCCATACACATACGACCGAATCGACGTATTATACACAATACATTTATTAATTAACTTAAGTAATAAATCAATATAATAATAATGATAATGATAATAATAATAATTTCACAATATTACTACACATATTTCAACCGATTGAAAAAAATGTACTAAGAGGACTTAATACTTCCAGTAATAATAATACAAACATTTGACGATGATGATGCAGCATCAATTAAAACCGCTAAAAAGTATTTGAAAAAAAGTAATCTTCCATGTCAACTAACATTTATCAAAGCAAATTTTGAATTTTTACCTCGAGCGATAACATTTTTAGAAAAAAGAGGTACTAAGCTGTTGGATTCGTTAAAAATAATTGAAGATACAAAAAATAAAATCAGTCACTTGAAATGTACAAAGGCCATACCAATTGTAAATAAAATGAATGATGTTTTAGACAAAAATATTGTTATAATATTGTGTTGAAAATTCATAAAATATTAAGTGATGAAGTGGAAAGTTTGGAAGGTTTGCCTGAAGATATAACAAATGATGATTTGGAATACTTTAATTATGATCCAATTACTTCTGTAGACGTTGAACGGAGTTTCTCAATTTACAAAAATTTATTGTCCAGTAATCGTCGGAGATTTACATTCGAAAACATAAGAAAGTATTTAATTGTGCAATGTAATTTTCAAGGAACTAAAAATGATGCAGAATTAATTATGCAAATTTTATTATTTTTATTTTATTATTTTTTTAATTCTCGGTTTAATTTTTCAAAATTTTAAGGTTAATATTTATTTTTTCAAATTTAGTAGATGTAGGTATATTCAATAATAAAAGTTGTATCTAGTCAATTATATCATAATCTTAGTCACTTTTTTTAATGCATATAAATGCATATTATAATGCATATTTTAATGATTTTAGAAGCATATTTGCATGCATATTTGTGTATTTTTTAGAGCTATAAGTCCCTAAGCCTAGGTAGTGATGACTCATCACTCATAATATATGAGGAGCGATTTTTTATTGATATAATATTTTTTTCGAATACATTAAATAATAAAAACCAGCAACTTTGTCCGGCATACAATAATAATTATTATAGAAAATATGTTGTCCAAAAAAATAAAATACTAATATTTAAACTGTTATAGATACGGTTATTCAAACATTGAATTACACAATTGTGAAATTAAAAAATAATGTACAATGTAAAATAGGCAACAGTTTACGTTACTGGAAATATCAAATTATAATATAGGTATTATATTATTGAAATATAGATAAAGATGAGTTCGATAGAAGTCCTTTTTCAGACTGTATTCAATTACCTACATATAAAATTAAATCATAAGATATAAACTGTTTTTGTTTAGGAAAATTAAATATCTAAATGAGATAGAAAACAACTTGTCATCAAAATTTCAAGCATTAAAATTATAAATAGCAGGAGTTTGAAACTCCCACACCATTTTTGGGAGTATTCACCTTATAATATGAACATATCATATCTATATTATATAATATAAATTATAATACAGTTTGAGTAACGATTGAAAATACCACTGTATACGAATTTAAAATTATAAATAGTTGGTAGGTATTGTGTTGACTAGTATTATAATCAAATTTTGAAACTAATATCCCAAAAAATACTCAACATATTTTACATTAAATTTTTAAATTTTCAACATATGTTTTCAATTTGCATGCATTAAACAAAATTTGATAGTCATTTTGAGAGAGTTAACAATAAAAATAAAAATAATTTACCTTATTCTCAATGTTTAATTCCTTAAGGTATTTGGAAAAAAAGTCATAATAGTTCATCTAGTTTCTGGTCTTCTACCTTTTTAGAGAAGATTAAAATTCATCCTAAACATTTTGAAATGTATATTTAATATATTTTTATAGAAATGTTTAAAATATAAACAGAATCGATACATACCAATTCGAATAGGGCTAACCCACAGTAAGACACCATTATCTGAAATAAATTTTATTCAATAATACATTACAATGTTAAATAAAACACACTACATGCCGTCCCACTTTCATTAATTCATGAACAAACATAAATTATTTTGTTAAGTGTAGAATACAAAGAATACAAAGAATCGCTAACTTATTAAGGCGATCATCAGTCAATCTCGACCTTAAATAAGATTTAACTCTCTTCAGTACTAAAAATGATCTCTCGGCTGAACAATTGGACGTTAGGCAACATAGATACATCCTTAATGCTATATCTACGTAAGGAAACAGTTCTTGTATTTCTTCAGTCCTGATATTTTACAAGTATCTATTATACTCGTATTTTTAGGTCTTTTAGTTAATATGGTAATAATATAAAACAACTATTTTGCATTGTTTTAAGATTCTGAATTCTGACGCCAATATCCCCCCCTAAATACGCCCCTGCTACCTATAGTACCTACCTTTAAAAGTAAAACAGGTTAAACAATGTAGGTATTTAATTAAAAAAGAACAGACCAAGAATTTGAGTATTCCGTGTTCACTCCCTTTTATCCTTTTTAACCTCATTGAAGGTCGTATTTTCGAAAACACTTTCTTATTGCACATTTAGAGTATTAGAGGAACCATCGATTATAAATACTAGTACCTATTTATAATCAATGGAGGAACCTATATTTCAATTTTTAAGTTCACACGTTTTAATAAGTATGTATAGTGTGTACTGTGTACTGGTTCATGTCAACGCCCAACGGCGGGCATTTTATCGTTCAATAATTTAATTTATAATTTAATAATTCAATAATTTAGAAGAATTGTATAGTAAGAGAAATATTATTTATAAACTTCTTGGGAAAATTCATGATATCATCTACACGCCGGTATCAAACACATAATTATTGACGGACAAAAAGAATAGCGTGTTGACTGTGCCCTGTATGTATCTGGAAAACCCGCAGGCCGCCGTTCCGCCTTGCTGCACAATACGTATTCGCGATGAATAATTATTAATTTTCATTAGTCAATACACCTAAACGCGATATTTTTTAAAATCCTTTGTTTTTGAATGGTTACAGTATAGTAAAAGTAGGAACCCCTATCCCATATGATGTACAGATATATTATATAGACATATTGAATTTATTTTCAATGATATGAGTGAATTCAGGGCTTGGGTTCTACAGCTTTTGCTAATTTATTATCGAATACAGATGCAAATTGCAGAGAGAACAATACATACATTTGTTTTTGTGCACTAGAGACTTCAAAATTCCAAATACGAAATCTGGTGTATTGTTCCATCGAACCAGTGTACATTACAGATTCGTTATCGTCAGCGACGCACACAGAATGACAGAAATTCTAACTGGGGTTGCAGGTTACATCTGGTATTTAGTACTTACTACCACTTACCAGCCATTATTTTTAATTTTACTCATACCCACTGTATATTAGATATTAAAAGAAGAAAAAATTAGGAATAATAGCTGCTACCCTTGAACCCTCTCGTGTGAGCAACTGCTAATCTGTTGTATTTATTTATTTATTCAAAAAATGTAAAAATATTAAAAAACCAAATCAACGACACTACACATATGAACGTACTGATTCAATCGTAATATTTTATAATATGGTTCAGTATGGATCTAATCTGCAATACAAAACAAATTTGACCAAGTAAATACGCAACATATTCTCGCTCTCTCTGCTCTCACTTAACGTGTAATTATCAGATACAGCCGAATCTAATATATAAAATGTAGAGATGGGAGTTAGTACTTAGTAATAGTAATTATACTCGAGCATAATATTATTAGTATTCAATAAAAAAAAAAAAATAATCTTATAATATCTATATAGGCTAAATAACTTTCAAACCGAGCGGGCGACGGGAACGTTTCCGTTCGCTCGTCCGGTGTTTATCGTGTTCGGTGGACAATCCAATCTATTTTTATATCATTGAATATTAAATTCACACTGATTGCCCCACACCACATTCACCACATTTACCACGAAGGAAAATCGTGTGCAAGTTTTCACCTATACTACGATACGTGAAATTTTATAACCTTTCGAATGAATATAGTTTAAAGTTGCGCCACTTTCCGGAACACGGTCAAAAAAATTAAAAACCGACGCCCCGTCGTCGTTTTCTACATAGTACATGCGCCCGACCGTCCTCATTCGGACGTCTGGCTGCCCCCGAAGGAAAATCGTGTGCAAGTTTTCACCTATACTACGATACGTGAAATTTTATAACCTTTCGAATGAGTATAGTTTAAAGTTGCGCCACTTTCCGGAACACGGTCAAAAAAATTAAAAACCGACGACCCGTCGTCGTTTTCTATATCGAGTGCGCGTTCATTTTTTCTCCTTCGGACGTCTGGCTGCCCCCGAAGGAAAATCGTGTGCAAGTTTTCACCTATACTACGATACGTGAAATTTTATAACCTTTCGAATGAGTATAGTTTAAAGTTGCGCCACTTTCCGGAACACGGTCAAAAAAATTAAAAACCGACGACCCGTCGTCGTTTTCTATATCGAGTGCGCGTTCATTTTTTCTCCTTCGGACGTCTGGCTGCCCCCGAAGGAAAATCGTGTGCAAGTTTTCACCTATACTACGATACGTGAAATTTTATAACCTTTCGAATGAATATAGTTTAAAGTTGCGCCACTTTCCGGAACACGGTCAAAAAAATTAAAAACCGACGACCCGTCGTCGTTTTCTACATAGTACATGCGCCCGACCGTCCTCATTCGGACGTCTGGCTGCCCCCGAAGGAAAATCGTGTGCAAGTTTTCACCTATACTACGATACGTGAAATTTTATAACCTTTCGAATGAGTATAGTTTAAAGTTGCGCCACTTTCCGGAACACGGTCAAAAAAATTAAAAACCGACGACCCGTCGTCGTTTTCTATATCGAGTGCGCGTTCATTTTTTCTCCTTCGGACGTCTGGCTGCCCCCGAAGGAAAATCGTGTGCAAGTTTTCACCTATACTACGATACGTGAAATTTTATAACCTTTCGAATGAGTATAGTTTAAAGTTGCGCCACTTTCCGGAACACGGTCAAAAAAATTAAAAACCGACGACCCGTCGTCGTTTTCTATATCGAGTGCGCGTTCATTTTTCTCCTTCGGACGTCTGGCTGCCCCCGAAGGAAAATCGTGTGCAAGTTTTCACCTATACTACGATACGTGAAATTTTATAACCTTTCGAATGAATATAGTTTAAAGTTGCGCCACTTTCCGGAACACGGTCAAAAAAATTAAAAACCGACGACCCGTCGTCGTTTTCTACATAGTACATGCGCCCGACCGTCCTCATTCGGACGTCTGGCTGCCCCCGAAGGAAAATCGTGTGCAAGTTTTCACCTATACTACGATACGTGAAATTTTATAACCTTTCGAATGAGTATAGTTTAAAGTTGCGCCACTTTCCGGAACACGGTCAAAAAAATTAAAAACCGACGACCCGTCGTCGTTTTCTATATCGAGTGCGCGTTCATTTTTTCTCCTTCGGACGTCTGGCTGCCCCCGAAGGAAAATCGTGTGCAAGTTTTCACCTATACTACGATACGTGAAATTTTATAACCTTTCGAATGAATATAGTTTAAAGTTGCGCCACTTTCCGGAACACGGTCAAAAAAATTAAAAACCGACGACCCGTCGTCGTTTTCTACATAGTACATGCGCCCGACCGTCCTCATTCGGACGTCTGGCTGCCCCCGAAGGAAAATCGTGTGCAAGTTTTCACCTATACTACGATACGTGAAATTTTATAACCTTTCGAATGAGTATAGTTTAAAGTTGCGCCACTTTCCGGAACACGGTCAAAAAAATTAAAAACCGACGACCCGTCGTCGTTTTCTATATCGAGTGCGCGTTCATTTTTTCTCCTTCGGACGTCTGGCTGCCCCCGAAGGAAAATCGTGTGCAAGTTTTCACCTATACTACGATACGTGAAATTTTATAACCTTTCGAATGAGTATAGTTTAAAGTTGCGCCACTTTCCGGAACACGGTCAAAAAAATTAAAAACCGACGACCCGTCGTCGTTTTCTATATCGAGTGCGCGTTCATTTTTTCTCCTTCGGACGTCTGGCTGCCCCCGAAGGAAAATCGTGTGCAAGTTTTCACCTATACTACGATACGTGAAATTTTATAACCTTTCGAATGAGTATAGTTTAAAGTTGCGCCACTTTCCGGAACACGGTCAAAAAAATTAAAAACCGACGACCCGTCGTCGTTTTCTACATAGTACATGCGCCCGACCGTCCTCATTCGGACGTCTGGCTGCCCCCGAAGGAAAATCGTGTGCAAGTTTTCACCTATACTACGATACGTGAAATTTTATAACCTTTCGAATGAGTATAGTTTAAAGTTGCGCCACTTTCCGGAACACGGTCAAAAAAATTAAAAACCGACGACCCGTCGTCGTTTTCTATATCGAGTGCGCGTTCATTTTTTCTCCTTCGGACGTCTGGCTGCCCCCGAAGGAAAATCGTGTGCAAGTTTTCACCTATACTACGATACGTGAAATTTTATAACCTTTCGAATGAGTATAGTTTAAAGTTGCGCCACTTTCCGGAACACGGTCAAAAAAATTAAAAACCGACGACCCGTCGTCGTTTTCTATATCGAGTGCGCGTTCATTTTCTCCTTCGGACGTCTGGCTGCCCCCGAAGGAAAATCGTGTGCAAGTTTTCACCTATACTACGATACGTGAAATTTTATAACCTTTCGAATGAGTATAGTTTAAAGTTGCGCCACTTTCCGGAACACGGTCAAAAAAATTAAAAACCGACGACCCGTCGTCGTTTTCTATATCGAGTGCGCGTTCATTTTTTCTCCTTCGGACGTCTGGCTGCCCCCGAAGGAAAATCGTGTGCAAGTTTTCACCTATACTACGATACGTGAAATTTTATAACCTTTCGAATGAGTATAGTTTAAAGTTGCGCCACTTTCCGGAACACGGTCAAAAAAATTAAAAACCGACGACCCGTCGTCGTTTTCTATATCGAGTGCGCGTTCATTTTTTCTCCTTCGGACGTCTGGCTGCCCCCGAAGGAAAATCGTGTGCAAGTTTTCACCTATACTACGATACGTGAAATTTTATAACCTTTCGAATGAATATAGTTTAAAGTTGCGCCACTTTCCGGAACACGGTCAAAAAAATTAAAAACCGACGACCCGTCGTCGTTTTCTATATCGAGTGCGCGTTCATTTTTTCTCCTTCGGACGTCTGGCTGCCCCCGAAGGAAAATCGTGTGCAAGTTTTCACCTATACTACGATACGTGAAATTTTATAACCTTTCGAATGAGTATAGTTTAAAGTTGCGCCACTTTCCGGAACACGGTCAAAAAAATTAAAAACCGACGACCCGTCGTCGTTTTCTATATCGAGTGCGCGTTCATTTTTTCTCCTTCGGACGTCTGGCTGCCCCCGAAGGAAAATCGTGTGCAAGTTTTCACCTATACTACGATACGTGAAATTTTATAACCTTTCGAATGAGTATAGTTTAAAGTTGCGCCACTTTCCGGAACACGGTCAAAAAAATTAAAAACCGACGACCCGTCGTCGTTTTCTATATCGAGTGCGCGTTCATTTTTTCTCCTTCGGACGTCTGGCTGCCCCCGAAGGAAAATCGTGTGCAAGTTTTCACCTATACTACGATACGTGAAATTTTATAACCTTTCGAATGAGTATAGTTTAAAGTTGCGCCACTTTCCGGAACACGGTCAAAAAAATTAAAAACCGACGACCCGTCGTCGTTTTCTATATCGAGTGCGCGTTCATTTTTTCTCCTTCGGACGTCTGGCTGCCCCCGAAGGAAAATCGTGTGCAAGTTTTCACCTATACGACGATACGTGAAATTTTATAACCTTTCGAATGAGTATAGTTTAAAGTTGCGCCACTTTCCGGAACACGGTCAAAAAAATTAAAAACCGACGACCCGTCGTCGTTTTCTATATCGAGTGCGCGTTCATTTTTTCTCCTTCGGACGTCTGGCTGCCCCCGAAGGAAAATCGTGTGCAAGTTTTCACCTATACTACGATACGTGAAATTTTATAACCTTTCGAATGAATATAGTTTAAAGTTGCGCCACTTTCCGGAACACGGTCAAAAAAATTAAAAACCTACGACCCGTCGTCGTTTTCTATATCGAGTGCGCGTTCATTTTTTCTCCTTCGGACGTCTGGCTGCCCCCGAAGGAAAATCGTGTGCAAGTTTTCACCTATACTACGATACGTGAAATTTTATAACCTTTCGAATGAGTATAGTTTAAAGTTGCGCCACTTTCCGGAACACGGTCAAAAAAATTAAAAACCGACGACCCGTCGTCGTTTTCTACATAGTACATGCGCCCGACCGTCCTCATTCGGACGTCTAGCTGCCCCCGAAGGAAAATCGTGTGCAAGTTTTCACCTATACTACGATACGTGAAATTTTATAACCTTTCGAATGAATATAGTTTAAAGTTGCGCCACTTTCCGGAACACGGTCAAAAAAATTAAAAACCGACGACCCGTCGTCGTTTTCTACATAGTACATGCGCCCGACCGTCCTCATTCGGACGTCTGGCTGCCCCCGAAGGAAAATCGTGTGCAAGTTTTCACCTATACTACGATACGTGAAATTTTATAACCTTTCGAATGAGTATAGTTTAAAGTTGCGCCACTTTCCGGAACACGGTCAAAAAAATTAAAAACCGAGGTCATGTTGCCGGGTTACGTGGTGGTAGTGGCCATTAGAAATATATTATTTGTTGGGACCGTAACACAATACTCCTTTTATTTCAGTCGGACGCAACCACACTTACATGATTTTATATGGGCGTTACCGAATGTAGGAAATTGCTGTTATCAGAAATTGCTAACTTCACACCCGTATCAATATCCCATGATAAATTATGGTCTCGATTTTCACTGATTATGTTTTAATTTTGCTATAGATTAGGTAATAACAGGGAAATCTTTAAATCCTATTCTAAAAGCAATTCATTTCGCTGTGTTTAGACACTTTTATTGATTACTAACTACCTTAATGTTATACACGTGTAATTATTGATAAAATAGCAATGTTACGTCTTTGACATAAAATGGACATGCTGTGTCTTAGATATTTACCTAATTATTTTTCTGGTTATTTTCAAACTATACATAGTGTAGTAAATACAATAACAGATGAATATTTATTTTCAGTTCTTTAAACTGGATGCGTCTCAACTGAATAAGCAAAATGGAGTTCTGTTTTCTGAAGAGCTAACTGATAATTATGAAATTTGGACATTACAATGCCCAGATGATGTAAGTGTCTTTATTATTAAAATATTAGTTGACTTAAATTCAACCAATATAATATCTTTATTATTAATTATACTTTTTTTATACTAAGTTCAATGTTTGATTAAAAATAATTTTCAATCAAACATCTTAGATATGTTGAGATTTAATTATTATAAGTCATAATGAAATCAAGATTATTTTTGAAAATATTGTATTTGCTAATTCGTTTTGTAATAAAGTTGTACAGTATTATATTTGTATTTTTTTAAATAAAACAAGGCAAATATAAATTCAAACAATAAATTATGGTTTGCTTTGAATTAATAGAAAGTACCTACTTTTTAGTTTGTGACTGCAAATTTATTATCATGACTAATAACCAATTAATAATGGGGAGTTAATAAATAAATGCATAGTTATTATGTTGAATTATAAGTATTTATTGTTATATTTTCAATATTCATAGCTGATCACTATTGTTAATGGTTTTTCACAGGTAGATATAAACACATTTCTCAATCAATCAATAAGTTTTAATCAAGTTACAAGATTGCCAATTAAAAATTCAATTTCTTCTAAAACTGAATTGATTCCATACAAAAATGTAGATGATACAAGTATTACAATTGTGACACCTTGTGAAGGAACAAGCAGTTTATCTCTTAGTAAGTAAAATATATTTATGTTTATGAATTGTTGTTGTCTTATAAATGAATCAAATCTATATCATAATTGTGATTTTAGATGAATAACAAAAGAATACTTTTAGTACCTATTAATTACCATTTATGATTTATTATTAAATTAAAGCAATTTTGATAATTTAAATATATATATATCAAAAGTAAATTTTTATTTTTTTTAATTTTTTAGATGTAGTTCCTTTAGCTGGAACATTAATTATGTCACATCAAGTTAAGAAAGTACTACCAGCTAAATTGAACCCACTTCCAGTTGATACTATTGAAGATGCAAGTAGACGGCGATCACAATTAATGTCTAGAATTACTCAAAGACTTTCAAATAAATATGTTGATACTGTTACTACTAATAATTGTAGTATAAAAAAAGAGTTTGAAATGGAATCGCCCAGTAAAATTAAAAAAAGTAAAAAAAAGAAAAGAAATGAATAGTTTTATAATTTTAATATATATTATACTTAGTATAATAATAAACAGTGTATAACATTTTTTTTTTTTTTAATTGGTTTTTATTTAAAATAATAAAATATGAACTGCATATTGTATATTTCTCCATTGTAATTTATTATCCCAAACATATAACAATAAATCAAACATTGGAAATACATGATAAATTTCAAATTTTTTAATTCTTAAATATTAAAATCTCTAGTCTGTGATATAAAGATGTATTTAATCTCAGTTACAACTTCATAATATACTCTATGAAGGTGTAATTACTCTTTTTCCTGTGTGTGTCATTGAATTATCAACAGAAGAAAAGATAAGACCAACCTGTTAATTGGTTATATTTTAACCAGGAGATTAAGTAATTAATTGACTTAGTGCAGGTCTTGCCTCTTTTACAAATCAACTAAAAATGCTCGTTATTTTTATTGCTACATACTATTTAGTATTTATATTCAATAGCTCTAAACTTCATGATTGTTTTTAAATAAGGCCTTTCCTTTTGATTCTGTACTTGTTAAACTTTTCAGATTAATATTATATTGTGTGTTTATTTTTTCTTATTTCAAGATCTAGTCAGTATTATCAATTGAAAATTATATAAATGCATACCTCAAATATAAATTTTATTGTATAAAAAAAAAAAATTGACTCATTTACTGTAAATTGTCAACACACTATTATTTGTATTAATTAAGAATAACTAGTTAGGTCTTGCCTACCAGTAATTATAATTATTTTCTTTTTTAATAATATCTTGCCATGGATTCACAATTATTAAATCTAATTATCATTTTTTGGACTATCTTGGGTTGATATATCATACTGATACTTGTAAATTACCTCCTATTAATATTGTATTGATACTAACTTATTGCAACTAACTGATTTTACATTTCTACAAAAATGTTTATGAAATATAAAAACTATACTTTATTTTTCCTTTTATGTTCAAACTGTGAGATTAAATATTGATATTCATTTATAAGACCATGGAGTTATTATATTTGGTCTGAACAATCTCATTTCAAATTATTCAAGAATATTTTGTCAGGTTACATCAACAAATTTTAATTTAATCTTAGACCATTATAAAGTACAACCTCAATCATAAATTCATTTTTTTGATTTGATTGATTTTATTATGTTTCAAATTTTAATAATTAAATTTTTCATTGGTTCCGATTACAATTACCAAATATTATTTATAATCAAAAATATCTCTGATTGTTATTCTTGGCAGGTGCGTGATTATAGGAATAATGATGGTGTCAAACTATTTTTTTAGTATTATTTAGTCAATTGAATTTTCGTTTGCCCTAAAAAATTGTATAATTCATTACTAACATGAAAAATTTATGTTTTCATTAAACAAAATATATTGAAAATGTATTATATTATTATTTTATTATATTATATTAGGTTAAACTATGTTATAAATATATAAATATATTTATGTTAAACGAGTTAAAAATATAGTCTACATTTGAATCAAAGATCGATTTTCAATTTTAAAAATCATCCTCAAGTTTTACAAAATATGAATCACTTCTGAAAGAAACTATTACCTATTTATTGAGATGATGAACTATATAACTTGTTAATCATTAAAGAGAATTTTTTTTAATGACATTAAAATCAGTTTTTAAATATGTAGGTTATATGTTAAAAAGTTGCCTGGCTATTAATTTTTATACAATAAAGATATTTAAATTGTTTTCTTTGTTTCATGATAAATTCATAAGTTTTTTACTTTTGAATACATTTGAATATTGGTTTAAGTATTTAATATATTTAAGTCTTTATCTATATAAAAATTTATTCATTAATGTTTTTATTTTTTTTTTGCCAATATGATTTCTCATAGGTATTTCACAACGTCGATACAAAAATGTATAATTTAGTAATATTAGTACTACTTTACATTTCACTTTTACTATTTTATCTTTGCCAAACTCACGACGATTTACACTGTGATTAAAATATGATATAAGCAAGATAGTGTACTCCTTGTATTTTAAGCATGATTTTAATGTATCCCGATACATACCTACATAAGACGCATTTGAAAGTGGACACAATGTACATTAAATTTAAAACAAATTGCAAAAGAGGTGAGAGGGACAAAGCCCCCTATGTATGATCTGTGATTGTTTGAAATTCATATCCCTTCTTTTTAAAATGCTAAGCACATCACTGGTTCTTGGCACCGAATTATACTGAGAATCTGAATGATTTGTGGTATTAAATTTGTATATTTTTACATTAAATTTTTAGTTGTTGATTCCAGAAAAACAATTTAAAAGACGATCTAATTACACATTAGGTTCAAAGTGTTGTTGGCTCTTTTTATGTAATAAATAAACAGCTTATATGTTTTACGTTTATTCATAAAATTGTGTACTTTGTTTAATTGAAAACAATTGTTTTTAATACAATTTAAATATTGTTCACCCTTAAATGAACTTGTAAGTATACAAAAACAATTTTTCCTTGCGCATTGTATGCTATTTAGCAATTTTTTGTACTGATATTATTATGGTAGGTATATAATATACTACATTACTATATAATATATATAGCATTATAAGTTAAATTTAATTTCTAAAAGTTGGCATTATTTTAAGTAAAAAAATGAAATTAATTTTAAATTCTTCTAAAAATTACGTAAAACTATACTTCAGTATATTAATATCTGATACTATTGTATTGAATTGATAAAATTGAAAAATGTAGAAATTTTAAAAATACTCATTAAATGTGCCTGTCTCTTGGTTAATTTAATTTTATCATCAGTTAAAATTTAATTCTTGTTTTCTTGTAGTTATAAATTAAATACATGTTAAAATTATGTATATTGTTTATATTTCTTTCAAATCTAATCTACTGAATAATAATATTATGAATCTCAAACAATGAAATTTAATTACGTACTTATGTGAACAATATTTTAACAACAGAGATTCATTGTATAATTCAGAAATTACCTACTGTTAATATTACTGTGATTGTGCAGTGTGATTCTTTTAACCATAATATGCACTTAATTGAATAATTGTCAATTTTCAAGTTTTTTTTAAAAATATTATGTATAGGTAACCTACTACATTCAAAGATTTTTACAACTATATCTAAGTAAAAATTATTTTTAATTTTTTTTTTTAATAACTTCTATTTTTTTATTACTAACTTTAGCTACATCATTTTAAATTATTACTATTTTTTTTTCATTAATACATCTAAGTTATTAAAGTAACAGCTAAAGATGTTTACAGTCTACGTCATATTATATAATTAGTGAAACTGAGTAGTGGTTGTACATTTTTTGTGGCGTGACCCTGTTTCCCCATTTCATTTTTCTAAAGTTAAAATGGTCGATCCAATAGTATTAAATATCATTGTGACTTCTATTTAAAAATTCTGATTATCTCATTAGATAACTATGAAAAATGATGATATGAAAAAAAGTAATTAATTACATTTTTTATGTAGTGTGACAAATAGTAAATATAATATGTCTGCATAAAATCCAAATTGTATTACAATTATTTCCATAGATATAGATAGCCTGCAACGGCTAGGAATGTCTTATTTTATTAATTATATTAATAATAAAAAAAAAAAAAATTACAATTATTTATTTAAAAAAAATGAAAACTACAACTAAATTAAGTATTTTACGTAAAAAATATTAAATCTTGTGTATTTGTTCAGTACAATTTTGTAATCGTTTTTGAACACTGTAATTTATTTGAATCTATACACGTGTATAATGTAATAAAATCATGGAAGTTGGTAATTATATTAATTATTATTCCTGATTTTCAACACTTATTAGATTATTAGATAAATTCCAAACAATAAATGACTATTTTTTAAATTTTATAAATTAAATTAAAGTTTTTAAAATTTTAAATCACATTATATTCCCCTTGTAAACCAAAACGATTATACTAATATTTTAGCATATTAATATGTGTAAATACTAAATATACACGTTGAATGTTCAAAGACACTTTCCATGACATTTTGCCAACATTATCCATCTGACCATAAAAGTAATTTTTAACTCAAGAAATTAAATTATTTTTGTATTATCTATCAGTTACCTTATAAATAATTAATTAGAACTGTTGCATACTAAGCATTAATTATAATTCGTATATATCAGATTACAACCGGTGGGGACTGTCTATCGGTTGGTATCTCACACACACTTGTAAAAACCCGACACACTATTTTGTACTGTCAATAATAAAAGACATAATACCTACGTTTGAGTCATTATTCATATTAATAAGACTTAACAAATTGGCGACGAGGAAAACAATAAGTGATCAATTATATCGATTTATTTTTCTTTGATTTAAATCATATTTTTTTTCATACAAGTAGTGTCAAGCGTTGTATTCATATTAATACAAAATGTCAAGTTCCAAGGAAGACATAAAAATGAATCTCAATCAAATTATTGGATCTCCAGGCACATTTGAAACAGGTATGGATATCACCATTTTTGAATCGAAACTGACAAATTTTTTTTTGGCAAACTCAATCGCAAACGCTATTCAAAAAAGGGCCATATTACTATCATCTGTCAGTGAAGAAATTCATAAAGTGCTTTTCAGTTTGTGTGTTCCGAGTACGCCTAACGATGTAGAGTACGATACTTTAATGAAAAGTTTGAATAACTATTTTAAACCTGTTGACTCGTACTTTGCGGCGAGACACACTTTTTATCAAGCAAAGAAACGACAAGACGAATCGGTGTGCCAATGGGGCGCACGAGTCAAAAATCTAGCGTCCAAATGTGGTTTTACGTCAGAACTCGCCATATTGGTACGTGACATATTTGTTGTCGGAATGGGCTCAGTACCAATCCAAGACCGTCTTTTAGAAGAAGATGCGTCAAAAGTTGGCTTGACGTATTCAAAATTAATGGAAATTGCAACAACCAAAGAAGCAGCAATGAACAACAAAAGTGATTGGAAAAGAGAAGGACACTCAGAACTAAACTACCACAGCAAAACCAGGGGACCGGGTCAATCCAAGCCGAATTACAACGCGCACAAGGAATCCACGGCGAAGTGTGGGGTGTGTGGCCGTTCCAATCACTCCCAAAAAGACTGCAGATACAAAGACTACGAATGCAACAACTGCGGCAAAAAAGGTCATCTGTCCACTGTCTGCAAAAAGGGTAAGAATGTAAAGAAAAACCATAAAACGCAAAATAAATTTTTGGCCAATAATGACGAGGATGACGAAACAGTTAACTATAACCTTTCCAATACTTTCTTTTCAATAATTGATCAAAGTTTTCAAAATAGAGCTGTAAAACCGTTCACAGTAGATTTAATTGTTGAAAACAACAACATTAATTTCGAAATCGACACTGGTTCGCAACACAGCGTTATTTCAAAAAAAGTATATAGTCAACTGTTTAGTCATATCACATTAAAAAAAAATGATATCTCTCTTACCGATTACGTAGGCAATGAAATTGAGCCAATGGGAAAAATAATTGTAAATGCTGAGCATAAAAACAAAAAATTTTCTATGTGTATATACGTAATCGATAAGGGTGGTCCTCCGTTAATCGGTCGTAATGACATAAGAAAAACGAATGGTTGTAATTTGTTTAGTATAGAAAATGATAAATCTATAGATAGCATAATTAGCAAATATGAAAATGTTTTTAAAGACGAAATAGGAACCTTTAATAAATATGAAATTTCATTAAATGTTACAACTGAGGCGGTACCTAAATTTTGCAAACCCAGGTCTATTCCGTTAGCACTAAAAAACAAAGTAGAAACTGAAATTGATCGTTTAGTCAAAAGCAACATTTTGGTTCCCGTTGACCACAGTGAATGGGCAACACCTATAGTCCCAATATTGAAATCAGATGGCACGGTAAGAATTTGTGGGGATTTCAAAATTACACTTAATCCGGTATTAGTGGGCACCGAATATCCTCTCCCAAGAATAGAGCATTTGTATGCAAATATAAGTGGATCAAAATATTTTTCAAAAATTGATTTAAAGGATGCCTACCAACAAATGGTAATCAAAGAATCTGATCGTAAATATACCACCATTAACACGCACAAGGGATTATTTAGCTACACCCGCAACCCTTTCGGAATAAAATCTTCGGCAGGGGAATTCCAAAAAGCTATGGAAATTTCCACAGCAGGTTTAAATGGCATAGGTATATTTCAGGATGATATTATTGTAGCAGGTTCGACAATCACAGAGCACAATGCTCGATTAAGTAAACTTCTAGAAGTTTTATCAGATTGCGGTTTAAGAGTAAAATTTAATAAATGTAAATTTTTACAAAAATCAATCGAATATCTAGGTCACAGAGTAGACGAGAATGGTTTACACACGTTAACAAAACACACCGATGCGATAAAAAAAGCTAATGTTCCCGAAAATAAAACGTTGCTTAAATCATTTCTAGGCATGGTAACGTATTATATAAAATTTATCCCTAACGCAGCGGATATTTTAAAACCATTATATATGCTTTTACGTGATGGAAGCAAATGGCATTGGACACCAAAATGTGACCAAGCATTTAACAAAATTAAACATATTTTAACTTCAAAACCCGTATTAGCGCATTATGACGCTAAACTTCCAATTAAACTGGTGGTAGACTCATCATCTTATGCACTTGGTGCAGTACTTTCACACGTATACCCTGATCGTACAGAAAGACCTGTAGCCTACGCATCTCGAGTTTTATCCGGGTCAGAATGCAAATTTCCACAAATCGAAAAAGAAGCTCTTGCAATTATTTTTGGAGTTACGAAATTCTATGATTATTTATTTGCTAGGAAATTTCAATTAGAAACTGACCATAAACCACTAATATACATTTTTGGTGATAAGAAAGGTATTCCAATCTATGCTGCGAACAGACTGCAGCGATGGGCCTATGTTTTATCATCGTTTGATTTCGAAATAAAATATGTCAAGTCTGAAAATAATATAGCTGATTTTTTATCACGAATAAAAATTTCCAAATCTATAATCGAAAATCAAAATGAAGAATGCATTAGTTTAAATTTCATTCACGAACAATCACCGTTTACACTTGACTGGTCTAAAATAAAAATTGAAACGAGCAGAGATACTGTTCTCGCTAAATTACTTAACGCTGTCAAAACGGGGGAATGGAGTAGTGATTTTGCAAATAATTTAGAATTGAAATCTTACAATTCACGAAAGACTCAAATTTCTCTCGAACAAGGTTGCCTTTTATGGGGCTATCGTGTTATTATACCAGCTAAATTTCGAAACAACATACTGAAAGAACTTCATTCTTGTCATATGGGCGCTTCTAGTATGAAAAGTTTAGCTAGATCATATTTTTGGTGGCCAGGGATGGACAAAGAAATTGAAAATATTACTCATAATTGCGAAAATTGTCTCAATGTTAGACAAAATCCTCCAAAGTCAGTAATATCTCCTTGGAAATGGCCAGAAAAACCGTGGACTAGAGTACATTGTGATTTCTTAGGACCATTTCAAAATAAATATTTTTTCGTAATAGTTGACGCGACCACAAAATGGCTTGAGGTTTTTCCGGTAAATTCTATGACGGCAGAAATCGTCATAAATAAGTTTTCGGAAACTATAGCACGATTCGGTATTCCAAAAACAATTACGTCAGACGGCGCAAAATGTTTCACTGGTTTCAAATTTCAATCATACTGTAATAGCTTAGGTATAAGGCATATGACAGGCGCACCTTTTCACCCAGAATCAAACGGTTGTGCCGAATCAGCAGTTAAAACAATAAAAAACTTCTTTAAAAAATGTTCGACGTCAAAACCTCATTTAAACAAATTTCTGTTAATGTATCGCAATACACCTCATTCAACAACACGTGAAACGCCAGCACAGCTAATGTTAGGTCGATCAACTCGTTTACCATTTGACGCTTTAATGCCAAACACTAGTGAAGTAGTTATTAAACGACAAATTTCACAAATAAACAATGGGGGTAACAGAATAATATCATTCAAAATAGGCGAAAACGTTTTAGCTAAAGATTATAGAAACAATAATGCCAAGTGGCAAAAAGGAAAAATTACCAAATGCATTGGGAATAATATGTATGAGGTAGAACTCAAAGACGGGATGGTGTGGGAAAGACACAAGGATCAGCTACTAACTGATAAATCCACGACACCTTTAAGCAATTCTATATCCCTCACACCAGCTAGAGATACAAATGAAAATTTAGAACACCATAAAACGGAAACAGACCCAAATCCCGATCCCGTATCAGTAATGAAAACACCCAGGCCAATAAGATCTAGGAAACCGCCTCAGCGATATTCCCCTAGCGATTATGACTAGTAACAACTATTTGTATTAGTATTAAATTTTACATTGTATAATTTCATTTGCAATACTAACATAGAAATTAAGAAATAATTAAAAATAAAATATATAATTAACTTTATTTTTTAAGGAAAGAGACGTTTGTATTAGTATTAAATTTTACATTGTATAATTTTCATTTGCAATACTAACATAGAAATTAAGAAATAATTAAAATAAAATATATAATTAACTTTAATTTTTAAGGAAAGAGATGTTGCATACTAAGCATTAATTATAATTCGTATATATCAGATTACAACCGGTGGGGACTGTCTATCGGTTGGTATCTCACACACACTTGTAAAAACCCGACACACTATTTTGTACTGTCAATAATAAAAGACATAATACCTACGTTTGAGTCATTATTCATATTAATAAGACTTAACAAGAACGAATTTGATAAGTATATTTTATGGTCAATAGTTTTGTAAACTTAAATTTTTTATAAATCCAATAAAATAAATATTTATTCTGCTTAAATAATAGAATGATTTTTGATTCGTTCGTCATGATTCAAAAATTAAATTATGGATATTAAAAAAAATATATACATTTCCACCATTTCCGTGGTTTACCGAATCGATTTTGAGTTCTACGTGGAGTTTCGAAAAATGTTGCATAAACGTTTTAGATACTTTCGATTTCTTAAACCATAATTATTATATCTCGAAAAACTCATTTTTTTCCTGCTCTGGCTGATAAAAAAGTAATTTTTAGTTTTTGCGATGAAAAAAAAAGGAGAGCGAGAGCTTTTGACGATTATTCGTTTTATTTGAGTAAAAAAATGATATAAATATTCAATCGAGATTCGCGATATTATAGCTCCGTCACTGTGCTTCTGTCCGTTTTCGCTGAGACGTCTAATCGAACAGTGGTCATATTACTAATTTACCATAACTTATGATTATTATTATTATTATTTTTTAATCGGATTCCGTATTGGTTGAGAAAAATTATATTTTTGTGTAAAAAATAAAAAATAAGTATTTGATTTGAAAATATTTACAATATTTGTGTCAATAATTCGATGACAAAAATCGTTTAAATTTAACGGACATGTAAAATCTTGTTGATCGACCGATCAAAGGTAAACTATTTGAGAATCAGATTACCGTCGCATTTTATAACCAGAATATAGGTACGAAAAGCCCATCAAAGTGTTCAAAAATTCCCGTAATCAATTTCAAACCCATATGTTTTTAAATACGGTAGATAGATAAAGGTACCTACTGCGGACACGAAAAAATCGGATATTATTTAGTCTCTGTAATAATTTCAAATTTTTCTCGAAACTAACTGCGGATGATGGCTGAGGTAGACGTTGTTAACCTGTGAACAAAAATATCGCGTTTTCCTATACAAAAACGAGACGATGACGGGCTGACAGACATTTTAGTGAAGCGGTATGTGCGGTCATCCACCCAGACGGAGCTGCACGATACAATTTCGTGCGAACGGAAACTCAAATCGCGTAAAAAACGGTGCTTGTTTTAAAAAAATTTATATTATTATTATTATTAACATTTTTTTTTCATCAATTCGTATCAAGTTTGAAGAATATTAAATTGTGTCCTAATGTTTTACCTTCCAAGTTATTTTGAATGTAGGTACCCGGCTAATTTTTTTTTTCATTTTATTTTTCACAAATTAAACAAATAGGTATTGCGCCTGATCGGGAGCAAAAAATCCAACTCGAATAAATATTATGCATAAAATCCAAGTACGCTACATTTCAAGTTATTGTACATCATATTATGTGCTATCACGTAACAATACTCGTCTATATTGTCGTCGGAACTCGTGTGGGTGGGTGGGTGGCTACTGGCTTCTGTCGACTGTATAGTCTCTAAGAATAGGCAATTCGTCCGTTTATAGCTATAATCGTTAGTGGCTTCGGAAAGAATCGTTCTTATTTTTAACTACCTAAATATTTCATTTGATACCCGGGCCGAAGGACGATACATTTAAATTTGCGCGTGTGTACGTAGGTACGTATGTGCGTTTCGCACTAAACCGCTGTTGCAAAATAAAATTTTTACTAAAGCACAAGCCGTATGCGTTTTATACCTATTATCGCGCGTGTGCTATTTTAATCCTCACAAGCGGTCCAATTATGGCGTTCATTATCACGAGTATTTTCGTCTGTATCGGACAAAATACAATATTAAAATATATTACAAGCAGTATATAATATACAAGTCTGAAGTCACCTACTCATGTTCTAATCTAGTCGTTCTTTAGATTTTTTTATCGTATCTCTCTATAACGACGTCGTCCGATCCGCGATTTCGCGTCCGTTGTGTATCGGGCGAATAAGCCACTTTTATGTCTGTATTATATTATTATAATATTATTTTATTACCCGCGAAAATCTGTACGTTTAATCGCATTATCCAAACGAGTTGTATCTCGACTATTATTCGTCCGTTTTTTCTTCAATCGAGCAATTATTATTTTATTTAGATTTCGGCATAATGGAATAATAATATAATTATTATTATTATTATACGACACGATTAACGATAAAAAAAATTAAAAAAAACAAAAATAATTATCCGACGCTATGATAATGACGCACGGATAGAGAGTTTATATTATAGTTAATTATATCTTGACGGCGTGTTACGATATTTATTAGTCATCGCGGCACGTCGATCTTGATTCATTATTTGTAATACGACGTACCTACGACGCGCAGTTGCGTATCACGCATCCGTTAAAAATATTTAATTGTCATATTATTATTTTCGGTCGCCGAGTGCAACGTAATGACGGGCGCCCGGTGACAGAGGCTGTTCACAAATAATATTCAATCGAATCCACCAAAGCGCACGATGTTATCTTGTAAATTTTTCTCGCGACTAGAATATTGTACACGCCGAGCGCTAAGATTATTATGACGCGCGGTGCACGTTCGGCGGTGGATTAATCCGATGTAAAACTAAAATCGGACGCCAAAATGCGTGCAAGAGCGGGGCCTATTGAACACGAGTCGTTATGCATTTTACGTACAAATTTTTTAAAAGCATTTTTGTCGTTCGTTGAGCTCAAGCGCTGCGGTCAATGAAGGTCTATGTTAGGCCGTGTCCGGTTTGGACGCCGGCTCGGGGGCGTAGAGAACTCAAAATCAGTGGCAAAATACGATTATTAAAAAGCACGTCGGTGTCTGCCGTTTACGCGTTTACGTGATACGAACGTCAACAGTGACCACGATCAAAGACACACTTATTGGGATAGATACCAAGCAGTAAGCACACTCTCACACACGCGCGCGCGTATGTACTAGCGCGTGTATCTCTAATCGCGGTTGTGACACGTAGAGTGGGTTTATAAAAAGCTTCGCGCTCGTTCTCATTTAGGCACGCACTCGAATTAATCCTACGTTTCTATATATAGGCATTGTTCAGATAAATATATTTCAGCAAAAAAAAAAAAAACAACAAACCTCGCTACTCGTATTATGTACATTTGTTTTTTACTACTATAATAATTATCGACTATAAAAAAAACAAATCGTTAATACAATACTTAGACGCATACCCGTTCTTAAAATAGGTATATCCAGTGCCGGATTTAACCATTGTGCCGCCTTTTAATATAAATATTTTTCTAGTCTAAAAAATGTTATTAAATCGTACAATTATTGTTTTTTTCTTTATTACTTAACATTTTAATGATGAAAAATAAAAATATACAGCTGTTATAAAAATGCATACATATACATTCATATAAAAAATTTAATTATATAAAATATAATGATAAAAAACATGGTAGTAATAAATACTTAAATAGTTAATTATTGTATTCAAAATTAAATAGTTAATGTCTAGTACTCATTTCTGCGCGACTTTTGAGTCGCAAAATCATCTATTATGGCATCGAAGTCCATTTTATTGTAATAATACCATAGAACATGCCACAGTATGAGCTCTCGTTCTCTATTGCGGAGTCGGTAAATTGCGTCCCTATACGTACGGTCATGGTCATATACTATGTGAATTGCGGCCCGCGTACTTTTAAAACATACGTAAATTGCGGCCCGAGTATTTTTAAAACATACGTAAATTGCGTCCCGGGAACTTACGAAAAAAAATGAACTTTGCTTCCTTTCAATCTCCTATTGACACAACCAGACACAGAACAAGAAATCACCATGATGTTGAATTGCTTGAATTGCACTTTATAGTTTATAGTTTATAAATATTATAATCGAAAAATTGTGTTTCAATGCGAATCCATATAAAAAGATAACTGATATATAAAACAACATTTTTATATTATATCTTTGGTTTCAATCACAGAAAAATTATATTTCACGGAATAATATAAAATGTCATGGATTAATCAATCATATTTTTCCCTGTTCGCATATGGATTCTAGACTTCAATTTTATTCGTTGAATCGGCTATCTAGTTGTTTTACATATCTGTGGTTGCTCTACAGTTTATAGTATTTTTTTTCAATCTAATAAAAATGGACGTTATGAAAAGTGAAAGGAATAAAACGTTGAAAATAGCTGATGGTTTCAAATTTCGTTTTCATAAATTTCTAAACAATGATATTCAACGTTGGTGTTGCACAGTTAAAACGTGTAAGTATTTTTTGAAATTTGATGATAATAATATTTGTATAGATAGTTTTAAGTCTGTTATAGTTATAGTCCTAAGTCTGAAAAATGGGAAGGAAAATATTGGTTTTGTGGAAAAAAGGCTTAGACGTAATTTACGTATTAATAAGAAATAGTTAGATAGGCATATGTACAAAAATATACCCGGGCCGCGATTTACGTATATATAAAATATACCCGGGCCGCAATTTACGTATGTATAAAATATACCTGGGCTGAAATTTACTTATGTATAAAATATACCCGGGCCGCAATTTACATAAATTTTATAACAATTAAAAATACAAAAATTTGAAATGGGACGCAATTTACAGAGACCCCTCTATTGACTATTGTATTGACTAATTACTGGTTTTTTTTTGTGATTAGGTACAGAAATAAACACATAATTGTCAACCCATGTTATATAAATAACTTATTTTAAAGTTTTCAAAGTTTACTAAAATAGTAAAAATTTAATATTAAAAATTATTTGCCACCCTAAGCACTAGCTTATAGTGTTTACTGGTTAATACGGCACTGGGTATATCACCTACACACGTATGTACATGTGTGCACTCGTAAAAAAGATATTGAATACTTAACTATTGTTTTAAAATCTTTTTCTTTTTCTTTTTATCGCAAATTGTCAACATCGGGTCGGTGTTTTACAAATTTAACCTGACAAACGGACACTGATTAGACGCGTTTTCGTTTGAAGAGAACTTTTTACTTTTATATTAATTTTTATCGTTTTTGATATTTTATTTAACGTCAAAAGCGTGTGAATAAGCTGACAATAACAGTTAATAGGCACAGCTTATATTTTTACACATTGCAATTAATCCTAAAATTTTAGAATAGTAATTATTTCAAAAATCAACAACACGAACGCATATCAACTGATCTTGACTAAACATTTTATATAGAAATTAATGTTGCCTATATATTTATCTTTATTAAATTGAAAAAAAATCAGTTACATACGACATTTGTAAATAAATAAATTGATTTTATGCAAATTCAATAACGAAAATTGTATAGGCACACGTACGATTTACACGAATTTCCATAAAATAAATAAAAACAAGGAATATTAATTATAAGAAATTAATTCGCAGACGTAAGTACCTATCTACTTGCCAACTTTTTGGTACTCATTTGATATTTTACCAAAGTTTTTAAATATACTTGAAAGTTAATATTTTTCAGTTCGTTAACGTACTCATTAGTTTCAATTTAAATAAAAAATGCATTAACTATACGAGGTTATAATTTTTCGCGAAAACTCTCAACGGTAAATTATTAAGTATCATAAAATACAATAATTTGTCGGTACATTGTAATTTTTAATATTATTTGTAGCGTTTACAAGATTTCTATTTAGTTTTTATTCTACGAGTCAGAAATAATTATGATTATTTTTATAAATTAGTTAGAGGATTAAATATAGTTTCTTAGCAGTACCGTGTATGCTTCAAAATAAATTCGTTGGAAATGGGTCAAAACAGATTTTTAACATTCAATATTATATTTTAAGTCTATACCGCACATGTCAGTATATGATACATAAATTATGGCACATATTCTTATTTATCTGATTTCCGTTAGATTATTATGATATCAATTCTTTATTATATCTCCATGGTTGTCATAAGATTTCATTTTTAATATTACAATTTTCAAAAACTTGAATGGCTAATTTTACTAGAAAATTCATTTATTTAATGACGTTTTATTGAATTACGTTATATCTGTGAATCCAACAAGACATAATTTTTAAATTTAAAAATAAATATTCTCCTAAAATGCACAATTATTTTATTTACGTTTAATAATCTGAATTTTTACACAAAATATTATATTTGAAACCATCATGAGCAAATCACCTACTACAGTTTTTTGATTAAAATTGTTTTTCATTATTTTTACCTTTTTTTTTTTTTTTTGGTTTTATTTAATTTATGTATACACATTGTTTTTTCAAAGAAAAATTTTGTTAATTATTTCTATTATTAATTTATTAAGTTTATATTATTTGAAGAAAAATAAATCATTGAAAATTCCTGTATGCTTTTAATATTATCTAACTTTAGTGAATTAATCAAAAAAAAATATATATATATATTTAGGTGTGTAGGGGAATCTTAGTATATATTCTCATGTTATTAAGTACATATTATGTAACTAGACGAGTATTATTTCTTTTTATTTTAAGCATTCCTGTATTATTTTGTAAATTACATTGAGTAACCTATGAGTTAAAATATCAAAGCAGAAAGTGCTTACCAGTGTATTATCCGAAATTTATTTTTCAAACTATAAAACGTCGGTTTTTTTGAAGCGAATGTGACGTAAAAAAATAGTACTTTGCCACGTTTTTGAATAAATCTTTGAGTTGGTACTCTATATTAATTATAATCACAACACACAGATGAAACTCTGCAGGCTTTGAGTGGGGGCCGTAAAAATAATGACGTTTACGCCACCTGTTACGTGCTAGTAAACAACTACTCCTCTACACAGTCTACATAAGACAGTTTAATCCTTCGTGCACACTTTTTAGTACCTATACGAGAGATATGATAAAAACTAGTAAATAGATTTTAAGTCAGTAGTTTAAATTACAAATGAACATTTGTATAACATTGTGAATTTATTGATTTTTACTCGAATGCGACAATTTTACATTTTAACAGATATCCCTTTGAGAGCCATTTTAGATTTAATTAAAACAGAAAACGATATGTGCAAGTTTGGATGTGTTGAGTACCTACAGCGAATTAATCGTCCAAAATCGAAATACCGTGTTCAACAACATACTAAGAAAAAAACACTTAGATTGTCTAAGTAAAATAGACGTAGATGTATGACTTAAATACGAGTGTTACACTTTATTTTTGACAATTTGATCAAAAATTAAAACGAATAAAGTTAAAATCCGATATTCATCTTACAAAAAATCTAAAATTTAAAAATATTAACACCAATTATATAATATTACATTCCCTCTCAAACCGATTTTTCCAGTTATATTACAGCATAGAATCAAACTACAAAAAAACCTTTTCGAGGCACTTCGAAGAAAAACGAAAAAGAACGAAGTTGTACAAAGTAGAGTTAACTCGAAAGCACTAAAACTCGAGAAGTGTTCAATACGTCGATCGGACGTGTTCTCTGGTGTGGTTTGAAAAAAAAAAAACTGGCGAATACTGTTAACGGATTTTACTTGATCACGTCATTACTGAATGAGTAAACTGACCGAGTGGTTAGGAACAGTAAAATGGATCAAAACGGTTTTTGGCACGGTCCCACATACCTCTCCCACTACGAAAGCGTGTCTCAAAGTCTTAAATAGGTTTGTTGTGTGTATAATAGCAGTCGCGTAATATATTTTAATTTTAAATTGTAATGAACGAAAATACTTCGTCGCCGAGCCGAACATGAAGTAAAATAGCTATGTTACACACGTATTGATCCCTCGTGGTAAACCAAGTCCTGTCGATCGCACGTCGTCTTTGGGTTTTTTTTTGTTTGTATTACGTAACGTACAACACATGACATACAACGAAGTCGGCTGTGATTCGTAATTTACTGTACCTTTAAAAATTAGTCTCCCCGATATCAATCATAATGAAGTGTCATTATTTCTAATATTAGCGGCATATATTCGAGCTGTCCGTATGTCTCGTTTAACGCACGCGAACCATATACCTATATCTTCACGCGATACGAATTGCGCTTTTCAGTAGATAATGTTTAAAAACTATAAAACAATTAGACGGGATTGTAAAATGCGTAGCTGATTTTTAATTAAATTAACTTTATGATCAATTTGAATACGTTCCGTGTGAGGAGACAAACGTATAGACTGCTGGGGACACGAAATAAAACCATTCGATTGTTAAATGTAAAATAAAAGTACAACCCTTTGCTTCACCCTATACTTTTACCTTGGAATAATTTACCTAGGCTAATTACGCCTCAAACTTTCACTTTTAACGTACCATTGACCAATCAAAAACTAAACCTCTGTATAGAATTTGGACAACTGCCTATGACCTAAACGAAAAATATTTGATTTACAATTGCGTTTGTATACACTGCTACTACTACTACTACTATTACTACTACTACTAGTCTTCTACTACAGCATCGTTATTGTATACAAATACATACCACTTAAACAATAACACAAATAAAGGGCAATTGTTTTTATACAGCATCCTGTTTAAAAAAAATAAACTTTTCTAACTGTTTAATTTCAGCAACAATATTTTGATCGAAGTTTACATTAAAGTACATGTATATAGTGATATTGTTCATATTAAAATTGCATAGCTTTATTTTTATAATTTAATATTAAGATAGTTTCTAATCTAATTTTGCAAAAACTTGTATTAAATTTTGTAAATAGTCGAAATTGAATGGAATAATCTTTGATGGAACAACTATACAATCACAATCAAAGCGGATTTATTACTCATAACTTGCACTCGAATTTATGAGCTCTAATTTTATTACGAAATTTGTTCTGGAAAATAGGTTTAGAATATAGCTTTAAGAATAGTAATATTATAGTATGTATTTACGATTATGACACGCATGATAAATGATAATATGAAATTGAAATTTTTTCTCTCATAAAATATAAAACAAATATTGTCAGATCAAAAAAAAATATATATTTTACCAAAAAATTTAACATTGAAATATAAAGAATGAATTTAAAATCATAATATTGTACTTAGAAACTTTCAAATAAAAAAAAGTTGAAATCTGTTATGAAAACAGTCGATTCTGTAAACATTTAAACTAAGAACTTTCAAAAAGAATCTTGACAAATGATTTCTGAATATTTTTCTTGTTGTTATTAAATTATACAAGTAAAGTTATATTACATTTTCAGATTTTAACATCACGAATTAATAAATGCATCAAAAAATTGTTAATATTTTCACAGTTCTATATTTTATTGCCAAAAACTTATTCAAATGTTTTAAACCGATGTTTATTCCGTGTAAAATTGTTAATAATATTTAATAAAAATGTTAAAACTTTAGTTTCTGGCTCTACTACTTTTATAATTATGGCGAAATAAATAAAGTTAATTCCATGAAAATCTCATCTAATGTATATTTCACAGCTTTTATGATACAAAGTATGTCCTAATCATTGAAAAAACTTTTGAAAATATAAAAAACAACATTTTTAAAATTCACTCACAAAATAATTTCATATATTATTACCAAAAATAATGAAAATGATCTTATTTTAATTTTTAATTGTTATATGCTCCATATTAAACACGTTTTGGACTTGTCTGGCATAAAATATGAGATAGCCCAGAAAAAATATGGATAGATTACGAAATTCGAACTCTACTTAAGTCGTATATATCGATTACACTATTAAAACAACAAAATTCATAATATAAATTATAAATTTGATAACTATTAACTATACCGAATACCTCTTTAAAATTAGATAGGTACACCAAAAACTGGTCAATATGTATATTTTATACATAAATATGTTTTTACATAATTTTGAGTATTTATAAGTTTATATACAACCATGTAATATAATAAGAATGTGACAATTAAAAAAATATTTTAGTTTAAATTTTTTTTAAGGTCGAAGGTAGTATTATTTATGTTATTATTTTGATTAAGTTTAATTATTTTTTGTTTACTACCTAATACCTACATAAATAAACATTATTACTTAAACCTATGAACTTTTTCAATAACAATTAAGTTGTTTATATGTATTTATTGATATAAATACTTAATATCGAGATTACTTATTATCGTTTCATATTTTTTCAGAGTGTTCAACTTTGTTAAAAGTACAACTTATTTAAATAATTATTAATGATTATAATAAATACAAATATGTATCTAATTAAAATATTAATTTACAAATTATTCGTACAGTTTTCAGTACACGAAGTTTAGCCATGAGATGACAGTGTTTGGTAAATAAACTAGAAATGTCGTTAAAACATGTCATACCTACCTACAAAGTATACACCAGAGGTAAACAAATAACTGTTTTTAAGTATCTATTTCCGAAAATTTTAATACGATTTTAAATAATAAGAAACCCTTTAAAAGCCATTCATTCTAAAACGTTGGTGTTCATATTGATTTTCAAAAAAATAAAAAATAAATACTTTTTGTCTGTTCAAATGACTTGCGTGTAATAATTGTAGTACTTGTTAAACGAGTTGTAATGATATAGGTATGTATTTACAAAATTTCAATTTAAATAGTTAAAAAAAAAAATTATAATATAAAAATTATATATTAATAAATTAATTAGTTTTATTTGAATTCGATAGAAACTCTATTCGAAGTACTCGCAGATATTTTAATTTATTCGATTTTATGCAGATCGGTAATTTAACTATACTTGTTTACTTTAAATATACCTATTTATGTAACGTAAGAAAATCGAGTTTCGCATGTAAAAATGTTGCGAGAGAGTGAATAAGAAATTCAGTTCTTATACACCTACGCTGTAATAGCGGATATAAACATTTCGTTTAACCATAGAACAATGTTTGAATCTAAGACGATTATATTATACTAATAAAAGGATATATTAAAGGTCGAGCCTAAGTCCTTTTGGTACCTCCTAAAAATATATACATCATAAAGGTAAGATGAATCAAAATAGTCAAGACTTAATAAATCAACTGCACAAATATCGGGACAGAGAAGTTGGGATTAAACAACGCGTTTTCGAACCAAACTGCCGTAGCTCTTCGACTTGAATCATGTCGTCTATTCAACGTGACTTTTTGAAATCACGTCAACAGATATTTTTCATTTTCAATCGTCCGATCGAACGTTATACGTCACTCCTGTGAATTCTGACGTCGGTCCGACTAGGCAAATCTTAGTCGTGTGATTTTCGATGAGCACGAGTTTCCGGTCGGTTTTGCCGGAGTGTGTTGACTCGCCGTGGACGAAAAGCGACGCGTACATCAACGACGCGACGGCCAATATTATAACAATAATCGTAATAATATGTAGGTCATATTTATTTTTCCGAATTCCGTTTCCGCTCACCTGTCACCGGGTACGCGTGACGGTTCTAAACGCCGTGGACGGGGTAAAATCTTCTCGGTACCACGACGCCGCGTAAATCGCCCATAACGGGCGTGCGGCGCGGCGCGACAGTGTATATTGTAACAATATGGTCGTAAAAATAATATTTCTCGCGATGTGTGTGTGTGTGTGTGTGTGTGTGTGGGTGTGTGTGTGTGTGTAGACGATGATGTGTGTACACGGGCGGCCGCGACGCAGGGCCATATCGGGTCGTGCAAAAGACACGAGCGCGCTGCGGCCCGCGGCTTACGCTCGGCCGCGTGCGCGCGTGTAAAAATAGATGTAAGTAAACAAAGTATAGAAAATTCGGTCGGCACGAGGGAGATTTCGAATTTTGGATAAATTTCGAGCCGACGACACCCTCGGCCCCGCCTCCGCCGTCAGCGTACAGACCGCGGCGGTCGTTTCGGGGACACGCGCACCACACACATGTCGAATACACACACACACACACACACACGCACACACACAGTCAAATAAACGCACACACACGTCAAATGAACACACACGCGCGTCAAAGGCGACGCCACCACACGTGTGGCAGTACGTGCGTGCGTGCGTGCGCGCGCGGCGACCGTTCGGGCGAGTGCGACAGCGACGGCGGCGGCGGCGGCGGCGAAAGGGTCGCCGGCCCGAGCCATATATGGCGGGCCGGCCGCGCAGGGCTGTTGCGCGGCGGCCGCACCGGCGGCGCCCCGAAAATAGTGTTTTGTGCCCCCCTTGGCATAGCCATGTATGGGCGGCGGCCGGCTGCCGGTATTTTTGGACCGGGCCCGTTTATAAAACCGCCGGCACCGACCGTCAGTTCGTTCATTAGCACATCTGCACAGCCAGGATCAGCAGCTACTACACGGCCGCAGACCCAAGTCGTCCAATTCTTTTCGTCGTAGACCGGTGAGTAGAAAAAAAACAACAACGAAATAAATAAAATACAAAAACGCACCGATGTGTTCGTATTACGAAAAAAATATTTTCATTTTTTACAACATTATTATCATAACTAATATCGGCGACGCGGTCGAGAGTTCGAAATATTTTCGTCGTGACAATATTTTCTTTATAATTTTATAATTCGACGCGTTTTTGTACTCGCCACTGTGAATCGTTTTCGTCGCCGTTGTCGAAGTCAACGAGAGAGAACAAGTTCGAAAAAAAAAATTTAAAAAAAAACTTCAAACCGTCATCTTTCGTTGGAATAAATGTGAAAAAAAAAATCTTGTGACTTATTTTCTTTTTCGTGAAAAATATCGTCGGCGGTTTCGACGATCGTTCGTTTCGATCGCTACATATTTTTTACACGAACTTTGTGTTTTTCCCTCCCCCCCGTTTAATTTATCGTTTTATTATTTCGTCGAAAGTAAGCTTTTTTTATTTTCCATTCCGCCGTATTCTATCGACTTCTCACTTTCCACACGAGTCGCGCACCGACAACGTTACGTAATCGCAGTGCGTACACGGATTTCCCTTGCAAACCGAGAACATCGACTGACTCGGACCTAAATTTTCTCAAAAAAAAATCACCTCGATCCGGCTTTTACGATTTATTCACGTTTTTTTTTTCACCGTGAAAATCAAAACGTGTTACTCGGCTTCTCTTATCGTTAACACGTTACTCGCGTGCGTTTTGTGTGCCACAAAAGTCGTGTGTGTGTGTGTGTGTGTGACTCGTCTTTTTATTATTTATTTATTTATTTTTTTATCGTGTTCAGGTAACAAAACCAAACAAGCAAAATGTGTGACGATGATGTAGCAGCATTGGTTGTCGACAACGGCTCCGGTATGTGCAAGGCTGGTTTCGCCGGAGATGACGCTCCCCGTGCCGTCTTCCCGTCCATCGTCGGCAGACCCCGTCATCAAGTAAGTATAAACACGCGTTTAAGTATCACATACTTTTCCGTCGGAAATTTTCGTGAAGGGGGGGTCTTTGACGACAATCCGTCGGGAACAGTTTCATCACACTTTCAATTTTTATTTCGTTGACATTTCATAAAGTAAAAAAAAGTAGTGAGTGTATATATATATATATATATATATATATATATATATATATATATATATATATATATATGTATCTATATCTATAAAATTATAATATCATCGTACTCCCTACCTCTCTTCTCCGGAATCCGTGACCATAAAAGGTTGCGTCCTGAAAATAGGACAGCGGAACCCCGCCCTCCCGATCATGGTTGTAGGCCCTTCGCCAACCCGTCGGACGGGGTAAAAATAAACTCGCTGTACATCGCCAGCTGCGGACGCTGTGCGGGAGCCAAAGGATTTTTATTGTATATTATTGTTTTACATCAGATTTCAAACAAACCCTTTCCCCTCTTCACCGTGCCCAATAAAAATAGATAACACTTGTGCAGCGCGTCTGGAAACACTTGGAGGGGGTCTGGAGCGGTATAAAAATAAACGTTACACATCAGCTGGACCGGAGCGCGCTGCAATATTAATCATGTTGTAAATTTAGAACACCATGTTGGCTTTCTCCGAATATCTGGAAATCTAATTTCGCGTTTCAATCGATTCGATGTTTCGTATTAAAATAGCGAATAAACCGACGTACTCGAGCGATTAAAACATATAAATTCGTTGATAATATTTACTATAATTAATTAATAATGTAATTTACGATTTTCATGTTCACATATCGATCACACGATTTTTTTCAGAAATAAATACTAAAAGTCACTTTTTTTGACTAAAACATTTTTTAAACCCGGTTTATTTGGGAGAATCGCATACGAAATAATAGTATCGATGATCGGTATTATTGTCACCATATTAAGATAAAATTTCTAAAATTCTTGTATCCATTTTTCAATAGACGATATATATTTATTTGGATAATTCTCAGCCGGTCATTTATTCTTAAACGAAACCTCAAATACTTGACCATTATAAGGGAGACGTTTTTTATTATTACCGTTTCGACGTCATGACATGTTTTTTCTATGGAAAACGAAAGTTCCCCGTCGTCATTATTAAATCGCCGCCCGGCCGTGTGTTTCGACCTCTAACCGATGGATTTATTTTCTTTAATAGGGTGTCATGGTCGGTATGGGACAAAAGGACAGCTACGTTGGAGATGAAGCCCAAAGCAAACGTGGTATCCTCACTTTGAAATACCCCATTGAACACGGTATCATCACCAACTGGGATGATATGGAGAAAATCTGGCATCACACTTTCTACAACGAATTGCGTGTGGCCCCAGAAGAGCACCCAATCCTGTTGACTGAAGCCCCATTGAACCCAAAGGCCAACCGTGAAAAGATGACCCAAATCATGTTTGAAACCTTCAACACACCCGCCATGTACGTTGCCATCCAAGCCGTACTCTCCTTGTACGCTTCCGGTCGTACCACCGGTATCGTCTTGGACTCCGGTGACGGTGTCTCCCACACAGTACCCATCTACGAAGGTTACGCCTTGCCCCACGCCATCCTCCGTTTGGACTTGGCTGGTCGTGACTTAACCGACTACCTGATGAAGATCTTAACCGAGAGAGGTTACAGCTTCACCACCACCGGTATGTAGCCCCCGTCACCCTCACCCGTCAATGTTAAATAACACGCGCTCACCTCTAATAACGAACTTGAATGATTACAGCTGAACGTGAAATCGTCCGTGACATCAAGGAAAAATTGTGCTATGTCGCTTTGGACTTCGAACAGGAAATGGCCACCGCCGCCGCTTCCACCTCATTGGAAAAATCTTACGAATTACCTGACGGACAAGTCATCACCATCGGAAACGAACGTTTCCGTTGCCCAGAAGCCTTGTTCCAACCTTCCTTCTTGGGAATGGAATCTTGCGGTATCCACGAAACCGTATACAACTCCATCATGAAGTGCGACGTTGACATCAGGAAGGACTTGTACGCCAACACCGTACTCTCCGGAGGTACCACCATGTACCCAGGTATCGCCGACAGGATGCAAAAGGAAATCACCGCTTTGGCTCCCAGCACAATCAAGATCAAGATCATTGCCCCACCAGAACGTAAATACTCCGTATGGATCGGTGGTTCCATCTTGGCTTCTCTGTCCACCTTCCAACAGATGTGGATCTCCAAACAAGAATACGACGAATCCGGCCCAGGCATTGTCCACCGTAAATGCTTCTAAGTCATCACCTCCCACAAATAAACAAAATCAATATCACAATCACGCTTTATGTTCATTTATACTGAAGAAAACCAATGTGTTTTTTCTTTTTGTACATATCGAGACGATTTTTGCGTCGTTTTACACGGGGATAAAATAACAGTTCTATTTTTGAAATAAAAAAAAAAATGTATTTATTAGCGCGTTAATCGTTTCGAAATAAACGTTTCTATACTAAACTTTTGTTGTTGAAATTATTATCACCACCGTATCGTTTACATCCTTTTATCACTCATAAGCTAATATTAATAATTGAAAACATATTAAATAAAAATGTGGCCTCTTTGCCATTACAGTTCTGCTACAACGATATACTTGCGAGTACATACTAGTATATTGGCAAATGTATATAAATTATGCATGGTACAATACAGCTGACTACTACATTACCCAGCTAATTTGAACAATAATGGAAAAAATCATGGAGTATAATAGTTATAAATAATTTGTATAGATAATCTATAAAAAATATAATATGCATAGGTACACACACATACACATACTTAATATATTCAGAAAGAACAATTTTACACATCTTATAAATACTTTTATTTTTGTCAAAGCGATTTAGATCAAAGTTAAGTGTTTTAGAAGGACTTGGCACTACACACTATTGAGTTATCTCATAGAATTTTGAAAATCAGGATAAGAAAGTTTTGCTTTTTAAAATATTTTTACACATCATTAATTTTGATTAAATCATAATGCTAAAGATTTAAAAATATCATACACGCGAGCGCTGATGGGTGCTTAAGAGGTGGCTGCCAAATAAGGTAAAGTAGACTTCTATTAATAAATTATAACACCGAAACTTATTTTCGAACGTCGCGGTGTTCAATTATACACATATATAAATATTTTTTAACAACGTGACGTATCATTAAATATCTGTTGAGTTTTACAAAACTGATTTATAGATATATTGCTCATTATAATACGTATAGGTGAGGTACTGTTTATGAAAAATATTGATAAAAATACTTGTGTACCTATAATAATATTAATCTACAGGAAATGAAAGTGTGTTTTATATGTGTAAGGTATAATAATTAATTACCACTCATTTCTATAAAATAAACAAAATATAATTTTAAAATGAGCATATTCGAAAACTTTTTTTAAAACGATCGATTAAATCTTATTTTGTTATAAATATAGATGCAATCACATTCAAACTTATTTTTTTACCTAAACTATTCATAAATGTATGGAGAGAAAATGTAAACGAATTTTATTTTTTGATATTTTTAGTCATTAATTATTGTTGCTTACGAAAAGTTTGATATACCTACATAATAAAAATAAAAATTCAATATAAATTTCAATTTTATAAAAAACTTAAAAAATTGTTTTATTGAATTAAAGATTTTAGAATTCTTTTTTACACGTGTGATTTTTGTTATGTACGAATTAATAGAATAGAAAAGAATACGATTTCATTTAGATAGAAACAACATGTTGTGTATAGTATAATACTATGATAATAATCATCTTGTAACTACAACTTATGTATTATAAATAAATAACTAGTAAATAAATAATTTATTATCAGTGTATATAAATCATAATGTATACGTGTATAATATACACTGTGTATATGACGTATTGTACCTTCTTTCATTATTATTGATTTCAACTATAATACTATGCCGGTACCGATTACCGATAATAATTATTTCCAAAAACTTAGCATGTGCGTAAAGTGTGCCATTTCTCAATTTGTTTTACACCCATGATTAATAAATGATAATTGCAGCAAATTTTCGCAACATGATTCGCAAAAATTTTCCACGTGATGACCTCGAGCGTCTTCTCGTGGATATTAAATAAACAAAATAATTCGCGTTATTTACCCGCGTACGCGTACATATTTATACCTTAATAATGTAAATAATCATCTCATTACATGCATCAAATAGAGAATTTATGCTGATAACCTCCGCCCATTAATGTGGAACAGCGTTGAAAACTCTTTGTGCCACAGATCATTCACTGTATTATGTAGTTCCATGGACCTTTTGGCATGTGTGCGGACAAAGTCTTCGGGTCCGTATCGAATGCGATCGAATGGGGTCAAAGGACAGGACAATGGACACCGTTCTAGAAGCTGTATAATAAAGAATCCACTATTCAGTCGGTTGATTTGACGACGAAATTGGTATTGACACACGAAAGTTATTTTGCGTTTACGCAATCGTATCTAATGTTTTGCGTAGTGTAAGTACACACGTAGAACGAGAAGAAAATATTTTTTAGCGTAGTTGATTCAATCACTATCGTTATAAACGATGCACTGAGTCTTGGTATATAATATATATATATATATATATATATATATATATATATATATATATATATATATATATATATATATATATATATATATGTGTGTATTAAAATTAGGTTTGTATACATTAGAGGGCCAACTCGAGCCAATTGTAACACCATTAAACACTGATATTGACGATTACGTGTAAAGCGTACCCCACGGGCGGTAAAACCTATTTATAACGATTGACTTTATGAGGCCTCGTTAGAGAATATTTTTAATTTTTACATACCAAGAACTTTGACTTCAGTTTCCTGGCGACGGTGGTCTATATTCAATGCAGACAACGTTATTAGAATAGTTAATTTTTACTTGTTTTTTATTTGACAAATTCAACATTTTTTGTTTTTGTAGACTATCTCTGAATATTATATATTTTTCCAATAGAACGTTTTACACATGTATAACAATAATTTTAGTAAAGCAACTAATTTTTAAAATGACGTAACTCGTTTAAATAGTATTATTCATGATTATAATCTAACTCAAATGAAAAACATTAAGAATGGTATTCACCGAGAAAAAAAAAATACTTCACACCTTGGTATTTGAATATCAAATAAATTGATAAATTATTCAATTTTCTTTTTTAAGAAGTATTGTTAATATTATTTTCTTTGTTTGGTCCTTTACACCATATTATTGTTTTAATATGGTCAAATATGAATGTCATTAAATTTCATTATTCAAGTTGATCATTATAAAATGTTTGTTTTAATAATTAGATAATTTTTTAAAGAGTATAATTTAATGATATATTATTAAGTTCAATGTCAAAATTTGTATTTATCAAAATTTGATAAAAAAAAAAAAAAAAAATAGATATTAAAACAGTGTAGTAAATATCAAATCATATAACTTATAATAGGTACCTATTATTTAACTTAATATTATCAAATATCAATATTATTACTTATTAGTACTTTTGTTATAAGGAAAAAAAACTATTGTGATTTATGATGTAACCTATTAGTATAATATTTTGTTATTTTTTTTTTTTTTTGAAATACATGTTTTTTTTCTCATAATATTAAGAAATATGCAAATGCCTATGTTTATATTAATTTTAAAATGGTCAAGTAGAATGAAATCAAAATCGAGTTATGTACGCCGATCAAAAACCAACTGATGAACACGTGCGACTCGTGAGTCATTATAACATACGATGTTTGTTGCGCGCACTATAACAGTCTGGAAATTATTGCTGCAGAGTAAAAAAGTTCTATAACTTAAAAAAATGAACGTGCAATATGTTAAAATTGAGTCACGCGTAATCTGAGAGTAACCACAAGTGTAAATATACGAATTGCGAGCCTTGTTATCGTCTAAATAAAGCTTATGGTACGTTGGCATTTTGTCATTGATACAAATTACAAACCTTGTTTGTAACGTAATGTGTACAGTCCTATATACATGCGTTATTTCATTGTTATTTCACACGGAACAAAAAGAGACCAACACACACACACACACACACACACACACACACACACACTCAGTTAACACGTGTTTGCCAGCACGTTGGCGCAGTTATGAAACGTGGTTGAAAATCTCTTGAATTCAGAATTTGTTACAAATTATAGGGTAATGTTTTATGTATCACAAATATATTTATCAATCGTACATTAGTCAATGGTGTGTACAGTGGTCAGTAATTCGTGTTGAACAAGCAGGCTTGTGTTGACAAACTCACGTGATTCCACGGGTCTGGGAATACATTTATGTTTTTCCTTGCATGTAACAAATGAAATGTTCAAACAATATAAAATACGTTAAAGAAATGTTGGAAATACATGCCGAATGTTTTGTAAGCTATCGAATCGGTATATAAAAAATAAATCACAAACCTGACAACTAGTTAAATACGAATGTATTTCATTTCCTTATTAATCAAACATTTTTTTAACTTTGGCGAAGTCAATAACACAACAATACTGATATTTTTTTGATAATATTCAAAAATTCCGTGAAAATAATTTTAAATCGACGAAACATATAACAAAAACATTAAAATAATTCAATCGTGAAAATAGTTATGTTCTATGGAGAGTAGGTTAATTATTAATTATTTAATCGACAAGTAAATCAGATTTCATTGATTTATTATTTTAAAAATTCAAGCCTTCATTTTCTCTATACTTACGTCTTTATAGTTAATACAATTCATAGGTATTATAGCCTATAGGTATATCGTTTAAGTATATAAGTAGGTATATAAAATAATATGTGTAAAGAGATATATTAGTTTATAATAATATGAAATACTACATTATTTAATTATTTAAAAAATATAACAAGCAAATTTGATAACGATGTGACAATACATGCGAGGACGTGATTTAAGAACATTTTTGGAAACACTACTTCAATTTTCACATGTACAAAATTGTAACCCAAGTCGCATCATGATTTACAAGATTAAAATTCATTCTTATCAATATTGTTTGAATACATTTTACATGATCTACATCAGCGGTTCTCAATCTTTTTATATTCGCATTCCACCTACATAGTTTGAAAATTTTTACGTACCACCTGACTTTTTTTTTGCTTATTGATAATTTTAACGTTTTTTTTTATATGTATAGAATTTCATATTATTAGGACCTACAAAATTATGACAATAAAAGTATTGAATGCACGAAAAGAAATTAAATTACATATGTATATAGGTACAAATATTATCATTATTATTATGGTTTACTTCATAATTCAGTATGACGGTTGGTGTTGTTTTGAACGGACGATGACGTCTATATCGGGTCCATATTGGTAACTCAAAGACTTTAATCACTTTCTACGTTTAATTTATTTCTATATTTATTTTTTTGTGTACAATAAGTGGGAAAATTTATTTTCGCACAGATAAGTTGACACAAAAGAGATTAGAAACCGTAAAGCTTGTGAATAATGATTCATTCTAATTTTTTTTATAGAAGGAGATTTTCATTGTGTACCACTTATGAGCTTTCCACGTACCACTAGTGGTACGCGTACCATAGTTTGAGAACCGCTGATCAACATGAATTAGAATTTCCAAACCAACATTTCATCTCGGATTGACTCTGATCTGTTAACTCATATTTTATTGAGTAGGTAGGTATTAATCATACTGCTGAATTACTAAAAAAAACTAGTTATTATCTCTTACTACAGAACACACTAGGCGAGCATGGCGAGTTCTTGTTTTTACATGCAATTTATAAATCTAAAATAAAATCATAATCAATAATAATTAATGTTGTATTGGCTAATCGAATCAATGATGTTTAAATTGACATTATTAAAACCAGAGCTCTCATCTAAGTAGCACGTGATAAATACTATAGTTGTTAAGTATGAAATAATAATAGTAAAACATGTAATTAATTCAATGTCAATAAAACAAAACTAATAATCTCATATCAAAGACAATTCTTCTAATAACAGGTAGCATGTAGTAGACTAAAAATAATGATATTATAGTCATATTTATGTAGTTTTTAAAAATATGCTCTTTTAATTTCTACCCCACAGGCCACTATTTTGTAAAATTATTTCTGTTCATAATGTAACATAATATTTGTTAATTTACAACAAATCGTGTGTGGATCCAAATATTCTTGTGACTATCCTCGAAATTAAACACGAATCATCAATGACATTGGTAAAATGTATGGTTTCAAAAGTAATAAGTATATATAACATCGCACTAATATATTGAGATGATGTAGACATTTCGTTCGGAGTAGAGAAACATAAAATTTATTATCACGATATTGCAATAGTTAAATAATTTGATTATGAGATTAAGGAAAACAAAGTAATGTGTATGCGTTGAAATTTAACCTACATATTAACATGTTTTGATCATAAGGAAATCCTTGAAAAAACATTGAACTATACATTATATTAATTTTCTTATGTATGAATTATACACTTAGTTAAATCAATAATGATACAAGCACGTAATGTATTATCGTATAAAATATTCTGCACCTGATGTGTTGTATATTTTATTTACTATACTATTGCAACATTAATCAAAATCGGCTTAGACGTAAAATTATTATGCAGTATTTTATTATGTGATTGGATATATATTTTACTATTTGATTTGATCAATTGTAATACTCTAAAGAGTATCAAGTGACAATACGACACAGACAGACTATATTATTAATGTATTAATATAGTACACACACTTGGGTATTTATTGTTTTATTTTTTTGAAACATGTGCTCAATTTAAATAATACAATTATTAATTAATATATTATAGAACAAACAATATTTTACAAACTATAAAATGGTCGTAAATCAGAGATTCTCAAACTGCGATACGCGCACTACTAGTGTTTCGTAAAAGACCAAATGGTGGTGGTACGGAATGAACCACATGACAGTAGGTTTAAAAATGGAATTCACCAAATTAGAATTGAGTGAGTTTTAAATGAATATTAAACACCTTTCTAAAAGATCAGAGGTCAACCAGGACATAATCATTCTAATTGTCACAGTGCTACTCCTTTCTTCCAACTAATTTTATAATTTTTGTTAAAATAATGAACAGATACTCGAGAAAGTTATATCGCAATTTTTTACTGTTCTATACTTTAAATATAAATGTATATGGCATTTTTACCAGTTATACTTTTAGTACAATTAGTGGTGTGAGACTAATCCGTGATAAATATAAGAGGTAAGTTAGAGGGAAAAAAGGTTTGAGAATCTGTGTTCTAAGTACATTTATATTAAAATTCAGTTCAAAATGTCTCGTTATTTATTTATACTAGTATTCTTCATTATATTTTAATTTTACCTCAGATTACATATAAACAATTTTAGTCAGAAGTACCCAGAAGCACAATAAGTGTGAAATGACGGTGCATAATTTACTTGACTAAAGTAATAATAAAACTTTACGTGTAACATAGTTTTCGTATGATTTGATATTAATTGTAAACATTATTGAACTCGAATAAAAACTTAACTGTGCCATGCCATGTTTGTACGAAACATATCTTTTATAGAATATTCGCAAGAGACTACCAAGAACTGAAATAGAAAAAATATTTTTGAAGAAATCTCGTTCTCAAGTTTTGACAACTTTAGTTAAAAAAAAACAAAAAATTGAGGAAAAGTATCGTTAATAATTTGGAACAATCAGAAAGAAAATACGTCCCTGGTTGGATTTAGGGAGAAACCTGTGGAACCGTGCGATGGCCTCTTCCAATTTACCGTAGAAAATTAATTATCATAAAAACATCAAAGGTGTATTTTTTTGATCAATTTTATAAGAACTTTTTGTCTTTAAACAACTCTTCGAAACAATAATTTTTGTATTATAAACCGTTTGATGTATAGCTATCGCCTAAAGTATCATAATTTATATTTCATATTTTCCATCATTAAAAAATATTTTTTAATGGGGAGGTCTTCATTGATCACTAGTCTCGGCGACTTTAAGTTATAAATATCCAGCCCTGTGAATACCTTCATGTTTATAGATACCTAATTACTTTAAAACAAGTGATAATAATTTTGTCTATCAAGACACCAGGTTCGTCTGGGAAATGCGTTGATAATAGAAGTGACTGGTCATCATTTCGTCATTTTTTTGTCATAATTAAAAAACATGTAAGTACCTATTTCTCGTATGCCTCACCTGAGCTTGCCAATTATCGTATCATAATTTTCCGGATTTAGTGTGATTTCGTGCTGATAATAATAGATAATATAATTAATATATAATATAAAGATAATATAATACTGTTCAACGAGTATCTGCGATTCGTATTAAATATATTTTACTATACCTGATTATGCAGTTTGGCATCGAAACCCAACGTTGATACAAACTAAATCCTGTAATCCCGGAGTATATGTTGATTTTATTCGAAATTTTTCTATTTATTTATTCGTATACGTGTATACTGTATATACATAATATCTTATATTAGATAGTTTTTAATTAGATTATTTAATGACATACATGCAATAATTATTTGTACGATTAAAATTAGTATAAGTAAATGATTAAATTGACATTTATAGCTGTTTATTCAGAAATTTAAATACTATTTAACTTAACTAAAAAATAGTAATTTTAACGATGGATTTATATGCGTATAATGTCACTTTAACGCCCTGCAAAGTTATCAATCTCATAAACCTAACACAACACAATTGTTATGTAATTATTACTTTGTTATTCATACATCAATAATGCATGTAATCAAATTGTATGAAATTATGATCAAATTGTACATGACTTAATCACAGTGTGTTATATTTCAAGTATGCTAGAATAAGGCCAATTATCGTGATTTACCGATTTAAAACAAAAATGTTGTCGAATAAAAAATGTATGTAAAAGTATAATTTTTTCAAAATAGGTATTATAACGGTACTCCTATTTTCAAGTATAAAAAGACATATTTATTCAAAACGATTTAAAACCTAGTTATACAGTATACTGTTATTTAAATTAAAAAAAAAATAGTATTTTAGCGCTGTGATTAAGCAATTTTTGACTTTTTCAATTTTTCAGGATGAGGCCAATACCGTAGGTACCACTTCAAAGTTCACTACCCCGGTTTTTTGAACTTAATAGTTAGTATTACACATAACATTAATAAATCGTAAATAGGTATTCATATTCAAAAAAGCTGGTAAGATAATGGTGGTGGAAGTTCGTCCTTCGTCGCTTCGCTCCTCGGACAAGATAATGGTGAGGAGTGTATAGCACTTTCCATCATGGGATCACCTAACCTAACCTTGGACAAGATATTGGTGATGAATGTATTAAGTTTTAAAGAAATGATGACTCATTTCTTTAGTATAAAACGATTCTGAGCAAAGCTTCAGTGTAATATAATATATTATTTATATACTGTTTACGTATTTTTCGGTTATTTGTCTGATTTTTGGTGAGCTTTTTCGTTATTAAACCCTCATAAAATATTCAATTTTTAACTCGTTAGAAGTTTTCTGTTACCAAAAGATTCGAAACATGTTTTTATATCTATATTCCAAGTTTCAATGTGATCGGACACACCAAAAAAGATTTATACAGATTTTAAGTTGAAAATTAACGTAAAAACAGTCGATATTCATATACGAATTTATATGAATTTGTTAAAACGTGTATAAAAAAAAATCCTGACTAACGATTTTTGAACTTTTGTTAGGATAATTAGGTAGGTATATGAGTAAGGTCATATTAAATTTTCAGAACTTTTTGTCAAATATTTAAAATTATATTACATAAAAACTTTCAAACAATTTGGTAAATTAAAAGTTCTATATTTAAGTCAAAAGTGCTATAATTGTTCTGAAAATGTTGTCCAATATAAAAAAGTATGTATTTGATATTGGATAAAATTTTCAAGTTTCTAGCTTCAATACTTTTCGATTTATGACTAAATACCTAGAATCTGAACAGTGAAAATCTCGTTTACGGCGGATTTTTACCGATTTTACCGTTTTTACTCAGTTTTTCGATCGTTATTCTTGATTACTGGAAAAACTATGGAGATTTTGGAAAAATGACCTCTCTAAAGTACCATCTCAGTTCGATTTCGGATCTAAAGAGTTGCTGGACGAAACTTTTGGACAAGGATTTCTATACGAAAAAGTGTTTACAGAAAAAAAAAAAAAAAAAAAAAAAATAAACATCATTGTAAAACCATAAGATCCTTCGCTTCACTCAGAATCTAAAATTACAAAGGCGTGATTCACCGTCACTTTCATTGTCATGGTTATCTACTATTTCATTTTGGTTTTATAATAAAATTTTTTTTTTGCCCTTGATTCAAGAGGTATCATTGCCTCATTGATATTCAATTAATTAGATTATCTATATGTTATAATATTATATCTATCTATTATAATATTCTTGTATTGTAGTTTGTATAACATTTGTATCACGTGCTATTTAGATGAGTATACCGATTCAGTAATGTCATTTTGAACATATCGTATTTGATTATGCAATTAACATTAATTATTGGCTACATTTTATTTTATATTCATAAGTCAAATATATTTAAACCAAAGGTTCATCATGCTTGGAAAGTGTGTTTTAATATTTTTTTTTCGACACAATAATAATTAATAATTAAATAATAAATAACATTATTATCATCAATAGATTATGAACTCACGTGGTGTAATATATTTTTTTCTGTTTTGTTTTTAATCTGCAACTTTTTGCAGAGTGACCGATACACTTAACACCCATTGTTATTATACGTAAAAATAATTTTTACTTTCACAATTCTTATTTCATTTTTATTTGACATTTTTATTGTATCTCATTATTTTTATGTTGAAATAAATCATTATTAGAATAATAATAAATTATTAATATTTTACTTTAAAAGTGAAATGACAAAAACAAAAAAAAAACAAATACACAGATACTATAATTTGTAGATCATTTTTATATAATTAACTTTTTGTAATCGATGCATAAACACTAGTATTGTCTTCAACCTGTAGTTAATAAACGCGTAGGTATATAACATGCATTTATTTTAAGAAAACAAATGTTTTAGTAGAAAAAGATTTACGTATAAAACACGTTAATGGGTACAACTATCATTATTATAGATTCAAATATCTCGAAGATTTAATTTTCTTTTAAACTTCACGACTACCTATTTTTTCTTTACAATCCACACTTTATTTGGAACATTATTTTTAAATCGTTCTTTAACAAAAGATTTGGTCAGTTTTCAGCAGATTTTTCTTTCGACTGGAAAAACTGTTGAGAAGAGTGAAAAACGAACTTTCAGAGTAGTATCTACATGCAACTTCCAATTTGCAAAAGTTGCTTGATGAAACTTTTGGATAATGTAGATTGTGGAAGATGTAATTCCCAAGAATTATCTCCAGAAATAAACATCATTGTAAAACCATAGATCCTCCGCTTCACTCCGAATCTAAAAATTTAATAAATTTGTGTTGAATTCCAATTACTGCTACTTCTACAACTTAAACAAAATTACATGGTATAAGACTTGGCACACATATTTTTAATATGGGGGACACACTACTTAGGGCCCTGTAGTGATGTATTATTTAAAAATAGTTTTATATAGGCATTATATATATATATATAAATAATAAAACAACTTTATACAGGTATATATTTTCTTCTAATTTTTATTTAAACATACATTTTTGATTAATTTTTAAAGAGAGTTATTTTGTTTCATTTTCATTGTTTTCTTAATTTTCATATATATTATATTATTATAAAGAATTCCAATTCGTTATAAATATTATTAATTAATTGATTAATTAATTAATAAATAAATAAATAAAATAAATAAATAAAAATTAACAACATTTATAAACAATAATTATTAAACTCATTATGGTAATAATGTTTCAATTAAATTAATTAGATGAGTAAGAAAAAAATATAAACTAAGATAAAGTGGATTGTGTATTGTTAAGTGCAGTTTGTAGTTTACACAATTTAATTGATGTATTATATTCGTGGAACATTTTGTCACTGTGTTCTGTTCATTTGAATGTATAATATAGTCTTAGTTTTACTTTTTCAGAGTATACACAAATACATAGCAGAACTGGGAGTTTTAGGTTTAATCAATTTTTCCAATTATTTAAAAAATAATAATCGGTTAGGTTATACCGGTTTACATTTTTATTTGAAAATGCATATATACATACAGATTACTTTACTATAATACATTAAAATAAGTAATGATATAATTTATAAATTATAATCATTGTTACTTTTTCATAATTAAATATAAACGTAACATTATTTTAACAGTTATAGGTAGTAACTAGTAAGTACATAATATGTCTACTAGAATACATAGTGTATATTTTAATACATGGTTAATATTCGGCGGAATCTGTCCGATGGAATTTATAAACGGCAAGCGCTATCGATGGGTTTTTTACAGGGAAAAGAAATCGGTAAACGTCCCAGAGTTTCCCGAAAAAACAGGACGAACGGATTGAAGTATTTAGCGATATTTTAAGCAATTTATTACTTAGCAACGATCGATGGTAACGATTGTGCACGTGACAATTGCTTAGACACGCACAAGAAAAAAATATGGCTTAGAGGGGCTCAATCAACCTAAATTTAACAAGACTCAGTCTACAATACTTAAAGTACTTGAATAACTAAATGCAAACGTATGCCGACGAATCATGAATACCCAATTACAGTTTATACGAATTAAATTACAACAAAATAGATAGAATAGGCATATCGTAATTAGAAATAAAATAAATACATGACTGAAGATTAAAAAAGTAATATTAAGATAGGCAGCGGAAAACTGTAAATTGTTCACAACTAATAAACAATGGTGCTGATTTACTCGATTTAAATAACGTTTAATGAATAGTACAATGGCAATTGTGAAATATGTATAACTACTTAATCAATTTTACGTCGTTAAAGGTGCACTCGCAATGCCTGTAACTACAAAGTAAGATTATTATAAAAATGCCGGCTTTTCAGAGCAAAAAAATAATAATAAAAATCGTACAAAAATTTTGTTCGAGCTTTTCAGCTTTCGTATCAGTATAATATTATGTATTATGATGTACGATTTAAGGTAACAATGGTAATAATACCGTACATACATATTATGCAGGTATTTACTTTTAGAATATTTAAAGAACACATACAGAACAAATTATTGAACACAAAAAATCGTGTATTTCAGAAAAACTATTAGTCAGTCGTGCGGTTTTAGATTCTCAGAGATGCGATTCATTAAATGTATTGAATTTACGGACTATTAGTTTTAAGATGATATTTTGCTTTATTTTTTTTTTATCAGGAGGCACTTTTTTGGGTGGTATACTTCATACAAATATACGTTCAATATGTTTATAGTTCTGAAATTTTATTTATTTGGTACTTGAGAAATTTCATTTTTTTCAGTTCTAAACAGTTATTCCAAGCATTAAGAAAAATCATATGTGGTGAAATTTGCCCTAAACGAGATTTTCATTTCATCAATGTTCATTATTTATTTATAACTCTAAAAGAAATATATATTACTAGGAAAGTAAATTTTTCACCAAATATCAAGAATAAACTATACAAATTAGACAAAGTTTCAAAAAAATTGAACTTTTTTAAGATAAATATCGAGCTTCTAAAATATTTTTTTATCTAATGAAATGTTTTACTCATGATCTTGAAACCTAAAAACTCATTAAAACTATCGGTATACCTTAACTAATGATAAAGAAAAACTTAAATAATTGTTTTTAGGTTTTTTTTTGTGTGTGTTTAGTTCAGTGGTTTTCAACCTTTTTGACAATTCGGCACACTTTATCTCATAAAAAATTTTCGCGGCACACCAATCCATATAATAGCATATTATATTATACACTAGGTATGTAAGATAATTAAAAGTACTGCGACGCGACGTAAAACGATAGAGACGGCAGCGACGGGCATACTAATATTGAACACTATCATATTATGTATCTACGATTAATGATTCAGCCTTTATGTTTGGTATTTATCAGTTTTTCCAAGGCTTTGCACCCGAATTAATCCGAAGCCTGAAAAAACCAGAATTTTTCTTCATTGTTGGAAAAACTACTGAGAAATTAGAAAAATTACCTCTCTAAATTACCATCTCAAGAGATTTCTAATCTATAGAGATATTGGATAAATCTTTTGGATCAAATCTACCACCCGAAAAAGTGTGTAAAAAAACAAATTAATATAGTAAAACCGAAAAATTCTTCCCTCCACTTTAAATATAAAAATGGGTCAAAAGCACGAATTTATTTATGGGGACTCAAAACCCGAATTATCCTACACCTTTATACACTCGTTTGAAAACCCAATTTAAAATTCAAAAACTCGAAACCCAAAACCCGAAAAAACCATTCGGGTGCAAAGCCTTGGTTTTTACCGAATATCGATAATAATGCAGGCAAATACAAAATCATAAAACTATTAAGAGATTTATCGCGGCACACTTAAAGGGCGCTCGCGGCACACCGGTTGAAAACCACTGGTTTAGTTAGACTCTTAATGTAATTGACTATTTTTACATCGAATTCAAATTTTAAAAATGTATAAAAAATAATTTGTTAATTTAATCTTCATATGAAATTTAGGATGTGAATAGAAAAACATTATGATGAAAAATGTTCTGTTAAATTTAGAATAAAAAATTTTATATGATTTTGATTAAAAATAACCGACCGATTAAGTGAATAAAAACAAGGTGAAATATAAACAATGTATAGAATATAGTCATATAGGTACTCGTATTACACTGAAGTTTTACCCAGCATAGTTTTAACGAAATACAATATTTTTGCTTTTTCTTTTTCAAATGTAATACAAATATTTTAATATTGTATAATAAAACAGTGATACAAGAGAATCCAACAGGGAAAAGACCTCTGGTAAGATCCCGAATGCGATTGGAGGATTGTGTCAAAAAGGATGTAGCGAGCTTCTACTCGGATGACGATTGGCATATTATATTGGCGGAAAATCGTGACCAATGGAGGCGTTTATGTTTGGATGTATGGTCTAAAAGGCCGTAAACAAATAAAATGTAATACACCTATCACCATAATCTCGTCCGAGGACTACAGAGACGAAGGACAAACTTCTTCCACCACCACCTAGTCGGATTTTTTTCTTATTCGTTCTTTACGGGTAACAAAATTAAAATAAAATTATCGAGTCCAGCACGAGTAATTTAAAAAGTGTTAGCGTTTCATTCTATTATGTCATGCCATTTTTATGATAAAACTATGGACGTGTCTTTATGCTCTATCGTCCTCACTGCTGTGTGCGCAGAAACAATAACAGATTGTTGTTAGACACGTGCATAATAATTTATTACGCTATGATATACGAGCATATGTTTATTAAATGTGTAATAATCTTATCGCATAAGTTGATGCGAATTTTCTTTGTGCGATACTTTAAAATTCGCAGTTCGAACGAATTTAAAAACACTGGTAATACATGGTTTTACATCCAGGTGCGATTTATAAAAGTACAAATCAAGCACTTTAACTATTCTGAGCGAAATCCATTTCAATTGTAATCGGAGTTTTGAGTTGTCTTATTGAAAAATAAATAATCAAAACATCTCAAGTGCACGCTGACAAGTGGTCGAGATAAGAGAATTTCAGTTTACTCTCCGGAGTTCAGAACGTTACACAAGTAAACATACTCATATTTCTAACCCAATTGAGTATACGGCTTGACTTAGTGAGGCGTATCATAAATATTAAATTTAATTATTGCTCTCGGTAATTTTGAACTGACTATTTGTTTTTCCATCGTTATTATACATTTATACGTATATCTACCTTACGTATGTACTATGTAGAATTGCTTTGGCCTCCCTATAACAATAGTAAAATACTGTTTTAGCACATTTTAAGTGTCGTGTTTAAAATAATGTGATATCGAAACATGTGAAAACTGAAAAATCTCAGAACATATTAGCAATTTAAAGCAGTTTTATATTTGATAAATAAAATACTATACAAACCAAGATAAAACAATTTATCGAGTTCCTTTTTTTGTAAATTCTGTAAACAACTCATTTTATTTCGATTTTGTTTTATTTATGACCAAATACGTGTCGTTCATTATTATGGTTTATGGTTATCCATACCGATGTTAAAAATATGAATAATAATAACCGAAAGTATCATGATTTTCATCATACTTGTTTCTGTTGGTCGTAATAGTTTATTTGGTGAAAACTTTAATCAAGATACGTATAATAAATAACAATTTTTCTAAACACTATAAATAAAATATCTCCTGAAAAATTCAGTTATTGTTCACCCGGAGCATTCGTCGTTTCCCTTAAATAAATACTACGATATGATTGCACTTTGATGTAAATAGCATGTTGGATTTTACGTGGAAGTAGTAACACGAATGTAGCATATTCGAATCACGTGATTTCCAAAGAAATTGTAAAAGGTGGTTGGTGCCTGCAGGGATATCGTTTAGAAACTATTTATTAAGGTTTGAATTATTTATAACAATTATTGGTTTTTCTTTTTATTATTTGCAATAAAAAAAGGTCATTTCAATACACTAACATCTGTTTCTTTTTGTAATTTTGATTATGAATGAACCAAGATTATAATGTTATACATTATGCATATAAATGCACTTTTATTGTTTATTGATTTGTTATTTGAATTATTAGAAATACTTGATTGTGTGTTTAAAAATAAACGCAAATGCATGCGTGTCGATTACCTAACACTTCTTTAAAGTGAATATGAACAATTTTCAGTAATTAAAAGGTAAAAAATTGTATAAATGTATTTAAATACCATATAATAAAATACATTATGAGTACTTATGATATAAATATTTTTGAATTTTATATTTTTATGAATAAAAGTGTTTTGGCATTTATAATTTGTATATTAATTAAGATAAATTATAAAATCAATAAAGTTGGATTTTCAATGATTAAATGTGTATTTTAATTACATATGGTCAAAGAAAATAAAAGCCTTAGATTTGTTAATTCGTTTTACTTTTTGTTACGCCTTTGACATTTATTTTTGGTATTTATTATTTATTTATTTATTTATTAATATATAACGGGCACAAGGCCCAAAAGTACAATATTACATTTTACATAGACTTGAATAATCTAATGTATGGCAATAGAAAGTAATTAAAAATATCGGTTAATATGACATAAATAGTACAACAATTTGACGACATAAAGTAATTAATAATTAACAAAACACATAATAAATTCAGTTATATAGACTAAATAATGTATGATGCTCATTGGCCAAACGCATCATTCGATCAATTGGGTTGTTCTTACCGTAGTTATAGTAAGATGGAAAGGAATTACAAAAGGAAAACATGATACAGAAGAACGAGGGGGAACTCTAAAGTTACCTTAAATTCGTTTTAAAGTATACGAATTTTTCGAATTTTTCGCATTCAGTGTCTATGTTAACTCAGGTCCGAGCAGTGATGTGAACGTCTTTTTTCTTTGCAAATGCTCAAATACGTTCTACACTTGAAACGACGCGGGATCAAAATAACATAAGACTCGCCGCCAATATTTTGCGCGGCGTGCCGCGTATTATCGTACAAACAAGCGTGGCATGTGCGCGACGGTCCGTCTAAGATTGCGGTCGTCGGCGGCAACAGGTGGTCACGTTCGGTACACGTGTGCGGACCGTGATCTTCCCGCGCGTTCGGTTTCATCTCAACGACTAAGCCATTTTAAACACGCGCGTGTGCGCACGCATACATAAACACACACACACACACACACACACACACACACACACACACACACACACACACACACACACACACACACACACACATGCGCGCACGTTCGCACACATTCGCATAAACCCGTAAGAGTATGTTGTACACACGGTTGGCTGCGGTAGATGCGAAAGCGCGCGCGTGAGGACGTCCCACCGCGTACGGGGGCCCGTGACCGCGGGACGCCTTCTACCTCCTCCACTTTCCCGAACCACGCGCGGGCGTCGACGGGTCAAAGGGTAGATACTCCCCCCCCTATCGGGAGGTTTAACGGGACCGAGGTGCGATGGGTGGTGGCCGAGGACTGGAACGTGAAGGCGGTTTTTCCCGACGACGACGACGGCCGACCGGCCAGACGCATTTCTGCGTCCGCAGCGAAAAACGCGACCGTCACCGCGTCTCCTCTGGAAGAACAGGTCGGACAGACGGGTGAGCCGGGCGACCGAGTCTGCAACGGACAACTCACGCGTATCCCTTATGGTCGTGACTTCGTTCCCGCCCTGTCCGCAGTGACGACCGTCTTCCGTCGTGACCGCGGTACAAGGCGAGCCACGTTACGACACTGAGCGTTTAGGTATACCGAGCGACTACGTTCCCACCCGTGCTATCACGACAACCCTTCCGTCGTTACCGCGGTACAAGACGAGTTTCGTTATAATGCTGCGCTTAGAGATGCACGGGATGACGACCACGTTCTCACTCCTAGTACCGCGCCGACTCCTCCGTCGTTACCGTGGTACAAGGTGAGTCACCTATTATAATATTGCACGTCGAGGTGTACGCGACGACGACTACGTTTCCACCCCTGCCACCGCCATGTCCCCTCCGTCGTGACCGCGGTACAAGACGAGCTATACGTTACCGAATTGCGCGTTGAGTTGAGTTGTACGCGACGACGACGACACGTCGGCACGTGACCGCGGACTTCACGCGTGTGTATAAAATATAATGCATATAATGTAATATTATTATCGTTATCGCGGGCTAATACGCGCGTATATATAGTAAAGGCGCACATCGGCCGGGCCACAGTCTGCCGCAGTCATCCGACGACGACCGGAGCTCTCTGTTTTCGCGAAACGCCATTTATATTTTATCGTACGAAAAACGCCTTTTTTATATTATTCGCCGTAACGCGTCGCCATCGTCGTCGCGTTTTGCCAGTCACCGTCGCGCGACCCGTACAGCGTTTTGCCGCAGCCGACGTCCGTGTACGCGTGTTAAGCCCGCACAAGAGATCGTCGTAACACATTTCATATATTCCATAGTCGATTTTTTTTTTTTGACGCGCCGAAATGGGATTTTTCAGAGGTAAGTCGTCCTAAGGTTCTCGTACGACTACGTCTATTATATAATGTGTAAGCGCCACGCGGACCGCGAGTGATCGGCGGGTCTCGCGCGAGCATCTCCGTCCTCACTCCTCGCGTATGACCGCAACAGGACGCAGTCTCACGGCTCGTAAAAATTCAGCGGAAATCGTCATTGACTCGTACATAAAAATCGAACATGGTTGATTTCGATCAAAAGAGTATCTTCTCTTTTCTTATTCACCGATTCGCTTTTCCGTCAAAATCATAACTTTCCTTTTTTTATTGAATAGAGATACTCAAAATTCAAATAACGCCGAAAAAAATAATTTAGATTTGTATTTAAAGATGTCAAAGATTCCCAAACAAATTAATTTAACTAAATACTTGCATTGTTTCAAATTAAAAAAAAAAAAAAAAAAACTTATATAAAACTATATAAATACCAAGCCCTGATTTTTACTATAATTTTTCAAATGCTATGCAAAAATGTTTCATTCGGCGTGGACAGAAAACGTATGACTTAGGCAAAAATAGAAATTGAAAAAAGTTTAGATTTGATGAAAAAGCGAAAAAATTTTTTCGTGAAAAAAGCCTTCCCTATAAGATCTATCTGTCCTGTACAGTGACGCAAAGTTTAAAAAAATACTTATGATATTTATGTATAAAAATCGTCGACGAAATAATACGTTTTTATGTAATATTGATTATTATGATAATTTTTCGCAAAACTGCGAAGATATCAACATTTTCCTCTCCGGATCGTCAGTCTACACGCGAATGCAGGATATTTCAATATTTTACCGGTTTACGCGATGCGATCTACAACGAACCGATTATAGCACGTTGTTTCCGCGGGTAAATATACCTCTCTCACTCGTAGTCGTCAACTCGCTGTGCTCACGGCCGTTTTTCGTGTAACTACGTACCACGTGACGTAAAAGTTTTACATCTAAGTCTCGTCGGGAGTACTTAACGCTGCTGCCAGTAGTCGGTGCTTTTCGCATCGTAAATAACCGGCATTACGTTTATTAGTCACCGTGAATTAGTACATTGTTTTCGTAATTATTTACGAAACGTCGGCGGATACACCGTGCGCGCTATTATAGTTAGCCCGTAAAACATATTATTTAGTCTGTAAGGAAAAATTAAATACGCACGCACATGTTGGTACAGAATTACACGTGCGTATTTCTCGTTTTTTACACACCCGTTAATTGTGACTCTTGAACAGTTAACACGTATTTTCGCACCTTGTCTCTGTCCGTTGTACGACAGTACTCGCGTTTATATCGTCGTGGGCACAATATCGTGTACGTTGATTGTACACTATTGTTGAAAGTCTTCCGACTGTCGTTTTCGGTTCGTAAAAAAAAAAGCCGTAAGAAAATGCGTAGTATCTGACTCTTGACATTTCCCGCAATTAGCTGTGAAATCTCCGAAAGACCTTGGAATTATTAGTTATTGTGCGGACTGGTGTAGTTAGCGAGCGAGAATCGTAAACAACATTTATACTGTAAACAAGTAATAAGTAACAATGTTTCAAAATAGTCTTAATTAAAATAATAACCTGAATATCATTTAACAGACACGTCGATTTCCCCAAAAATATATTAATCTGTCCAAGGACTAATTCTGTGTGTGCGCGCGCGCCCGCGTGTATGTTTATAATATGCAATAATAATAATACGCATTTGTACAGAATATTGGTCATTGGCACATTTTCGTATCAAATCGTGTTTTCCCGCTAAATCGTTTTATATTATTCAACTGTTAATTAATGAAAACACATTAACTGTCTATCAACAATGCTATGAATAATTTTGACTGATATTTTATATTTTGACCTTTTATACACGCAAAACAAGCGTATCTGACCGTTCTAACTGTAATAAATGTATCAATTTTTTATTGAACCGTAACACAATCATTAAACAACATACCTAATACCTATGTTTTTGTATCGCATTTTATAACAAATAACAAATTATTTTATAATAGTTGTAATTAAAACACTATTTGACTTCATACAAACACTATTAAATATTATAATGATTACGGTGTTTCCGTCACTACACCGACGTATAGAATTATTTACGAGTTGTCTAATGTTCGTAAGATCAAAATTTTCAATTAGACTAATATCTTGTTTACGTCTTGTTTTACGAATATACTCAAATCATAGAGTCGATTATAAACAATGTACCAATTGAATAGTTGCGACATGTAGATTCTACATTTCTAGTACAATTATAGTAATTACAGCTCAATAACAATGGTGTAGGTACACTTTATCGTATCACAGGAAAAGTTCTCGTTATGACGGTTAATAGTTTAATAGAAGTGATTTTTTTTTTTTTTTTTAATTAGCTGATTAACCAAAAAATTAAAACCACGATATTCTTAATCAGCTATTTCCAAATGTTCGTAATCACTGACCTTACGCCTTTTGTAGATTTAATTAATTGTTACATTAAATCGATATCAAACACTATGTCTTCAGCAGCTACTTTAAATGTGTGTTTATGACGCATCTTCATCGAGTAATCGAATGTACAGTATTTATAATATCGAACATGGGAATTGTAAATTACAATTTATAATGCACGTGATGTGTTATTCCGAAATAAATTGAATTTTGTTTACACTCTGTACTCGTATTGCGTTTCCAACAGTGTTGTGTTTTTCATATTTACATGCCAAAATGTAAAATACAAAGGTGTTCTGAAGTCTATCACTTTTATCCGAAATATAAAATCGTTATTATCGCCTCGGAATTCGAAACAAGTAACTATCTAAAAACGCCGTAACCTAGACATAATTTAAACTTTAAAGTGTAACGAGTTGAAGGAAGTGAAACGTACGTATATGTACCGTAATAATATGACCCAGGGAAAAATGTCATATAATTTATTATTTATCACTATTATGAAGTATTATGCGGTGTTATATAATTGTATTAAACCTATAATAATGACCGTTTAGTTATCAATTATAGTAGTTATTAGTTGTACTTCAAAACAGTATATTATAACAAAGCAGTAATCGTGAAGAAGAATATAATTATTCTTAATCGCAAAAATTATTCTTTCATTATAATCTTACCTATGACATGACGGTTAAAACTCGTCTCGTTTGTATTTATTACGGGGTTATTACTATTATACTGCGTAATATCGTGTTATTGTTATTGCATTGAAATCGAAGTCCAGTCACAATAAAATTGTCGGATTATTGTTTTTTTAGTAATTATACTTGATATTATTATTGTAATAAACAAATGTCGATAAAGACTTTCAGTTTATGATCACATAAATTGTCGGTGATTTTAACTCGCGGTTAGCCGTTCCTTCTGAGATCAGTTTATTTCTAAGATATTTTAGTTGTGCAATTAAAGTTTAGACAAGTGAAAAGCAATTTTTTCAAATCGTAGAATGTATGCGAACAATTATTTAGTTTGCGGAAAAATGATTTGTACGTCGGAAAAACTTGAAATTATGAGAACGCTGAAATGTGAAAATTAATTTGTGAAAAGGAGACCTTAAAAATATCGGGTTTTAACTTTTAACCTCGAGTTTTTGTTGTAAATTTTAATTTTAGAAATCTAATTGGATATGAAAATTATTGTTGTTCACCAATAGTTACCACTGTGTACCCACACGTTATATTGAAAAATATTTCAAAAATAATGATTAATTGTTCATGCAATAATATAATATATGTATATATAGTATATTTATTTATTTTTTTTGGTATTGATATTTTTTCCCGTGGTGTGGCGTTTGAATTTCGCACGACGTACACGTCCAAACAGTTGCACAGCAATATCGGATTTCTGTGAAATCTCGTTCGGCAAACGGAGGGTTCGATGTTTTCGCAGCCGATCGGAAACGGAGCAACAGACACTATGGCGACCTTGGCCCTGTATGTCGTAACCCCTTCGCGGAACACGTCTCACGGTCCTCGTCGAGGACGTCGTATTACATTGTAATCTTCTGTTCAGAGCCTGATTTTTGCGATTTTCGAGGACCGGAGCTTAACAATCAAAATTCGGCCCATCTATTACGCACAGAGTATTTTGAATAATACGCGAACGCTAACGACGGGTTCGTAGTACATGTAACTAGTCGAGAATTCAAGCGTAGGTGTTGTGCAACTCCTCTTCATAATGTTTTACGATTTTTGCCTTTCTGCCTCTTTTCGTTCGGCAAACGTTCTTGTGACATCCTCCTTGCCGTGACGTCATTTTCCCCGGACGAATACCCATAACGTCCTTGCCGACAACGGGGTCCAGTTTGTCGCCGCGCGCGGAGCCAGTGTTTACATTATTACCTAGCGTCGAGTATCGCCGGCCATAAAATTACCACCACCACTCTGTAGTCGGTGCACACTACAATTATTATGACAGTAATAACAACAAAATAAAATTCCGCGTGCCGCGTCAACGACGCACATTCGGTTGGGCAATAATTCGCGACCGAGTGTGTACCGGGACTCGGCTAAACGTCCTCCACTCTCAGTGCTCGTGACACCGCGGTGTTGTGGCCGTCTCTCGTTAGCCGCGGACGAGCGTCGGTCGTCAAAAACGTTATAACATTATGTGCATACAGGCGCCTGTTTCGCATTCGCGGCGCTCTGCCGATCCACCACGGTCGCCGGAACGACGAAACGCCGGACGGACACGGGCTGTTGGCCCGTTGCGATGATCATTTATTAATCGATTGACGATCAATAACCGATATTGTTTTGTCGATCGCTCTCCGCCATCGCCGACGTGCGTCGCACACCTACGCACACACGCACACGCGGCGTGTGCGTACGCTACGGTACCGGCTAACGATAAGGATTTCGTTATAAAACTAGCCGTGCCGCCGGACGGACCGTTAGTCTCGAACTAATCTGTTTAGCGGACGGTCAACGCCGTATTCGTTATTCACGTCCGCATTCGCACAACAGGCCTTTGCGGTTCGTCCGTCGATAATAATTAATAATAATATTATCGTCGTGCGTTGACATCGTACGATCGAAACCATGGCCACCCGCCGCGTGAGCATTAACAATTACGACTTCAACGAGACGAACATATTCCGGACCAACGGCCAAAGTAAGACGCGCACACGCTGATGTATGCAATACATACATAATATGATATTACTACGGAAGTCGTTTCTCGTTTGAAATTTAAAACGCCCGCGCGGTCGTTATTACGATGTCATATTGTTAATTATTATCGTATTAGACCTGAGACGTGTTCGAACAACCTTACATAACGCATGTGTCGCGATTGAACGGCGGTGAAAAAATTTCAATCTCGTTTAATTGCGTACTGTTATTATTATTATTATTATTATTACTATGTTCGCTACCGTCGGCTTAATGACAATATTTCAAATTCACTCGATTGTGATACGACCGTAAATCTTTTATGAACAGGCTTAGTCTTGGAAAGCGGCTTAAAATTGCGTTGTTTAGATTAAAAGTTAATTTTTTCATACGAGTCTTGATGAATTTGTTTTTTCATTTATTCAAACACATCATGATATCGTTTTTTTCTATTTAGAAACTGCTCGCAGTTCATTGAATACACTGCGTTGTAGTTTAACGAATTTGAACTTGAGAACAAGTATGGAAGATAAACTCCTCTACGCTTTAATAACTCGATAATTCGTGCGTTATGAATCGCAACAAAGACATTATTCGTTTACCGGGTGTACACCTACTTAAAATCTACAGGTCATTAAATCCGTTTAATGATTTTAAACAGAGCTAATTAAAATCAATAATATTTAAGTATAAAATTGTTTCTCATAATTTACATGTATTTATGCCTTTATAATTGGTATGATTTCGTGATGTGATTATTAAAATTTACATAAAACAATTACATGTTCATTAAATACAGAATGACTTTAAATGTATATCATTTCGTAGGTACTACAATTTTACGGTTTTACTCATACTACATGTTATAGCGCCTTTTTCGAATAACCGGTCAAAAATTAATATTCGTAATGAAGTATTTTTATGATTCGTGTTCTCTTTGAAAATATAACGTAGGATATATGTTTGTATTTTATATTATGTAAAATAGACAAACTGTTTACAAAAAAGTGTATTGCATTATAAATTCTAGTCTTGTTGCTTATCATATATTCCGTAATATTCAAATAATTTATTACATTTACTATTTGGTTAAACAAGGTTATCATATGACGTCACGATTAGCCTTCTTTACATGAAAACAACTATATCTATTTAATTAATCAATACTTTTTATTACACTTAAAAAAAATGGCGTTAAAGTGACTATTAAAACTATTATTTATTTTAATGTAAGTATATATTTTAAATGATAAAACATCGATTTACTGTGTTGTGATTATTGTATTTATCATTTTGATACGTTTAATCGTTATAAATTTATAATCTATTTAATAACAGTTAATAGTGACATATCGTCATTATATCTAATGAATGTTCTAATATAAAATAATAGACAAAAGAAAGAACTATTTATTTACACTGAAAAATGAGACCTAATCAATACATTTAGACTTTGTAGCTAATAAGTATTAATTTTGCGGAATGTCTATATCATAAATATATAATATACATACATACATATTTTATATTTATATGTATACATGATTTTCATTGAATTAGATAATATAATATTTGTTTTACTATGCTGGACGACACAGTGTGTATATCTTAATTACTCTTTTATTATTCAAATTAGCGGACTCTTGTGGTGACTGCAGGGTATACCTTCCAATTCGAAGTTGTTCATACATTATTATGTACAGTGTATAAATATGTGTGTGTGTGTGTGTGTGTGTGTGTGCGTGTGAGAATTCAATTCCATTGCGAATAGTGAGACTGAAATACTGTCTTTGAAATGGCTTCATCACAATTTCGATTATGAAAGAGAAAAAAACAACAAATTTACATTTGGCAGGATAAAATCGGGGTTAAAAACCATTGCGATTTCACTGTGTTACCATTCGTTCGACTTAAAAGGTGTTCTTCGCATCAGATTTTTCTAAAACTAATTTCGAAAATTGTTTGTTTGCAGATTTATCCACCATGGGAAATAAAAAGAGAGATATCAATGCTCCTCTCATAGTTGTTTCTAATAGACTTCCATTCGTGTTAAGCAAAAATGCAGAGGGCGAATTAGTACGAAAACAAAGGTAAATATCATACTTTTATTTTTGCTATCAACAAATAAACGAAACGAAATCATAATAATGTTAAAATTATTTAATCAATAAATTCATCTTCTTTTTACTTAAATCAATTGTTTTCATCTTGAACTTTCATAATACTATGAGTATAGTATTTTCGATTATTATTTGTTATATTAATCAAAACTTTTTCAATAAATCTGACCGACTTCAAATGTTTATAACATTGTACTAACTTTTTCAAACCACTCAATACGTATCTAAAATAATGTATACGTGTTATTTAATTTCATGGTTTTATATAGGCCACTTTAAATTAAAAACTGTATACATTTAATTTAAAATCATTATTACTTGCAAATTATTTTAGAGATATTGAAAAAAATGTATTAAGTTTTTGTCTGTCTACATCTACTTTCACGTATATAAACACTTAACAATTATATAATACTCGTACTAAAATCAAAACTTAAACAAATCATTGATTAGATGTAAAATTTAGTATCATCAATTAAACTTTGCATTTAAAAATACTGAATGTTTAAAAGTGGATATTATAACTCGTGAGTCATGAAAATTGATATAGATTCGATATTGTAATACGTTTCTAATATTTTAAACTTCTATTCTAGATATTTAATTGATGTTATCGAATCATGTTTTATTAATTATTATAGGTTATTAAATTAATTATAATAATCAATTATTTATTGTTTTGATAAATTTAATTTCATTGCTAATAGTGCTGGTGGTCTTGTGACGGCTGTTGCTCCAGTTGTTGTCGAATGTAAAGGCACGTGGATCGGTTGGTCCGGCTCATTCGACTTGAAACCTGGCGATCCGATTCCAGAATCTGATCCAGAAGATCGGGCTCCAACTGCTGGCCTTAAATCTAGTCAAGTAAATACTCATTTTCTCATACGAATTCATATGTACCCTATGTGTATAGGATGTCTCACAGAGATACAAAAATTTCACAAGTAAAATTGGCATTTCTTTGTGAAACACCCTGTATAATTGTGGCTGATTTAGTAGAAGGACACGCGTCTATTCAGCCTAACCGTTATATTATGTTGAAATTATTAGTATTACACGTTTTTACATTTTTGTATTAGGTAAACTATTATGATTATTATTTTTATCAAATATAAAAATGCATATTACATAGGTACATATAAAAAACACCGAGCTGCACAAAAAAAATACGATTGTAGTAAAATAAACAATATCTATACTCTATAGAATAACAAATGTTATTTTTTTTTAAATAATTTATCTTGTAACCTAATGTTGGCAAAACTAGTAATTAGGCACCAGGCCAAATATTTATTTTATCGCTCATAACGGAATCCTAGATATTATATTGTTTTCTATGATGTCTATTATATATACGTCTACAATACTTTGTTATTGATATAAACTTTAAATCTTAAAAAATGTTAAAATATATAATCTAACCTTTATATTTACGTTATACATATACATATATATATATATATGATATTAAATACACCCTTTCCTTGCTTTTGAAATATCCTTTTTTTATGTGACTAAACATGCATGCTCGGATCATTGCTTCGTACGACCCGTGTAAGTTAAAATATTACCGTTTCGTGCTCCTCATTATCCACGCAATCGTTAATCGAATGTTTCGTACTTAAAGTTATGCATGTTTTTTATAATTACAGATTATTCCGGTACACATTGACAAACATGAATTCGAAGAATTTTACAACGGTTGTTGTAACGGCACGTTCTGGCCTTTATTCCACTCGATGCCCGACCGCGCGAATTTCGTATCTAAAGACTGGAAGGTAATGAATAGTCACGAATGTTTTTTTTTCACACGTATTATACTTCGACGTATCGTAATGATTTGACATGCACTCTGTTTTAGGCGTATTGTAAAGTCAACGACAAATTCGCCGATTGTACGTTAGACGCCCTGAAGTCGATCATCAAGACATTGGACGAGGCCGGAGATTACGGGACGGTTCCTCTGGTGTGGATTCACGATTATCAGTTACTGACAACCGCGACTAAAATCCGAAAGGTTTGCGAAGAACAAAACCTCCGGTGTAAACTCGGTTTCTTCCTACACATACCATTCCCGTCTTGGGACATCATGAGATTGTTGCCTTGGGATGACGTTATTCTCCAGGGAATGTTAGGTGAGTGTCCTAGAAAACAATACACCTAACTTCAGTGGCGGATTTAGGGAAAGGACTTTGGTGCACGTGCCCCCCCCCCCATCAATGCTCTCTGGACTATTTTTTTTCAATAATTATCAGCTAATAAGACGTGAAAAAAGTGGATTTGCTTAAAATATTTTTAAAATAAACATATACTAAAATGCATTTATTTGTTGAATTAATTGATGAAAGGATAAAAAAGTCATTAAAATTATTGGACGTGTTCGTTAAATATTATCAATTGAAACTCCAAATTTGACTTATTAAGTATGAAAATCTATAAATGTTAAATTTTCACGAAAATTACTTGAATGACTTACTTATAAATTATCAAGTAATCGGAAAAAAAATCCCTGAAAATAAATTATTTTTTTATTGGATTTATATATATAATAAAATGTAGTATACGTATTTGTAATAATTGCAAAAATAAATGTACTTTTCAAATAAATACATATTTCAGTGATTTTTACCACGATCTTATCTCTACCAATGGGATTTGAACCGCTAACGGCCATGAACAAAAACGTATCAAAAGATTTTTTAAATCTAAATTTAAAAGTTTTCAATTGTATTCTGTTGTTTTTAAGCAAAAATCAAAATAGCCATTTTTGAAATCAGATTTTCAGAAACAATTTGATGGTATAGTATCTTATAAAAGCTGTGTCATTTATTTATTATGATTTTTCAAGGTTTTTTGAAAACGTGAATGTTATAAAATGCATGGTATGCTCAATAATTATGATTAAATTTGTGATATCGTTTTTTTCAACAAAATAGAAGATTCAAAATTATATCTATTAAATATTATTGAAATTATCAGAATACGTTTAAAAAATAATAGAAAATGAACGAATAAACCGGTTTAAACATTTTTTATTTTATTATAATAACTAATACGCGTACTAATTTATATTTTGTTTTATATGGGTGTAATGGGTATATAACCTGTATAGTGTATATATATATATATATATATATATATATATATATATATATATATGTATGTATGTGTGTGTGTGTAACCCATAATAAATGTCAAACCAAAACAACCGTCACGTATTTTCCGCCTACCATCAATGGTTTAGGAACAAAAAAATGTATAAAGAATTAAATTATATTAAAAAAAAAAAAAAAAAAATCGCTGCACCAATATACATTATCGGGGATTTTTTTCCTAGATTCGAATAATTATTACGGTGGTGTGTGTTGTGTAACCGACATCACATTGAATTCATTACCGATATTGTTTAAAAACGATGATATCGTGTATTATAAGATTATAATCATCCAAATCGTACAATCTGTGACGTGCTACCGCAGTCAAAACATCCCACCGACGCGCCACCAGTCCAACGCAACACGATTGATTCGTTCGTAAAAACGGTCTATTTAACAACGATATTTTACAATTCGTTTCATACAGCGTACGACTTTGCCGCTTTTCACATCGAAGATTACTGTTTGAACTTCATCGACTGTTGCTGCCGGAGACTCGGTTGTCGCGTGGACCGCACCAACATGTTGGTCGAACTCGCCGGACGTACCATACAAGTGAAAGCGCTGCCGATCGGCATACCGTTCGACCGATTCGTGCAGCTGTCGGAAAAAGCGCCGACGTTTCTGAACATGCCCGACGACGTCAAAGTCATCCTGGGCGTGGACAGGCTGGACTACACCAAAGGTACGTGGACCGCAAACTACTATCATACTGTCGTCGTTGTCGACCACGACGGTTCCCCTCCCCCTACCACTCGTGCAGAAACGTGCTTAGCTCTTTTAAAATACGGGGTACGCGGCGTTCTACGGCGATCCCGAGCCCGATGTTTGCAACGATTTATTCGCACTTGTTGCCTTCGATCGACTAACGCGAAACAATCGAAATCGCACAGGGGATAAAAATATCGAACATGATATATTATATTTTAATTCGTACTACAGTAGAACCTCGATTATCCGTCCTCCGATTGACCGTCTTTCTCGGTTGACCGTCAGGCGCCACACTTGCACGGACAACTTGTGCGTTGCAGTGAAATCTTATCACCTCGTGTATGAGTAGGTTTATCTTTCTGGCAAAAATGTTTAATAAATTAAATAATAATAATAATGTACCATTAATGAATAGTACCTAATTATAACATTTCATAACCATTAAAAAACTAATGGATAATATGTATATTGTAATATGTTAGAAAAACTGTTTGTTACTCGTTTAACCGTCTTCTCGATTATCCGTCAAAGCTCTTGTCCCGAGGCTGACGGTTAATCGAGGTTCTAATGTACCTCGTTTCGGTGTTGATAATCAGACTTGATAATCGAATCAAATGGCCAAAACGATATTTACATTAATTTTTTAGTATAGGTACGTATTTTTTGTGAAATACGCGTAAAGAAATGAAAAAGACAAATGTACGTACAGATAGAAAAAAATCTACGATAATATAATATTTTAGATGATAATAACTTATGGTCAAAGACTCGTCGACGTGTTTTTTCTGAAATCTGTGTTTACTGATTTATTGTTTTAAGTGATATTTTTCATCGACTACACTGTAATTAGTCGTTTATTTGGTGTAAAAGTTGGATTTTTTTATTCAAATGTATTTTTTTTCTATTTTCTAATCATTTCCAATGTATATTTCGACCTCGTACAACGTGATTATCATTTTTGAAATCGAACGTTTGAACCAAATGTACAATATTCCAGGCTTCGTTTTTCTAAATTAATTGACTCGTTTTTTAACGATATACCTACAAATTGAATAAAATTCATTCTAAATACTTTTTTTTTTTTTTTTAATGAACTAATGAAAACAAACGTTTTTGTTCCGACAATAGACCGTAGAACAAATCAGTGAAAAACAAAACAATAATGTTAAACGAACAAAAACCACCAATGGGCGGGAGCGTCCGCTACTATCACTATTATTGTTTTTACTACTTTCATAGTAGTTTGTTATTATTTCGACCTAATCCCCCTACCTAACCCGACCTAACCTAACCCGACCTAACCCGACCCGACCTAACCCGACCCGACCTAACCCGACCCGAATTAACCCGACCGCGTTTGCGCCGCAGGGCTCGTGCACCGGATCCTCGCGTTCGAGAAGTTCCTGGAGAAGTACCCGGAGTTCTGGGAGAAGGTGGTGCTGCTGCAGATCTCGGTGCCGTCGCGCACGGACGTCAAGGAGTACAAGCAGCTCAAGGACGAGACGGAGCTGCTGATCGGCCGGATCAACGGGCGGTTCTCCATGCCCAACTGGTCGCCGATCCGGTACATCTACGGGTGCCTGAGCCAGGAGCAGCTGGCCGCGCTGTACCGCGACTGCGCGGTGGCGCTGGTCACGCCGCTCCGGGACGGCATGAACCTGGTGGCCAAAGAGTTCGTGGCGTGCCAGATCCGCACGCCGGGCGTGCTGATCCTGTCGCCGTTCGCGGGCGCCGGCGGCACCATGCACGAGGCGCTGCTGGTCAACCCGTACGAGCTGGACGAGATGGCCAACGTGCTGAACCGCGCGCTCAAGATGCCGCTGGACGAGCGCGAGCTGCGCATGACGCAGCTGCGGCACCGCGAGCAGCTGCTGGACGTCAACTACTGGATGACGTCGTTCTTCTCGTCCATGGGCGCGCTGCGGGACGAGGACGAGGGCCCGCCCAAGACGATGCAGCTGCAGCTGGACGACTTCGACATGTACCTGAGCAACCACATCGCGGGCGCCGGCAAGCTGAGCCTGATCCTGGACTACGACGGCACGCTCACGCACCTCACGTCGCACCCCGACCTGGCCGTCATGTCCGAGGAGACCATCAAGGTGCTGCAGCGGCTGACGCGCATGCCGGACGTGAACATCGCCATCATATCCGGCCGGACGCTGGACAACGTCAAGGCGATGGTGGGCATCGAGAACGTGACGTACGCGGGCAGCCACGGCATCGAGATCCTGCACCCGGACGGCACCAACTTCGTGCACCCGGTGCCGCGGCAGTACGAGCAGAAGGCGGCCGAGCTGCACCGGCTGCTGGCGCGCGAGGCGTGCACGGACGGCGCGTGGGTGGAGAACAAGGGCGTGATGCTGACGTACCATTACCGGGAGGCGCCGGCGGACCGGCGCGAGCACCTGGAACGCCGGGCCGTCGAGATGTTCCGCGAGGCCGGCTTCGAGCCGCACCAGGGCTTCATGGCGGTGGAGGGCAAGCCGCCGGTGACGTGGGACCAGGGCCGCGCGTCCATATACATACTGCGCACCACGTACGGCGTCGACTGGTCGGAGCGCGTGCGCGTCATATACGCCGGCAACGAGGACGCCATGCTCGCGCTGCAGGGCATCGCGTGCACGTTCCGCGTGGACCCGTCGCCCATGGTCCAGACGGCCGCCGACTTCCGGCTGTCCGGCCCGGACGCGGTGCTCACTATGCTCAAGTGGGTGGAGAAGGAGATGCACAAGCGGCTGCCCACGCTCAGCCGGACGGTGAGCAACAGCCGCGTGCAGAGCGCCGCGCTCGCGCACAGCATCCGGTCGCAGATGAGCATCGACCAGAAGGAGGAGGAGAAGGAGAAGATGATACTGCTGGCGAGGCGGTCCAAGCTCACGTCGTGAGCGCAGCCCGCCCGCCAGCCCGCCACCGTGGCCCGGTGCAACGACGTGTTGTAGCGTCGTCGTTATTTACCTGTTTGTTTGTCCGCGCGCCGTCGAGGACAACGCGAGATGATAAAAAAAAAAAAAATTGAAAAAAAAAATGTTTTATTTATATTAAATACGACTTTTATTATTATTATTATTATTATTATTATTACTACTATTACGTGTATAGGATTTAGGACGATTTTTTTTTTTTTTTAGTGAAAACGACCATATTATTATATGTTTAAATATATATTTTTTTTTATTTTTGTTTTTATACATTATTATAAATAGTTATAATTATTATTACAATATGTTGTTTGTGAGTGACACTGGTACAAATACGACAATATACAACTAGTGATTGTCAACAGTGCGAGTCTATTGTTATTTTTGTGCGGATTGAAACTTAACAAGTCTAAGTGGTGCGAAACGTTAATGTACAATTGAAACAATGCCGATTTCGATAGACAGACGAACGCGTTCCGGATCAGGCCAACCATCATCATCATCATCATCATCATTGCTCGGCTCTCTTGGCGTTCATGTTGAACGCGGGAGCCAGGGCGCCTTGTCCGTACTTCTCGTAGGCCGAGCTCAACACTTGCAGGATAGGTCCCACGTACTCTGCGGACCTTTCGAACAAAATGCAAAACACGCAAATCAATGTACACACTTAAAATATGCGTATAATTTTACGGCAATATACGAGTAAAGAGTGAGATGTGTGTGTGTGTGTGTGTGTGTGTGTGTGTGTGTGTGTGTGTGTGTGTGTGTGTGTGTGTGTGTGTGTGTGTGTGTGTGTGTGTGTGTACTGAAAAAGTCAATGAAATGATTTGAACGTGTGCGAAGAGAATTCGAATATGAATAGGGCGGAAAAAAGGGGAAAATCTCAAAGAGGACTTGAAAATTCACGCAAACAATATGTATTGCTGCACGTTGGGACTCAGACGTATTAAATTATTTCCTGAAGTAAATCTTATTTAAACAAATGTGATATGGACTGTTGTATGGACGTGAAAACGAATTCTACGGGTTTATAAACTTGAAACGGATTTTATGGTGTTTTTCTCCCGACATTTATTGATTATTTAAATATTTATGTCTATAGGGACGTTCCACGAAGATTTATACGATACGAGTAAACTTTGGATGATGCGTACATTTTTATTTTTTCATGTAAAATTTAAAACTAATAGAACTACATATTGATAAAAAAAAAAAAAAGTAATTTTCTTTATATTTTTATCACCGTGGTATTTCAAGTTTCGTAATAACATAGGTACTATGAAAAAAATACTTTTTGAAGTTCAAATATTTAAATTTGTATCGTTGGACAGACAGTTTAAGTGATATAAACGTTTAAAGTTTTTAGAAATCGCGTGTATGAATTATATGATTGCGGTGGCACGTGAGGTCATATAAAAGAAATGTTCTCAAACGTAATTGAATTTTGCATTGATTAATATTATTTTCAACTAATAATACGTATAAAAAAAAATGTATAAATTATTTTTTTTAACTAAAAAACTTTTATATCATACATTTGTTTGTATTTTTTTGATATTTATTTCATAAAATGATTGTGACATAATTCACCTATGTATATTAAATTTTTTCATACGATATTAGTCAGGAAATATTGCTTAAATGTAATTAATGTCTTTATGTGATAAATGCGCCGAAGGATATTAAGAAGAAGGGCAAATAATATCGTGCGAATATTAACTCGAAAACGCCGCCGAAACACGCGAAAATGTGAGCTAGAAATAATGATTTTCTATGTGGAGCCAAGATGATTTGAAACTTAGATGCGACCACGGGTGTTTTGTGTTTATTTGCGAGTTTGGTGTTTTAATATAAATACCGGACGGACCATAATAAAAAGATACACGCCAACGCACACTGAAAATTTGCGTTTGTGTATTGTTTACATAATATTTTTATGGCGTAATGAAGCGCGTATCGCCACGGTATAACTTGTCCCTGCAGTTCTTCGTTTTAATTTTTTTAAATTTATTGAAAGCAAACATTTTTATCGAAGAGCATATTAAATAAAAAATAAAAACGTCCTGTAGTTTAATTTATCAATTCAACGGTGACTGTCCCGATAAATCGAGGCCGGATTTTTTCTCAAACAGTGTCGGCCGAGACGAACCGTGGCAGGACGAGAGCTCTATCACACCGTGGGTTCCGTTTTACGCGCGGCGTTCTCACCTCTTCTTGTAAACGTTGTTTCCGTAGGATGGCGGAAAAGCGCCAGGGTTGGCGTCCATGCTGTAAGCCAAGGTGGAGGGTGATCCTTCGCAAGTGCTGAATATCTGACAGAGTTTGTAGCCGAACAGCGGGCTGACGATGGCGGCTATGGCCAACAGAACCACCACTCCGACCACGACCACGCCGCCGGTAGCTATGGCGGTGCTGTAACTGTTGGGGATCAAGGGCCAAGCGGAACCTGGAGAAGAAAAAAAAACCGAGTGAAATTTAAAAAAAAAAAAAAAAAAAAAATAGAAAAGAAAAGAAAAAAGCCAAAGGCGTGAGATTTTCAGAACCGTTATTCATTTGAGCGAATCATCCAAAAATGTACCCAAGTTTTACTTTAGTAGGTATCTATCGTTTGGGCGAATTCATTAGGGAAAAAATTATTTTTAACATAACATTGTTTTAATAAATGTGCCAAATAAATAAACTGAATCCGCCGAAGTTTAAAATAACAAAATGCCAACACGGAAGATATAATACGTAATAATATTATTAGACAAAGCCTATATTATCATAGAACCGTTTTGGAAAAAAAATCAACATCATACTATGGCGTAAATTAATTATTGTAGCCTAGAGCGATTGGCATTTGAATTTACACTTAAAATCGTGTAAAAGAAACGTTTTTAATTATACTTGTTACCTACATGAATTGAGAGTTCTAAGCCTCTGCAAACAGAAAAGAGACGGTTTCTTTGAAATTTATTGTACACATTTTTACCCAAACGATGTATGAAAGCTCACTCGAATCATGCATTAATAGAAGTAACGAATAATACAGATTTCCGTTAAATTCGCCCTGACGTTAAGTGATTTTGGAATATTCGCCAGATTTTCGGAAACGCTCTTGGCCGAAACCGCCGCATGCCGTATATTGTCGTACCGCGTTTCCCGTACGAATATTCATGACGTCAATAACGACGTTATTATAACGTCGTCACATTATCAGGGCGGGTACGGTATAAAAGCGCGTGTATTACGTCCGGTGCCGGTGTGATTTTCTACAACTCGAGTACGCGTCGTGAGTACACGGTACAATGTGTACTCGAGCTATACTAAATACAGGTAAATGCGGTAGCGTCGTGACCACGTTTTGCACCGGCACCGAATAACAACGTTTCGGCGGGCAGAGTAAAACCGTAATGTTTGCGTTACGCCATGCAAATTTCCAATAACAAAAAAAAAAAAAAAAACACGGCGTGTACGTACCACTGTCGGAAGGCGATTTGGTGTTAGCCACGGCTTGGGTCTTGGGAGAAGCGCCTGCGGACTGAGTGCTCACTTCGTTGTTGTCGGCCAGAGCGTGTAGAGCCAAAAGTGCCAAGAGACCGAGGACTGCGTAGAACTTCATGATTGTCGGTGTTTGAAGGACGTGTGGAACTGTCGAACTGAAATATGAAATTTTGAATAAAAACACGCGCCATGTCAAAATATTTCATTTATTCATCTGGTGCGATTTTATACGACGTGCAATAATGTCGTGGTAGACGAGGCCGAGGGTGCTATATCAATCGTTATCGTCGGACGCACGCTATGTTTTTAAAACTACATCGATTATAGGCTATGCGTTCGTAAAATTGACACGTTCTTTTTTCTCGAAAAAGTAAGCCTGACATCCAACAGACAATTCGGTAAAAAAACGGAAACGATTAAAAAATATTTTAATATATAAATAGGAATTATTCACTAAAACAAACAGTGAACGTCAATATTACCAAAGAATTTATTTTAAAAGAAAAAAAAATTATGTAAATGTACAGCGTTAATCGAACTGTTATCGAAAGAAATTAAAATATTTATAGCAGCGTGGGGCATGAATAATTTTGAATGAAATGAGGGATGTAAAACAAATCTCTATTACAGACATTATTATTATGACGGACTTTAAAATCAATGAGGCTCAATAAAAATTCATCGTTGATGTCATATTTATGAAAAAATAATTTTGTTTTTTTTTTTCAATTGATAAAGGCTTGATTCTCTGTATAAAAAAAATAAATCAAATCTTATAATAACATAATATTATAGAATAAACTTATTTATAATTTCGTATACATATCATAATTAAATTATTTTAAAATATTTCTTAAAAATGTCCTAAATAATAAAATAATTTTAATGTTCATAACTGTCGAAGAAACTTTACAATAAATCGAAATCGTTGCATTGAGTACTGAAAATTATGTTTGATCTTATTGGGTACTAATGAAATGAAATTAATGATTTTGAAAATATAATATTACTGAATTTAAATGAATAGCGAATACATTTATCGAATGTACATATTAAGGTTGGTAAATTGTTAAACATTTTTCAAAAGAACAAATTATGTTTTCTCTTAAACATATTAATTTTATTTTACTCAAAAGACACATGGATATTTATTGAAAAAAAATAATATTATATTTTTACTACGGTAATTTTGTTGGTTATTTAAAATGATATTATGTGTGTAGTTAGGAAAAAGTTAAAGTGTATTAGGTAAAGGGTAGTTTTATAAACGGAATTATCAGTTAATATTTTTTTAATGTTGAAATATCGTATTGTTCTAAGCATTATGTTATATTTTACTAGAGCGTTGTACTTATAAAATTCATGTGTTAGAAAAAAAAAGTGAAACTAACCGTAAATAATTTCGAAAAAAATCTTACCAAGTACGGGTACTTCAGTCACGGCTGTATACAGTATAGCGTCTTCAGTCGAACCGGCTTAGTGTGCTTGTGGCGTTGTGAAGTAGCCCTTTTATATGCTCGTCGAACGGCCCAACCCAGAAAGGGTAGTAGATTCTTCGATGAGTGCTGATAAAAAATACATGTCCTCGGGAATGTACAACACACACACGCACACACACACACACACACAATAAGAGGGGTTAGGTGGCCGTCCCATCCATTAAGCAAGACCTTAAAATATTGTGCACAGTATGACATTAATATATCGGCGTTTAAAAATATAATTTCGTTAAGATGTCGCGCGTGCGATACCTATTTTCCCCCGAGTAAACATATTTTGTTCGATCAAAACGTTTTTCGACGTCCGTTTTTTTAATTCGTCAGTGTATTATAATAATCCTCGACGACAATTCGGTGGTGATCGTCAACGTGATGTTATGCGTGTGATACTCACACGATATTAATTAACTACGGCGCGCGAACAAATACGGTGAGAAATGAACCGACACTCGAGCAAATCAAGTACGTTAAAATTAATATTTATTTGATATCGAGTAGGATTTACCGAAAAAGTTTACTAACGACTGTTTATAATTTTCAAATCACACTTAGTATAAACTATCATTTATGTATACAAAACGTAATTTATCAGAACGTTATATGAAAAGTATAGCTCTACGATGATTTACTAACGGTAATACGTACGATTCAAATTTATGTGAAATTATGTGATATTTTGAATAAATATTATTGTTAGATAATGAAATAATTATAATTGTATGAACCAAATTACGATTTTTGTTAATTTTACTATCGAATTTCTATATGGATTATATTCCATACGGGAACATTGAGAATACTTTTAAAACTTGTATTACTTAAAACATTTACCAACAGTTCGTATATTTAATAAAAACTGAATGTTTTAGTATATTTTAGCTATATTTTTAGCTATATTCAAAATTACGAGTTGTTCATTTTTTTCGCAGATATTTATGTATATTGTTTTATGATAAAAAAATATTAATTTCAATAAATGAAGTATAATTTTAGAAGAAACGATTCAGTTAATTTCGGTGGTTTTATTTTGTGTCGAGTTTTTTAAATTTCAAATGTTTACTAAACTATAAATTATGTTGAGCTGCAACAAAAAAAAAAAAAATATATTTGAACAGAATTTAATGTAATAAGAATAAAATTATTTTTTTTTACTTTAACCTCATTCTCAATATTTAATAACAAAAAAAAATATTAGTTAATAACCAATAAATCCTTCGTTTCACTCAGAGTTTAAGATTGAAAAATCCAAATATACCTATGTGTACATATATGATGTTATAAAAATATGATATAAAATGTATGAAAGGCGTAAAATACTTGGACTTTTTAATGATTTGAAAATTGTTTTAAATAGTTTATATGGTTTTGTTACACAATGGGTGTTTTAATTATTATTCTGAAAAAACGTTTATATGGAATTTTTTCAAATACACTTATCCCCAAAAAGTAATTTTGCATAAAATTATAAAAAGAGAAAAGTGTGTATGTTTTAAACATAAAATGCTATTTATTTAAACTTGCCTATAAATAAGTATCTAATTAACAAAAAATATTTATGAAAGTTATGAAGTTAATTTATTTAACAGTATTTTTAATATGAGCTGACAACTTTTTATGTGTTATTAACTTTTTTACTTTTACTATGCTCATTTATTTATCGTCTTATTTTATACAACAAAATAAATAAATCGATATTGTATTTATAATTTTTTAGTAGCGAGTTAATTTTCTTTGATAGTTAGTTTGATCTTATTTTATATGTACATTGCATATTAAATATACATTGATAGCAGACACCAATCGACCATATTCATAGTGTATTCGATTACAAAAGTATTGATTTATCAATGTACCAATTTTTAAATATACCAACACTAATTAATTTTTCCCAACGATATTTCTTTATAAGTTATGATTTTAATTCCATGATACTAATACATTTACTAATAAGTTTAGAATTTCGTCGAGTGATTAGACGTGTTTCAATTTCGACTTATTGCTACGTTTTATTTTTATCAATAGAATTTTCATTACATTTTGTGGGATCATTAAAGTTTATAATAGTGTGAGTTGTTTAATTTTTGCTCTGCATATATTTTTTTGTTTTTTTCATAGACTATGTCATGTCGGTATTTAACTTTTGAAAAATGACGGAAGAAAAACAATTCTTGTCAAGCCAAAAACAATATAAGAACATGAATTTTAGACTTAAGTAAAAAAGTTTTTATAGTTTGTAATTTTTAAAATCATTCTTAAATTCGTTTTGTATTTTTTTTTTTTTTTTTTTAGTAATCAAAAAGTTATAGTTGACGAGAATCCTTTTAATTTGCGTAAAATAATATTAATTAATATTTATTTTTGCACGACATTATTTATTTCAAAAGCTGTAGTATAAAGAACTGCCTATTTCGAGTGTATAGTTTGTTTTTCCCACATTCAAGGTATTACATAAGGACTAAGGGATAATTTTGGATATTCAAACGGCCCCGAAATGTTACTAACGTTTTTTTTTTTTTTTTAGTAATTGAATGTTATCACGGAAAAAGACTGCTATTACACATCTATAATTGAATAATATACTTAGTCTACACTACAATAATAAACATTTCATACCATATCAGTGTAATAATAATTACAATAATAATTATAAGTGAATTACATGCATTATTTTAATTTGAAATACAATCCACTACACCGGAAAAAATTGTATTTTGCATACAGTTTGAATTTTAGTATTTATTAAGTTTTTAATGTGATAAGTTTAAAAATTATCATATCAGTACTTAAACATAACAATTGTTATGATATGATGTTTACTAATTACAAAAATTTCTTGTTGTATAGATATTAGATTTTAACGATTTAACTTGAAATAAAATTTAATTTATAAATCATAATATATTCCCGTTTATAGTTATCACCGCCACAAAATCTTTACAGATATTGTACGAGAACTGTGTATGGTTTATCATATTATTATGTCGTATAAATATTCGCTTTCAAATATGTGCTAATTTAAGATTTGAATGTTTTGTTTTAAATAAGTGAGAGAAATTCGTTTAATCGTCTAAAATGATCGTTTTAATTCTAAACAAAAAATTTAAATTTTAGTAATTACTATAGAAAAGTCTTCATTGCATATTTTACACTAAAAAATCAAATAATTGTTTTAATTGTTAAATTTATCTTTAATAAAAACATCACTGTAAAACTTATAGCTTCACTCAGAAGCTAATAAAAAAAGAAACTGTCATTCAAAAAGTATGAATCGTACATCAATTCAACTATTTTTTTAATTTTTTTTTAATAATATTTACATAAGAGTTACTATTTTATAAAGAACTTTTATGGACAATGCTAGTGAACAAATTAATTTTTATTCAGGAACACCGTCTATTGTAATTATTGTTTAAAATTAAATTATACAAATGTGTAAAATGTATGAGTTTTTCTTTTACAAGTTAGGCAACTAAACTTACTCCTTGTTACGTTATACGTTCATACATACTAATTTAACCATTTTTCATCATTAAAAATAATACAATACAATTAACAAATTTATTCATGAAAATGTAATGTAACTAACTTTTTTAATAGAAAAATATAGTTTTTGTTATTATTTTTCTATTTTTAGATTCTGAGTGAAGCGAAGGATCTTATGGTTTTACAATGATGTTTATTATTATTTTTTTTAATTTTTTTTTTTAATTTTTTTTTTTCTGTTAACACTTTTTCGTATAGAAATCCTTGTCCAAAAGTTTCGTCCAGCAACTTTTTAGATTCCAAATTGAATTGAGATGGTACTTTAGAGAGGTCATTTTTCCAAAATCTCCATAGTTTTTCCAGTAATCAAGAATAACGATCGAAAAACTGAGTAAAACCGGTAAAATCGGTAAAAATCCGCCGTAAACGAGATTTTCACTGTTCAGATTTTAGGTATTTAGTCATAAATCAAAAAGTATTGAAGCTAGAAACTTGAAAATTTTATCCAATATCAAATACATACTTTTTTATATTGGACAACATTTTCAGAACAATTATAGCACTTTTGACTTAAATATAGAACTTTTAATTTACCAAATTGTTTGAAAGTTTTTATGTAATATAATTTTAAATATTTGACAAAAAGTTCTGAAAATTTAATATGACTTTACTCATATACCTACCTAATTATCCTAACAAAAATTCAAAAATCGTAAGTCAGGATTTTTTTTTATACACACTTTAATAAATTATTATACGATTTTTTACGATATTGTCTGATTTCTTTTAAGTTTATTTCTAATGAAATATCGAGTATTTGTTAGAAAGTTCTGAAATTTTAATACAAGTTTACTCTTATACTAAACTATCAATACCGAAAAAATATCAATAATCGTGACTCTAGATTTTTTTTCCAAGCATTTAAAAAATTATACAAATAACCGTAAAATACGTAAATAGTATTTAAATAATAATATGATATATTACACTGAAGCTTTGCTCAGAATCGTTTTATACTAAAGAAATGAGTCATCATATCTTGTCCGAGGACCGAAGGGACGAAGGACGAAGTTGTACCTCCATCATCTCACTTACCAGCTTTTTAGTGTATAAATTTATATATTATATTTCTTTTTATTAAAAAAATAAATTATTAATGATATATTTCTGTTATACTATCTATCAACTATTTAGGGAACAATTTAGAGCAGTGTTTACGATATCTGGCGACTGACATCGAGTAAAGTTAAAGTAAATAGTTTTAAATAAGTAATTAATTTTGCGAACATTTATTTTCTAAACTATTCATTTTACAAATTTTTTAATTGATAAAAAATAATGTTTAAAACGATTTTACCTACCCTTTGACAAACTTAGAAGTACTTTTAGTATAGATATTTGTTTGTTTAGAAAATAAATTTATTAAATTAACTATTTAGATTTTGTTACTTTATTAAATACATTACTTTTGATATACATATTCAATTTTGATATTTGTTTCGATAATGTAGATTAATAATACAATACAATAGTGAAATCTTTAACGGTTAGGTTAAAAAAAAAAAATATATATATATATATAAGCCTACACAAAAAATGAAATAAATGTATTTTAAAATATTTGAGTACAAGGATTAGTAATACGCCATAAGTTTTATGGATCTTAAGTCTTCATACAGTGTTTTATGTGGGAAAAACTTGTAATGGGACTTGAGTTCTTTAGAGATGCCGAGCGTTTCTGAGCCTCAAGTACATAAAAACATTTTTTTGCCCGAGTACGTTCACGTAAGAGTTGAACTAAAAATGTCGCTTGCTTTAAAGACTAAAAATGATACTTAATATAAATTTACTCAGCAAAATATTAACTAAAAAGAGATTTAAATTTCATTAAAAATAAATCACAAATCAATCTTATGTTAAACATTGCAAATCGAACACTTATTTTTTATATTATATTTACTACTATGCTGCTGATATAATCAATAACCTTAGAAGTATAATCAAAAGTACATTAGTTTATTAGGTTTATACTCCAAATACCAAATTACTTAAGTACGCTGTAGTTGCAGCTACGGACCGTTGACACAAATATAAAATAAGTACGTTCCTAGTTCCAATTATCACGGTTTTCGTCTTATCGGATTATGTGTTGTATCATTAAAATTTTACCACTGTTAATTTAATATTTTTAATATTTTTTTTTTCTATTTTTTGAAACTGTTTTGAGTTTTGACCATTCGTTAGTATTAATTATGTATTTTAACGCTCTTAACTCTTCAGTATGCACTTAAAATTAAAGCGTTTCCCTGGAATTTGAGATTTGACTCACAAAGTACGCCTTATTGTACTCCAAATAAGAAAAAAGCTCCACCCCTTTCCGTTTTACCCCACTTTAACCACTGTCTAATATTAATTTATTACTTATTTCTCTTTAGACGGTTTAAACAAGAATATAAATTATAAAAACAATATTAAAGTTTGATTCGTTTAAATAATAAACATTCAAATATTAAGTAACACAATTAATATACTCTGGTATTATAAAATCACTTATGTGATTTTTGAATTTTGTATACAATATGTATGGAAAAAATAAACTTACTGTTCCTGTGTAATCGTTTTTAAGAATTTGCGCTGTCAGTCTTAAATTATAAACAAGATATCGGTACATAACGAAACATAATTCTAAATGTTTTACTAATGCACAAATCCAAATAAGCACTTACAAAGGTATATTATCAATTGTTTGATTATCAGATAGGTATAAAATGCTTTTTTGATTTTTAAGGTTTGACATGGGTCAAAACGAGAATTTGATAAAAATGTATATTTATGAGGCTTTTAACATTTTGGAATTCCAATCATAGTATTTTGGCGAAAACAAGGAACTCAAGATAAATATCTAAATAAGTCTAGACGATGACGAATTTCGATAGTGGAGTATATGTACTGGATACCCATATTTCCTTTTTATCTAAATGGAACACATAATATTACACAGTGTGTAACTAAAGTACATTGAACAAATAAAAAATTTTACTTTGTGAGTGGTTGAATATGTTATTTCATCTAATACCGATAATATACATTCCAGGTATATAAATACAGCAATAATTATTTAAGTACCTACCTATTCAATCAGTATTATAATGATGAAGCTACTTTATGCTTTTAATTTATTTTACCTTTTATTCATTATTATTTCATTTTTTCTTCAGATTCACTAAATAACATACAGGTTGAATATAAATATACTCGTATAATAATTAGAGTTATTCTAATTACCTACAATTGTTTTATTTTAATTAACTCGGTAAAATTTTAGTTACCAAATTAAATTATATGTTAATGGGTTATAATATTAGGGTCATTCAAACTTAAAGTAATTATTGCATATTTCTTTATACAATTTTTTAATGCAACTACTATTTTTAACTTCATATTCAGTTATTTTTTAAATTTTGATACTTGTACTTGTATTATTGGGTTTTGATTATTGAAATAGTTTAATAGACATAATGATTTATAAGTTTAGAGTAGTGAATTAGGCATTGATGCACATAAGAGCTCGCATGAGGTGCTATTAGTACCTCCAAATTTCAGATAACTGATTAGCACACTTAGTTTATTTTGAGCCGAGCGTAAATTTCATGATAGTTATCGTTTTATTTATTATAAGTTATTTTTATTTTTGTATTTATGACATCAGTATCAGTCATAGGTTCATAGGTAATTAGATAAACATTGAGTAAGACTGATGAGCAATGATAATACCGTTTCACCACTGTGGGGATTCCGTCTATGACCAATCCACTATCATCGTACGTCTTATAACGCAATTTACTAGTTTATTGCACATTAAATAAATATTTAACGAGTATAACAAATGCATAATTTATTTTTATTCTTTATAAAGTTGTTTGAAAATGCTGATGAATAAAATTGATATAGATAATAGTACCTATAGTATGACTATTAATTTATTAATTGGCTTTACATTTGTAAGATACCCGGCGTTAATTATACATATAGGACTGGAATTCCTTAACAGGAAAAGGATCCCGATGTTTAGAATAATAGGATTTAAATTAAATCTTTGAACCTAATTCAAAATTATTTTGTAAGTTGTTTATTATTTTCTAAACAAGTGTGTTTGGGCAGCTAATGGGAGTAAATTGAAGAAGGGTCACCATCGATTATAACATTTTACATTCCTGAGTTCTTGACTGAAGGTGTGTAACCTATTGAGAATAAATTTAGTACTTCTAATTTAATTTGAATTAATAGTGTCAAGTTAATGTAGGAAGTATTACATTTACATTATTATTTATTGATTTATGGTTAATTATTCTTATTTATGCAGTCATTAATCTTATTAAGAATAATAAGAAGTACTTAGTAGCAATATATAAAAAAAAAAAAATCAAAATATTATTCTAATTTATTTATTTATTTTTTTAAATAATGTAAGTTAATTTTATTTGATTTACGTGAAAAAGTTTTGTTTTCCGTATTTAAAGACACTTAAAACACTGCAAATCGACTACATCGGTATTGTATATTATAATTTATAAATAAATAAATATATATATATATATATATATATATATGGTATATAATTTAATAGTCGTATATATGATTAAATTAACATACAATTATTAAAGGTCTTTTATTTTTATTTTTATCGTGAAAGATTAAACAATTCTAAGATTGTTTTAAAGCACTAACTACTTCTAGACGAAATTTTTGATCTCTAAAGAGGCTGTTTGAGATTTTTAAATCACTTCTTCTACAAAATTTCGTGGCGATAATATAGATCGCACTCATGAATTAGTATAAAATCAATACATCTACACTCCATTCAGAATCTAAAAATGATCTGAATATCAAATTTAAAAAAAATTATATTTCAAATACAGAACACGAATTGAGAAAATAGATATAGTTGTTAAAAAACTAAAAAGTAAGAAATCATGACCATAAAAATAATGAGAATGCTTTGTATGTATGACCTACTGTAACAATTTTTTTATTTTAATGAGTGACCTACAATATTTAATCTCATAGGAGTAAATTATTAAATATACAAAAATGTTTCGTAAAATTATACAAATTGTATAAATTGAAAATTTAGTAAAATGTAAACATTTTTTTCAAATTCTTCTTTTAAATGTCATAAAAATATCTGTTGTAATAGATATACTAGTAAGTCGGTATATATATATATATTTTTTTTTATTATTTATTTATTTTTTTTTTGACACAATATTTGAATTTCAAAAACAATATGTGTATTCGATAACTGTAAGGTTTATCATTAATATGAAACTCTATACCATTTTTAGCATAAATATTTTATGATTATCCATTTTTTGTTTATTATGGGTAGATCGTGCAAAATTACAAAGTAGGTCACTATAGATGTGAACAATGTATGGCAAATGATTTAATTATTTTTTCACATAATTAAATAAAAATATAAATTATAAATAATACAATTTCCCAGGAAATGAAGTGTTTCCCAATAAATATGTATAAAGAAATAAACCTGAACGTATATAATGCATAACATATATAATCATATTATTTAAATTTTATGAACCAATATTATACTTCATGCAGATGGACTAAGTAGTTAAAAAACCAAAGATTTAATGTATAATGTGTACTAAAATTAGAATATATCAACACATTCCGCGTGAGTCATATTTTATTTAATATTCCAGAGTTGTACCTTGAAAAAATGTGACCTTTTTTATCTTTCGCAAATGAAACCGTAAGTAAGACATAGTGCAGTCGTATTGCATTGTTGTGTTCACTTATCATGCTTGTTGCATCTACCTGTAGTTCAGGGCTCTTACTCTAAGTAGCTTCTTTAGTAGTAAATTATCTATGTAAACGTATATTTTAAGTTCTTTCCTGTGTTTAATTATTTGAAAACATGAATGTGATATTTACGAAAAACACATTTATAGACATTTGAATTATTGTTTGATATAAATTGAACTATTATGACGCATGTGATTAAATATTTGTAAGAATCTATATGGCGAAGTTCTTAATATAATTGAGTAAAATTAATTAGGATTTTTACATTTATATTATAATAGTATTGTACCTATTTAAAATGAATATAGTATGACTATTTATTTTAATATTATCTCTGCGTTATTTAAATTAATACGAATTACGTCTCTGTTCAAATCAATTACGAAGCAAATACAATTAGGCATTAATATGGAAACATTGAACATAATATATAATGGAAGGTAATCACAACATAGTAGTTAAAAAATAACTAAACATTTCTATAGATCAGCTTGATAAAAATATAAAACTTTAATTTGTTTGGATGTAGGAAAATCAATGTGGTTTATCCTAAAATCAACATTATTTTCTTCGATTTATTGACACTAAAACTGTGAGTATTGCAATCAAAATAAATTAATGAATTTATTTGCTCATAAAGAGACTAGTTTGATGCTATTTTAACACGTAAGATCATTTTAAATATATTGACTAATATTGGCTTTTAACTCATAAACTATGCAACTATAAACAGTAAATATAGTAGAATAGATGATTTGAATAATAAACTCTGAAAATTAGTTATTAACCTACAACGTTTTTATCAAGAAAAGAAGATATAATTGATTTTTACAGGTAGGTTTAATGCATACAGTACCTGTAGATTATTAGTTTATTTTAATTATTTATTACTATTCATATAAATAATAAATAACACCTAATCGGAAATTATAAAAACAAACATGTTTATTTAATAGTATTTCAAAATCATTATGTAGGTACTTCATAAAATATTTTTATTTTTATTTATGGTACTTTAAAATATAAACTTAAATTAAAACCTTGATAAAGATTTGTTCATATTTTCATTTTATGTCTTCAGATTTAAAGTAGGAATGGTTTATAAATAAAAATACCTAATGATGAATGTAATGCCCATATTGAAATTTTCAAGTATAAATTACAAATGCAGGTATTTTAACAGAGTTAAAAAGTTCTTTGGGATTTAGAGCATAAGAAATAAGATAGCATTTCTGTTTAAGTTTTAGATACTTATACTATTTTTGGATTTATTATGATTTTGTTATGCAAGGTGAAATATGCATATGAACAATATTTAATAATTATGTTTGCAAAAATAAACTAGATGTCGGGATTCTTCAAAGACGAAATCTTTTAAATTAAGTTTTCCGTCACATAAAATTTTAGGTTGGCAATAATATTACGAAGGATAGGATTTTTCACAAATTATTTCGTTTATTTGATTTTATTTTCAGACAAGTTGAATCAAAGTTTACACAGAAGTCAATTTCACCAATTAGAAAAGTTCGGTTTGCTGACTTCAGAACTATTCAAAATCCATTCTTATCGAAGATCAAAGAAACAAAGAAAGAAAACTCGTAACTCGGAATCCGGTTCTGTACAAAAACGGATATTTATTCGAAATTTTGTTGGCGAAATTATAATTAGTATTTGTTTTTTTTTCACTCAATATATTATACTTACATAATTTTTTTAAATAAACTGTCAAAGTGGAATATTATGACTAAAGTTATGACTAAATAACTAAAATTAATCTAGTGAAGTTGCATTTTTGAGTCAAATTTTACCGTTTTACTCAGTTTTTCTTCGCACATGAAAAAAACTATTGAGCGAAGAAAAAAATGAATCATCAAGTACCATCTACATACAGTAACCGATCTATATATAGAGTAACCAGATAAACATTTTAAACTTAGTAAAATATACCAAAAAGTGTTTCCAGAAAAAAAAAAAATAATAAACATCACTGTAAAACGAATAGATACTTTGCTTTACTCAGAATCCAAAACAATTGTTCAAATAATTGGATGATAATAAATTAGTAGAATAAATTATTTATAGGTAAATACGAGTACACTTAATAAGAACGTCTGTCAAAGTTTTCCATAAGTCACATTGCAATGTGCATAATATTTATTGTACGTCCGAAATCATACCTTAATACTAATTTATTATAAATAACAGCGTTTCATTTTGAACGTCTTATTTACGAAAATACAGAACATGTACTTTATTCACGAATCTATTCTAATCGACACACAAAAATATTTACAATATAAATGACTTATCGGGTAATAAATAATGTTTATTAGAATATTAACAATCTTGGTTACAGAATATTAAATATAATATCATATGCTCGTTATATAATAGACTTACTCATAATACAATGTCTTAATAATGCCTATGATTAGTAGGAACAATTATTGTATAGTAAATATTATCATAAAACTTTTGAAACACATTCGAACTGAATGAAATATTTATTACGTGTTGTTTTTATATACATAAAAAAAAAAAAAATAACAATTCATAATCTTAAAAACCATGGTGCAGGCGAATAGGCGGTCACAATGTTGATAAAAAATAAGCTTTTACAATAGCATTTTAAAAATTATTCAGTAAAATATTTAAAATACCATTGTATTTACGAGATAGCTACTATCTCTACAGAACTCAAGTTTATTATTTGTATCATAGTAAGAACACATTCATAGCAAAGCAATTTAATTTAGAATTTAAATCTATTGAGTTTATAGGCAATGCATTATTATATGATTACTAGGTATAGTGATTGAATGTATTAGCCCAAACAGCATTATGATTTTAGTGTGTTCTCACCGATTTAAATTCACCACAATTTATTATATTTATGAGGTGTATTAGGTGAATCACCTTGAGCTGTATTGCCATATATATATTCAAAATATTGAACTTCAAATGATATAATTTTTTTATACATAACTTTTTGTTTCAACTTTTATAGGTAATACGAACGTTGTATGATTTAATCAGTCTCCAGACCAAATTAAATCATAAAAAATAGTTTTTTAAACGGTGTATAGTAATTGTGTTATTCGTTTTTTTTCCATCACTCCGGCAGAAATCAAATAACCGTTTTTTTCTGTCATTACTTTTATTCATACTGTATTAATACGACCAGTTCATTATGTACGAATAGTTCTTTTTTTTTAAATCTCTTATTGGAACCACCCATCTGAATTTTAACACAATTTAACAAACTGTTTAAATACCGTGAACAAATATTAGAAACATAATTTTCCATATGCTATTTAATTTGTACCTACGTAAACATTTGCCGGTACGTAATTGTCCTTGACCACACCTAATTCCATTGACCACTAAATACATTTTATCGGGCCATTGGATTCCGCACAAAAACTGAACGTGAGAATACAATACAAATGTACGGCGCATACTATAAAGTGCGTTGAAATCGAATACTAAGTAAATATATGTCATTTAAATCAATTAATACCCTACTGCAAATACTGATTTACCTATATGAAATCATAATTTATTTAGCTTGATGAAGGAATCGAACTTGGACATTATTGCAAAACTATATTAAAGAATACACGTATAGTCATTTTTTCTCGTTATTAATACAATGTGTATTATAGGTAGTCTGGAAAAAATAAAATCCCTCAATTAATCATGGAATTTATTTTATTTACTTGAATAAAATCATATTATACATTCGTAAAATTTAATTTAACAACTTAAACTGTGTGTAAATTATAAAACTGACTCTATATACATAGAATTTTAATTGTAAGTATAAATATCTACTCTTTAATAACAATATGTAATATGTTTACGTAGTAATAAAAGTTTATCTAAATGGTGTTTAAATAGAAAGTTCATTTAAATTTTACGTACCTAAGTATAGGTAACATTATCAATATGAATTCTAAATTATGATTTGTTAAAAAAAACCAAAGTCATTAAAATATGATTAAATACATTATATATCTTTAATATTGATCGGTTTACAGATTTGTCATTGGCACGATTTTCTAATATTCCTGTCTGTTATGATTATTTTTAAATTATTCGTTTTGAACGATTCATGTTTCGTAACAATAAATGATAAATATTCTACTTAGTTTAATTTCTACAGAAACTAAATTGTTCAAACTTTTCTTTTATTTTGTTAAATTGGGCACCTAAATGATTTCAACAACTTTGTAAGTATCTTATATAAATGATTATTTCGTATATTTTGTAGGTAATATTAATTTATATTAGCTATATTTAATTATTCGTGTTACTTATCAGTTATCACTATAAGAAATTAACTCTGTGCATTTGTTTAAATTGAATAAGGCTCATAAGGTCTAACTTTAAACATGGATCATAAAATGTAATCAACACAAATAGTGTCGAAGTATCTTTAGGGAACTGAATCTTTTCTAAAAAAAATGGCAACTGGTTTAAATATTAAATATAATTTTTTTTACTGAAATATTTCACGCGTAACTTATTAATAAAGATTTATTTCTGTGAAACTAATAGTTAGTTTTTAAAACCCTTTTTATAGTTTGTAAATACTTAATCCAATGACGCGAATTTGCACTATTTAAATTATTTACTACACAAATATTAACCATAGTGTTATATAAACTCTTTTTTTTTTTTAATTACTTATTTGTTGTCTTTTATTGTAGTATATTAAATAAATAAAGACCAAGGCTCTTGTAATCGAACGACTGAAGTAATTAAACCGGTATTGATACATTTATTATAGACATAAATTATATAATTCTACATAAATATTATTCCAATGCAGTGTAGTGCGTGATATTTTGATTACCTACCTATTATTCTTTATCAAAACATTACATCATACCAAAAAAAAAAAAAAAACGTGTAACATACCTATCTAAATATTTTCCACTGACGCTTGTAGATCGGTTTCGCAAAATGCTCTTATTAAAGCAGTAAGATACGCATAATATATTATCCTTAAAAGTCCACCAAAAGCTACATATTACCTGGATGGCTACTTTTATCTGTTCTTGCTATCTTGTAGGTTTTATTACAATATAGTTTTATAATTTAGTTAAATACACGCAATTATAATAATAATTTATGATTTTTAATAAATTAACTATTTCAAATACATATAGGTTTAATGTGTATGTATAAATAATGATACTATATTTTCAAACTTTATACCTATTCTTTTAAATTAGTATAATGTTAAAATCGATATTCAATATCGAGTGACATTAGTTTTTTCTTAGATAATGCATTAATGGACGGGTAATTCAAGCTTCCCCACGGGCATTGAATCGACGTTAAGTTATTATGTAATGGATACCCCACGTGAAAATGGAATGACATAGTCAATATATTACAGCTCATACGACGAATATATTATAAACTCATTGTCGGCTCTTCTTTCGTACTCTTCAAAAATGCTGCGACACGATACAGTATGCTTAATATCCGTAGTACGTATATACATAATAATACTATATATTTACTAATGTATTATCTAGTACCTATCTGTGGATTAATTAAAATTTGTGTCGATTTTGTTTTTTCGACATTATTTTTTTTTTTTTTTAACTGACAGGCATGTAGGTACTTAAAAAAAATCAACAAACATAAAAAAATGCACTTGATTAAATAATAATTATTAGTTGTAATCGACAAGTACTGAAGTGTTTTTTAATCATGATTACAATTTGTAAAACTATAAACATATTAATATCGACGAGAAATTAACACTCACAAGGCCAAAACCACCTGTCACGTGCCTTTGGTACGGCTGTAGAATTGATTTATTCTTAAAGTAGAAATATAAGAGGCTATTAATGGATAGTTTTACGTTCCTGGATCGAATATGGATCGAGTATGTACCTAAAACTTACTTATAAATGATAAGTTAACATATCTATTGGTATATCTTGGTTAAAAAATAAAAAATAAATAAAATGTTAGAAAAATCATGATAGCAGACAGCAATCGAGTATTAGGAAAAAATTACTCATCTTGTTTCGAACTATTTAGATTAGACTAGTGGTGTTTGAAAAAATGGGATGGAGAAATTGTATCGAAATTCAGTCTTGTTATATAGGGGGACTATATAAATATTATTTCACCATTTAAATCAAAAATGAAGAACTTCACTTCACTCGTATTGATGAATATTACCATGTTTTACAACATTTTATTTTCCTGCATATTTTCTTTTAAGCGAATTTTTCGCCATGTTGAAATAAATATGGATGTCACTTATAAATTATAACATGAAACCTAGTCATTGATTATAAATTGCAAATAAATTATAAAATTATAATTATAATCAATGATTACTTTTTTCAACGTATGATTTGTTTTTGTTTACTATGCATACGTAGATACATAGTCAGGCGTTGCCACCATGAAATAGTCACAATTACACTGTATTTAATTGTAAAACAATTTAGATTACGCGTGCGCGTATATTTTGTGTGTGTGTGTTATGTGACGTGCGCGGACGTCCGTCGAAGGACTGACGAGAGGGGACCAGGTCCTTCCTTTTTTTCGTACCTATCATCAATGTTATAACAACTTGAATTACAACAATGTGTACACATATAACGAATGTAATACTGAACATAATAGATGTAGTTATTATAATATATCCTGTAGTTTCAATGGAGTGATATACTTATCTCTATAGATTGTAGTGTTTTGTACCTACTACAAAACATATAGAATTTATTCGTAAAATTTTTTTGGGAAATCTACGTGAAAATCGGTCAATCGGTTGAATCGGCTTGAAAAAAATCGGTCAATCGGCTTTTTACTAAACATAAGAACAAGTATAAATATCATATATCAGTGTACGATTCATTATTTTTCTAAATTAAAAACTTATGATTTCGATGACGTTTGTGTATGGATCAAATTGTGTTACTATATCTCTTATTTTGAGTCAAAACAACAAATGATTAATATTCACACTCTCATTATTTCTCTAGAAATTTTGATAGTGTCATATGTTGTTTTTAACGCAATGCAAAATTAAGTTTATGACTTGCATATTTTGTCCATCAATACATTTGTCTTTTGTATACCATTACTTTGTACTGCAGGTAATGCTTGATATATTAAAGCCTTTTTATTTTATTGTATTTATAAACGAATCCATTGTTTTTATCATCTTATACATAATATTTTAATTGGCAAGAATAATTAATTAGAAAAAATAAACGAGTAGCTATAGGTGAGCTTTTTTTTTCCGTGGGCCTTTTAACCTTTATTCTAGTATACCTTATAAATTACGTCTATTCATCATTGAATAATCTAATAAACATCGATTTGTTTATAAATATTAAATATTGATAATAATATTGATAAGTATGACCCAACACAACTCATAAATGACTAATACTTTACGTAGGTAACGATATCGAGAATTTGTCATGATTTTTTAAAATTTAATACCAGCCAGATTTTTTTTCTATTTGAATATCGATAACGTTTTATAATTTTTGGGGGGTCCTCGAATTTAGAGGCCTGGATTAAGTTCCCCTAATGCCCACCGTTAAATTTGGCCCTGCTTGTACGCGTCGATGATAATGGTTGTGCTATGTGCAGTTATAAAAATAGTTTCTATGTATGTTTCACATCTCACATGTAGCAATAGTATAAGAGAGGCGCATGCCGATGAGAAAATTTATAAAAAACTGATCACATTTTTATTGGGTTACGTTTATTTGATTTAAACCGTTTAATTTTCAGCGAATGCTTGCAGCGATTTAAAATTGCGTTTGCCACGCGGACATTCACTACGCAAGAAACCACTACAAATGGTCGAAGAACGATTATCTCCGGATGTTCATTTTGTTATACGTCTAATGCACTTATACAAGAACACGGTTAACGAACTAGGTAACAGGAAAAATTAAAAAAAAAAACCGTGAAAAATGAGTAACCTCGATGTCTTGTAAACTATAGTTGTTATGAACATTGAATATCGTACACCACAATTATTATAATTTATCGAGTAATGTGTAGGAATGTATCATCGATACCCAACACCTACAACGTGTATCTACTTGAAAATTGACATTATGTACCAACCGATTTACCGCACTATGAGCAAAGGTACGTAGCCTGAGTACGTATAGATATATTTTAAGACTTAAAGTAATCAGTACTCGAGTACTCGATGTTATTATAAAAACAATGACTAACGACTACGGTATTAATGATGTGAATAATTAATCAAATAATTGCACTGGTGAAGAAATAAAACGAGATAGCCATGCCTGTTACCGTGTATCAATTGAAATTATTTAAGAAAATGTAAAATGAAGAAGGGATCTACCTAATTAAACCGATACCCGTTACCCTGTAGTAGTGCAGTGTCATTGCTTACGATTGTAGTAATAATTAATATAGGCGCGCAGCCAAGATTTTCTCAAGGGAGGGAGAGGCATCAAATCTTGTTAATAAAACGAACCTATATTAGTGTATTCATGTAAAACCCTGTACTCTGTAGGATTATTATAATATTTCATTTTACCAAATTTTTCTCTTGAGGATGTTTGAAATATATGTAGTGATTTTTGAAACATGTTCAGTCATATTTTTCACTCTGTGTGATGCTAAAATTTGAGTAAATTTTTAAGTAGAATTTAAATTTTACATACGTAGAACTACATTTTTATGAAAAAATATTTTTTCCTTTATTTTTTTATCGAAGAGATTCTTTAAGTTTTTAATTTCCTTAAGTGGTGACCATTATTTAAAACATCATATCATGAAAGAGAATAACATTTTTTTTCAATTTGATGTTTAAATTTTTATAGTTAGATAAATGGTTTAACGGATATTAACGTTTTAAATTTAGAATAGCTTTGAAGGGTAGTAGAAGTTCCCGAAAACCTGCCATTGTCCACTGTTTTAAACCTCAAGTTATTAAATATCTCCAACTATATTGGTGCAATAATACAAATTTAAATAACAAAATTTAAAAAAAAAAAATACTTTTTCATGATATGTTGTTATTAACAGTAGATACCATATACGAAAGCTAAAAAATTTAAAAATCACAGGCAAAAATAATAAAATAATATTTTTTCATAAATATGTAGTGCTATTATTTTTTTATATTTCGCATGAAAACATTTCAAATAAATTCATTATGTGGATTCAAATATAGGAACGGCATGCTAAAAAAAAACTCGCTTAGTATTTGAATATGAGTTACTTAGATTCACTCATACAGTAATATAAAATTGTCATGCTAGATTTTTCAAATTAATATGATTTCCTCTTTATTTTGTAGTATTTTTTATTAAAACGATGTTTGATAGCATAACTGTCGGTAATAATATTTTACGAAAGAAGAAATGTTTTCAAAAATCTAAAGCGAACAATATTTTAATCAAATTTGACCTTTTTTCAGTCAGAAAAATATTTTATTCCAAAACTGAGTAGGCTATTCTAACTCACGGGGGGGGGGGTTAAAATTCACTTAAATTTCATTTAAAATTTATAATACTTGGTAGGTACTTGAAAGGATGAGTTTAGGGTCAAAATAATGGGGGGAGGAGATTAAATTGTAACTGGGATTCATAAGAAAAAATTTCACTACATTGACAGTCATAAAAAAAAAAATCGTTTTTTAATAACATTTTTAATATTTGACAAAGAGTTTAGGAATTTAATATGATCATACCCATACACTTAACTAACGATACTAAAATAACTCAAAAGTAGTGACTTGGGATTTTTTTTCGAAGTGTTTAAGTAAATTATTTTACGATTTTTACGGAAACGACTATTTTGTCTGTCACTTATCAACTTATTATGTATATTAAAAAAAGAAAATGGTGCATCCAATCATTATAAAATATTGTATACAGGTAGTATGATATGTTAAAAACCTTTTGGTGAAAAAGAATTTCTTACTTTAATAACAAGAAAGGTTTGAAACAGACTTGATAAAAAAACGTACTGACAATCAAATTAATAATGGTTAAATATATAAACAGTATATTTTTTTTAGATTCCGATTGAAGTATCTATTGGTTTTTCAATGATGTTTATTTTTTTATTGTTTCTTTTACACTTTTTCGGTAATTATAATGCTTCAAAAGTTTCATTCAGCAAACGTATGGTTAGAAATTTGATCTAGATGGTACTTTAAAGAGGTCGTTTTTCTCTGTTCTCGATAGTTTTTTCATGCACGGAAAAAACTGTCGAAAAACTTAGTAAAAATGGTAAAATTTGCTGTAAACGACACTTTCATTAAATCGGTTTTAGTTGTTTAGTGATGACTCGAAAATTATTATTGCTAAAAACTTGAAATTTCCACTAAAGTTTAATGGTATACCGATACTTATTTTACAAAAGTTTGGATAAAATATGCCAATTTTCGGGTTAGAAATATTACTTTTAAAATACCCTGTTTTGTTAAAGTTTATCTATATTTAAGTTTGTGTTCCTGATACGTTGCTATTGCACCCTTATGATTACGATAAATGATTAGTTAAAGCTCTGAAATAAATCTTGAATATATTTTAAGGTAATATAATTCTTTTTTTTGTGGGGGGGAATTTTAATTGTGCCGGAAGCGCTACAATTCGTCGGCCCGCCCTTGGTGAGGGGGGGGGGAGTTGTACCCTGATGGCCTGATAACCCCCTTCGGCTACGCCGCTGAATTACAGCAGGCGTGCATCGAGAAGGAGGAAATCGAACAAAACGCCGCGCGTTTTCTCGCATGACAACAGGTAGTTAATGGGATTTACTGCGATTTTTTTTCCCGAACAAACAAAAATGTATAAAATATTTCGCATCAGATTACGGGGATACGTGTGCACAGTTTGATTTCAGCGAGTGATTTATGTGTGCGTGAGTGCGTGCGAGAGAATATGCGCTGAGCGGGCGTATATACCGGTATCTATTGTATATTATTCTATATTAATACAGTATACACGCCATAGTCGACAGTCGTAATCGCCGTTTATTATTGTTATTATTATTATTACAGTCGTCTGTTTTTTTCGACGGACACAAGTCCGATTAATCGAGCTCGTTCGGCGTTTCGCACGTCCCCAGGTATACGACACTGGCACACACACGCACACTCACAGAGAGAGCACCGCGAAGTCGACGATAACGGAAACGTCGGAAACACACCGCACACGGGCGTTCGAACGCGTTTTAGGTCATCGCCGTGCACCGCTACCGGCTCCGTCCACACGTTAAGGCCGTGGACTTTCTAAAGCAGGTACACCTGAGGTGGGCCCCCCCAGTCGTCAGCACCGTCACGTGCCGTACGATCGTCGCGCGGCGTCTCGCCCACTCTTCTTCTCGTCCGACGATCGTTTTTCGAGCGCCGAACCCGGACCGTCGTCGCGGGACCGGTGCTAGTGACTCGTGGGCGAAAAGAAGAAGACGACGACGACGACGACGCGGGGCCAGTCCGATTCGCGACCGTTTGTTTTCTTTTCACGGAATGACGACGTCTCTTGTACGCCGCACGGGTCGTCGGCGTCGTGGTGAATCACGGTTCGACGAGTTTCGTTCGTAATGGCGGTTCGCGCGGGTTCCTCGAAAACCGTCTCCGGGTCCGTTCCGCTCGCTTTTCCCTAGGCCTTTCCGTGCGCAAAGACCCGAAAAGTCGTGTCCGCCGCCGCCGCCGCCGCCGCCGACACGCGCGCCGAGTACGCGGCCTCCGGCGGTTACGAAGTGCGAAGTAGGACAGGGTGCGCGGCCGTGTGTAAAATCGAGCACGGTCTGCGCAGTCGAGTTTCGTCGAGAAAGAAAAGGGGAGAAAAAAAAGATACGATTCATTGATCGTCGCTAACTTCAAATCGAAACCGTTCCTATTATCAACACCTGCGGAGAACAGTGATAACTTTTTCGGGTTCTGTTATTATTTTGTAGAAGTTTAGTTTATAATTTTTTAAATGTATTTAAAACGTTCTGTTGTAGACTGTACTTGACGCATTGTTTTTGCGTTAAAAGAGTCGATATCCTGGCTCCCGCCCTTTCCTATACATTTCCCAGTAAACCTTTGAACAAAACACCCGTAACTCGTAAGTCTATTTTCCCTATCAACGTATATCAGTATACACCTACCAATTATAGTAAATTGTGAATTATTCATGTACGTCCACTTATTAACAATAATCTTTGCTGATGACCTGTGACCTCATATAGTTTTTTGTTTATGTTTATTTTGTCGTCATTTGAATTTGCTATGATGATGTATTTTTACAGTTTGCTTCTGTAAAACTTAAACCTTTTTTTAGGTTAGGCAAAATTTTAGAACATTAACCTTGGCTTAAACTGGTTCATCTTGATTCTTACTACCTAGATGTTAATGAGTTTTTCATATTTTTCAGATCAAACACTTACATGGAAAAGCCGCTCGATTGGATCGCTGAAGCCAATTCTGTAATTGAGAGCGAGAAACTTCTGGTGAATCATATAAGTATATCGTCTTTGGAGGTTTCTAATGGTGTATACTTGAATATTAGAACACTTGAAAATCTATCATTTTGTGTGCTTCTGAACAATTGTGGTTTCCGTGTTGTTGCCGAAGCTTTCGATCAAGATACTAATATTTCACAAACGTTTTACGAAACTCAGTTTGCTTTGCTATCCAATATTAGCAAAGGCTATTGTCAACGATTCCATGAGCTGGTTGCTGCTAAATTGACTAAGTTTGTTGGGTCATGCGAAGATAAAGATAATTCAGTCACTCAACTATAAACAAAATGGATAACAATGATATCAGACCCGCTGTTGATGAACAGTGTGAATCAACACTCGATAAAGGTATACAATTTAAATACTTATAAAAATTATAGTTTTTATATACCTACATTAAGAATTCAAAGATTTATAGACTTACCTCCTAATACAAGACTAGTATTATTTATTCAACATTCATATTATAAAATATACTATTTTCATTATCTATTTGATGTGTAACTAATGACACGCAGGTCTTTGTATAAGTGTAGAAATTAGCTTAGGTTAATATTTTGTTATTATGTTACTTGGTTGTCATTACCCATATCAGTCTGATATAGTAATTAATTATTCAGCTTTATCTTAAAATCACAATAATTTATGAAATGTTTTGATAGTGAATTGTTCTATGCATTTTTCTTAATGTTCTAATTATTAAAAGTATCTACTTCCTTTGTATATTATGTATATATTACAGCCAATGTGCTATATTATTATATTTATGGATAATGTATTAATTTATGCATTAGCAATTTTAAAAAATTTTACCCCAGAAGAAAAGCTGTTCAAAATTATATAATGTGTACAGTTACAGGCTAAAATAGTTTTATCTCATGTTTCATTGCCAATAGGTATACCTATCTAATAAAATATGATTTATCTGTCATAATAATAATTTCATTATTTTACATGCAGTATAATCTTATTTCACCAATATCTAATCTATTGCATATACTAGTTTTAATTCATTGATATTCTAAAAATATTTTATGTGTAATAAATGAAATGAGTATAAGCAGGCGAAAATCCAATACTTAAAGTTGGGGAGGGCGAATAGAGTAGATCAAATTTAATATACTTTCATTTTTAATTAACTTTAAATAAGTCTTTTTATTAATGTCTATTTTATTCATAAGTATTTTTAGTGATAATTTTAAAATTTATGGGCCGGTGATCGCCCTTAGATCCACGCCTGAGTAAAGGTACATTTTCTGATATTTTTTGGTAATTGTTCATATAATTATTAATATATGTATTATATTTGTAGACAGTTAGCTTAGTTATTGTAATCTAATGGTTCATGTTTTAACTACAGAATGGATATATTCTTTTGTACAAATAGGTATCATTACTTACCCATTCAACACCTAGTGAATATTGTATATAATATTCATATAGATAGGAATTGAATAATCATTTCAAATGTCCATTATATACTTTATCAAAGTAGTATGACCAATGTATACACTATTGAATAAACCACATTACATAGGACATTATGTATGCATATACTTATGGATATATCATCAATAGCCTAGGCATGCACAGAAATGGGGCGTGCAGTGGCATAATCTTAGTAGAGCTTACTTAATCTTCTATAATCTAGTAAGATAAAATATTGTATATTATAATAGTTAAAGTTAAAGTTAAATTAATTTGATAATTTTTACCTTTTTAGATATTGTTGCAATGACAATAAAAAGACGAATACGGAATCTAAATTTCATATTATTGTTTAAAAATTTTAATATAGAAAGTAGATGCAATATAAGGGTACAATATAGGGTCAATATAAAGTAAATACAATTTTTTGCTGGGAGTTCAGCTGCACACCACGTGCCTTAGTATATATGATGGGTAGTATAATCAGTAATTTTTGTAGGTGAAAGAAAAGTAAAGGTATGAGATGATTTTTATTTTCTTTCAAAGTATCATAGAAAACATATTTCTACACCTACCTTAGTTAATAATAACTACAATATTATATCAACTTATAAAAAATTTATAAGAATGAATTTGCTTTTTTATGATGTAATATTTCATTTTTTGAAGTTAATTATTAAATATGTTGAATAATCCAGAAATCTATTAAAGATAATTTTGTGTTTGGGGGAAGAAGTTTTTTTTAAGTACCTCTCTCAAAATTAAAAGGATTTCAAGTATATTGTTTGCCAACTACTGGTATGAGTAAGATTTTAAAATTCTTCAAGAAATTGTTTAAAAATAAATGTTGATTGATACTTAAAAAAAATTTAAACTATTTAACTCACTAGTAAAATTAATTTTCGGCACACAGATGCAAATTAACTTTAGAAGAATCTAATATTTTTGTCTTGAATCAGTAAATATTTTGTAGGGAGTTCGAAGGGAAACATCTCTGTAAACTTTGGCATTAAGCTGATATAAACTTGCCTAAGTGATTAAATATAAAAAATATATTATTATATTTGATATTTTTATGCATAATAATTACTGTTCATTTATACACAAATAGTAATCCTAAATAGGAATTATTTATTGTTAATGCTTAATATTTTACCAACAGCACAGTATATAACATTTTTATATTCAATGGTACATTCATCCTGTTTATAAATCATTAGATACTCATTTCATTATAACTTGACACCATTATAACAAAGTTTCAATGAATAAATCCAATAAAAAAAAGTTCTGGGTTTTGCCCTGACTTAGCAGACATTTTAGTGTCAATACTTAAGTAATGATGCAGAACATTTTCAAAAGTCCTTAGTCAGGATATTTTTAAGCATTGAAAGTTAAAAATTGTAATTCCTGTATTTTACACTGAAGCGTATCTCAGAATCTGTTAACTATATAAATGATTTATTGTTTTTTTAAAATTCAATGCTCCTACTTTTAATATCTTTTCCTAGGTGAAAAGAATACCTGTGTTGTGAAGTATTTCTAGTTTATTTAGTTACCTTTAGATTTAAATTAACATTCAATTAACTTTATTTTGAAATTTTATATTTTTCATAAAATAGGATTAGAATTTGATAAGAAATTTCAACTAGGTAATGTAATAAAATGATTAATAGTCACATAATATTTATATTCACATTAAAATATAGTAAATGTGTATGATTTATTTATGTCATACATATATATATTCGTATTATAATTATTGTAAGACTGAATTTTTTCTCACACTCTTTTTGTAATGAAAATTATGAATTTCGAGGAAAAAGAAAATCCAGAAATAAACAACCAGCAGTACTGTACTATAATATAAATATAGTATGCTTATTGCTTATATGGATTTTATTTGAGTATTGGGTATTGTTTAAAAACAAAATGTATTATCTGTATGGTGATTCATTATACATAATATTTTTAATTTTAACATAATTGTTTGTAGTTAATAGGTATAATAGAACTTTCATGGTTCAAATCTGAAATGTGTATTTGAAAAAAATAAATTGATGAAGGGTTTCATTTTGTATATTAGAATATATTAATAAACCAGATTACCGAATTTCAACATTTGGGTATATAATTTTATTTTAAATTTGGAAATACACATTGAAGACCATAATTGTTTCATTTTTTAATCTGTATTATTTTCAATAAAGCATTATAACTTATAACTTATAAATGAACCATAATTAATTTTCTAATCATGAAAACACACTGTCTTTATATATTTTTTCTTACTAGATAACCATTTTAAACTGTATGTTGCAGTATTATGATTGATGTAGGTTGATTTTAGACATTAGTGTACTAGGTATTGAAAAATACCAGAATGTTATATTTATAATTTTAAGAATTTATGTTTGGTATTTTTATTTTTAAACTAAAGAAGACTTCAAACCTGTTTTCATATTTGATTTCCTTCCCATTTAGAAGCATATCAATTGAACTCACTAGACATGTTTACTATACAAATGTATGTTTTTTATTCTATAATGCAGAAGGACAAAGGCCCACTTATTTCTCGCAATTTTGATTATGGTGTGCAAAAAGTGTATTTAAAAAATTGTTTTTGGTGTGTTTATTATAACGTGCGAATAAATGGTAGAATGGTCTCACCTGGGTCGTTTCTTCAAGGCTTAATGGGGGTAACAGACTACGGTAAAAAATCCTGTAACTACCGATACATTAGCTTTTCTATTGTTAGAAAATATTAATCATTGGGCGTTGTATTATGTGTTTGAAAGCTAATGTTAAACGGCATGATGGTGAAAATAATGGTTTGGCATTATATATTATACTTGACGTTCTACCCAAATAAATATCTTTCGACATTATTCGTGTAGGTCTTAAGCTTGGATTCCGAAGAAAACTTTATGAAAAATTTTAATTTTGTGGAAACAATTATTGAACACTATAATTTATATAACAAATTTTTGATTTATTAATTTAGTTCATTATCTTTAACTTACGGTTAGCGTAATTATTGACTATAAAGTGTGTTATAAGTCTAGTAATCGCTGATGTTTTTTAAGATTAATTTGTTTATAGTAGATAAATTAAATAAGTAATGTGGATAAGCGTCAATGAAAATAATATGAAACTAAAATAGGTAACGTATAAAAATATACGAGTATTATACGTTAAAAAAAACCAGTCCAAAGTTTTGTTTAGGTTTTTAGCTACTCAGATAGAATTTTTTAATCACTTAATTAAATAATTGTGTATACTGTAGAAATTATAGTGTAAAAACCAAAGTACCAAACAGAACAGTTGGATTGATATTTTATGATCCTACTTATATACATCGTCTTATCTGTTGACGACCGTACTAAAAATGACAAGTAATTATTTTCAATTTTATCGAATTTAACAATGATAATAACCAACTGAAGTTGTTCTATGAAATTACATTTAATAATTTCGATTTGTATATGAACTCGTCTCAGTTAACTTAACAATGTTTATATTCAAACATTTTATAATGTTTTTAAAACTATTGTTTCGATCATGATTAAATTCATTAACTGTATAATTTTTTGTTTAAGATGTCGAAGTGCAAAAAGTTCGGGTAAGGTTTAAACGTTGTACGAGTGACTTGATAAAATACATTTTTTGATAACAGTATAGTGATGAATATCGGACAAATTCCCCCCCCCCCAGTCATTTTTCGGCTCATTTTTCTCCCCGGTTTTTTTTTAACTAGGATAATTTCTCACTTTAATCAAATATGATATAGTAGGTATTTTATTTGATTAGTGTTAGTAATGTTATTATTATATACATTATTACATTTAGTTAAAAAGTAGTGTTTACTGTTAGGTTTAGAATGTGTCTTAAGTGTAAGCATTGTTTTAAAATCTATATTCTATATGTATTAAACTTCCATGTCTAAGGACAGTATAAATTTCATTGAACAATAGGTATTCTATTACTCAAATATATTATGTTAGATATCAAATTCAATTATGTTTGGTAGTTACAAAATAATAATTTATGTGATGAATGAAATGTAAATGTAAACAATATGTGAGAACCTAATACCCAAATACTAATTGTTTTATTAAAGCTATTCAAATAAATCATGCCAGAGTATTGATACAAATTTAAATCCTTTAAATCCACCTTAAAATATTAAATCTATAAGTTATTAATTTACTATTTCATAAAAATTACTATATCATTCTATTTTATCGTCCTGGGGATATTACCTTACGATATCCAAATGAAATTTGCTAAATACTTAGTTTACCACTCAACTTAGAAATTGTAACTCTACAGCATTATTAGATATTTATTTTTATTGGGTATATCTGAGAAAAATGTTATTAAATTTCTATGCATATATTTGATTAACGCTTAATTTTTTTGTGTGGAAATGTTATTAACCCCAAGAGTATAAATGTGCATTAATTATAAATATTGATAATTATTTTTTTGTTGATATTATTTGTGGAAAATGTATTATTAGTATAACCATTGGAAAGTATGTAATCAATAACCTGACTCATACCTATTAAAAGTATGCCTCAACTGTGGCAAAATCAGTATATATTCAACTTTTAAATTAGATTAAAAATTAAGTTTACAAACACAAATAATTTATTAAAACATTTTCCAGATCCCCCAAAGTTGTTTGTTTTCAAACTTAAGCCCAAGTAAATTTAATGACAATAAGTGATACTATGACATTATCAGTGAGAAGGATCCTCATATTTAAAATACCTTTATTTAAATATAAGTGATATTATAATTTGAAAATGAAAGAAGATATTATGTGGAAATATATCAGTTACACATTTAAATGTTTATTTTTAATTTGTTGACTAAATCGGAGATAGGGAGATAAATGTGAGGACTTACTTTTTGGGTGACAAATCAATCAACTTGTAATGTCAAGTGCTGTCTTATTTATTTAAAATTAATTTTTATTAACTATGAGCATGCCCATATTCTACTTTCAACTTCTAAATTTATTGTGCTTTTGTATAGATTGTTTATGTTAACAAAAAAAATTATGTTGGTTTGATTCAATTAGATAGTAAAACATAGTTTGTTTTCATTTAAATTTTAATTAATCAAAGAAATAATAAATCAAGTATAAAAATAATAATAAAAAAAATAAATAAAAAAAAGATAATGTAAACTATACAATATAATAATGTATATTTAAGCAACTCAATAAATCTATTGATACAATTTTTTTTATGTGTTTTGATAATGTTACTCAATAGTAATTTTACGTAATTATTCCATTTTGTTTGTTTTAGATGTTGCTACTGAAAAAGATATCTCGATTGCAGAACAAGATGATCTTCAAGCCAAAGAAAAAGAGAAGAAACTCGGACATAGGCGAGTGGGAGTTGATGGTGAAATCACTTATAAGAAAATTCAAACTGGTCAAATTATGGGTTCTATTCAGTTGGGCATACAACATGCAGTAGGAGGTCTTGCCTCCAAACCCGAACGTGATTTGCTTATGCAAGATTTTATGACAGTTGAAACAACTGTGTTTCCAAGTGATGGCACTAATCATACTCCAGCTCACCATTTTCCAGAGTTTATTTTCAAAACTTATGCCCCAATTGCGTTCCGATATTTTAGAGACTTATTTGGAATTCAGCCAGATGATTATCTTATATCGTTTTGTAATTCACCGCTTCGTGAGCTGTCCAACCCAGGTGCTAGTGGATCAATATTTTACCTCACGCGGGATGATGAATTCATTATGAAAACTGTACAGCACAAGGAAGGTGAATTCTTACAAAAACTGCTTCCTGGGTACTATATGAATTTAAACCAGAACCCCAGAACATTGTTGCCAAAATTTTTCGGTCTTTATTGTTATCAATGCAATTCTAAAAATATTAGATTAGTAGCTATGAACAATTTACTACCTTCTAACATTAAAATGCATCAAAAGTATGATCTGAAAGGTTCAACTTATAAAAGGAAAGCTTCCAAAGATGAAAGACAAAAGTCTTCACCGACATATAAAGATCTTGACTTCAAAGAGCATCATCCAGATGGAATTTTTTTGGAGCCTGACACACACTCGGCTCTTCTTAAGACTATGCAAAGAGATTGTAGAGTTCTAGAAAGTTTTAAAATAATGGACTACAGTCTTTTAGTTGGTGTACATAATGTAGACCTTGCTCAGAGAGAGAAAGAAGAGCGACGTGTGGCACGGTTGCGAAAAGCTGTAGAAAATGACGCAGATACTTTATCAGAAACATCTACTTTAAGTCGAACAGCTGAAGCTAATCGGCAACGTTTAATGGCTCATTCAACAGCAATGGAAAGTATCCAAGCAGATACTGGAACGTCTTCTGATGAAGATAGTGCTTCACCAAGAGGAGGCATTCCAGCTCGAAGTGGAAGTGGGGATAGTTTATTACTGTTTGTCGGAATTATTGATATATTACAAAGTTATCGTCTGAAGAAAAAACTAGAGCATACATTCAAAGCTATTATACATGATGGAGATACTGTTTCTGTGCACAGGCCTGATTTTTATGCAACTAGATTTTTGGATTTTATGACCAAGTATGTGAAATATATATATTTATACATTTTTATGTTTGTTATTTTTAAAATATTTTTATTTTAGATCTGTGTTCAAGAAACTTTTGTGTCCTCTGAAACGATCACCTTCTAAACGTCGAAGTATGTCGCGTACACGTACACGTGATCAAACTGATCCGGAAGGTACATTTTCCACTTGTTCAACACCACCTCCAGCATTTGAGGATGCTATTCGCCGTGAATTCGTTAATGACAAACGATCCAGTATGACTCGTATACGCCGTCCTTCCCCAGGTCTACGTACTGATGGTCCTGGCTCGTCGCACGCCGGCGAGAGTAAGTCATCTACATTGAGTGTAGGATCAGGCAGTACTACATCTGGCATCGGGGGTTCAGCAGGCAGACATTCTGTGGAAGCTACATGGACAGAAGGCACACCTAGCTACACGGAATCATCTAGCAGTGCTGATATGGCTTCAGACACTATACAAATGGCTGTTTTGGGGGGTGACCTTAAATCTTTAGAAATGACTCGTTTATAAGTTATAGAATGTTACTTATAGTCTAATCGGAATGTATTTAATTGAATTAAAACCTTATTAGTTATTAGATTAAATTGATCCTGAGTAGTTGGCATACCAAGTTTTTATTGAATATTATTAGCAATATTTCATACGTTTTTTTTTTTTTTTTAATAGAAATTAGGATTTAAATAATATTTCTCCCATTTCGGAATGCACTTTTGATGATTGTTTAATCAGAATCAGAACAGTATTATTGTGTTACTGCTCATTTGGTGTAAGTTATTAGATAGTATCGGTGTGCAAATATAAGTTTTAATGTGATTAAAAATCTTGCCATGTTCGAACAAAGATCTGCTAAAAATGATAAGATTCCGATTGGACTGTCAATTCTGATATAAAAATATTTTTTTGTTAATTTTTTTTTTATAATTTTTTAAGCTGCTGAGCCCCTTTTGTTGGATCTCTTTATAATAAGGCCAAAAATAAAATATAATTATCAAAGAAAAATTTTAATGCTTGTGATTGTTTATAAATAGCATGTTTAATAAGCACCAGCACAACGTTTTCATTCAAAATTTTAAAATTGAAAAAAAATTGTTACATTTTTATTAATTATTATTACTATTTATACATAATTGATAAAAAGAATTCAATATTCTACATATTAATATTGTTTATTATAGATGGTACCACTTTGGTTGAGAACCGCTTGCTGCGGATGAAAAACAATGTGATGGTTCGTGTATTTAGGTTAAAGCAAACTGAAAAATAACCTATTTTAATTTAAAATGATTAATTATAAACAAATGTTATTTATTACTATTATTACTACTATTATTATAATAATTATTATTATTGATTACGCATACGTAATAACATAAGTATACCTAAATGAATATAACATTTTCCATTGTGTTCGTTACAACCACCTAATCGGATTTAGTACTACAGTATTCATAATTTTAGACTCGTGTATGATCTTTTGAGAATTAAATGTTTTCAAAAAAATAAAAATTTAAAAAAAAATTACTTTTAATTTTTATTACAGAATCTGGAAATTGTTTCCTGTGGTTTACTAGACATTGTATGATGAGAACATATTCAGATAGTTTTTCAGCATCATTGGATGGAAATTCAATGATAAATATGAACAAATTTCTTTAAGTTAAAATGTTAACTGCCAGATATGGTTTGTCTATTTTAGTATTTATTTAATTGTTTGTGGTATTATCTGGTTACTGTTGGCTTGATGTTGATCTCATTTGTTTTTAAAGACTGATTTGAAAAAAATTGTATTCATTTGTTATCATCAGTATTTAATCAACTGTATTTGTGAATTTTATTTTATGTTTGATTTACTGATTTATGTGGTCCAATAATGTTATTATTTATTGTTGTTTTCATTGAATTGAATTCGCAAACAATACTGAGTTGCTAAATTCTTTAAAAAAGATTGTTTTGAAGAACATTCATGTTATGGCTTGATAAATTTAATAAGATTTATTGTGTATATTACACACAAATCATAAAACAAATTGAAATGTGCCACCTAGGTGTCTTATTTGAATCAAAAGGTAAGTGCTATATATAAAGTTTGATTGAAGGAAATTCATTATATTTTAAGAGTAAGTGTTAAATTTCATGGGAAAATAATTTTAGTTATGAGTTACATGAAATTAATATTTTTAATTTAAAATTCATTATCTATTGATTATTAATTACTTTTGTTTTATTGTTCTTTCGTTTTTTTTCTTTTGTTAACGGAGTAATAAATTGTTCATAAGTGTTTCTTTTTTATATTGTTAAAGGTTTTCATACTAAACATATTAAATAACAAATTTAAATTATTCGAATGTTTGAATTTTGTATTATTTTTTGAACTCGTAAAAATACTATGCATGATATAAACAAGGTTGCTTTCTTTTTAGACTCAATTTATTACTCGAGTCAGAATTCTCAAAAAATGTATAAAAAAATGCAAAGTAAGTCAGCTTAATACTTATTATATGAAAAAATTCCATAATAATATAAATGAGTTGATCTACCATTGATTGTGCATAGATTTAAATATTTATGATTTATAATTATTCGCCTTATATTCATATTAGAAGGTAATGTTAATGCTTATTTGATTTTCAAGTTGAGGTCTTCATGAAATTAAGATATCCAATTACAAACAATGCAGGAAATATTATTGTGATGATTTATACATTTTAGTTTTGATATAATATCTCTACTGTGCCAAATTTCATGGTCAATGAGATATGAATAATACTAATTAATCAAAAAGTGTGGTATTTACACTTATTCTACTTTATGAATCTTTAATATGTATTATATAAATTATATAATTTTAAATTATAATTATACGCTGCTTAGTCAGGTATTTAATAATATTTTTTTTAACCATTATTGATTTAAATATTAATATTTGGTATGTGGTTATAATTATTGAACTTTTTCAGCTATAAGATCGTTAGCAGGGTAATGTAAGTCTTACAATGGTGTAGCCTGAATTTTGGATTTGGGGAGACTAAGCTTAAAAAAATATTTAATTGTTTATTGTAAGCAAATTATAATTTATCTCCAGTTTAACTTTTTTAATAACTATAATATATTTTTAAATATATTTAATTGATTATGATGAAGAACTAAAAAACAAATATCTATTATAATAGTGTCAATAAAGCAAAAATACTTAAAAACATTACTTTAAACTTAATGCATTTGTATATTTCTTAGTGAGCTTCCTGCATTTGGTACAGTGTTAATAGAAAAAAAAAACCAATGTAAAACTATATAATAGATCATTCACTTCACTTAGAATCTAATCAATCTGGCATGCTTAAAACATGGTAGGTATTTAAAGTGTAATTCCAACTTCAAAGGCGTGTAAAAATAATTTATTCTTTATGAAACTTGAAACATAGATAGGAACATATCAGGAAAATCTGTTGGTTAAATAAAATGTTTACAGAATTTATAATTCCAAATTTGATATAAGTTTTATTGAAAAATATTACTGATTTACTTGTAAATGATTTTTGTCAAAATTCTAATTTTAAACACATAAAAAAAAACCTTGACTATGGATTATGAAATTTTTTTCAGTACCTACCTACTATTGAGTACTTATATGAATAAAATATTATTGAAATTTCAAGTTTTGTTTCAAGTCAATTATGTAATTTTTTTAGGTACCTACCTAATTACTTACATAAAATGAAACATTTTCAATAATTTTAAAGCTATAACTAGGCAGCTTGAAAGTGGTAAATTTTTTTTCTATAAGAGTATTGTTAACATTTAATGAAAACGTCAAGTGTAGAGCACCATTATTTTTGGATTTATGGCCAAATATAAAAATCAGTTTTATGAAAAATCTAAAAAAAGGTTTCCAAAGTCTTATATATCCTAAGTAAATCCTAAGTTATAAGTCATACTTATATCTAGTCTTTTTTATTAATAAAAATGTTAAATGCCTAGAAAATAAAGAAAATACCTTAAATAGGTACACATTGAATTAAAATACCTAGGTAGTTGATTTAACTAAAAATACATTATAGATAAGGAAATTGTTAAATTATTATGATTTTGTTCTTAAATTTAAATAACTAATTGTTAAGCCTACAAATAATGTTAACACAAAGGAATTGAATATAATTAGGAAACTTTTTTCTAGTGTCTATAAATCAAGTGATATTAGTCACTTTGACAAATGTACCAACCTGCTATTGATAATTCCTTATATTTAATTTAAAATCAATTAATATTTCTGGAATGAATATTTTCAATGAATTATGGTCTACTAAGTTAAATTTATCTATATAGTGAGGCTTATGGCGTTTCAGCTAGATGGAAACTGCATTTATTTCAACATCTATTACAACCTTTATATTTAAATTTAATAAATCATTTCAAACAAGTGTAGGTAGTTCCAGATAAATAGAAAGTGTCTTATGTGACATCAGTTTAAAAAAAAGGTAATACATCTTACGACTTACGTGACATCAAATGTAATGGTAAATACAATAAGCACAGGGTTAACTTTCATCTTTGTAATGTTTAGTACTTAGGATAATTCTGATTAAATATTTTCATAATTATACCCGGTATAAAGTCTGACTTCGTACTTGTGGTTTCTTGAATTCATTTTAAAATTCGATTCTTGTGTAACATCGCAAAACATATTGTATGGGATTGTGTACGATTACAAGTGTTTTCAGATAAGTATACTTAACATCATGCAGAGTCGTACACTTACGGTTAAAACAACATTCGGTGCATGCATACAGTTTATTTGTGTACATTAATCGTGTTATACGAGCACACGTCAATCCAGCAGCTTCACATTTTTAGAAATACCCATTGTTTTAAATTATGGATGGCAAATTAATTTGTTTGTGTTTCATTTTTGTGACCAATTTCACATCCAAAGGAAATGGACGCAAAGGTCTGTCAATTATTAAGTTTAGAAATGTATAATTTTTTTATCTGATTTATGAGAATTATCATATATATTATTTTTTTCCAATGATAGGTACTTCTAATATTGTGATAAAATGTAGTATGAATTCTTTACTAAACACTGATTAAAAAAAAAAAAAAATTAAAGGTTAAGTATCATCTTGTAATCCAGCGATTATTTTTCATGAAAAACCGAGAATCACATGACGAATTCACAAAGAGTAATTGATAAAAATTCTATTAATGGCAGCTTAAAAAATACGTAGAAAAAAATCAATGAGATATCAGAGACGGAAGTTCTGTCTTCGTACTTTCGGGCTTCGGACCAAATATGAGCAATGAGTGATTTAACTATTAGGTAACAATTTTGGTCAATGATTAAAGATAATGTGAGTGTAGGTATACTGCATTAATATTTTACTGTTTTTAGTTAAAATTATCGTTAGGTATTTTTTATTTATTAAAACCTAATAGCATCTAATCAAAGATTATTTCTACCAAAAGATTTTGTTTTATGTCATAAAATTGATCAAATTTAGATTTATCAATTACTTATTACACATGTGTTTCAATCTCGAAAATTAGGTACCTAGTTAACTATTTAAGAATCCAAAAAAGCATTTAAATTAGAAATTTTATTTCTGTGTATGACATATAGTTTTACTCACAATTGTTTTATTGAAGAAATTATTCATAATTTAAAATCCAATACATCCGATCATTGGTTGTATTTTTTAAGAAGAGCAAAGTACTATCTCCATTTGAGTGAAAATATTATAAAAGACAAAAAATAGGACTAAAATAATTTTCATAGTTTTTTGAATAATTTTAATCGAATTTTTCATCAACATTTTTAATCATAGTAAAAAATATAATTTAATATACCTAAAATAGTATCTAATATGTATTTAATATTATTTATATTTTTATAAATAAGTTACGAAACTAATTCAACATTTTAAATTAAAAAAAAAAATAATAATAAAAATAGTAGTTACTTAATAAATTAAAAGTTTTTATAATGTTCTCAAATACTTTATTTCTATACTCAATTTTCTTAAAACTTTTTTTATTCATATTGATGATTATTTTTCGGATCGCATGTCTACACATTTTAATTTGTCTTCTTTTTCCAAAAATCTAATAATTTGGGGTATATTGTGTGTATTGTACCAACATAATATAAAAATATTTGTATCTTTATAAGATTGGCTAAAAACAGGACAAAAAGCGTCATGAGAGACATTCGTCTGGACAACAGGACACGTAATCCTGTAAAAAACACGACGTCTGGTCACCCTAATCTACATTGTTTTCAAATAATAATTATCAAATATCAACAACTTATTATTTTAGAGGAAATGTTCAACGAAAATTGTATTAAAATCATGTTTGATTTTAAAAACAAAATTGCGCTGTTCGTTTCTATTAGATAAAAACTTTAAAGCACCTGATATAATAAGATTTATGTATTTAGCCTTGAAGTAGAAGAAGAGCTTCGAAATTTCTGTCAAGTCTGTGTAAAAAGATTGTTGATGTTTGATGAATATTTTATTAGTATAACTTCCACATTTGTGTAGACCTGTATTGGTGATCAAATAACTTAAACCATTGAATTTTAGACATTATTATTGTTTTTTATGGCGTTATTACTAAAGAATTTATACAAACATTATTTTGAACTCCAGAAACCAAAAGATAAAATTAGTTTATACATGTATTCCGTTGATGCAAAATAATTTCAAACAATAAATAAAAGAAACAATAACATTATTAGGATCAAGAAGGTAGTCTTATACTTCAGATTTCTTAATTTAATATTAATGCCATTTCAAATGTGAATAAAAATGTACGGTTGAAATAATATATCAGTTCAAACCTGAAATGTTTATTTTAAAAGTTTTGAAATGATCAAATGGTGAAAAATTAAGAGAAATAATATTTGGATGTTAAGTAAAGCACTGCATAATGTCTAGTCTTTTATCCATATGTGTATGATCATTTTTTATTGATAAATAGCTATGAACAATTTTATTATAATAATATCAAACTCAATAGTAAATTTGAAATAGAACAAGAAAAATAAATAAACACACGTAATTGTAGAATATACAAACACATAGTGATATTAATACTTCATTATTTATTTACTTATCGCATCAAGGTATACGTAATGCACAGTAAAAATGTTACTTATTTAATTATTTTTGTTTATCGTAAAAAGATGATCTCCAGTCTAACGAAAAAGAGAAACTCGGACACAGACAAGTGGGAAATGATGGTGTGGTCACATACAAGACCATCAGAACTGATCATATTATTGGTTCTGTTCAACTGGGTATACAATACGCAATGAAAAATACAGGTACTAAATCTGGATGTGATGTGGTGATGCCTGATTTCATGACAGCTGAAATAATTGTATTTTCGAAAAATGGCTTTGGTCGAACTCCAAATCACAGCTTTCCAGAATTCACGTTCCAATTGTATGCCCCAATCATATTTGACCGTTTTAGAAATCTATACAGAATTGAGCAAAATAATTATAAAAAATCGTTTTGTAAGCCGCTTCGTGAGCTGTCCAACCCTGGTGCTAGTGGATCAATATTTTACATTACGCGTGATGATAAATTCATTATGAAAACTGTAACTAAGAAGGATAATGACTTCTTACAGAAACTACTTCCTGGATATTATATGAATCTACATCAGAATCCAAGTACATTGTTGCCGAAATTTTTTGGTCTTTATCGATATCAATGCAATTCAATCGAATTAACGAGTTCTACTAGCGAGATAGATAAAAATAATATTTATTTAGTAGGTATGAACAATTTGCTCCCTTCCAATATAAAAATACATAAAAAGTATGATCTGAAAGGTTCAATTCATAAGAGAAAAGCTTCAGAAAATGAAAAAAAAAAGAGAAACCAACGTTTAAAGATCTAGACTTCTTAGAACACCACCCAGATGGCATTTTATTGAATCCAAGCACTTACGAAAAACTAGTTGATATTTTAGAAAGAGATTGTAACGTTTTAAAGAGTTCTAAAATTATGGACTACAGTCTTTTAATGGGTGTGCATAATGTAGACCGTGCTGAGGAAGAGAAAAAAAATCAAAGTGAGATGCAATCACTTGACGCTGTAGAAAAAGACGCTTTACCTAAAGAAAGCATTGCTCAGGACGAAGAAGAATCATCTAAATCTGTAGACAATGACGTTTTACCATTGAGAGGCCTCCGTGCTTTAAGTGAAAGTGGTGAAAGACTATTGCTGTTTATCGGCATTATTGATGTATTACAAAGTTATAATTTTAAGAAAAAAGTGGAACATATGTACAAAGCTACCATATATGATGGTGATACAGTCTCCGTTAATAAGCCTGATTTTTATGCATCTAGATTTTTGGACTTTATGACCAAGTATGTGAAATGTGTTTGTTAATTTATGTGTTTGCTATTTACCTGTATAGTTTTTCTTTCCCATAGAAAAGTGTTCAAGATAGGCGTGTTCAAATCGAATCATTGGCTTTCGGAATTTGAAGATGATATACCAGATGTGCGTAACACGTGTACTGATTGTCCTGGCTCGTTGCACGCTAGCAAGGGTAAGTCATCTACACTGAGTGTAGGACCGAAAGTATTACTCATTGACAGAATGGACATTTATTATTTAAAATTATATCACCTTCTATTCATGTTAGGAAATAATTGTATGTACTATTTTATTTTAAAAGTTACGGTTCTAGGCTACATCAAGCATTTCTGGTTCAAATGGCAAACTACCTATATAGTATAACTATAGTGACAGACAATAATAATAGTATGCTCAATACTGGTGTAAATTCTAGTATCGATGTATAAAATATTTTATTTTGTTTAAATTGATTAAGTACCTACATCTGTACATAAATAAAATCTGAAAAATTCTAAAAATTAAATTAAGTAGGTAGGTACCTATAGTTGATACAAGATGATATAAATTTCAAGAATGTTTCGTATATTAAATTTATAAATCTGTTTTATATACCTGTTGTTAAAAAATGAAAATAATGCATTAATAAAAAAAAAAAAATGCTTGTATCTTTATATTATATTAATGTGTTGTAAAATATAATTTGATCTGACCAATTTAATTTACAACATTTAATGGTTGTTATTTATTCAAATTTTGGAGACTGTCAATAAAGAAAATAATTAAATTATTTTAAATATATCGTATCTATTGTTCTTAATAATGCTTGAGAGTTATGATAAATTAACGTAAAATTTTTCATTCTATTATTTTGGAGTCAGTTTATTTTTTGTATTTGATTCATATTGTAAATGCAATATGATGCAATATACTACTAAACCTTTTGAAATTATTATCTTTTAGATAATTTAGATATAATTATTTAATCATAATTTTACTTCATAATAATTTTTTGTTTTTTCGTTGTTGTTAGGTACTGATAAAGATAATACAGGTGCAATAAAAGATGATTTGTATTCCAAAAAAAAAAAGAGTAAAATCGGACATAGACGAGTGGGAAGTGATGGTGTAGTCACTTACAAGAATATTTCAACTGATCAAATTATGGGTTCTGTTCAATTAGGCATAAGCCACGTAATAGAGTCTTTTGGTAATGAATCCGAACGAGATTTGCTTATGTCAGATTTTGTGGCAGTTGAAATATTTGTGCTACCGCGCAGTGGTGCTGATAACACCCCGCATTACAATTTTCCAGAGTTTACGTTCAAATCGCATGCACCATTTGCATTCCACCATTTTAGAAAATCATACTTAATTCAGCCTGACGATTATCAGAAATCGTTTTGTTTATCACCACTCCGAGAGCTGTCTAATCCCGGTGCTAGTGGGTCAATATTTTACATCACTCATGATGATAAGTTCATTATGAAAACTGTGCAGAATCAAGAAAGTACGTTCTTAAAGAAATTACTTTATGGATATTATTGGAATTTAAATCAGAATCCAAAAACATATTTGCCGAAATTTTTCGGTCATTACATTTATGAATGCGATTCAAACAACGTTTGGACGAAATCTTTTGGCGGAAAAAATAAAAAAAAAATGAAATTAATAGTTATGAACAATTTACTTCCTTCTAACATAGAAATACATGAAAAGTATGATCTAAAAGGATCAACTTATAACAGAAAAGCTTCAGAAAAAGAAAAAAGGAAAGAGAGACCAACATATAAAGATCTAGACTTTAAAGAAAAACATCCACATGGATTTTTTTTGGATCCAGATGTATATACAGAATTGATTGAAACTTTGCAAAAAGATTGTAGAGTTTTAAAAAGTTTTGAAATAATGGATTATAGTCTTTTGATGGGTGTGCACTATTTAAACCGCGACGAGAAAACGAAAAAAACGCCAAATTTTCAGCAAATAAATGATAGTGTAGATGAAAAAAATGGCGGTTTACTGTCAATAAGTGACATTCCTGCTTGGAAAGTGGAAAATGGAGAGCGGAAAAAAATATTACTGTTCATTGGAATCATTGATATATTACAAAGATATGGTTTGAAGAAAAAACTAGAGCATACGTATAAAGCATTCATACATGATGGAGGGACTGTTTCTGTTCATAGGCCTGATTTCTATGCAACCAGATTTTTGGATTTCATGTCTGGGTATATTAAATGTATTCGTTTGTTATTTTTATGTGTTTGTCATTTTTATACTTTTTTCAATTTTAGATTTGTGTTCAAGAAACATTTACATTCTGTGAAACCATCGTCCACGCCTGAGCAAATGAGTGTTTGCAATCTCGATAATTGGCAAAAGCAGACATGGTTGCAAGACATAGACTTACCATGGTTGTAAAGTCGAAAAATGTCGAGATATGTATCTAAGAAAATATCAAATTCACGTATAATCAATGAATATTTTTATTTTTAGAGATAGTGCTTTAGAGTAATGTTGTGAGTAAATGTGTTGAAATTATCCCAAAAAAAAAATATTTAAAAAAAGTAAAAATGCTAAACTCACAAACAGAATCATGTAAATCTTATCTATGAAAAAAATCCAGTCCACAAAATTATCTTATTTGAACATTTTCTAAGCTTTAAATGTACACAGTTCTTCTTCTACATTACATTTTAAATCTACACAACTTTATTAATATGTTAAATAAAATAAAATAATGATATATGATTTTAATCATAAATCTAAAGACTTTATTTAATTAACTCCTACTTTATTTATTCTGTTGAAAATTATTATTGAAATGATAAAATATGAGCAAGATGCAAAAAAAAGACACGAAGGCGGTAAAAATTGTCTAAGTATAAATAGAGTATTCATAGATACAATAATATTCAGCATTTTTTTTTTTCAATTTTTTCCTTAATCCTGGTACAATTTATAAAATCTTGAATTTGTTGTTCTCGTTCTTGTTGAATGTTTAATTTTGCTAATTGCTCATATTATAGTCATGCATTTCGATAAAGACATAGTATGTGCACATTATATGTGAATACATATAAAAATGAACACGTTCCACAATATGAATCAAACTTTTTGATGATGAAATGTATTTAATTTTTAATCAAAATTTTATTTTTGGTTTGATTTATACATTTTGGCGAATGTTACATAAAATTGAAAATTATTTTAAATAAATGATTATTATATATAATAATTAAATAAATGTTGTTTTGATATTTACTTTTAAAACCTGTTTGATTTGTATTACACAACATTTTTTATAATACAGAATAAATCATATTTTATTTGTTTATTGTCTTTGATAGTTCTCAGATATTTGGCATAATAATTCAATTTTAAAACACTTGAAAAAATATTCTTACGTGTTTTCTTAAACAATCAAAATGCACGTATATATATATATATACATATAATTATTTCTTAAAATAGATACAAATCAACACACTATAACGTAATTAAAAAGCTTATACGAAATTAATCTACATGTTGTTCAAGGTTATAAATGTCATAAATTGAGGCGAAGACCAGTGGGACCTTAAACACAATTTTCATTCAAAGCTCAGTAAATGAAAATTGCGTTTCTTATATTTAACGGTTATGAAACTATTGCACTATTGCACCTTTTATAGTTTTTACCTGCCGGTATGAAATTATTTTTTAGATTTCTAATTCGGTGTATTTATTTATTATACGTGACATACATATGGTATATATTATATATTAAGTATTTCGTCTTAGGTGACGTGGTGCACGTGGTCCACTTACGGCGTGGTAGTGATCTATATGAATGTTCAAACACTAAATCACACACTTTGGTTTTGTTGGAAAAATAGAAAAAAAGTCTTAATTGTGACCAAATGTCCAATTGCGACACTAAGTGTGTATACCTATATGCAAACGAATATAATGGCGACAATCAAAATTTGCAAAAAGTGAACAGACAAACCGAAAAACTATAGGGGCGAAATGGGTGTAACAGTTGACCCGTTTTCCGTTCAACGATCTTAAGAAAAAAATGAAATGCTCAGGCTAGTGCGTTACCAATTTTTCAGTCAACTTTCCCTCCTCTACCCGGATCGCGAAGTAGATGGGAAATTGTCAGTGCGATATTGTGTGATATGTTAGTATAATGCTACGTGGCCCGTGATGTTTGTGTATGCGCTATACTTACGACACCGTGGCATCATAGGTATTGTTAGGGGTTTGTATCGACTACACTATTTACAGGGTGTAAAAGATCGCTGGCCACGCCAACTGGCTTTGCTCGTCGCATCAAGCCACGCTTCGATGAAGCGCCTTTCGTCTGGATGGGGCTTCATCTCAAATAAAGCCAAAATACTTGCACACACTGATAGCTGTGAATAATTTGTCATTGCGTGTCGTCACCACAGCTTTATAGTTATACAAGGACAGCGAAATAATTGAATTAAATTAGTCGATGTTAAATTCGTACAAGTGTTTTTATATCTGAACAAATAGTAATCTATTAGAAAACTGCATGTTAAACTTGTAATATTCAATGTTTAGACTACTTTAAAATAATGACTTCATTCGATTAAAAACTAGTGATATCAATATTGTTATTGATAACGTATATGTTTAGAATAACAGCACTATTAAAAATCGATAAACGACAAATAAAATATGTAATCCGTGCAACTTTCAAAACTATTTAATTATGACGTCATTATATTAATAAGTTCTTCATGTGAAATTCGTTCAACGACTTTACAAACACGAGTATCTGTCTATATTAAATCAGCTGAATGTATTTGTACAGTGTGCGAATACTAACTAGACATCGAGTTGGATAAAAATTACGATGAACATAACGTTTACTGCGAGTGTTGGGATGATTAATACTCAGGATGACTCGTATTCGATATTTTCGTATTTACCGCCGGAATAGTGACTTATGTCTTACACGTCCAAATGATATTTCGTAATATTAACAATTCGTGTATTGAGTCAAGGTGAGTCAAGGTCCCACAAACGTGATGTGCTTCTCCTAGACGATTTTTACCCGAGAATTCAATCGCTCACATCTGTGTTTTATTAGCACATTATTTGCATTGCAAATAATTGCGTTAGGCAATGAAATTGTTCTTTATAAAACAAGACATAATTAATCTTACGAAAAAAACAAGATTTGAATATCAAATCAACAAAAATAATTTATAAATTCAGTCCATCCGGAGACTCCGGGAAAGTCAATCGACGTCATAACGAGCTATCTCAAGCCCTGGATCAGTCCGTAAATCAGTCGTATCAAATCACTTTGAGTTATGATTCCAAATTGATGAATTTGTGAATTATGTTTTAATTATACAATGTTTATTTCTAAAGAGCTAATAAAAATTGACAAACATTAAAGGGCTTAAATATACTTTAGTCCGAACTCAATCTATGGTCATTAACTAGTTACAAGACGGTGGCACGTAACTATTATAACGTACCTACGGTTTCTTAAATTGGTATTAAAATTTGATTTTTCGGCAACATCGCAAAACAAACTGTGTGAGATTGTGAACAGTTAACACGAGTGTTTGCGATACGCAATAACCGTCTTTCGGAGTCCTAAAATCAACTATTAAAATAGTATGTGAGATGTATGCAGTTTGTACGCATAAATCTATCGTGTTATACGCGTCAATCTAAGAGCACAACAATTTTTGAAAATCCATTATTTTAAATCATGGATGGTAAATTACTTTGTTTATTGTGTTTCATTTGTATGATCAATTACACTTCAACAGGAATTGAAAAAGTTCAGTCAATATGATCATTTTATATACGTGTTATTAATCTGTCTTATCAAAATTATTATTGATGTGGATATTTTTATTTATTTATTTTTTTTAAATACCTACTTATAATAAAATTCAAATTAAATTCCGCACTAAAAACATGTGTGTGATTTAGTATACACATACTAGACGAGAATACTTATTAATTTTACACAGTAGTGATAAAAAAGGGAGTAGGTAGTTAAATTGAAAAATAAAATGCAAAACTGACATAATTGTTTTCATACGTTTTTCAGCCAATTTTTGTAATTTACATGTTTGGCAAACTTCAATTTCACTCACAGAAGTCGCAAAACTTGATCTTGATACACTATTTATCACTACTATAAATTTATAAGTTAGCAAGAGTTTAGACCCTCATATTCAAATATTGGGAACGTTATAACTTATGTGTGAAATACAATTTATAAGTACGTATAATTAGGGCATATTTCAGTGCCGTTATGAGTTGGTTATTTTATTTGTTTTACTATAATATCTATAAGATAATATTTGTGCGACTAGAGTGAAGATCCACTTAAAACTTATTGAAAAAATAATAATTTGTTATGTTGTACTTAATACAATTTTTTTTATTTTTTTCAAATGCCTAAAATATTTTTTTTTCGAAAATTGTTTTTGAAAACATAGTGATGGAGAAAATTCCAAAAATAAAAAGACACGAAGACGTCAAAATTATGAAAATAAATGAAATATTCATAGATTAAATAACATTAAGTTGAAAATTTTTCAGTTATTTTTTTAAATTCCCGGTGTTTTTTATAAAAATCTTGAAATTGTTTAACATAATATAATATATTGATCATATATGAAACAGTAATTCACTTCGATAAATATATATTTACTTTTTTATGTAAAATTAAACATATTTCCAGTTATGAAAAAAAAAACTTTTGATAAAATAAAGATTCGTAAATTTTAAATTGAAAGTATTTAATTTGAATTTTAGAATTGATTAATTTGTAAATGATTTGTAAATACTGATAGTTATTACTCAAAATACGAAAATAATTAAAAAAAAAAAAATAATAATAATAAAGTTGATTGAATACTTACTTTTAAAATGATCTGATAGGTTTAACTCATCAAATGACCGTTTCAAAAAATCACAGAAAAAATCTCCACCAACATATAACTTATAACACCAATAAATAACTTAAAATTTAAGAAATCTACACTTAAAAAAAAATATTCAGATCTCATTTTTTGGTAGCCAAACAAATTCAAAAAATCAGTTTATATTATTTTGCGAAAAATCGTAGATTTCTAAAAAGTTCTAAAGTTAAGGATTACAGTATTTTTATATGTATTGACTGCATTGTTGGTTGGGTGTAGAAGATCGCTCATTACGCCTACTGGCTCCACTTGGCAGTACGGTTCGGGAAGATAAGAATACGCCTTTCGAGTATGCAAAATATCACCCAGATGTAAACCCGTGTAAACACGATAGAACTGATACTGTAAAATCGTTAGATTAGTAAAATCGTAGGATAGTGGTTTGTGTAGGAACTAAGAACCCCGCTGCGTAAAACCGATAAAAATCAGGTCTAAAATATGTGTTTGTTATTTTACACTTTTTTTAGTAATGCCGTCAAATCACAATGTTCTTTTTTTCGTCGTCTTTTTACACCGTATTTAAATTGCGTTATAATTTTATTTTCACCTGATTTCGACATTTCATAATGTTTTAAAAGAAATAAAAGTCGCTATTTCACATGAAAATAATCTATGTAGTCAAAATTCTAACTTTTAAGTCTTATAAAAAACAAATTGACGAATGATTTTTTTTTTCAGTGCAGTTATGCTCTAGTTTTCCTCTACAAGTCCCGTCCTCTAGCCGTCGTCGTCGTAGTCGAAATTCGTGCGTGAGGTGTTTGTCGGATTGTATACGCACCACAAGACACGGCGCTCATGCGTATCGGCAGTTGCCTATGTCTGATAATTCAGGTGTATATGTCGAATAAAGTGTTTCGTATTGGAATAAGTTATAAGTTATAACCGATCGGTCCCTCGATAATCGATAATCGATATGTATAGTTCCATCAGACAGAAATGAAGTATACCCAGGAGAGTTTACAGTTCATTAAGATTAAGAGAGTTTACGATCATCTAAATTAAAGATCACCTAAAATGTAAACAGCTATAGACCGATATCTCTACTAGGTGTATGCTACAAATTACTGGAAGGATTGATCTACAACCGCATTGTTAGCACCATTGATGATATTATTCCACTTGAACAAGCTGGGTTCCGCCCTAATAGGAGTTGCTCTGACCAGGTTATGGCACTTACTACCCATTTAGAAAATGGATATGATAGAAACGTCAAAACTGCAGTGGCATTCATGGACCTATCATCTGCTTATGACACCGTCTGGAGAAAAGGGCTTTTATCAAAATTCTTGGATGTGATTCCATGCAAAACGGTATTAAAACTTCTCAATAACATGCTTAGTAACAGATTTTTCACTGTCTATATTGGGGAAGAAAAAAGTAAAACAAAGGTGCTAAATAACGGCCTTTCTCAAGGCTCTGTCTTGGCACCCCTTCTCTTTAACCTATATATAACGGTCCTACCAGCGACAACTGCAAGAAAATTTATTTATGCTGATGACTTAGCCCTAGCCTGCCAGAGTAAAGATTTTGAAGACCTAGAAAACATATTGTCTGAAGACCTTGATATATTAGCCTAACTTTTTTCATTCCCATGCCTGTCAAATTAAAAAAAATCGTACTTTGGGTAAAAATCACTTAGGTATATTAATTCCTTGGTATATAAATATTTGTTTTTAAAATTAAATAATGAGAGTAATATATGACAATTTTTTTTCAAGTTAGATATTTATTATTTATGTACCTATATCATTCAAGTTATTTTATTTAATTATGTATGGTTAACATTTTTCTGTATAATTTAATTCTTTTCTCCATTTAGAACATTTTTGTAATCTAAAATTTAAGTTTTGAGATCTTGCTCGATTTTGTAGTAAGTTAATTTCTTCAATCATTATATTTATATTGTATTCTTTATTATTATATTATTTAGCAGTACACATAGCTCCCTGTCTCCAACGTAAACTGTATAATTTTACAGGAGATAGGTAAATTAATATTGTAACTAATTTATGTCAATTAAGTAACTAATTATAATTTATTTAGTACAAAAGAAAAAAGTAAGAATTCAAATGTTGCAAATTTTCGATTCAATAAAAAAGTCAGTATTTACGTGGAAATAATTAGTTTCATAAGACTTCTAACTTAATCGTTTTAAAAATAAGTAGAAAAACCTTTTCTATTCGAATTCATGGCGTGTCGTCGACTGAGATGGATGATTATATCGTCTCCATTGCGGTCCGCTTTAGCGATTATGCGCAACTCAAAATTATTAGAGGGCCATTTTTCAGATTTTTGAAATCTAAAGGGACAGAGAACACAAAGAACAAAAAAAAAAAAAAAACAAGACGTCGAAAAAAATTTAAAAATTCACAACCTAATCTAACCACTTTGTCTTGCAATGGCGGTGATGCGGTGAACGTAAAAACTTGGGATGTGAAAACCCGGATTGTTCATATCTGGGACGTAAAAACCAGGATGGTACTGATCCGGATGGTAAACATCTGAAAATTATGTTTTTTTAAATCTATAAATATCTCGACAGAACAAACTTGAAACGACACGGATAGTAACCACACGGATCATAGGACATTTTTTTCTGGTAAACTTGGAATACTCTTGATAATTAAAAATATAAAATCTATTTGTTAAAAAAATGTATGTAAAATTCTAAATTTGTGACGTCCAAATATTTAGAAATGTAAGAAAAATAATGTCCAAATTTGTACGAATTAAAAAAAAAATTCCAGATTTGTACCTCCAAATTTTAGATTCTGAGTAAATTCACTAACTAAACATTCTAAGTGAATGATCTTAAGGTTTTGCATTGACTTTTTTTTCTGTAATTACTTTTTTGTAGTAATTATTTTCCTTAAGTTTCATTCAGCAACTCTATGGATCATAAATTGGATCTAAATGATACTTTAAACAGATCATTTTTCTATTTTCCTCCGATTCTTTTCTGGTGAAAAACTGTCAAAAACTGAGTAAAATCATTATAGTTTGCCGTAAATGGCGTAAATGTCACTTCCACTAAATTAGTTTTAGTTATTTAGTCATAACTTAAAAATAAACGTTAATAGGAACTTGAAATTATCACCATATAAAATGGTACACTGATATATAACTTAGAAAAGTGAAAAAAATTTTACTAATTTTGAGCTAAAATAAACCTTTGAAAACACCTCATTATCTTAAAGTTCATCGGAGGTAATACAATTTTAATATTAAATCCAAATTTTTGAAAATTTTAAATAATCATATTCATACACTTCCCAAACAACACTGAATTTTTTTTTAAATCGTGGTTCAGTTTTTTTTTCCTAAGCGTTTGACAAAATTATTATACGACTTTTAGGGAACTGACTGTTTTTATGTCAATTTTAAACATTAAAATAAATATTACATGGAATACTCGTGGTTATTCAAAATTATAAAATGTGTTTGTGCATAATTGTATTCTAAGAGTTAAGCGTTATGCGCCAAATAACGGGTTAAAAAAATATGAGTAAAATTCTAAATTTGTGCCTTCCAAATATTTAAAATTGTAAGAAATATAAATCGAAATTTGTATGAATTAAAAAATGAAATAAATGTAAGTACTAATGGGTTATGTGTAAAGTTACTCTCATAAAAAATTTTCAAAAAGATTCGCGACATTTAGTTTAAGGAATTGAAGCGATGTATGAAAACTTCAAACCAATATATCGCAAAAAGTAAATGTCATTTTACCAACAATTGTTTATTTCAATCAATTATATAACTATGTAAACTAAAGTATTGATATAAGTATACTTTAATAAGTCATTTGTTCATTCAAGCAAAACTAATAAACTTGTATTGATGAGAGTTAAAACAAATAAACAATTGATTCTAAATTTGCATTTTAACAAGCTTATGTCCGTTATTACAGTTTTAGTAGTTACAAACTATAATTTAACACATCTATGGCATACGTTTATAATTTTAGGTGTCGAAACACCATTTTTTAGTATTTTTTGCAATGTTTCGAAATTTACTGCTTTTCATGTAATTTATCAAAAAATATTCGTTTGTAAGTTGTATCATTGACCGCATTGTACGTACAATTTTAAAATTAATTCATTAAACAGTCCCGAAAAGACGTTTTCGCACTCGACGAAAATATGGATGTGCGCACGTGTAAGTGACACATACGTATATAAGATCAAAATGATAATTTAAGTTATCGGACACAATATTTGAGCGTTTATTATATACGTTAAGTGAACAAAACCCGACAGTAATTAAAACAATTAAGCATAATAATTCATTGCATGTTTGTAACACATTTTTTACTATTTCCCTCGCTAAATTTTCACGAGATATAATAAGTATACGTAAAAAAAAAAAAATAATAATAATGATATCAACAATAAAATGTGTGTTATTGTAAATTCGTATAATTGAAATCCCAAAACAAAATTTCTAAGCCAATTTATTTTGACAGTATTTAGTATACTTACATGTTTATACATTGCTTGTGTCATATCGCATAAATATCTAGTGCTCCAGTTTTTTTAGCACGGCATCTATTATTTTAAATCATGGATGGAAAATTGATTTGTTTATTTTGTTTCGTTGTTGTAATCAATTACATATCCGTAGGAAATGGAAAGCAAGGTCAGTCGTAATATGCAATTTTTATACTAAATTTATCTAATTTATTAAAGTTATTACGTGTGAATTCATTTTTTTTTTTTAATTTTTGTAAAAAATCCAAAATTATATCACAAATTCACAATGAATAGAAATTAAAAAAACGTTTGTGTGCAAAAATATAGAGAAAAAACCAGTATGTCAGTGATGGTGAAAATTTAATCTTCGTATCTTCGATTTTCAGTCCGAATATTGGCAATGGGGTTTTTGAATTTTTAAGAAACGATAAATATCCAATCACTATTGTCCTTCCCGAAGAGTCCCTTCTAGTAATTATCGAACGCCAATAAACTAATATATTTAACTGAAACATTTCAACAGGAGTTTACTCACATTTTCTTAAAGTAAAAATTAATTTAAAATAAAATTACTTTAATCATCGCTATTAAATAACATATGTTAAAAAAAACTGAAATGGTCATAGTTATATTCAGAAAGTTCTAGGAGTTTTTGAAATTTCAATGAAGCCTATGAAGTAAAAAGATTGTTAATATTTGATGAACGTTTTAAATTTATTGCATCAATATATGTGTAGTTTTGACTAAATAATTAAAATCGAACCAAATATCCATTTCATTTTCATTATAATTTGTTTCATTATTCATTTGTGAATATAAGAGTTATGATAGGGTAAAACTTATTTAGGTCAAACGTTGCAATAAAATGTAATTAGAAACATATTGCCATATTTGTTTTAAAATTATTTTAAGAACCACTCCCAAAATTTATTTTGTATTCATCACTGAGTACAATACCATTTGATTGAAATATAAGAAACTAACATTTACTATACAATATTATAGTTTTGAAAGAATAGTCCCACAACTGAGGCCACTTTATTTAAATATTAATACAATGATATCTTCAATTTTGTGAAATCATGATAATACATTTTACAATGATTTTACTTGATTCTGAAAAACGTATCTTGGTTGCAGGACAAAATAATCTTGTGTCATCAAAAAATGAAAAAACACGTGGCCTCAAGCGAGTTATCGGTAGACACGCTAGCAAGAAAATCCAAGCAGATCAAATTGTGCGTTCTATTCAGTTGGGCATACAAAACTCAATAAAAAGTCTTGCTTCTAAACCCAAACGAGATTTGCTTCCATCAGATTTTGAGACAATTGAAACAACTGTGTTTCCACGTGACGGTACTGATCACACTCCACGTCACCAGTATCCTGAGTTTACGTTCAAATCTTACGCTCCAATTGTATTCGAGAATATGAGAAAATTATACAGACTTCAGTCTAATGATTATATGACATCGTTTTGTTCATCGCCGCTTAACGAGCTATCCAACCCAGGTGCTAGTGGATCAAAATTTTACATCACCCCGGATGATAAATTCATAATGAAAACTGTGGAGCAGGGTGAGAGTAGATTTTTACAGAAATTATTGCCTGGGTACTATTCGAATTTAAATAAAAATCCAAGTACTCTGTTGCCGCACATTTTCGGTTTTTATCGTTATCAACGAAATTTAAAGAACTTATTGACGAAGTATGCTATTAGAAAAAATTCGAAAAATTTTGCATTAGTCGCCATGAACAACTTACTACCTTCTAACTTGAATATACATGAAAAGTATGATTTGAAAGGTTCAACTCATCTCAGGAAAGCTTCAAAAAAGGAGAGGAAAAAGCCCATTCCAACATATAAAGATTTAGATTTCAAAAAAAAACATCCAGATGGCATATTTTTGAAGCCAGATAAATACAAAAAATTAGTTGATACTTTGCAAAGAGATTGTAAATTTCTAGAAAGTTCTGAAGTGATGGACTACAGTATTTTAATAGGTGTGCATTATGTAAACCGTGCCCAAGAAACGAAAAAAGAGTCAACTCTTAAGGCATTACGCAATTTTATGGATTTCAAAAATTATATATCACCAAAGGGAGGTATTCCTGCTGTGAGTGGAAAGAAAGAAGATTTATTATTGTTTGTTGGAATTATTGATATATTACAAAAATATAATTTCAAGAAAAAAATAGAGCATACGTACAAAGCCGTTATACACGATAGAAAAACAGTTTCCGTTCAGAGGCCTAAGTTTTATGCATCGAGATTTTTGAATTTCATGACCAAGTATGTAATAAAATAAATTTGCTTGTTTATCAAGTGCTTATTATTTTAAAACTTTTTTAAAATTTTAGATCTGTGTTTAAACAAATGTCTGGTCCTCTTAAATGATCGTCGTTGAAGTCAAGTATACGTACGTCAAAGCAGCCTCAAAGAATAGCGTAAGAAGAATAGTCTTAGGATACAATATTACCATAGTTATGGGCTGATGCCCGTCATTTGATGATGATGTGATATTTTTTTGATATATCAAATTCAAACATTGTTTGTCTATATTTTTATTAATAATTTTTTTTTAAACATTGAATATTTTAAAAGTAAAATAAAACAGATTTTTGAACCTAATAAACAGTGACTGTCATCCATTATGATAATATAAAGTTACAATTTCAATTATTTGTCCTTTGATTTTGTAATCGTAATTAGTGTACGTGTAAGTAGTAGGCTATAGATTAAATTTGTAACAATTGATACCAAAGGATTTGTCTGAACACAACCTACATTTATTTCACATACGTCCTCTTTTCACCAAATAATTTCTACTTTTTAAATATGTTTACGTGACTTATAATTCAAAATGGTACGTATTTAGTTTCGATGAAATAAAAATCAAAATTTTACATAAAAATAATCAGTTTTGTCAAAATTCTAATTTTCACTCACGTAAAAAAAAAAAACATATACAAAAAACTCAATTATTCAGAGCAGTCCAAATTTTCTAAACATTCAAAATACGAGTACTCTATCAATACTAGACAACTTAGAAGAATCTCTAAATGAAGACGACACCACAAAAGTTCTTAATTTTTTCCTAAAATTATTATTGTAAATTACTTTTGGCAATCTTAATATCAATATGACAAGATGTATATAATGTAATAATTTAGACCTTTTAAATTTAAATTTTTACACTATGTAACAAGTACACAAGAGTAACAATTTTTAAACATTGAAGCCTTCTTTATTTTCAATCCCTTCTTCTTAGGGTCATCAACCCGAGGGTTGGTTTGCACCTAGAAGAAGGTGTTACTAGGGAAGGGTTTTTACTGTGCAGTGGTTTCCCGTTGCCTTCTGCACAGGAGATATGTCGGCCGCTCTCTCTAGACAGTCGCCTGCCCAGAGAGAGAGAGCCGCCCGTGACCGAGGTTTGAACCGGCGACAGTGTGTGTCATCAGTAGGGCTCGGATGTTGTAGGAGTTGCATATTTTTCTATATGCTCTTAATTTATAGCAGACCAAGCTATAAATTTGAGCTAAACGATGGTGAGTTCAAAAACGAAAAATAAAAAATGCATATTTTGCATATTTCGTCAATTTTAGGAAAATAGTGCATATTTCAATGATTTCATGCGCATATTGTGCATATTTAATATTTTTCAAAATAAATTGATTTTTTTCTTCCTCAACCTATGTATTTTAAGGAATATTAAATACAAAACTCAATATCATTTAACATAGGTATTTTCGTTGTAACAGTTGACTTTAAATTTAACGATAACGGTACGATGTGCATTAAATTTTTATCGCTTCAACATATAGAACAGGGGTGGCAAACCTATGGCACGCGTGCCAAAAGTGGCACGTTGGCAAAATGTCAATGGCACGTGGAAAAAATTGAATTTATCGAAATTTAAATAAAAATAAAAATTTGAATCATTAGTTAAAATAAATACGATTAAACAATTTTTTCAGATTTTAATTAAAATTATATTCCTTTAGATATTTATGCTTTATTAATGTCACAAAGACAAATAAATCGTCTATATGGAAAAGTGGTGAAAAATGCAGACATCGAAATGTCGGAAGTCATGCAATCCGCTTACTTTTATTTTATTTTTTTTCTTGAAAGTTTACAATGTGTAGTGAATTTTTTCAAATCAACTCAAAAACTACATATTTTACCAAAATTAGAAATTTAGATATTCTGTTATAAAATTGTTTACATGAAAAAAAGGAACAAAAGTTCACATTAAAATATAATTACATATTTACATTTTTAATACGATTATTCAATATTGACATCTGATTCAAGAATATCATATATAATTTGTAATACGACTTCATTATACTTCCTTTGTGTGTGTGTTTGGGGGGGGGGAGCACGCGAACAGTTTAAAAAAACTTTGTTTGGACAATTTTGACACTCGACTCGGAAAAGGTTTGCCACCCCTGATATAGAAGGTACAATCTTATCGACAATAAGTTATCGTTTAATCTATTAACTGTTCCGTTAGTCAAGTTGTTATATCCGAGTATTTATTTAACTTTACAAATACTGAAAATATTTTTAAAATTATTTTTCAGTTCAAAAAGAAGTCAAAACGACAACCAAAATATGAAAATAAAAACTTAATTTTAAAAATAAAAATTTTTTTTATATATATTTATAAATTTTTTTTGCATATTTAATAAAATTTAAGCATATTTTACATTTTTCGATGCATATTTTACAATTTTTTCGTGCATATTTTCTTCTTTTTAGCTCCTATAACATCCGAGCCCTAGTTATCAGTGATGCCTGGTTCCACTCGGCCACTCCGTCTCCCAAATTTCCCGTTGAAAACCTGACTCGTTCACCTTCGCGTTGGATCGAATCCACATTTTTGTAAATCAATATTTAATAATATTTGTATTGTTTTTAATCACCACGATTATTTACACTTAAATTGGCTACAACTCCGTTGCTATGGGTCAAAACGAATTATAGACATTGTCATGAATAAAATGTAAACAACATTGTCATGAATTTGTAAAATGTCCAATTGGATTAATGAAATTTTTCACCGAAATATTCAACACAATGTTTGCTAGGCTTTCTCAATACGGGTTTTCCGTGAATCCTGACGCTTCCTGAAATATCATACCCGGCACGTCGTCGCGCGTTGTATTGCCGACGTGTCCGTTTTAAGGGGTGTTTCTTTTTATATTTTCCGTGGCCCATCTGGTCGTTGAACATTGTTACATATTTGATTACACATAGTAATCCAGACAAACACATTGTTACATATTTTTTACTGTTTATTAGATCCGAACGTATTTCCCGTACACTTATGTAAGTTATCAGCATTTTTTTGCCGTAACGTGTTTACGGTTTGAGTGCGGTATAAAATAAAAACCGTATGCATAAGTTTCGTAGAACGTAAGTGGATTTATGGAATCGTATGTAACAATAAAAATGATTGTTATAATGCGGAACAGAAGCCGCAATTCCATAAGGCTATCTTAAGCAATACAAATACGTATAAACAATAAAACGCTACACGCGCTATATCAATTATATCTAATACAATTATATTTTATGTCAAGTGTTTTCATAAAGTTCGCTTTCCGAGTTAATTGATCGTTTTTTTTTTTTTATATAATGCATTGAAGATAGCTTTCTGTAGAATAGAAACACGTGTTAACAGTATTCCTAGTTTCAAAATACTTTCTAAAAACACAATTCAAACTTGATAAATTGTCAACTAATAATAACAAAACTTAAAATTGATCTACCACCCTCCTCTTACATGAAATATTTACCACCATTTTTTTTTTTTTTTTTAATGATAATAGAAATTTATTTTTGTTCTTTCACTTATCAGTTTAGACTACGAAAAGCTTTAGACACATCGAAGTAGTGTTTTATATCAACATACGTATGTGGCCGCTTCCGTCCCTTTTAACCCGAAACGAGGTAAAAAAAAAAGCATGCGGTTCTTTTTGCACGCTAAGTTCTAATAGTTTCGATGAGACATGTATACACGACACAATGAAACTTGTGACTTTACGATTTCGTCGAGACACGTGTATTATTATAATATAAACTATAATATTACATTATAATATAGGGTAGATGCTACTATAGGTGGTAATTTTTTTTCACTCCGATTACTCGTGATAACTCTTTGTTTAGCATACATTTCATTTTATCATTCGTGTTTTTATGATATTTACATTTATTACATTTGTCTTTGTTTTGAAAACGAGTTATAAACGAAACACAATAAAGTCGCGTATTTCGCGACGCGTTAACTGAACACTCGACGTGCTGCTAATCGCACGTATAAGACTTAACGGAGAATTAGAGTTATCCGTTTAAGTATGCGTGTGCCACGACTGTGTTGGCCAACACAAAAGCATAATATGCAGAGGAAATGGAATAAAACCAGTTGGTTTTCGCTCGTTATCGTCGCGACGAATTTGTACGTATACTCGGGTGTACGCGTCAGCGCTCACGATATATTGTAATTTACTCGTACGCACGCGCTCGTCGTAAAAGCAACAGCGAAAAAACCAAACACGAACGTAAATTCAACACAGCCTATAATAGGTGGCACGACCGCTATCGACAGAGTTTTGTTGTGCCAATCAAAGGTTAATGATTTGTTTTTCTCGTTCTCACCGCCGCCGCCGCCGCCGCTGTTTTTGCCGCGTCAAGTCCGTCTCGGCCGTTATCGGACGTAACAGTTTCATCGGACGCAACAGTTGTCCGACACGCCGAGCACTCGTCGCACCAAGCAGACTGTCTCTCTCTCTCTCTCTCTCTCTCTTTCTCTCTATCTATCTGTCTTTCTCTGTCGATTTTTCCATCATCTTTTCCAGCCGTGTTCAGTGCGTTATTCGACAGGGCACGTAGGAGCGACGTTAGGTCGTCACCGCCGGCGGCGACATGTTGAAAATCGGATTTTTGGGCGCCGGCAAAATGGCCCAGGCACTGGCCAAGGGATTCCTAGCGGCCGGTGAGTATACCTACCATATACGAATTCGTAATACGCACGGCCCGTCGCTCGGCATTAATAACCGTTCGCGGTGTCATGCGCACGCACACGTAGCGAATAACATTGTCACACGGCGCTTTTCGCAGGGCTCACCAAGGGCGAACACATCACGGCCAGTTGCGCCCCCCAAGACGTGCAGTGCGTGGAATCTTTTAAGGTGAGTGCGCCAAAGGCTCCGTGTCATCGCGTTTTTCTCAAAAGTCGTTACGTTTTATTGCACTAATATAAAACTGACGAGCGCATAACTTCGAGTCGATAAGAGTCGTGCGCGTGTAGTGTTATTGCCGGGAACGAGGGACGAGACCACAGCCGCGAAAACGCACGTTTTTCCTTTTTCCCGATGAGTTAATCCTCCTCATTCCTTTTTCCGAGTATCTTCACGTTTCCGCTTTATAAAAAAACTTAGTGTGGCATTCGAGTTAAGGCTTGAATGTTATAGCAATACATCAACTTATTTATTGTATTTTATTTTACGCGGGGTCAAGATATTAGAAACAAGAAAAACGATTAGTAATAAAATGTTAGCGCATACAATTGAAAATTATTGTACAGCTGAAGTGATACTACTAAAAACATTATGACCTCTTGGCATTTATTAATTAATAATAATAATAATAATAATAATAATAGTTTATTATTATACAATTTTATTTTGTATTTGTTTAAGTACTTAATAGAAAAGTAAATCGGTGAAAAAAAATAAACGTATTATTTTAGTGAAAAAACGAATGAACCAATTTTAAAAATTAGCAAAAAAGTGTATAGGTAGAAAAGGGTGAAGCATTTTTTTTTTTTTTTTTACGGAATCTATCTAAACCCAAAATGAGCAAAGTTGATTTACTCGTTCATTAAAATGGATATTTTTCTCGTGAATCCTAGGCTGAATTATCTTTGATCCCAATTTCTAACGCGATCCTTTGCGTATTAAACGCGTCTTATAAATTTTAAATAATTCACGATTTTGAATTTGTATATAGTGACACATATTATTGATGTAATGATGAACTACGTAATGTTCATAACATATCATTTTTTTTTTTTTTTTTTTTTTTTTTTTAATCCGTTTTTATACTGAACAGAGTATAGGATCGACAGTGACGTTCGACAACAAAGTGGTGGCCGAAAACTCTGACGTTTTGTTATTGGCCGTGAAACCATTCGTCGTCAAGCCAGTTTTAGACGAAATCAGTTCGAACTTCAAGTCCAATCATCTGTTGCTGTCGGTCGCCATGGGTGTCACCGTAAATCAACTGGAAAAGGTATAGCCGATAAAATTAACCGTCGTATTTTACGCAATATTTTACGACCACAGGTATATGCACACACACACACACACACACACACACACACACACACACACACACACACACACACACACACACACACACACACACACACACACACACAAACACACACATCGCGTTATTTCGTTCAACCAAGCGACTTGACGTTACACAACTAGTGTATGTAAAGCCCGCCTATACGTACAATAGCACGTGAACGTTCCCGGTATCGGTTATAGGATAGAACGGATGTTGAATACGAAAGTTCACGGAGGGGAGCTTGTGTCACTAATCTCGCTTGGTTTTCGCTACCGATTAACGCACGCGGGCGCACGGTGTTCGCGTTAGGGTGCCCGACTCGATTTAATAATCCTTAATTGAATGACGTTACTGCACGTGAATGCGAGACACGACCGCGATGTCATGTGAAATCACCGCGAACGAGGGAATAGTAATCTACACGAAATCGGGATCAAGTCAAGTGTATTTCAAGCACAGTGCACACAGTATTAGGCGCCGACTTTTTTTCATACGTTATAATGTTTTGCGATTAATTTGTATCAGATGCGGCGTAAACACAATAGGACTAGACGTCCCGATCTTCGGCGAGACGGTCCCGACCATCAAGGAACTGTCCCGCTAAATTACGTGATCAAGTCTGGACCGTAACATATACTGACTTTCTCTTGACGTACCGCTCTCGAATAATCGTACATGTTTTTCACTGTATAGAGTCTACATTTAATCTATTCTATGCAGTTGATATTAAATATTTATTTGTCACGTCAAATCACACCAGATTATTTTGTATTATATTATCATTAAACTATTTAATCTATTCTGTGCTATAATTGCGTTATTACCTAAGCGTTAAACTAGGTGACCGTAATAACAACTGATAACGAGATAACGACATTTGTTTTTATCCTATTTTTATTAAGACTGATTTTGGTATTTTGAGATTAAAGTTTACTACCAAAATTAATGCTATAATAACTACTTAAAAAATTATATTAAGTATATTTTTTATAATGTCTAGTTTTTAGCACGAAAAAGCTAGCGCAAGGTTATACTTAAATGAATGTTCTTTTTTTTTGGAGGGAGGGAGGGAGTCGAACAATTTGTAAAATATTTGTTTATAATTTAGAAATACTATTTAAAAGATGGATCCACCCAGGTACTTGCAAGAATAGATTTCCATTCTGCTCTGGCTCATTTAGAATACTTGTACCACTCTTAAAGGATATTGATCGAGTCTCTTTACATGTATACATGGGGGTTTATAGAGTAATAAACTTGAATTTGAATTTGAATTTCATCTGAAAGAGAATGCACCATAATTTTTTACTTTTGGAAATCAATGTTTATAATAATTATGGTGCATGATGTTTAAATTATGCAATTATTTTACATACACCATTTACTTAATTTATTATTTTAAATAAATTTATATTTCCTGACGGTTATCATTTATCAGTCGTATAGTACACTTTGAGTCATAAGTTCAATGGTACATTCACATTATAAACACATTTAGTTGACGTCAGACTCGGTATATTGCACGTAATATCGTATAAGAAGTAAAATACTAAAAAAATGATTTTTATATTACATCCATTTATTCTTTATCAAGTACCAATAATCAATATTTAATTACCTTTTAAAGTTGAAAATTACCAATAAAATTAAATTAATTATTACAAGTAATCATTACATGTATAAATACAAGGTTATTAGTATGCAGATACTACTAAAAACGACGCAGTATCAATTGAATACGTGTTAGATTTACTATCCGATTCAGAGTTACACTCAAATTTAATTTACATAAAATCAAATTTCGGAACTTTACCGGATTCAATAGCTAAACTTGAGCCATCTAAAAATAGTTTAGCAGATTCTATAAAAATTATAGAAGCTTAAAAAATTAATATTCAACAAGCTCCCAATAATATTGTTCGTCAAATTCAAAATAAATTTAACGCAGTTTTCGGAAAAATACAGGTTACAATACAATGCAAACAATTTCAAAAATATTAGACGGAAAAGATAATGATCTAAATGGTTTACCAGATGATATGAACATCAACGATATCACGTATTTTCAATACGCCCATATCACATCTGCAGAGGTAGAGAGTTTTTCGATCTATAAAACACTGCTGTCAGATAATCGCCTTTCATTTTTATTTGAATATATTAAGAAAAATTTGATTGTACAATGTAACAAATTTGAAGTTATTACATGTATAAATACAAGGTTATTAGTATGTCACTTGTAACTTAAAAATGAAGAATTGTTTTTATAATGTTATACCTTGAGTAACAATACAATTTAAATTGTATACAATGAACATTAATTTTGTGACTTATGTTGATAAAATAATTATTATAATTAATAATATTTTTTTCTTGATAAAATATATTATTGAGTTTAAAAAATTGTATTTATTTTTATTCTACGCATAATTTGTTCCACACGAATTTCAAGCGTTTTGTGTAGCGATTTTTAATATTTTATCATGACATTATTTTTACGGTGATCTATTTGTTGAACTTGTAATGATTTGTAAAGTATTGAAATATTTTCAAGGCTACTCGTATCATAACTTTATAGAATGTTTGTTTTTAACACTTTAAATACTTATATGTATAGCACACATACACACACACACACACACACACACACACACACACACACACACACACACAAATGCACACATATACATATTATTGTAATGAGTATTTAAAATAATTTTTAGATATCATCAACTACTTGCATACTTCGCTGATGTTTACTCAAAATCAATTAACGATCGTTATCATTTATCATTGTTTTCAAATACGTAGTGTCAACTATCAACTGTTGAGTACTATCAATTGTTATAAAACGAGGTGCAATGTGAGTGAAGCAAGATATAGCCAAACGATTGGTTCCTATATTATGGTGTTCCGCAATTTCGTATTTCTGTTAAGCTCAGTTTTTTGTAAATATACGCATTGCAAAACTGTAAAAAATTAAAACTGTAATATGATTACTTGCCTGTTGAAAATCACCACTTTTGGTCACAATTAGCTTGAAAATGTTCAATTACACAACACATTACCAAAGTTACGGATTCTAAAAATAATCGTTTTTAATGCTTACAGCTGTTACGACTTCCTATAAAAACACGAGACCAATGTGACTAATATCTATTGTATTAATGTTCACATAAAAAATTTTTATTGCCTCATCACATAATGAGTTTCATGGCTATCGGACCCTGTACTGTTTTGCCGTATGACGTGTACCTGTATTAATGTATTTTTCGTTACGATCGCGGAAAACACGGCGTCGACACGTCAAAAAGAGATATATAAACATTGTGTAAAATTTTCCATGGGGTTTTTTGGACTCGTCCGATAACGACGAGACGTAGGTATGCTTTGAAATTCAAAAAACAAACGTTCACGTCAAAGACGGGTAAATGTTCACCACGACCGAAAAAATGGGTCTAGGTAAATTGAGTCCGAAATACCGTTTTTATGGTAAACTGAGTCCCGGGTCTGAATAGGGTATAGGTAAACTGAGTCCCGAATTTGAAAAGGTATAAGGTAAATTGAGTCCCTGGTTATAATAACTTTCCAAAAAAGTACATTTTCCTTCTCACTTTTACAGGCTTAGGACTGTCTGTTATGTTAACATAACTGGCGTGGTTAAAAATGTACTTTTTTTGTTTTTAATAGGCACCTATCTAATATAATTCTCATAAAAATCACAATTAATTATATACATATAATATACAAATAATTCAAGTCAATTTTTTTTTTTTTGGTATTATGTACACGGTAAAAATTTATTTGATATGCTTTTGACAAATTCAAATCTTGAAATACTATGATTTTCGTATTTTAACATTTCTTGGCTTAAAAAAATATCTTTTTCAATTGTTATTTTTCTCTTTTTAATTACTTCTTTACTGCGTATTTTTATGTATGTGTCAATTTGAATGTCTTTAAGTTATCAATGAAATTATAAATGTTTGGATGAGAACAATTAAACATTCCATTTAGTCTTGAATGAAATGATTCGCAAACATTTGTTGTTCTATTTGTTGTTGCCTTAAACTCAGCCCAAACATTGGGAGGAAATAAACCAGAAGGATCAATATATGTTTCAAAAACGTAATCTAAAAATTATTTTTTCCGGACTCAATTTACCTAGCACGTTAAAATATTTCGGACTCAATTTACCTAGCCCCAATATCCACCCAATTATTTGGGACTCAGTTTACCACTTGCGGAAAAAATATGGTTTAATACAGTTGACGCGAAACATTTTATCAGACGTAAAACCACGCGTTATCGTCGAGTTTTTATCACTCGTCGATACGACGCGACCGCTAGTAATTTTATTATTGTTTTGGTTTTTGTCGGTCTAGCTTTTGCCCGACGGTTCTAGAGTGATACGCGTGATGCCAAATACGCCCGCGTTGGTCCAGTGCGGCGCGTCCGTGTACGTGCCCGGCACCCGAGCGACGGGCGACGACGAAAAATTGACCGAAAAATTACTGTCGTCCGTGGGCACGGCAGAACGAGTACCGGAGTATTTGATGGACCCAATTACTGCGCTCAGCGGTTCTGGTCCCGCTTACGTGAGTAGAAAAATCTTTTAAACACACTCAAGTCGACCTCGCGTGATGACATCTGTAAAATCAGTAGTAATAATAATAATAGCGTTTTCTATAAATATTGGAAACTTGATGCCGTTATTGGCATGAAACGGTTTTATTTAATTTTTTTTTTTAATGGGAACGGACGCATTGTTTCGCAAAAATATAATACAACTCTACGAATATGTATTCGAAAATGACTGTTAGTTATTTCGGTCATTTTCGATGAAATAATTTCCTACGAATATCATCCCTTTTATATGGTTCTCATTTTATGTGCAAACAATTTGTATAAAAATTGATGTGAAAACTGTTCGACTTTCATTTATTTCGTCATAAAGCGTTCCGTACCGACATGTACGAATATTTTAAAATGTAACTATCACGACAATGTCACGTAAATGTAACCACAGATAAAAGATGAGTTGACACAGATAAAATATATTATAATAAAATTAAATCAGATTTTAGCAAGAAAATAAACTCGAATTGATCTAATTACACGATGTTATGCGTTTTAAGATTATTCTATTTCGATACATTTCTTTTGATATTATGTCAACGATGTTTTGTAGAACGTGAACATGATTTATTCGATTATTATATTCACAGATTTCGCATTAGTGCGGAATATTTTTGTTTAATGTTTCGCGTATTGCTTTAATTTGATACGTGACTGAGCAAATAAGTCAAATACGGTCGAAAGAAACGCTAAGGTCGTTTGTTTCCATCGGGAAAAAAAATAACAAATTAAAAAACGCTCGATAACGTTCATAACGATTGGGTGGATAAAAATAACAATATTTACTGTAGGTTACGTGAGACAAAGTGTAATTAAATTAATAAATGTATGAATATATATAATATATATATATGTATAGGTACAGTTAAATTAACTGTTCACGGTATACGTTTTAAAATTACTGCGATTTTCATTCACTTAAACCGTCTCAAAGAAAAAAAAATACACACGTGTCTGTCGAATAGTATTTTATTTTTATTATTTTTTTTTAAGAAAAATGTAACGCACAATCATAGCTGTCATCATAATAATGTGAGTTACAAATAACTCCCGGGTCTTACGCAGGACAGCGTAATATGGTTAAATCGCTCGCACGAAATTCTTTTTGAAAGTGTTAAGTCTGCACAATAATAATAAAAAAAAACCGTAGACGTTTGACGTCGGACGTTGGTGTCCATTCATTTCGATTATTCTGTTTATGTAAAGCGACAACGATAACGTTATCTCGTTGCATAATAAAGATGGTACAAACATTTTAACGCACGACAACACGTGACTAATTCGACCACAATGGGTCGGCGAACGCTGGAAACATATAATATTATGTTATGTTATAATGTATTGCAATAAAATCGTTTGTTTATTTTGTGTTATAACTTTCACGCGCACAGGTGTACGTGATTATCGAAGCGTTGGCCGACGGTGCCGTTCGCATGGGCGTTCCCAGGGACATGGCGTACAGATTGGCCTCGCAAACGGTCCTGGGCGCAGGGACCATGGTCAGGGATACGCGGGATCATCCTGGAAAACTCAAGGACGACGTAACTTCGCCCGCGGGTAAGTCAACTTAAGATAGCGTTTCTCTCCCTCACTCCTTTTCAATCTGAAGACGAACGAGTACTTATAGTTATAAATAACAAATTTTTCGTAATTACCGATTAACTAATTTTTGAAACGTAATAAACCACTTCAAGATTTTTTTTTTTAAATGAAATAATATTTTCTATTTAAATACGATAGCCGTTTTCAACCTAATACACGTTCGTCGATACCTTATACTGGTGTTGCTTAAAGCACTATTGAAATGTGCCTATGTTTTGTTTTTCATATTTTGCAATACAATATTCGAAAATCGTATCAGTGTAAAAACTATATATATTTGTTTCGCGTACTAAACATATATATATAGATTATTGTAGTGTTTATAGCTTTCTCTCGCCACATGGAATATAAACCATAAAATATCGACGGCTGTACGTTTTTATTTTTATTTTTCGAGTGAATTGTCATGCTGAAACATTTCCATAGTAGGTATATAGGTACTATGCAACATACAATTCTATCAATTTAATATTTCAAACAAATAATTTAACAATGCAACCTAATCTACTAAGATTTGAACTACTTGATTTTAGTTCACAAATATGGTGTATTCAATAGGACTAAAACGTAACATCTATGATCACTAATAATTCAACTTAATAAGTTCTTATGGGTTCTGAATTATTTCACGGACATCTGGAGATAGATTTTGACACCAATGCGTGTGAATTTGTTTTACTGTGATTTTATTTTATCCTAACATCTCTAACTCTCTAACCTCTGTGCAGGTTCCACGGCTGCCGGTCTGTCTGCTCTGGAACGCGGACGGATAAGATATACACTCATCGAAGCATTGGAAAAGGCAACGGAAAAATGTAAAGAAACTTCGAAATCCGTTTAAACAAACCAGATATTGATCTTTCGTTTACATTGTGATCTAGTCTGATTTGACGGCAATTGTTTTGATTGCTCAAGCAATTTTTACATTTATATTTATTTTAATTATGTGTTCATTGTAGGTAGATATAATTACCTACAACTTTATTTTAGCTGTTATATAATATATATTTTTTAATAAATCGAATTGTATAGGTACCTAGTTATTAAACATTTTTACAAATATTAATACATACGATTGTAATAATATCAAACAATTAAAGTTTGGTGAACGGTTTTTTATTAGGGTTTACTCTTGAAACAAATATTGCGCCCGTACAATAATTATGAGTACAGAATAATGAGTTTGTTGGATCAATTATAACTGTATATCATACTATATTTATTCTTAAATAGTTAACATACAATGTACGTTGGTAACTAGGTATTGATTTGATGGAATGAATATTGTACCTGACGCATGATAACAATATGTTGTTGTTAATTTGGGTATTAATTAATGATAGTAGACACAATATGTTTTTGTTAGTATTAATTAGTAGTGAATTGTGTATGACGTCACTGGCCAAAGTCGGTTTTGTGAATTGACAAAACATGATTGTTGGCCAAGACAAAATATATTGCATATTATGAAAATTCAAATATCTATATTATATATATATATATATATATATATATAAAAGAACAGGCCTTTTTTATATACCAATTTTGTGACGATGCTATTTAACATTTTTCCAATTTTTTTTCACAAAGTTGTTCCAAATACTTTCGTGAGTGTCACCACGTCGCCCGATTTTGAAAATTTTAATTTTAAAGGGTTGAAATCGGCAAAAATAAATTTTAACGTGTTGCGTGTGCTATGCCCGCATATATGCGGGAGATCAAATATAAAATATAAAGAAAATATCGGTAAAATTGTTATCAGTTGGGATATTATATACACGTGCTCCTGAATTCAACGGTGTTTCGGTTTCCAGATTTGTAATATCAACAATATCCAAAGAGATATTAACTATTATATATTTCCAACCTCTTAGTGGTTCTCAAACCATGTATCCATGGAAATTGTTATTAAATCCGTGTATTTTAACGCGTTTAATTTTACATTTTTATGCATCGTACCTACAATTCGTTTACATTACCTATAGTTTTCCACGTAACAAAATCTAGTTAGTAACAAAACCATACACTATATTAAATTATGAATTTTACCGCTTTGCGCAAGTTTAGTAAGTAGTAACTCATGGCCGACAAATACACATTGAGCTGTAACTCAGTAAATTTTGATTCAATTTTTTTTTAATTAACTATCTCATTTTCTACATGCACACATCTATCAGTTTAAGTTTAAAAAATGTTTTAAAAATCTGCAGCACAGAGAGGTTGTTAGCTATTTTAATGCTCAGCAGTGAAAAGGTTAAACGTGTTACGATCCATCCATCAGACGCCGAACGCGCGCCGATTGTCGGTTCATCAGTGTACTGCGATTGTGATCAGTGAACATTGCACGTTTGTGTTGTGTTTCCCTAAATTATTTAACTACAATTTAAGAGTATTGTCATTTACTTTGCAACATTATGAGTACTGCCTTAGAAATACATAATTTGTATTTAAACGACGATGTTATTAATGCATTTTTAGACATCGTAAAATTACAAACATCATTTATTCCACAAAACGTATTGTTTTATCAAACATCACTTATGTATTCAGCCGTTGAGAACGTGGACGGTTTTCAAATTTTATATAATGGTTCTATTGGAAACACGTACACTTATACGCACTTAGTTTCATTACGATAATACACACATAGCCAATGCCCAATAGCATCATTTCCAATAGAACCATTATATAAAATTTGAAAACCATCCACGTTCTCAACGACTGAATACACAGTGGTGTTTGATAAAAAAATACGTTTTGTGGAATAAATTATGTTTGTAAATTTACGATTTGGAAATAACTGTTTCTCACACGGACAATATGTATGTGGCGTTTTCTAGAGTTGGAAGATCTGACCATTTGTACGTTTATGCACTACAAAATAAAACTAAATGTGGTATACCAAGAGGTTTTGACATAAACCGTATTAGAATTGAGCATCTACGTATCATTTGTAAATATTCATAAAACAACGTTATATATAATTACAGAATCATTTATTAATAACAATATAAGTATAGAATCATTATCATTAGAATCAATAGAATAATTTGTAAATATTATTATTAATATTATTATTTTTGTTGTCTTTATAATTCACTTCTACCATTTAGTACTTTATATCGTTGAGTAAAATACATTGTTTTTTCTTTTAAACACAGCAATGTGTGTTGATTTAAGAATTTCATTTTGATACAACAAAAACTACACTCGGGCGAAGCCGGGTAATTCAGCTAGTATATATATATATTTTTTTTTCTCATTTTTGTACGTTATTATTGGTTGATAATTATATTTTTATTTTTACTTGTTGCCATATTTTCAAAATATATTTTTATTATTTAATAACTTAAGTTTTTAATTATTAATAACATACATTTATTATCTCATTATCACTCTCAGAAGAAGAATCAGGCTGTTGTGAGGTAGATGGTGTAATTATGCTGCCATAACGAACTGCTATGTCACTATCACTTAAACGCTCAAACCTCTCTTCGCTAAGATCTTTTTGTAGCCAATCAACAATATCGTCTTCATCAACATTAGTGAAATCTGGAATAGATGTAGCTAGTTCAAGGCAAGCTTTTATATCCGTATTTTCAAAATTTTCTTCTTCATAATAGTCTCGATCTAAAATGTTCGTCCAAGAAAGTCTTTACGTGATTGCAGGCAGTGGCGGCTCGAAGGAGGTATATTTGAATCACGTGATTCGTAGAAATATTAATGGGTGGGTGGATGGGTGTCCTGTGGTTGGGAAATGTTGATTGAATAATGTTCTAAAGTTGGTAATTAAATTAGAAATATAATGTTTAGCTCTATATGTGTATCATCGTAAGTCGTACAGTAACAGACAAAATTAGGTTAAGGGACGTCGTACCCTGGTACCCCAGAAGAAGAATCAGGATGTTGTGTTATGCTGCCATAACGAACTGCTATGTCACTATCACTTAAACGCTCAAACCTCTCTTCGCTAAGATCTTTTTGTAGCCAATCAACAATATCGTCTTCATCAACATTAGTGAAATCTGGAATAGATGTAGCTAGTTCAAGACAAGCTTTTATATCCGTATTTTCAAAATTTTCTTCGTCATAATAGTTTCGATCTAAAATTTTCGCCCAAGTAAGTCTTAACGTGATTGCAGGTTCATTTCCCCAACCGTTATACGTACTGAAAAAATGGCGTCTTTTACGGTCCACGTTTTTTCATTCATCGAAACAAAAAAAATTTCTTACAAAAGATAACGGACAAATATCTTTTTGTACTTTCGTTTCAAACAAGAAATCACACTTTGATCCATTGGCTGTATTGTGGAAGTTACGTTAGGTGATAAATAGTAGACAAAAATTTGACCATCCGGGGTTTTCAGGGTATAGTTTCTGAGGAGTGTGAAGGAGCATTATCAAGTAGTATTTTATCAAGATCATTATCTACAGTCCATACTTATTTTTAAATTTTCGGAAGAGTGAGCACGGTTAATCGCGAACATGGATCATCGAGTCACGGATAATCGAGGTTCCACTGTATTTAAAAATATAACTTTTAACATATTAGAATGAGCACTTATAACGTATCATATAGTTAACTTACTTTAAAAATGCGTATGTCATAAAGTTTAAATACAACACCAAGCGGCGAGTGTAATGTGTCATATCCATATATTGTGTTTACGTATCATACATAAATATATATATATATATAATATAAAAACATAAATAAATCAATATTGTGTTACATAACAGTTATAATATTAGGTAATCACTAAATTTAATAACAGAATAATACTTCAATTGTACGTATCTGAAGAATTATTGGCTTAAATGACACTAAAAAAAAAATTATATATATAGGTACTCGTATATTTATATATGCACTGCATACAGGCATATTTGTGAAGTACCTTTAACGTTTAAAAAAAGAAGAGGTACTCAAGTCCATCGAATTTCCATCAAATTAGAGCATGAAATCGTGAATAAAACAATGTGTTAATGGCAATGATATTTAAAAGAGTCAAAGCTTTTATAAATGACATTTAATACTATTTTCTTAAACTCAATTAAGTCCGTATAATGTGTGAAGAGTGCTCATAAACACCTACAATTTTAGTTTTCAATATTAAAATAATACCTGAAATAACTACATATGAACGAATGTCGTAATTAATTTTTTAGTACCTACCTACGTATTTAAATTTTAATTGTTACAAATACAAACCATGTTATACTAAATCGGTGTTTCAATGACCACCTGAACGAAAACATCATCATCAATGTGAATAATTGTGATACATTTTATCGAACCCGAACAATAATAATGTCATTCAACACATATATTTTCTGACTTAAACATATCTCTTTTTCTCTCTCTCCCTCTCTCTCTCTCTTATGTAGTTTTCGATCCAAAGATTGATTCATAATAATTTTCCATGCTTTTCTATTGCAAGTCTTCTTATTTGTTCCTAAACATAAGTAGTAAAAACTTCATAGGATACAAAAGTACTTTGTCTCCCAAACGGATGACCACAAAAATAATTATATCCTTAATGTAGGGTGTACCTACATCATACATCACTGTCTTAACCAAATAAGTGGTGTGCCAGGATTCGAATCTTCCCTTTAGAGTATTACCATACATATTCTAGAAAATACGTAAAAAAAGTCATAATTTAATTTATGGAAACCTATTTTCTCGATAAATGATGTTTAGGATTTATATTCTTTCTCCTCCGTAGGTATATTATATTCAATTCCACTTCTGCCCAAAACAAACAGCAGATTTTAAATGTGAGTAAATACATGAAAAAAAAAACCGTCACTCAAAATTTAAAATCAAAATAAATAATATAAACATTTGGAGCAGTAGGTAATACCACGAGAATGCGGAACAATTTTAATCACATATACATATTATTATATATAATACACACACACACACACACAAACAGACACACACGCACACATTTCGATGTTTTCAGTGTTTTCACACTCACACGCCACTTATATTCTAACAATATCTTTCCCGTGTCTTTGCAATGATAATGTTGTCACGTCATCATAACAACGTTATGAGTTTATATGTAATATAATAACAATATAACACATTATATATTACCGTCGTTGTCAGTTAGTAATAGCAATAGTAGTAGTAGTAGTAGTAGTAGTAGTAGTATAATTGATCGGTTTTATAACCTATTGAGAAATCTTATACCCGTTTCGTTACGTAATCGTCTCGGATTTACGTGGATATAAAAAAAAAAAGTAGCGAAAAAAATACGGATTTTACGGACTATTTGGCATACCGAACCGAAATCGGGTGACACGTTTTACATGTCATCCAATTCGAATGAGACATTGCGAAAAGGGTATAAAATAGTTAAATAGTTTTTCTTTACTTACCGCTCATTGAAATATCATGAAAATTTCACTTGGACATAAAATTGTAGTATGTAACTTCAATCTTCATCTCTTGAAAACACAGCACAGTGAAATTCTACAAGTCTGACACCCACTAAAAAGTTCGCAAGTTTCGTTTCGTACAAGTATTAAAGAAACATCGGCTTTTTGGATAAACCACTCTAATCACTAGAAAAATTAATTACCGACTCTTAACACTTTTAAAAGGTAATTTATAATGCAAAGTCAAAAACTGACGATCAAATGTATGTGTAATTTATCACTTAAAGGTTATTATAGTACTAAATCATAACAAAACAAATTATATTTCATAATGTTTGATCACAGTGATTTTTAATTTACATTTATTCCAAATGTTGGTAATATTTTATCTTACTTATTATTTATTTATATTACTTATTTTAAAAATTAAAAATAAAAAGTTTAACAACTCAAATTGTTCAATTGTCCGAAAGTATTGACTAAGTCACGTGCACCTAATCATCCTAAACTTAATATTACTATAGACGTATAAATTATATAATAACGTAGGTACTTTAAGAATAATTAAACTGGCCCGCGTTTTAACTGCCGAGCAGATAGGCATGAGAAAAAAAATCGTTTTTGAACTCGACACTGCGCCACGCTCGGGCAATGAACCGTGGCAGTGGCCATACTTGCAGTCAATTATTACCAAACACTCAATGAAAACGATACGCTTTTGTTTTTATACTCGTGAAAACTGCATGTGATATGTATTCCTATCATTTTACAGCTGGTTCGTCGAGATCGGCTAAAAGTTTATTCGTCCTAATCAGTTTTTTGATTAAATAATAAATATTTTATTTTATTTATTTATTAATTTTTTGACTCTCATGAAAAACTCTTTTAATAATAATATAAGTTTTCATAAAACGTACTAGCCGTTTAAAAACGAGGTAATTAAACATGCCTAAATGCGTAATACCTTTAAAATACCAATATTTCTGTTTTATTTCGATATTTCACACGAATTCGGAAAATTGTTGCTATCATAATTCATTCATAAAATCACATATTCTTTAGGCGTTTGAAATTCGTTTGTATTTAATAGACGAAAAATGCACATTTGTTATCAAATATAAATTTATTTATATTTCTTTGATTCGAAAATGTTTTAATCTAATCGCCTCTGTATCTCAAACACTAACGTACAATTTAAAACATCAATCCGATTGACAAATCAACATTCGTCGACTACACAACGTACATTGTACTATTTTATGGAGCGTAATTCACTAACGACTAAATTTTCAGTCTTATGAAACAATTGGGACATATTAAATGCATTTTTATCATTATTTTAGGTTAAATGTTCGAATTACAGACCACAAAAATTAGTGGCGTATACTTGGGACCTTAAGTAATATGCAACTGCATGGTCAGAAATAGAAAATTAATAGCAATGGCACAAACTGTATGGTTGTTAACAATTGAAATTTTATAATTTTGTAATCCATGTACTGAGACTTTTTCACGTATGAGGTATGACTATTTCAAAATCACTGGATTTGTTTTGGAATTTTCGACGTGTACAAGTGGAGGAAGCATCGAACGGAAACGATGAAAACCATAAACCGAGAAATCGACGTAGCACGTATTAGGTATATAATTATTTAAAGATGAACGACGGGTTGTGGTCGAACAAAATATAAAAGCAAAACACATTATTACTTCCTATTACAATAAGTTATAAGTGACAATTCTATATAGGTTCAAATAAATAAAAAATCGTTGTCTATTGTCTTCTAACCACGTGATCGATTACACGTTGTCGTCGTATCCATACTTTGATTTCTTCAGTGCGTCAAATTCACCTCGACTAGCAGCGGCAAATATTTTTTGAGCGCATTGTTCACATGTGCCCGACCAACAATAAAATGGGAATTATTTCAACCAATACTAATTTATCAAACTAATGTCAAACTAATGATATCAAGTGAAATGTATTTATCATTTCGAAATCAACAATTTCAAATATTTACATTAGAACTACGTTTTATGAAAAAATTATCTTATTTATGTACGTGATTTTTAAGTTTTATTTTAACTTAACCGTATCCATTATTTAAATAAGCTATAAAAGAAAATAATTTTTCCGGTAATTATTTTACTTAAATTTTTAATATTTAACTATGAGTTCAATACTTCAATAGGTAATATTATATGCATGTACATTTTAGAGTAGCGATATTGTAGTAGTATATTTTTTTCGGATACTCCGGCTTTTCTTTTCGCTAATCTAAACTTTGAACGCTTAAATTTTTCACTCAATTAAATAATAAAATTTAAATAAAATAACTTCCGAAATAAGTATTACCCCTTATAATATTATGTTATAAATACTATTTGAGAATACTAAAAACTTAAAAATCACGTAGATAGTATCATGAAAATAAAAAATTCAAATTTATATATTATCCTGAGTTAAATCGCTCAGCGCACAATATAAATATTTTGGAAACAGCCTGTGCAGTATAACTTAAGTAAGACATACAGGTTTGAGAACAGTTTTCTCCCGAAAACAACATTTTGATGAAATTCATAATATACGTTTTTGCAAAATAAAATGTTAAAATGCATTGGTACCTAAAGACAACAACATTTCCTATGGTGAAAACACGATAAAATAATTCTACGCGTTAACAGTCTATAAAATATTTTACGGTGACCAGGCAATATACGAAATACGGTTTTTACAGTTAAAATGGTTACTACAGTGGTCCGAGTCTGATTCGTATCGATCACCAATCACGTGTTCTAAGTGAAATCGGAGCCCTAATTACGACGTATTATATAGTTATGTCTCAACGATCGTTTTTCACACCCTTCGAGGCTGAAAACGAAACGCGAAACCTCGGTTTCTCGATAGTGACAAAGTGATTACTATACCACCTACTACATCATCATGTTCAGCTTTGAATAGTACATGAGTTCCAAATCAAGAGAAGATTAAGTATACACTATTAACGGAGTCACACTTATAAATCAAAATACAAAAATTACTTTTACTGTTAGAGCCTGGGGAATAACGGTCATAACTGAAAAATTTTGAAAAATTATCATTACAGATAAAAACAAATTACGTTTCTACAAAAAAAGTATCCAGTGGACATGTTTTGGTAATGCCTGTACGCCATTTTTCGAATCCAATCAACTTGGACAAGTTGTAATTATTGTTTATGCTTGTATGTATTTTTAACGAAAAATAAAACATATGGAAGGAAAACGTTTTATTTATTTTTTCTTAAGTTTTACTGGTTTTATTTAGATGGAATACATGCAATATATACTAAGAAATACAACCCATATAACAATACATACATACATATATATATATATATATAATGTAATATGTACAGAACACGAAATTATATGTATTGAAAACTATTAAAAAATGCACTAAAAATAAAAACGGCTCTACGAAATTATCAAAAGAAATATCGTTTATTTCTTCATAAACATATTTTAATGCAACTGAAACAGTATCAATGGTCCGAGATCTCAATTGATATCATTCATCATAGTGTTCGTAACATGCGCCGCGAAACGAATACCGTACGATCAAATGGAATAATTGCATACGAATTCACGTATCAGTCGTATCAGACGTAACGTGACTCGATTCGATACCGACCGTTAATTATTATTACTTACTAAACACCACGTGCAATTCTGTTTTGTACACTCAATGTACTTAACAACGTTATCCGTTCGTCGTTTTGTTTATGTATTATTTTACTTTGAATTGTGACTTATTGACGATCCTAACGCGGATAGCACCAGAAGAAGACCCGATTCGATTATGCGCTTATGTCGGTCTTTGCGCCGACGAGCAAGCTGCACTATACACGATGAAACGTCAAGACGTACTGATAAATTAATTATTATCGTAATTGAGAAAAGCCTGACATATTTGGGTATTCTTTGGTACTCGGACGAGATAACGGCGTTGAGTGTAGAGCACCTCAGATAAGCCACTTAAAGATTGGAGAATGTTACATGTTTCATGGAGGACGACATTATTTTAAATTTGAAATAAATTATGAATCATTGTTTTCGGAAAACGGTTCTGAATGAAACCCAAAATTTTAGTATCAACTAGTTGAGTTTTGGAAAAAACGCAAAATCTTATGAACGAAAATTGTATGCAATTTGCAAGTTTCAAGTAAAAAATGTTTTGGAATAATTAATAGAAAAATCCATGTTGATTCGAAAATAATCGTTATTATGCTCTATTTCGCCGTAACTCGACACTTCTTCATTATATATGAAAAAAAAAATATGGTAACTCATATTATAAAAATATAAATATAGTTAAGGCTATTTATAAAGAAGCTTAAATAAAATTGTTAAATCTCATGACCGAAAATCATAAATTGTATACCATAAAAATTAAACAAATCTGAAATTTTGCGTAAGAAGCCATAATTTTAACTTTAAGCATGTATAAAAAAAAATCCTACGTAACGATATCGAATTTTTTTCAGTGATGTAAGTTAATCACACGAGTTGGGTGATGATATAATTTCAGGATTTAATATTGAATATATAAAATTTTATCACATAAAATCTTTTGAAAAATGAGATGTTCCCAATAATTTAAAAGTTATACACATGGCCCGTTAGTGATTAAATTTTTGTTGAAAACTTTCATCATAACTATAAAAGAGCATTTTTAAAATTTGGTCAAAATTTCGAGTGTCTAGCACTGTTATTTTAGATTTTATGGTCAAGTTAAAAAAAAAAAAAAAACGCATTTCTGAAAATCTAGTTTACGGCGAACTGTTTTCACTCGACTTTTCGGTAGTTTTTAATTATTGAAAAAAAAAATTATCGAAAACAGAGAATGACGAATTTTTGAAGAACTGACTAGAAGAAACTTCTCATCCATAGAAAAGCGGGATGAAACTGTCGAACCAATGTTACTACCCGAAAAAACGATTACGTACTTAATATTAAAAAAGAAATATTAAAAAAAAAAAAAAATCATCATTGTAATACCCATGTATTGGGTATATTATTGTTCTTCGTTTCACTGTGCGGAATCTGAAACACGACGCCGTCGGCCGATCCGCGCGATTTTCTACACCCCCTACCCGATTTTCCGTCGGATTATTCCGATTAATCCCCCCGCCTGGCGTCCGGTCGCCCCACCCCGTGCCACGCCACCACCGGGGCCGACGTCGGGGAACACGTGAAAAGCGCCGCCCGACCGGACGAAAAACCGGACGAGAAGGACGACGACGACGACGTCGCGGAGGACAGATCAATCTCACGCTCGTGCGCGACCGGTGACGTGGTGCACAGTAGTAGTAAAGTGCTGCGGCGGAACGTGCGAACATCACGGACGGCGAACAGACGCACTCGATCTCCTGCACGGGCGGCCCATCACGCGATCTCCTCTCTGCACGGGCGGCCCACGGCCCACAGAGTCTGACGGTGAGATTTTCGGCACCGCTCCGCCCCTGCCCTCGGCGGTGGATCTGGTCGCTGTCGAAGACGCAACGGCGCGCCCTCGAGCGGGATCTCCGACCGTGGCGACCTACACGCGACCCAGACACGCCGGCGTCGCCGTCGTCGTCAACACGGCAGCCGCCATGGCGCTCAGGTGAGTGAAAATATTGTCGTGACCGGCGCACGGTCTGATTCGACGCGAGGCTCTTTTAGAGGTGTCGGCCGGGAGGGTGCCTTCTAAAAAAGTTTATCGAGTAAAAAAAAAAAAAAAATAATAAAAATACAGTTTTTATGATACGCATTTGAATTCCCCCTTTTTGGACGGATGTATTAATTTTTCGACCCGCCACATTGAGATTCGCTAACTTGTTTCAAGCATAGGATTTATTGGTTCTCGTTCCGATCAAAAAGGGCATTTCAGAAATTTCCGATTTAAAACCCAAATGCTACTCGAGGTACTTGAATTTCAAAACAAATTAAAAGTTTTGTTCGTTCGTTTTCGACTACATTTGCATCTTTTTAAAAGTCCCAGAAAAAATGCAAATGGAGATTTAAAGAGCAATATAACATTAAATCGAATGTATATTAACGTTGAATTTTCAATTTTGTTGTTCAAAGTATACACGATATATCCTAATTCGCAAAACAACACTTCTAAGATTATCTTCTTTCTTTGTTAGTTGGTACTTATCCTTTTCCGTATATTTTTTTACCAATGAAATGTTTTCAAGTTAAAAAATAGAGCTCGTTTTAACAGACACCTAGACATATCTCTGAGAGTATCGCGTCGTCTAAAATTCAACCAAACACAGAAAAATAAGATGAGAAAATGTCAAATATCCCACTTAAATTAATATTATATAATATTATTTCAATATTTCAACTATACACTTTATAATAATAAAAACTGAATTTTCAACTAAAATACTTGTTTTTTATATGAACGTGACCCGTAAAATTAAAAAAAAAATAATAGGTTCGTAAAATTGGCCCGTTTTTTTTTTTAACATTGAAGAAATCTGGCTTATTGTATGATATAAAATTCATAAAAAATTCACTTTCAAATGTTAAACCATGGAAAACCCGATAAAAGGACGAAAAATTGAAAGTTTAAACTTCGTTTTAGATTTTGAGCAAAGCAAATAATCTGTTGGTTTTACAATGAAGTGTTTTGTTATTTTTTTATGTATTCAATCACTCTTTTGGATATTTATAATTGTCCGAAAATTTCATCCAGTATTTCTATAGATCGAAAATTGCATGTAGAGTGGTCATTTTTCTTTTCTCAGTTATTTTTCTAAGCGTGAGGGTTAACCATCGAAAAGTCGAGTAAAAATGAAGAATTGGCGGTAAACGATACTTTCACTAAATTGATTTTGATTATTTTGTCATAAATCTATAGGTAATGTGGCTAGAAACTTGGAATGTCCACCATATATCAATATCATAGTGTTTCGTGCATGATAAAAAATGTTCAACTTTCGAGCTAAAAATAAAACGTTATAAATACATTTAAAAGAAATCTATTTCTAAAAAAATTTTTAATATTTTATAAAGTTCTAAATGTTTAATATAACCCTTCATTTGTACTTATCAAACAATACCGAAAAAACTTATAATATAAAACGTGACTTAAGACTTTTTTTTTGTAAGCGTTCTACTAAATTCATAAATTAGTTATACAGAATAGACTGTTTTTACATCAATTTTCATTTTTAAATATATAGAAAACTATTAGTCCCTTCAATCACTGTAAAATTTTAGGTAGAACATGTATGAAATATTTTGGAAAAAAAAGTATTACTTTTTGATAAAAAAAAACTTACCGACAATTAGACCGAATACAGTATAATATATTAACGATATATTTTTTACAATATAGCTTTGTGCAGAATCGTTTGACTAAAAGAATAATTTTTCATTTCTATTAAATTCAAATACGCATTACCATTATCTTATTCGAAGAGCGAAAAATACTCATGGTATGTTCAGGTTTTTAATTTCATAAAAAATTTTGTGTATAGAATGCAGTAAATTAAATGTACTTTCTAAGCTAGCAAAAGTACTAAGTATAGTGCTTTTTTTTTTATAGGTCTTTAAAAATAGAGTCTATCAAACTAATATGGTTTCAAAAATATTTCTTACGCGGACCTTCAAAAATTATTTTATCCCGAGCCTTCGTAACTTTATATTTGCGTCTATGACATAATATATGACCACTATTTGTTGTTACTTTCGAACATGTTGAGCATATTTTTCATTCAAGTTATGATATTTGTTAAACATGGTAATATTTTATATAATATAATGTTTGCAAAAATATATCTATTAGTATATCACATCAAATACTGAAAATAATTAATCTTTTTTTTATAAGTCTCACAGGAATAAGAACAAAAAATATTCATATTTTAATTACATTTTTAAGGCTTGGTAAAAATTTTGGAAAAATAACTTTTTATTTAATACATTTTGAAAAATTTGAAGATAGTTATTTTATAAAGTTAACTATTAGTATTAGTTTAATTTTTATGTTTTGTTAACTTCATGACTTTTATACATTTTTCAATAAGAAAGTGTTTAAAAATCATAAAGTTGATGATAGTAAAAAGTCAATCGATTGAAAAAACAAAAAATTTTCAAAATTGTTATTTAAACATTTATAACTAATAAAATAAAATAAAAATTACGGTCTTCCGTCTCATGAGTCAATAGTTAAAAAAAAAAAAAATTGATTAGCTTTATTAAAATAGGAGATATTGCAAATGAATAAATCACCATGGGACCCCTTATATGATATCCAGTATGGGGTTTCATTTACTTCGAGACGTACGAATCCAAGGAAAGCACTTTCTGCAATTTTCCTAGTCAACAACTGACAAGACTGTTGGCGTTTACAGGAAACATTCAAACCTTAAATTTTTTCGTGCTTCATATGTCGGTTCCTTATTCATATTTGACTTGAATTAGGGGAAAACCGTAACATGCAAACTTTCGCAAACATTCCCAGCCTTTGTTTGCTGCTGTACAAAAACCGATTGATAATTTTTGTACAAGTTTCAAAATGTAATAAAATGATCTGTATGATAAATAAAATTGCGAATTTTTTTGACTTTAGATTTTCGTATCAATGAGAGACCATTTAAAATTAATATATTATTATTTATCAACAGATAAACACGAGTGCTACCAAATGTGCGGCTTTAGAACCTTACATACGATTTAATTGAATATAATTTTGAAAGCCTATCACTTGTAAATCAAGAATCGAAAATTGTAAAAAACTATCTAAATTGAAAATAATGTACTCGGGATTTTCATACAATTTAAAACATCATCAAAAAACTAAATATACATAATTCATTCTTCAATTTTTTGTTAAAATAGCTTATAGCCCCGTATAATTGTAAACAGTTTTTTTTTTTTTTATAAAGACCCTGTATTGATGTCATAAATATGTAATAATTTAAATTCACCAGTATGATGTAACAAAATATTCCATATTTCATTTAATTAATTATTTTATTTTTCATGCAAAAAATAACGATTTTAATTAAAAAAATGCATATTTCATATTTATGTTTCTTAAAAATATTTTTTTTGTTATAAGAGGTAGAAATTGATTTTTTTCGTCAAATTTATTATAATACAAGAAAAACAAAACGAGTTTATTTTAACATTATTCTTATTAAGATTTTTTACTGATCAGTGCGTTAAAATTTAATATTTATTCAACTAAAGAACAAAATCAGGGTCTACTTGCGATTAATATGACTATTTATATATTATTATAATAATAGTAATAACAGTAAAATATCGTGACGGTATTACGTTTTTTTTGCTAATTTTTAAGGCTGATTCACAAATTAAATAATTTGAAAACATTGAGACAGCAAATTTACAGGAGTACAAGTAATGTGACAGAAAAAATGAGCCCCATAAAATATTCATTGATAAAACAAAAACATTATTGTGATTTTGTAGATTTAATTGCCTATTCTCGTTCAATAAGGGGACCTATAATTCAAATTTCGTTTTAACTTAAAACATAACTTATGCCATTGAATAACTTAATAGACAATAACTACTAACCAAGTAAGAAAAAAAAATTGTGAATCAATGGGTTTTGATACACTCCAAGGAAAGGATGTAAAATGACATATTGGAATAAGTTTTACGTACAAATATGTTTTTCGTGTCCATAACCTAACATCCATTTAATATTTTTGTACCTACTTAAAAAGTTATTAAAATTATGGGTTGTTGATAAAATTTATTTTTTATTTTTAGCGTACTAGTAGTTTCTTATCTATTGCTTTTTACAAAAATAACGTACGTAGACATAATCACTTGCAGCGTATATTTGTATAATATTATGTTGTATATTATGTTTATTTTATATAAACCATATGCATTTCGTTTGATAAATAATTTAATGTAATGATTTAATAGATAAAAAGTTTTTTTTATATGGCATATCAATACAATTACGATGCATGTTAAATGCATGTTAATAATAATCTTTCTGTGAAGTATAAACACTTGATAATAATGTATGTTACTATGAAAGTGCATAAACAATATGACGTAAAATTGATAGAAAACAATTTTTACATTTTATCTGGACAGTAACTAGAGTATACGAAATAAATGAAAATCGACGATTCATTCCACACATTTAATTATTAAAAATTCGTCTGATTTGTATTTGTGTGTGTGTGTGTGTGTGTGTGTGTGTGTGTGTGTGTGTGTGTGTGTGTGTGTGTGTGTATGTGTGTGTGTGTGTGTCCCTACGTACTGCGAGAAAAAACGAACGATTTTTAGAAAACTATAATACCCAATCGTATAGATTATGGAGAGTGAAACTTGAAAAGTAATATAAAAACAAACACAAATAACAGTGAATGCTGCGAATTTCCATCGGTACACCTTTTCCACGTGCGAACATAAATACGTTTTATTTTTCACGGCTGAATGACTGGACAAAATGAATATCTTTCGCAGTACCTACCTATATATTTATTATGTGTGTGTGTGTGTGCGCGCGCGCGTGCATAGTATAGGTACGTTGTATTTTACACGTCGGTCGGTTCCGCTTGTGACGCGCGTGTCTGTATGGTGTACCCATAATGTTGTTTTCTGTGGAAAAAAAATAAAATGTGGAACGCGCAGATCTGTTGTGAATTCGTATGTAATAATAATTTGAGTGTGTGATTGTGTGTATGTTCGCGTGCGTTTGCGGAATGTCTTTATGGTATTTCGTCGGAGTGATATAATAATCGTCACCGTGTTGACAGGACGTTTGTGTTGTTCGGGTTCGTCTGGTGTGTCGGACAAGCCGCACAATACGTGCCGATCGAAGGCGTAGACGGAAACGATTGCGCAGTCGTACTAGAGGGTTCAAAACATTTTATCTACAACAGCGGAAAGGGTTCGCCGTGAGTATAGAAAACGTTTATAATGACAACGAAAACTCGAAACGAGAATTATTCTAAAACAAACGACACGGATTTTAATCTCGTTTATTTGTGATTGTGTTCCATGATGACCGGACAGCCATCGTTCGGCGGCTCATATGTGCATCACTTACGACACGGTGAACAGAGCGTTCTTGGACGTCCAAAGCCGTCACAGTGAGTATTTCGATTAGTATTGTGTTTTCGCCTGTGGTCGGAAATACAATCAAAACAAATTTTAACACACGCCTTTAGGGTCGAGCACATTACGTCCGGTTAACGACGCGTTTTTCGTTTTGCAGCAATACTCGAACCAAACGACCAATGGGGCCCGGTGCACTTTGCCCGACTCGGTGAGCTGCTGCTGGACGTTTCGCAAGTACTGGCGAAAATGTAAAGCGCGATTCGCGAACACGAAATCATAGTTTATAGCTTATACGATAATATTGATCTATACGAACTAAAGAGGGGGTGATGGCCAAATTTTAATTCCGTCGTTCTGGTGCTCCGGTTTCAGGTACGATTTGAACGCGGACGACGTGCACAAATTCTTGCCCAAGATCGACACGAGCAAAACGCTCATACGGAACGTGTGCCCGTCGTGTTTGTCCAGAGTGGCCTGCAAGTCGGGCAAGTATCGCAGGGCCGACGGACTGTGCAACAACATCGACAACCCGACTTGGGGAGCCGCGATGTCCACATTCAACAGGTAGGCACCGTCGACGACCGTGCACGGGTCTCGTTCGTGTTACGTGGACTCGTGGCTTTGGCGAAATTCGTGTCCATCAGTGCCTATACTCAGTGATCCGACTGAAAAAATTGATAAAAATGACTTTCACATATAACCCTATCTAGCGTTTAAGTTGCATATCGATATACTCAATAAAAACAATAAAATATTTTTTTAATTTTTATTTCGATATTATATAAATTATTTACACATATAATTATTGCTTGTACAGTCCACTCTCGATAATTGAAACGTTCAATAATTCGAAACTTTCGGTAATTCGAAGTAAGTACTCGGTCCCTTGAAAATCACAGGGTAATTTGAACAAAAACAATACATTAAAGTACACTCGGTAATTCGAAATTAAAATTTGGGAAAACTGGCCACTAACACTTGACAAATTGAAGTATCATTCGTTTCAACGCTAGGAAATTCGAAGTTTATTCTCCAAATGTATTTTATCTGTATTCTCATAATCTTATTGTTAATAATTTACTATACAATCGTGTAGAAATTTAGCTTATTATTTTCGACAACTATAGAATATTATCGTGAGAACCTTATTGTTTTATTTCTTAATCGTCTCTAATTGTAATTTAACTCGTCGAGTCGTCGAAAGCCGACAGCCGAAAAAAAAATAATCTTTTTTAATAACAATTAAATTTACAAAGTATAACTATTATATACATAGTTTAATTAAAACTTTAAAAAAAATATATATATGTACAATAATACAAAAACAACATTTTTTTCTTAACTCTCTATGATTCGAATTTTTTTTTTTGCCCTCTCGTTATTTCGAACTACTCAACAATTCAAACTCTCAGTAATTCGAAGTTTTTCAACAGTCCCGTCAACTTCGAATTGTCGAGAGTCGACTGTATTATAATAATTATTTTTTTGTTTGATATCATCAATGAAATTCACAATAGATTTCGTTTATTCGAATCAGTAATACATAATATAAACAATAGTGTGTAAATGTTTTACACGTTTTTCAATAACAATTTACACGAGGGATGTATCGTGTGCAATTTAAAAACATAAGAGGTACGCCAAAAAAACAAACAAAATAAAAAAAAAAAAACAAAAAAGGCCGCGTTCCTTCCCGACCCGAGCACTGCCAACGCTTTATGTTGACCACCGACGTCGTCGTCGTCAACTCGTTTTCCAGGTTGATGCCCGCACGGTTTTCCGACAAGCTGTCCGCGCCCAAAGTCTCGGCCTCCGGCAACCCGTTGCCGCTGGCCAGAGTAGTGTCCCGCACGGTGCATCCGGACGAGGGCCTGCACGAGCACGCCGGCACGGTGATGCTGGTGGCCTGGGGACAGTTCATGGACCACGACCTGACGCTGACGGCCATGCCGTTGGGTAAGCCTGCAGCGCCGACCGCACCGCGTATAATACTAACGCTCGCGTACTATTTACGGCCGTTTCGCGCGCGCGTGCGTGTGTGTTTAGATCCGGTGAGCCGAAACGAGCCCGAAGAGTGTTGCGGTCGTCCGGATCACTTGAAAAACCAATACTGTTACGAGATAAAAATACCGGAAGACGACCCTTTCTACAGAAACCACAATATCAGGTGTCAAGATTTCGTGAGAGCCTTCCCGGGCGTCAGGCCCTACTGTAAATTAGGTAACGCGGACAAAACGAAACATGAGATATCCGCACGGAATCGAAATCGGAGTTTTTCCTACTTATTATCATAATTATTGTTTATTTATTTATTTATTTGTCATTAGTATTAGTCTATAACTGTTTCTCTGATATACCAGGCTCTAGAGACCCGTTCAACTTACTCACTCCGGTGATCGACGGAAACACCATCTACGGTGTAGATGAAGTTTTTTCTCGGTACTTGAGATCTGGAATTACCGGACAACTGAGAATGAACCCGGCGTTTGCAAACTTGGGACTAAAAGAGCTTTTGCCCATGAAATTAAATATCCCGGACGAAGGATGTATCAGATCGAATAGTTCTCAGTACTGCTTTGAATCGGGTTTGTCTATGCGTTAATTATTTATATTGTTTCACGTTTTTCGTGCAATGTTCGTTAACTTTTGGGTTATATTCAAACGTCGGTCTGTGGTGTTTTTCAGGAGAAATCCGAGTAAACGAACAATTGGTTTTGACGTGTATTCACACAATAATGGCCAGGGAACACAACCGTGTGGCCAAAGAACTTTCGCAAATCAATCCGCACTGGAACGACGAGATGCTCTATCAAGTGAGTGTTGAGAATTAAATTGTCGTGGATAACTTATGAAAATTTTATGATTTCAGGAAGCAAAGAGAATAGTTGTGGCCGAAATACAACACATAACGTTCAACGAGTTTTTGCCCATACTTTTGGGAAAAGAAATTATGGATAAACACGATTTAACGACCAAAAAACAGGTGATTTTATATATATATTTTATGTGGAAATCGAGATCGTAGTTGACTAATTTGCAATTTATGATTTTTAGGGATATTGGTACGGATACGATTCCAGTGCTAACCCGAACATATTGGCTTCATTTTCGGCCGCGGCTTTTCGTTTCGGACATTCACTACTGCCAAACGCGATTGAACGCTGGAGTAAAGCGCACGGTTTCATCGGTACGTACATCGTGATATTACGATTGTAAAGTATGCGCACTTGACATTTTCGTACTCGTCGTTTAACGGGATATCGTCTACGCCGTTTCAGCTTCCAAAAAACTGTCGGACTTGATCCGCCGACCGTTTGACCTGTACAGAGCGGGCGCCATTGACGAATATCTAATGGGCCTCATGAATCAGGTCGCCCAGGCCATGGACGACTCGATCACGCAAGAAGTGACCCACAATCTGATCAAAAAGCCTGGCAAAGGGTTCGGTTTCGATTTGGTGTCGTTCAACATACAGCGCGGTAGAGATTTCGGACTGCCCGGATACATGGAGTTCAGACGTCACTGCGGGTTGCCTGTGGCCAACAGATTTGAAGAAATGGCAGGATTCATGCCCAATTCCACCATACAGCGCTACCAAATGATATACGAGTTAATAGAAAAAAAAATAATAACGTGTGAATCATTTTAAGAATGCCGATTAATTAATATCGTGTGCACGTTTTAGATCGCCGTTTGACATCGACTTGTGGTCCGGCGGGGTGTCGGAAAAACCAGCACAGGGTAGTGTGGTCGGACCGACGTTCAGTTGCATCATCGCGTCACAATTCGGTCTGCTGAAAAAGGGTGACCGATATTGGTACGAGTTACCGGATCAACCGTCCACGTTCACGCCGGGTAAATGCATTCGAATGACTTGAAAACAATTTCCATATTAGTGTCGAGACGAAATATTAACGCCCTGAAATTGTCACTTGGCTTATTCATTTTCGTTTAATGATTGCAGATCAATTACAAGAAATCAGAAACGTCAGACTAGCGCGTTTGGTCTGCGACAACACAGACATCATAGACACGGTTCAAATGTACCCCATGGTGTTATCGGATCACGAACTGTAAGTGAAAACGAACAGCCCGGGGTTGTAAACCTAATGATACTACTCAGTGAAATCTTCATGTTCAAAAATAAACGTCCCTATGAAGGTGACTAGTGAAACGCCGCTTTTGAACGAGAACTATTACATACCGATCCGATCTGCGCTTGTATACGTTTCACTGTACCGAAAGTTAGCGAAACTCGTATGATGTAGTGTCGTTCGATAAACACAGAAGGTTTCCACTTTTCCAGTGATTGTTCAGAAATAAATAGGAAATCTTTTTATAACTGTTTGCTAATTTTTAGTTTGCTCATGAAAAGTGATAAGTAACGATTTTCCCAAAAATCAGTTTTTTTTTTTAATAAATAATGTTTTGTAGACATATGGTTTACAGTTAAACGAAATCAAACGCGTATAATGATTATTTGTATGGTTTTTATTAAAATAGTTAAGGTGTCATACAATACATATTTTCATTCAATTGAAGTAAAAAAAAGTCAATATTTTTTGATTTTGATTTATATTTTAAAAGTCATAGTAAAATATATTGGTAAAGTAGTATCGATGAACAAAATACCGTTTATGAATCTGTAATTTTATTCAAAGAAAAAAAGTTAAGACACAGTCGTTTATAGTGTCTCGACAGTTATTAACTTATTTTGTCCGTACCCCTTTCATGAAATACGGTCGATTCGATTGTGATTCAGGAACCTGTAATTTACCGACTCTGTAAGGTTTTTAATGATTGTGTAAACTATTTTCGGGTTGCATAAAGAAATATTAAATTATTGATAACCGTGGTTACCAAATAAATTAAACCATATTTTTTTGATAAAACCAAACCAAACAATTCTTATCATAATTCATAAAAGTAAATACAAATTATTTAAATTAATAATTATAATATTATAATATTTATTTCATATTCGTACCTATTTTACCTATTTGAATTTCGAATATTAATTGTTATATTTATTCTAAAATTTGTAAGAATTGTTATTTTATAACTGTCTACAGTCGACAATTTTAAAATGTCAAATGTTGATGTTGATGAAAGTATGCTGTTAAAAAAGAATTCAAGAATCTTATAATAATATTATATTATTTTAACCGATCTGTAACTAGTTACAGAGTCCAAATCGGATCTGCAGTTTACAGGTCCGGTAGCCGATAACTTACCGAGCCGGTAACTTTACCGAGCGTTCAAGCAAGCGGCGTGATACCCAGGATGGACTTGACGAAGTGGGCCGACACAACGCTCGACACTACCGAACCCAACACCAGATTGGTGAGTATAGTCGGACGGTTTTTATTTGTCCGGGAAAAATCGCGTGATGCCCGACAACGGGGTTACGTGCGTAGTCCGCGTTTTGCGACCAAAACTGTAAGCGTGCGCGTTCGCGGTCGTGTTTTGCAGTGGGGATGGGCTAAAAGTATCGATAATATCAAAATATCGATATTTACATACAATGTATCGATATCAATAGATATTTTAATTTTATGATGTTCTACAAAAGTTCCCGATTTCGAGTTACTATAGCCATAGACAAGAAATGCGGTTTCTCCCATAACATCACAAGGCATGTTTACTCTTCAAATAATTTTAAAATTTTAGTAAAAATCACTGAATAATGTAATGAAATTAATTTGTTTTTCTACGGACCCCGTTTACGTATTATTTTAATTTTCTGGACTGTTGTAGTATAATATTATAATAGAGACTATTTGATATTTTAGGAGCTCGTAAGACAAATGAAATTATAGTGGTTATTTACCGATTGTCGGCGCCAGTGACGTCATTTCAGTTTTTGTTAGAGAGGAGCAAACTTTTTTATAGGCCCATATGACTAAAAAAAATATTGACCACTTCGCTTGCTAATTAATTTGTGTTAGGATTTTTATCATATTCAATGACCAACTAATACTATGAGGTATAAATAACCTTAATTTTACGCGAAAAACTTCATTCGTTCATCATAGTATACCCTCATGAAAAATGATGGGAACATCGCTGATGATAATATTGATATATCATCAAATATTATTATCGATTTAAATTTAAAATACAAATGTTATTTTTAACCAAAAAATTAATTTACTGGAATAAGAAATAATGAATAGACATTCAAAGTCTCTTTGTTATTTTGATAATGAGAAATTTATAGCAATGGATTGCTTTTATGAATTTGTTTTTATATTAAATTTTTAGGTTATTATTGTTGTTCCTGAATAAACGAGTAAACGGTTACGTTGATGCGACCCATTCGTAATTTTCAGTTTTACTTTTTATACTTATTGTTACAATGGCACCTTCAAAATATGCCCAATATTTTAAAAAACTGACTGAAATATAAATTCATGGTCCAATATCACCTTATGAATGCAGAATATTATTTTCTGCCTTTAATGACATTTCTAATAGTTACATGATTAACAAAGTAAATTTATTATAAAAAATTGATATATCGAAATATCGATATTTTTGAGAGATTATATCGATATTAAATGATAGTTTTTAAAAATTATCAATATCGATAATATTGATATTTTTTCATTTTGGCCCATCTCTATTTTGCAGTCGAACGTGGAGAAGAGCCTGAAGTCCGGCATGACGGAGGCGAAGATATTGCTGTGCGAGAAGTGCAACACGTCGGTGACGTCGGACTACGAGGGCGTCACGGCGACGGACCAGGGCACGCGGGTGATCACGATCATCGAGGCAACGGACGAGATGGACAGCAACGCGGTGATGAGCTCGAACGCCATATTCGGCGGCGGCAACGACAGGCGGTCCAAGCGGGCCGTGGAGGCGGCCGCGCTGGCCGGCAACGGGACCGCGGAGGAGGCGGCGGACGGCGTGGACGACAAGGACGTGGCGTCCGCGCTCACCAAAGAGATGGCACGCGTGGGCCCGAAGCGGCGCAAGACGGCGCCGATCAAGCGCGACGTGGACGTGGACGGGCCGCCGGACATGACGCAGGCCATCATGGAGCAGCGGGCCGATTACGACGTGGACGACGAGTTCCGCGCGGCCAACGGGCACGGTTACGACGCGCCGCGCATCCGGCCGGCCAACAACTACCGCGGTTTCAGTAGCCGCGGTTACAACCAGCGGCAGCGCGGCGGCGAGCCGTCCGACTCGGACGAACGTCTGGAGGACGAGGTGGACGACGGTGACGACGGCGGCGATCACAACTCGCACTACGAGTACGTGCCCATGGAGTTCGACGAGGAAGGCAACCACAGGTAACGACGATGACGCGGTCTCCCGGGCCGCTGATGCTCTGGCCACTACTCCTGTCCCGTGCCCCTAGGACGGCGACGTTCGGGTCGATAGTAGTTGTTCTCCCTGTTTTTCGAAGGAAACGGCCGTTTTTCCAGAGAGTCGCAAGTACTGTTCGCCACGACTCGAACACGCGTATCGACCGAGTTTAATACCTATATTTTATACGCGTTTTGAAATTTAACAGAGTCTAATCGTCGCGCGTTCTGGATTCGATTCTGGAATAAATTCGTTTCGAAAATGGACCATCTTATGGTTTTACGATGTTGGTATTTTTTTGATCCTCCTCGTTCTAAAAATTTGTCCGAAAATACTCGATAGTTTTTCAAAGCGTTAGGAGAAAATTGTCGAAAAATCTAGTGAAAACTGTAAAAAAACTAAAATTTTCTATAAACGAGACTTTCACTCAATCGATTTTAGTCGCTTGATCACTAAATCATAACTCTAAAAGTATAGTTGCTAGAACCCTGTAGTTTCCACCTGATATCAATAACACATTGTTACATACTCGACATAAATTTCAAAAAAGTCGAAAAGGTGAAAATAGAACTTTGAAAATTTATCATTTTTCTACATTTATGTTTAATCAAATTTTTAAATTTTGAAATTAACATTTGAAAATTTAATATGATCTTAATAATACACTCACTTTTGTACCTTCAGGCGCAGAAAAACCTTAAAAATTGATTCTTAGGATTTTTTATGAATATTTAGCTTATTTCTCATTAGTTTTTTACGAAATTGACTTTTTTTGTCAAAATGTTTATGTTTATAAAAAATAATTAGTTCATCCTATCCAATCATTATAAAACGATATAGATTATAAAACACATTTTGAATCTTTTCACAATAAGGTACTATACAATTTCTTCGGTATTCAGAAAAAGTAATACTAAGGTTAATAAGAAAAAAAAACCTACCGACAATCGAACAAAAAACGTTAAAATATAATTCAATATGATAACAATATTTTAATACATAATATTATTAAAGGTATATGTTATAGACTGAAGTTTATTTGCTCAGGATCGTTTTATCAAAAAAATTATTTATTTATTTTTTTGAATTCGAAATATCCGTCACCATTATCTGGTCCGAGAACCGATACGACGAAGAGCAAACGCCCAGCACCATAAGATATCTTACCGGATTTTCCATAAGTTTAAATTTGATCGTAACGCGTTGAATAAAATCACAACCTACGAAAACATTCTAAATAAAAACTATTGTCACGCTAATATAATTTGTCTTACGGTTCTCGGTGTTGACGAGCATAACTATAAAAAGCTACAGACTACATTTACTTTTTAGTTAGTTCCCGACCTTTTCCTCAGAGCCCACAACTATTAGGACCTGATTATTACGAGCGGTTTTCGTTCGAATAAAACGTTTTGTCCTAATTTCTCGGTGTTTCGTGTGCAGGCCGTTGACGTTACCGAACTACCTGGACGCGAAGAAACCCAGCAAGTCGAGCAAGTACAAGCCACCGTCGTCGTACTCGTCGCGACGTCCGTCCAGCAGCTACAGCAGCGGCGGCGGCCTGCCGTCGTCCGGGCACCACGGCCACGACTTCAAGCCGTTCCGCGGCGGCAGCGGTAGCTATTCGTACGGGGCCGGACTGCCGGCCAGCAAACATTTCGACGACTACCACGACGGGCCGTCACCGTTGACGTCGTCGCCGTACCATCACCACGACAGGCCGTCGTCGCCGTACCACCGGTACCCGTCGTCGTCGTCGTCGTCGTCGTCGTCGTCGTTCGAAGGGCCCAAGTCGTACGTGTCGATGAGCACCAACCTGAACGACGACGAGTCGGACGACGTGATCGCCATCGACCACGGGCGCGGAGCAGGCGGCGACGAGGACGACGCGGCCGACGATTACCGCCGCCGGCACCAGTCGGACCCGCTGCACCCGTTGCGCGGTTACCACGACCACGACCACGACCACGACCACGACATGTACGCCAGGCTCAGGCAGGAGTACCAGAAGAAGAGCGGCGGCGGCAAGTCCTCGTCGTCGCTGTCGCCGTACTTCCAGCAGCACGGCGACTACAACTACGAGCCGTCGTCCGTGTACTCCAGGCGGCACGAGGCGACGTCCAGCGACGACGGCGGGGACGGCGGGGACGACGGCAAGTCGCCGAGGAAGAAGGCCTACTGGAGGATGTCGTTCGTGCAAAACGCCTGACGGCACCGTCACCGCACGCCCCTGCCTTCCGTCACCACTATTGCTATTTACCACTGTTGACCACCATCATGAGACTTTAAGTTAATTTGTTTTTATACCATTTTTTTTGTTTGTTTTGTTTTTTTTGTTGATGTTAAATACCGTTGGATTATAAAAAAAATGACGATCGTGTGTAGTGTAATATAATTATGATATTATCGTGTTTTATTTTGAATCGCGTGTATATATAATAAAATAATAATGTTGTCGATAGCGTTACAATAATATTATAATGTTACATCGGTTACAATGTGCGTTGTCGGGCGGCGAGTTATTATTATTCGAGTTTGTTGAGGAACGGCGCCACGGAGTCGATGTTCTCGCAGTCCGGTATCATCTTGCCCTTGAACTTGACGCAGGCGTCCGCGCACAGCGGTCCCTCGAAGTACGCGCCCAGCATCTTCTTGCACTGCGCACAGTTCCTGATGCACATGCCCACGTCGGCCATGTCTGCGGCCGCGGATCCGATCACCATGAGTACCAACACGGCGGCGAGCGTTTTCCTGGAGCAGGCCATCGTCGGCTGCGACGTCTCTTCGGTACGGGTGTTCGACTGCGGAAAAAAAGGCGCAAGTGTCTGGTGGTGGCGCACTCGGATATACTGTGCAAGAGACGGTTTTCGAGAGACGATCGAAAGACGCACTGACGAAACGGACGACGGACCCGACGGTTTTATACCGAAACGCGACGACCGCCGCCGCCAAAGGCGTCCTCCACGGGACGGACGACCCGCGGCGTCGGCGGCCAGACCCGCGGCGGCAACGACACGCTCGGGCGATCCGACAAAGGCACGATGATGACAATAATAGGTCGGCCGCAGACGCTCGCGGAGACGTAATTCGATTACCATGGCGACAACGACATCGAAGATGCGCGCACCACACACTCGGCACGACGAGATAGAACAGCGATAATTGTACCGTGCGATAACGACGAATACATGATATATATATTATGTATGTGTAAGGAAAACGATAGCTTTTCGTAATGTTATTATTATGTATAAGCGTACGAGTAATGTCGTCAGACGGACGAATCCAGTAACGTAATTACAAGTAACAACAATATTATATAATATACACACTAGCGAGTATATCGTTTCAACTGTTCGGTCGTTTTTATTTTTCTCGCCCCCTTTTCCCCCTTTGTCGGCTTTTCCACGAAAAATCGTCCATGTCGGACGTCGCGTCTCCGGGCCACCGCGGCCACGCGTCGTCGGCCGAGATCGTCGGGCCGCGCGTGCGCTGTCCGCGCGACATGTATCGCTGGGAGCGCAGCGAGGCCATGGCCGACGTCGTGGCGTTCGTCCGGCGGATGAACGCGGTGGCCAGACGCGGCCCGCCGGCGTCGCCGACCGCGGCAGCCGCCGGCCACGGCGACGCCGGAGTGGCCGTCGTGGCGCGGCTGTTGTGCGGCGTGGCCGGCTGGGCGGCCCAACACGCGCCGGCCGTCGCGGACGGCGGCGGCGCGCTGGAGGCCCACCGGTGTTTCCGCGAGTTCCACGCGCGGCTGCGCGCCGACGGCCGCGACCTGTTGACGCGCTCGTACGCCGCCACGACCCTGCGCGGCGACCACCGCGTCGTCGAGCTGGCCGCGTACCTGGACCGCAGCTTCGGCGACGCGGACGCGGCCGCGTACGGGCCGCAACACGAGCTGTCGTTCTGCATGTTCCTGATCGCGCTGTTCAAACTGCGGCGTCTGACGTGCGCGGACGAGCCTTACGTCGTGCCCGTGCTGTTCGACAGGTGAGTACACGCACACGCACACACACACACACACACACACACACACACACACACACACACACACACACACACACACACACACACACACACACACACACATACACACACACACACACACGGCGACACGTGCGCCAACGGACGACGGAGCGAGTTGTGTCCGCGATTCGAATCCCTGACCCGAAGGGCCCAAAGATAGGGTCGAAATCAAACGGTACCGTACGTTGGATCGGGGGTTTTCGTCCTTTTCGCGCCCGCGGACCATTTGATTTTGATAGCGGTTCGTCAAACGGTTCCCGTACGAATAAATAACAATATTATGATAATAGTAACGAAACAGACAAATTCACACTGTTCAATCTAAATTTTTATTTGAAAAGCGAAATAAATGTGTTTGTTATATTAAGCACCAGGATTCATTTGAGTACGATCACACAATCAGTGTGACGTTCAAAATATTAATTACAGTAATATTGCTCCTGTTCGGTTTTTGTTTTCTACTGGATGATCTCTCGATATAACTGACGACGCCCTGAAAGCCACGATGCACAGGATGAAAATCCTCGTGTAAGACGATTAATCGATTAATAAACACGTCTTATTATATAAAACATTTCTAAAAAGGCTAATTTTAATATCGTAAGAGAGCTAAGCTCCTTCAAGTCCACCTTATCGCAACTATACAGACTACTGCGACGTAAAATCTCCGAACGAATATAAGTGTTATCTCCACGATTGAGTTTTTTCCAATAAAAAATATACTTATTTATATTAATAAATGTATGGATACATCTATATATAAATGTAACTTCGAAAAAAATGTCAAATGAAACATAAAACAATGACTACGTTGCATGACAGCTCTTTACGCCTTACACTTGTAAATTGAAAGACAAAAAAACACTAAAATATTTTAGAGGAATCGCTCTCAATATTTGAATTAATAAAACCAACATTTTTTGAGATGAAGAATTTTTTTCTTATATATACTTTGTAAAAGAGATATTTTGTTCAAAAGATATATAGTGCTTTGCTTCCGAATTTTTTTTCTGAGTTCATGTCATTCCTGAAACATTTTAACTGAGAATCTTAAACCATAAACCAAAATCTATACGTACAGCTTCATTTGTCGTGACTGCGGCAGTCACGATCGTCTTGTGTGGCAGTGGATTTATCCGGGGCACGCATTTGATTTCCTTTTTCACTTCCTAAAATCATTTCACCACATTAATGAAATCGAGAAAGATATAAAGAATGGTAACGATCAGTACTCGTACTTAGCAGTTAACATGGACATTGTAACGAACCTATTCCGATTTTTTTATATCTTTTTAATATGTACTCACATTTGTGCGTTGAATTGTATATGATTGATAACAACAGTAGAAAATAAGTATTACAATGATTATCTTTGCAATATATACATATATCTTCAAAAGTAAAAAAAATATATAAAGAATTATGACACCTTTCGATTATTTTTAAATATAATTTTGTCTTTTTCGATATATATTGTTTTCATTTATGTCACTATAATGAATCTATAGTTTATATTAATTAAAGCATCAGTCCAAACCGTTCGTTTTTCATAAGTTTATCATCACATAACTATTTTAATAATTTAATATAATGTTCTGTGCTCATTTTATCAACCAACAAAAAATATTTTGATTGAAACCGTATGTGATTGAATTTAAAAAATGTCATGTAGGTAACAATCATTAGTAAAATAATTACTCGATAAACAAAGAAATATTTTATCGGGAGAATAATACATATTTTTAAAACTAAATCGAAAATCTAAAACGTGTAATATCTAAAAATATAAGCTGTACACTAAATACGAGTATATTGATAGCACATATGTTTTAATTTAATTCAATTTAAACTATTGATTTGATTTGATTTAAATATAAATTTTATTTAACTATACAAAATTACAAAAGTTCTTCACACTCAGAACTTATTAAGAACTTATTTTTCCAAATTTTATAAGTTAATGATATATTTCAAATTAAATTCAACATATTTGACGTGAAAATATTGATACTCTGTGATCGGCGAATCGTGTAAAAATCATGTGATAATTTTAAACACGAACTCTAACACAAAGTGTATTTTATACGTACTTAAAATACATCTAAAAACAGTATTACAACACAACTTTATAGATTTAAAATTTAAAATGTTTTCAATAGTTATTAAATCTAAGGAATTGTAAAAAAAAATATAATAATAATAATACAATTATGGTATAGAGTAATTTTATTTTTAGACATTGTACTTTTATTCTTATTTTGTGGTGTGTATACAATTTGTAAATTGTGATGTATAAACCCATAGTTATCATGTCAGCTTATTTTGTTATAGATAAACCTCCGCAATACTATAATAATAATCAGTATTATTAGTAGGTAGAGTAGTTCTAAATAATGTAATTTTTATAGTCACAAATGCAATGTCAAAGAATTAATAGAATAATAATTTATTATTTGAAAAGTTTAGAATGAATTAGTATACTGTTAAATTGTTAGAGTGCGTTGGCAGTAAACGAACGGACTAAAACTAATGTCTGTGGATGTCAATTTTAATAACAACAAAAAAAAAAAGATAAAAATGTATCAATCTTTGGTGGTGTTATACAACAATCAAAGGTACAAAAAAGTTCGAAAATTTAAACTTAGAAATGTATTCTTTTAAAAAAAATTGTTAAGTCCATAAAGTAATTAGAATTCAAAAACAAAAGTTTCTTGTTTAATTTTTTGAGTTTTTCCTATTTGCAGTATTCGATGATCGACAATTTTATTGAAAGTCTACAGTAAACATTATACTTTGTGACGATATAATGACGAATGGTTAACAATCTCATTGTTGGCTACTTTATATGGCAATAATTTTTGTAATGCATTCATGCAGTCGTTCAAAATTATACATCCAGGTTGTTTCAAATATCATATCTCAGAATAATTTTCTTATTTGATTATTATTGTATTTTACTTCTTATTTTTCTTAATAAGTGTATTTAATAAAATTGTAATTTGTGATATTATTTAAATTATATTTATTAGAGAACATTTTATTTTTTATGTGGTTTCGCAAGTGAAAATTTTTTTAAAGAGATTGCATCGCTATTTGTAATAATACCTACACATTTTTTTTCACACAATAATGAAAACATGTTAATGTTCACACAATTTTGTAAGATTGTTGTAGAAATTACCTATTTTTGCTGTAACATATACTCTGAAAGTATTAATTATCATACTCAAATTCAGTCAACGTACAACAATAACCAATTATTGTACCGACTAATTTACTTGTAGACAGATTTCAACAATACATTTTAACAAAAACCACCTCTCATAAATTGCGTGTATTGATGAACTGTGATAAGATTACTTAATTTCTGAGAACAGTAAATTTATAATGTATATTATATCAAGATTATTGAATTATTTTTCAGACCATTTATTAAAATGATCTGCTGTAATTAATTTGTAAATTTTTAAGCGCATACGCCATACAGTATACACGTAATAAACAAGATTATAAAATAAAGGAGGACAAGACGGAAAAGTTTTTGAAGTTAAGATGAATTTAATCATTCGTTCAAGTATACTATAGATAATATTATAATGTATAGGAAAAAAAATAAGAATTAAAAATGTTTGGAAATTATTGAAATTATTAAGGAATCATGAGAAGTTAGAGCATATGATATGAATGGCCTGAATGAAGTGGAAAATGAGGAGTGAGGATACCAATTATCAATTCCAAAAAACTAAATTCGAGATTTAAGTAAAAAGGAACAACAATTATAATTTCAAAGTGTTATTTGAAATCATTTTAGCACAATCATTTGTACCTACTATACGTTTTTATTTCATTTTTACTGATTTTATCACTCATTATACAATAATATATATTATACAACATACACAGTGAAAATGAACAATAAAATATAATGAATTACCGGGAGAGTAATAAAAAATAAGATGAAAAGAAATTACGTATTACTATGTTTACCACCGCCAGACAAATAAATATACCTACAATTTTACGATTATTGCATAGGTTTTATTCGTGTACTTACCTACTTCGTACATAACATTTTACTATATACGTACATAACTATGTACATAATAAACACAAATACCATGATCTAGAAGCCGCTAGCTACATAGAGACTAGGTACATAATTATATTTTTTTACTTCTATTATTATCCACCGAGGATTATAATACATACCACTTTACATGGTTAATTGACTGTCCACGAATTCACAACGTGAAATATAATCAGATCGTTACGTCATATGAAGCCGATACCGGTATAACGGTATGATGTTTTACGAATTCACGGCACGATAAAACTATACGATTATCTCGCCACTATGTGAATTCAATAACGTGCGTTTGATGCTTTGATAGAGTCACGTTATTAAAGATATCATGTTATTTAACTTTTTCGGATCAATATTTTCGCGGTGTTTTATTTTTACAAGACATAAAGTTTTACAGCCATCGTTTTTTTATTATTTTGGCCGGTAGTAGGTATTAATTATGATATTATCGTGTCGGATAAATGTACCATCGATGCATTTTTATTCGAAATTCGTGATACATACATTTCGAGTTTGTTTATTTAAGCATCGAAGTAGCGTTGCATAAATAATTGGGTACTTATCCTGATAACATGGTAACCGGTTTCGATAGCACCGATGATCGTCTCAGTTTTAAGGTTTTATATCTTTGACTCATACGCATCATTTGAAAATACCGGCTGTAATGTATAAAACAAATGAAATAAATGTATAATGAAAAACTAAACGTAATGATTGATTTATGTCCTTGATTACCTATTATAAGAAATTAATGGCAACTTCTAGTTGGAGACCATCTACAGGTTACTATAAAAAATTAATAGTCAGATAAAAAAAACAAAGTGATATACACATTACACATAAATCATTGATTCAAAAAAAATAAATACATTTACATATATACATATATATATATATATATATATATATATATATATTTATTTATTATGAACATAACAATGTTAATAATATCAAAGTAATATGTAATATGCCATCATTGACTACCCATTTAAAATCCATAATTATTACATTTCATTATTATTTTATAGATATCAATAAAACAAACCATAATAATTTTTAATAAAAAGTGTTATTAAGATAGAAAGCATTTAATAATATTTATAAATAATAATAAAAATGAGGATGATTATTATTATTTTCATTATTAATAACCAGATATTATGTAAATCGTATTATTTATATTAAATTTATGAATAAGACTATGCTTTGAAGGTATAATTACATTTTATTAGGTACTTAAAACTTTAACCTTCACATATAAACCGTTTTTATGTTTTATTTAAGAAAAACTAGAAATGTGCAGTGTACACCAAATAACATTTCATTATTCTAGTGAAATATTCGAAAGATTATTTTATAGAAACCATATTTAAGATGTCACTCTAAATATGGTAAACATTTTTTTTACCAAAAAATTCAAAATGTCTTACTTTTTAAACTAAATCCTAAATTTCATAATGAATTTAACACATCAATTATTTTTTTACACTCATTTTAAGTTGTAAATTCAACACTCAAAAGTAAATAATCTTACAAAGATTCAATTTTTAAATTATTTTTATTGCAATACATTACAAAATGATCACTTTTTATAGGCACCTCTTTATTTCTTAATTATTTATTATTTTATTATTTTTTTTGTTATGAAATTCAACTTTGTATTATTAATAACACAGTCAATGATAGTGCAAACATGATTCATACAAATAACATGAATAATTGGTATAGCGTATTTTTAATTAGTAATTAAATTACAATAATGGTGTGATTAAAAAAATAAACTAAATAATTTTCAAGTTTTCTACTACAAAAATCTGTGTATAATGTAAAATGTGTATATAACTATGTGTAATATTGTAGCTTGTATATAATTACATCAAACATATCTGAATAATATTTGCCTAACTATACAACGTATCCGGTCTTAAACAATTTTATTCCAAGACTTTCTATTCTTCTGGGTACTAAGTCGTCGATTCTCCAGAAAAAGGTTTTCCACGCGGTTTTCGTAGTATCTTCTCATGATTTTGTTTCAAAACAATTTTACGTTTCATGTATGATTTATTTTACAGCCGATTAGTAACGTTTAATTTAATATTTAACCTATCAGTGGTACCTATTTTCACGTATTCGTAATACGTTCTATAGTAACAAATTATTTCATATCATTGAACAATAATAGAACAAATAACTAGGAAAACGATGTATTCGTTTAATAGTGTCACGGTCCATAATTCGACATTTTATAAATGCTCTGATACCACTATCGGTGAAACTAAAAGTGTAGGACGTCGAAACTCTTCTCCGGCTAAAAAAGTGGATTTTAATTTCAAAAATGACATGGGAAATTTTTTTTAATAACGCCTAAGATACAATTTGATTAGTGTACAATATTATTATTCGTAGGTTTGCAATTTGAGAACGAAATTATATTGAAGAACACTCAATTCAATCTCACAGTTCGACTGTTGTTTGCACAGTGAAACCTGCCTTCCACACGTCTAATATTATAAATAATAATTGAAAAACTGTATTCGATGACCGAAACGTAACCGAAAAAAAACCGTAAATGAAAAAACAAATACTTTTACATCGATTTACTCATAGTGTGACTCAACCCATTTTTTCTACAAAACCGAAGAAATTGTTCTAAAACTCATAATTTTATTGTTCTGTGTTGGTTGTCGACTTATATAAAATGAATGTTGTACCTATGTGAAAAGTTCGAAGAAATCACACCGTAGCACTGATTTGATCGATACGAATTTAATTTCTAAATGTCAAATACACTGTTACAAAAAAAAAAAATCAAATGTATTTATTGTTTTAAATATTAATTAACAATAAGTAATTAAGGCTAATCTTTACAATATCGTTTTATATGCATAATGATATAATAACATATATATAGATAGACGTCTTAAAAATAATTTTCAATTTTTTTTTCATCTCTGGCGAAATGTAACAGGCACAGATTTCGAAGTCGTACACCGGCTCGTACACGTTCGACGGGTTCCTCGAGTGTTCGTCAGGGCAAAGTGTATAGGGCCCGCGGGTTATGGCGCGTCTCTTGCACCGCTGCTGGACGTTTTCTCCGAGCGAGCGAGACAAGATAATTATTATTAATAATATTATAAAGAAAAAAAAATGAAAAAAATAATAATAAACGACCGTCGTTTGAGGGGGGGGGAAGAAGACGAGACGTATAGAAACATATTATATCGACAGCAATAATAATAATAATAATTATAATAATTATATAATTTTGATTTTTGGAAAATAATAAAATAATTAAAATAGACCGGTAACTCTCGTACGTGTTGTCGTCGTCGTCGTCGTCGTGATCCTTAAATTCTAGTGTTGACGCGGTGTTATTACGATTATTATTATCATCGTTCTCGTCGTCGTCGGACAGGTACACGGAAATCGCGGACGGCCTGGTGCATCGGTACCGACTGGAGCCGAGCGACGAGTACGGCGACGCGGGGCTGGACGACTACCGGTACGTCGGGTTCCTGTGGGGCAGCGCTCAGCTGGCGGCGGCTGACGACGACGGCGGCTCGGCCCACGGCCCGGCCGCAGTGATCGCGGACGGCCGCGGCGACGGTGGCATGTTCTCCAGGTGCGTGGCCGCGGCGTACCGGCGGGCCGCGGACCGGGCCCGGGCGCTGCCGGGACGGCCGCGGCCCGCGCCCGTGTGGTGTCACTCGTACCAGCTGTGGAACCTGTCGGCGTGCGCGCGCTGGTCCCGCGTCAACGAGCTGCTGATGGCCGCGTTCCGGGCCCAGGTGCTCGACCGGTTCCGCGTCGCCCGGCGCCTGGCGTTCGGCGAGCTGCTCAGGTTCGCGGCAGACCCGCGGCCGCCCGTCGTGTCGTTCTACGACTGCATACCGGCGGCGGCGGCGGCCACGACGGCCAAGGAGGCCGGTTATGGCGCGGAAGACCTCGGCGAAGACGACGCAGAAGACGACGGAGAAGACCATGACGAAGACGGACGGAGACTCGAAGCGATGGCCGGCGGACGGATCGCCGCCGCCGCCGCCGTCGGATCGTCGCGATCACGAGAGGCCCAGGAAGAATTTTTATTCGAATCATAATGAAAGAAACTTTTTTCGTTTTTTTTTCAAATATAAACCTACGATTTATTTACAAAAAACTTACACGTTAAAAGGCTTTTGACGTTTTATCATTTTTTTTTTTGTTTTGTTTTTATTATTTTTTTTTTATCCTAATTTTTCGTGCTGTGAATCCTCGAAAAGTCTTCGGGCACCACGTCGGTGTAATCGTTGTGATTGCTGTCGTCGTAGTACGCGTAATCGTACGTCGAGTCCTTGTCTTTAACCACGGCCTTCTTGGTGCTGCCTGTGGCGAACGCGGTCGTGCTGGTGACCGCCGCCCTGCTGCTGGTGGTGGCCGCGGGCGTCGTGATCGTCACCGCGGGCTGCGTGGAGAACGGCCTCGGCTTTTGCGTGGTCGGCGCCGGTACGAGCACTGTGGACTTGGCCACACCACCGTCCGCCTTGTTGAAGCTGTACCCGACCGACAGCGTGGCGTTTATCGACTTGGGCTTGCCGTGGACCAGCGCGTTCAGGTCGCTCGGCCTCAGGTTCGTGCTGGACGCCGTCTTCAGCGTCTCGCCCGCCTCCTCGTTCGTCCTCTGGTGGTAGCTGTTGTACGGGTCGAACTTGGCCTTGAAGTCTTTGGAAAAGTGCTCGGTGGTGGACTGGAACTGCGGCTGTTGCGACGTCTGTTGCTGCTGTTGCTGCTGGAACGAGTTGCCCGCGTTGAACGGGGTGGACGACTGGAACACGTTGGTCGACTGCTGGTACGCGACGGGCGGCTGGTACGTGTTGTATTTCTGGGTAGTAGACGAGGCCGCGTTTTGGAACTGATTACCCTGCGGCGTGTAGCCGTTGTTGTTGCCCGGCTGGAACGCGCTGGCTTGCTGGAACGTGTTGCTCGGTTGGAACGTGTTTCCCGGCTGGAACGTGTTTCCCGGCTGGAACGTGTTGCTCGGCTGGAGCGTGTTGCCTGCCTGCTGCTGGAACGAGTTTGTCTGGTAAACGTTCGTGGTCGGATTCTGGACGTATTTCTGCGTGGTCGTCGACGCCGGGTGGATCTTCTCCGACTGGAAGTTGGCCTGGTTGAAGTTTTGCGCGGTCGCCGGGAAGGCCTTGTCCGCCTGTAGTCCTTGATTGTAGTTGACGTTTTGCTGGAAATTCTTGTTGCCATTATTTGCTGGCTGGTACACGTTGTTTCCTCGGAAGTTGTTGCTAGCCGAGAACGCGTTGTTCGCTGGGAAGTTGTTGTTGTTGTTGTTGGCTAAGAACGCGTTGTTCGCTGGAAAGTTGTTGTTATTAGCTTGAAACGCGTTGTTTGCCTGGAAGTTGTTGTTGTTGTTGTTGTTAGTATTGGCTGGGAACGCGTTGTTCGCTTGGAAATTGTTGTTGTTGTTGTTGTTGTTGTTAGCCGGGAATACCTTGTTCGATTGGAAATTGTTGTTGTTGTTGTTGTTGTTGGTCGGGAACGCGTTGTTGGCTTGGAAGTTATTGTTGTTGTTATTGGACGCCACGTTGATGCGAGCGGACTGGAAACCATTGTTGTTGTTGTTGTTGTTGGGCGTTAGACGTAAGAAATCGTCGGTTTTCGGTTGGTTCACGTTGCCGGTCTGCGTGGTCTGATACACGGCCGCCCGCGCGGTGGTCGGCTGGTACGAGCCGGTGCTCACGGCCGGCGCGAACGTCGTGGACTGGACGGGCTTGGCCACTTTCTGATAGTCGAACTCGTCCGCTTTGGCCTGCTTGTCCAGGTACGTCTTGTAGTTGACGCGGCCGCGGTCCTTGCTGCGGTACGTGGTCGGCTTGTAGACGGGCTGTCTGGCCGTGGTGGACCACTGGGCCGCGGCGGTGCTGGCCGCGGTGGTGCTGGCCGTCGCGGTGGTGCTCGAGGCGTCCGTCGTCGCGTCCGCGATCGGCTTTTTGCCGGTCAACAGCTTCCGGAACGGCGTCTTGGCCGCGTTGGCCTTCTTCGGCGGCGCCGGCTCCGGCGCCTGTTTGGACGCGGACACGCGCGCGCGGCCGCCGTCGTCGTAGTCGTCCGGGTTCTCGAGCCCGCGGTTCCGGTTGCTGAAGAAGTTGCCGGAGCTGCTGCCGCGCAACAGGTCGTGCTGCAGCCGGCCGTCCGTCGAGTCGCTGCGCTGCAGGTAGTAGTCGTCGTCGTTCTCCGTCACCGCGTTGTTCACCGGCGCCGACAGCGACGACGGCGGCTTCCTGGACCGCGACGGCTGCTGCACGTTCGGCGCCGCGCTGGACGGCCCCAGCGGTATGGGCGTCGCCTTGCCCGACGTGGCAGGCACTCCGCCGGAACCTGCGAAACACACACGTTCACACGTTTAGTCATCGTTCGATTTTCACCTCCCCCTCCTGTCGTCCGTACGAGTTTTCCCGTGCGTCCCCCCCACCCGGGAAAACACGATTACGGGACTCGGGAATCGTGACCGTGCTTTTTCCCGCTTGTAGAGTAGTGTGTTGTGTAGGTTAACCTTAATATTTAATAATTTATAAATTTATAATTCTGCGAATTCAGAATGGTTTCTGTTTCATGCCAAAAATCGTTCGATCGTAAACGTCACTTGTTGTGTAAACACCGTGTTTAATTTGCCCGTTCCGAAATCGTACGAAATATATTAACCAAAAAGAGATCGTAGTCAAACAAATCAAATCAACTACGAGTTTGAATACCTGGGTCCAGAACACTAGCCATGTCAATGCGCCTGCTCACACATCATTAAAATTCAACAGCTTTTGACCAGTAGGATCGTAACAACGCTCCCCCACCCCCCGTACAGCCCTGATCTGGCTCCACTGGACTTTTGGCAATTTTCAAAGTTAAAGGAACCAATGAAAGGACATCACTATAAGAATTTGGAGGACATTAAACGTGCCGTGACGTCGGTTTTAAGAACCTAACTTCTGAAGACTTCCAGGAGTGCTTCCATAAATGGGAAGAACGCTGGACCAAGTGTGTTAGACTCGGAGGAGAAAACTGTGAAGGCATGGGTGCATAAGTCGTTGTAAATATTAAAATATGTTATAAAATATGTTTTAAAATTTTAAATTCTCGTTATTTAATTGCCATACCACGTATAGTACCCAAAAAGAGATCGTGGTCAAACAAATCAATTCAACTACGAGTTTGAATATCCGGGTCCAGAACACTAGCCAAAAAGTCAAGCAAGATCACCAAATAACTCTGTATGAATACGGAGCCCGACAAGCGAGACGATTCCGAGCAGTTTTAGGACACTAACGCTAGCTGTAGTCGACCGTATCGCGTACTATCTGACCGTTGAGACTCAACGAGTTTATTGCTCTGAGCCCTCTGTCGCACATAGTTGTTAGGGATGGGCATGAAATCCGAATATCTGAATTATTCGAATATCCGGATATCCAAATCCGGATTCGAATCAAATTCTTATCCGGATTTCCCGAATTATCCTGATTAACCAGATTTATGGATTTGCTTTTTATGTGACATCAGAGTTCAGACTTACAAATATTTTCAATGTATGGTAAAATAAATTGTTTTATTAAATTATTGAAAATTTAACAATTAATTAATACTTAAGTTGTATGAGTTACAGTATCTTTATCGTAATTTCAATGGTTATTTATTATTTGTTATTAGTTATAAAAACAACAAGTTATTAAATTGTTGAGTTTATTTTATAACTATATGACGTTTTCAATTGTTATACTATATCAATGTTCGTACATAACAATCGTTCGAAATGTATATGTTTCAGATACATAAGTATAGTGTATACTGTATACCCAATCAACTAATCTTTACTGCATAACCTTCGAATGGTTATTGAAAAAGGTTTTTTGAAGATAAGTTAAATTTATATTACAACAATAATTGTTATTGATATAATTACTTACTCATACATGTTCTCTTACAATTATCAAATAAAAATTTTCTTAAAATATCGAAAAATATCAAGTGGAGACATATTTATGGAAACTAGGAATAGTATTTCTGTTGCATCAAACATTGATTTTTACTACAATGCCTCAAAGCAAAATTGGGAATTTTTTTACACGTGGCGAATCAAATAAAACTGCTATATGTTCTGTATGCCACGATGTTTTAAAAAATATGGGATACTCCGGATAATCCGTGAAATCCGGATTTACAAAATCCGGATTCGACAAATCTGAATACTTCGGATTTTTGAAATCCGAATATGCCCACCACTAGTAGATGTACCAGGTCGGCCACTATCGTGGTGTTACCTCCAAGTAGTCAATGTCAAACAATTTATTAAAATTAAAATACTTCTTTAAACTACAACCGTGTCTTAATTCCATCCGACTGACGGGTCACAACACGTGTATGATTTTCACGATCGTATCCCACGTCTAATAAAGAGCGGACGTAAAGCAATAATGTGATTTTTTTCAAACGCCGAAAAGGATTTTCATTTTATTTAATTAACTATTCATTCGAGGCGTCGTTTTTACATAGACTACGCAGTGACCGCGGTTCATGTGAATGAAATATGTTTACGAACCGAGTTTGTATAAGTCGAAGTTGTCGCTGTAGTACAAAGTGGCTGCTTCGCAATCGATGTTGTACCAATCGTCGCAGATCTGATTCTCTTGATCGAACGCCGTGTCGTTCGGGCACAGGAACCTGAAGTCTTGAACCTACACGGGCAACGGCGATTTTAATTTATTAACAAGTCACAGCGATTACGATGTGTTTATGATAAAAAACACAAAAACGATTCACTCACCCCGGTTCCGACTACGTTGACGCAAACGTGGAACATTTGACAAGAAGTCTCGGGGTCCGCGTAGTAACCGCCTACGATTTTGTCCTTGCAGCTGAAACTAGTCAGTGGCATTTCATTCTGCTGATAGTTTGGCGGCTTTCTCTGGCCGTATACCAAACCTATAAAATTAAAAACACATAGTTATCACGTCAGTCGCGCGTTTACAATTTCGATTTTCAAGTATAATTACAGGCGAATAGTACGACGGAAATCCAAGTCTTGATGGCAAACATATTGGACAACATTATGTATTATCTGAAAAATATAAAAATGACGTTATTGGTATTACGTGTGTACTTCGACATTATTTGCTTAACTATTATAAATCAAGTAGCGCATTCAACTACATAACAAAGTACATTTTCAACATTCTAATTTTCAAATTATATGCGTTTTTTATTGATGATATTTATTTTTCCATATTTGTAGACATATTTTAAAGATATTTACTGTATACATTACCACAGTTAAATAGCCACTCTAATTTATTAAATACTGAGTCAGAATTTAGTATTTTATAATGTGGAAAAGTGTTTTTATTGAGAAAATATATATATATATATATATATATATATATATATATATATATATATATATATATATATATATATGAACTTAATTAAGTCTTTATGATGAAAAGTTGTGAAAATTGAGTATTACATATAATACAAATAATACACATAATATAAGTAAAAATGTAAACTAGAAAATCAAATCTCAAAACCAAACCAACTGAGCGATAAAATGAGAATTTTAGTTGGGTAAAAGTCATATTAACATCGGTTTGAAAGTGATGATAGATTTTTAATATTTACTTTGATATTTATTTTAAATATATATATATATATATTTTTTTTACACAAAAGGTTGTAACGACAATATCGCATTGTCCGTACACATAACTCTACAGCCTGAAGGGCTATAACTTTTTGTATAATTTTTTTTTTCACTACGACCCTGTGTGCAATTTTGCTGAACCCTAATAACTACGTCAATATGACGTAATTCCGTGCAGGCCGGCGGGAATTGTATACGAGACCGAATACGATTGTAATTGCCGTTTACGGACGTCTTGCAAGAGGTAGGATTGAAATCGCTGTCGATTAATTGCATAACAATAGAACCAGCGGAGTTATCATTATGCAATGTACGAATGCGCATCTTCTATGGCGGCACGCCGGTGCTTGTACATAAATACCAACAAGTACATAATGTACTCCTACGATTTTCGTATTGTTTTTATCCGTTCCGATTGCGTCATTGATTATTATTATTAATCGTCATCGAACTTTCACTCCCGACAACGTCCGTTCCGAAAGTTCACCGTTACCCACACCGCGTTTCAGTACCATAATATTCATCAGACTAGGTCAGCTTCCCAGGTACTTTTTCGAAAACTTTGTTGTTCGACAATATATATATGATAAACTTTTATTGATAATGTGCTTTATGACCGACCAGTCAGTGTTTAACTTGAAGGTTACGAGTCGAAAAATTACCCTCATCGAGTACGCCATAAAATAATAAACAGTGCATCAGAAATAAAAAAATAACTTGTTTGTTATTTTGTTGACAAGTATCCGATGACACTTGTTAACAAATTAACTGCTGTGCTTAGCAAATGACAACGAGTGTTTTGTTTTACTGTGTATTGTTAATCTATTTACTATCGTACATCGTATCATCGAATCGCAATCGTTTATTCATTTTATAAGCCTAAAATATCTAAGATAGTTAAAATTGATATCAAAATCAATTATGGCGTAATTGAAAATTAAAAACTAAATCATATTATCACCCCTTTTTATACCGGCGCGCACTGTGCAAATTTCTATGTGTCCTTGATTGAAAAAAAAAACCTGAACGGTTTTGAAGTAATTATTGTTGTACACTGTTCAAATGCGAATGCTTGATGAATTCATTGTTTTGTAAATATTTCACAGTTTATATCGAACACATGCGAAAATGTATTCGCACTATTTGTGCGTAACGGCCATAGGGAAGGAAGGGGTAAGAAAACGAAAACATAAATAAAATATACTAAACGTTGTGAGAAAATCGCGTTCCAAATGTCACGGCCGTCCGGTGTTTTTATATATTTATAACAAAACGAGTTTGCTCGGTATTTAGAAGACGATAGTAAAAATAAAAATAATAATAATAAAAAGAAGAAAAACACGCGAGTTTTGCACCGGAGGCGGCAGAATCATCGCGCCGTGTGATTCGAGTCGCATTGTTCACCGACGGATTTACGGGCGGTAATTGCGCGTGTTTTGACATACATTCCGCTGCTCGAGCGCCGGAGACAGAGAGAGAGAGAGAGAGAGAGAGAGAGAGAGAGAGAGAGAGAGAGAAATGATTCGCACGGGATCCTCCGATAAGAATCAGACGATGAGCGCGCACGCGTATTGCCCAATAATAATGGCAAGCACGCGGATCTTAATAGATGAGACGTGTCTATTTATTCAAAGCTACGCCACGAGTTGTATTCGTTTTTTTTTTTCATTATTTTTTTATTATAAACTAGTTCAAGTTGACTCTCCGAGAAAAATTAATTGAGTTATTATTAAAAAAAAAAAAAAACTTTTACCCGCTCACATTTAAACGTCGTCGTGCACACCATGAGATAATCACTAAATACTATCAGTCAGTTGTGCATGACGATGACTTAACGACGGTTTTGACCATAAACTGCGTCCATTAATGTAAACGAATAAGATTATAAATAAATTCTTCGTTTGAAAAAAAAAATTGATACATTTCAAATTTCACCAACATGATTTTTTTTAAATTTCCGAATATTGCTCGAGAAATTTTTCTTTCATTTAAAACTACTCGTCACCAACGATAAACGCGTGCGCTTAATGGGATCAATATTATGCTATTTTAATGCATTCGCTGACATTTCAAAAGTACGGAATTTGTTATTCAGGGTTTCGTGTTTCTGAAAGTGAAACTGATACTTATTTTGACAGCGAGGTCACTTAACGTTTCTACTCTGCTTCACTTTTTTTCTTTTATTTTTTTTTTAAATCCACTTGTAAACGAGAAATTCCGACGTCGTAAAATAACAAATTTAATACAATAGTGTATGAACGTCGGTTGCACGCCATTAATTCAACGACTAAATCTAGTCGACTCGACTTAAATAATTCAATCAGCAGTGAAAATGACTTCGAATTTAGATTTCAACTTTTAACTGACTCTCGAGTAGCAGCACCGTGGCCGCGGATGTTGGGAACCCCGGAGATCTGGTTTCTAGATCCGCCATCGTCGTCGTCGTCGTCGTCGTCGATTATTATCCTACGGTGGTGGAAAGCGGCGCGGAGGGGAGAAAATGCGTCACGAGCCGTTTGTGCCGTGAGAACGTTCGCGCCGGTCACGAAGCCGACCCTCCGGGGTCATCGCGGGGGACCCGCAGGAACGAAATCCTTCGCGGCCGCGCGTTATTATATATTACACGCGTACACCACGCATAACTCACAGGCGTGTACGTATAGATATTAATGTCGTGTTGTGCGACGCCGGTTACGTCGTCTGGCCCCGTCGTCGGTCCGACGCGTCCGATCGAGCGGAAAGGGAACGTCCGCGGACGCCCGGGACGACAGAGTGTCGTGTGATACCGACCGTTGTATACGATCGATAATTTGTGACGACAATAATAATTGTAACAATATGTAGGTACGACTACACCACGCGGGTCTCCTCTTCCCGCGGCAGCGCACCTCCGAATCTCGCGGCACATTCCGCCGTTTTAACGACCCCGGTCGTTCGGCGCGTTAACGTGCATGACATAACCGACGACAAACGTATATAATAATAATAATAATTAATAATATTAATATCGTACGTCGTACACGAGTGGGCGAACACGCCGCACAGTACGCGCGATCCTTCCACGTGGTGCGCACACACACGCCGCACGCACGCACGTGCAATTACCGCCATCAGACGTAACGTTCGTGTGGTTCGGATTCGCGTACCGCGACGGTCTCGCGAGCGCGGAACTAATGACGTAAGCGCGAAGACGACGTCGATAATACGACGACGTTCCGATCGCGCCGCCCGATGCGATGATGGCGCGTATGTGCAGGGTGGTGGTGGATTTGACGGGGGTGGTCCACGGGATCGGGACCCACATATTCCTCCATACCGCGCACCGAGACACTGATTCGCGCAGTGGATTAGATAAATTTTTACGGCCACGCTTTATTCGTGCTCGTCGTTCAGGATCCTAGGTATCAAAATAACGGTAAAATACGAGTTATCTAACGTAGAAATACTATAATAATAATAATAATAGTACCTATTTTTAATTGAAGATTGATGCGAATTCCTTTTGAATACGTATTGTTTTTCCTAGATCTCTCGCAGAATTTTTTTGAAAATACGCCACTCTTTGTGTATGCATGTGTACATTATAATATAGTACACACATATCACATTTACACGAATAATTATGAATTTTAGACCGTGTATCTCATTACTGTACAAATTTCGACGGTGTTCGCGACGTATTGTTTATCTCGCCAACGTCTTATGATCGCGTACGGATAAAGCTACAGTCGGTCCACGCAATCGCGATGATATTTATTATTCTATATTTAAATTAGTACGTATATTAAGTTTTTATACAAAACGGGCGTTTGACGTCTATCGAAACCAACACGTAATCCGACCATTAAATTACGGTTGTTCGTATTTTCGAGTATTCCAGAATTTTAATTTTTCATTAAAAACCACAGATTAAACACGAACATGACGTCGAAGCGCATTACAATAGCACATGATATTTACGATGGGAAAGGTCGAATGAAAAGACTGGTTCCCGCACTTAACCTTCATGTTTACTGCGCTGTCAAAACGAAATAATGCTGAGAAATAATTGGTCGACTCGAGCACGAGTATGTTATTGTTTATTAATGTATTCAGAGTACCTACCACACGACGTAACGTCGTAAGGTTTCGACAAAAAACACGCTTTCAACGCGTTATGATGTACGCACGCAAAAGACGCATAATTAATACCGAAGTGAGCGTTTCAAAATCAATAAATAGGTATAGAATGTCAGTTGAACAAGGGTATGATGATTGACGATCACGCGTGGTTCCTTGGATACTCGGCGATAAAAAAAATATATATATATGCGTGTGTGTGTGTGTGTGTGTGTGTGTGTGTGTATTAATAATAAACTGGCTTTCTCGTGATCAGTTAGGCTTACGACCGAATTAAAACGTATGTGCGTGTGCACAGTATTCAATAACATATCCATTATTATTATAACTAATACATAGATACGAGAACGATCGACGTCGATTAATAATTAAGCTGACCGTTCGATCATCTTGTGGGAGGTGTTTATTATACGTGCTCGCGCAAACGGTATTAAACATATTCTAATGATATAATACATTGTAATCTACATGAGTGAATCTATCGTGTTTATAAGTGATTTCTGTGTATTGAAAAATAATATGCGTTAATGGATATGTGTGTGTGTGTGTGTGTGTGTGTGTGTGTGTGTGTGTGTGTGTGTGTGTGTATGTGTGCGTGTATGTTTGTATAATTCAACAATCGACAGGCATCAACAACAAACATCTTTGGAATTTGATTGATTGTACTACATCGACGTCGTCGTGTTTGACTCGAGATCAAATGTTAAAAAATTACGTCAATCTATAAACGTCATAATCACGAACGGCAGTGAGAGTCGATTAGAAGGGACTTGAACGCTGCGTATACACGAAGATTTTTTTCGAATATCCAAAAATAATTTGAATCAATGAAAACAAAAATCATCGAATATTATGCAATTGCTGGTTATGTCGTGTTAATTATACCATGGCTTGTGGTTAACGTTTCTATACTGTAAAACGCCGGTCAGATAACGGCGGTGGAAGTTAATTTTTTTTTTTTTTTTTTGTCACATGGCTTCTCACTTCTCAGACTAGATGTTATCTTATTAACAGTGGGGTTATTATGGAGTAGACCATTTCTACGATGACAAACAATACTGCAGTTAGTGTTGAGACTAAATAGCAAAGTCTATTTCAAGAAAATCTATACAGTTCATGGCGTGATAGTGAAAGACGCAGAAAACACATAAATTGTAGAACCAATACAATATCCGTCATCGTCAGGATCTAAAATAAAAATGTCATAAAATACACGCAGGGTCAACGAGTTCGTCCTGCCCTCTTCTCGGTGGGTGACACAGAAAGATTTTTAGTTTTTACCATCCGCACACACGATGATAATATCACGTCAGATTTGGACGATTTTTCGCGAACCTAGGCACAACACTATAATCTGAGTTCTGTGTACGTCACGCGCGCATAACACACACACACACACACACACACACACACACACACACACACACACACACACACACACACACACACACACGAAAAGGATTGTGCCGCTAACGATTGCCGCAACATCTGCCGTTTGCCACCGTCGCAGATGCACTTTCACCCATGACAGCCTCACGGCGCTGTGTCTAATTGTCTAAGCATATTATAATATTATAGTCGTACACACGCACACACACATACAAATACTGCACACACACACGAGCGCACACGCATATTCGTACATACGTCAGTGGAATTATGACTTATTAGAGCGCCCACATTAGTAAAAAAAAATAATAATGATAATAATAAAAACAAAAATAATAATAAAATAAAATAAACAATAAGCGACTTGGTATTAAACATTATGTCTTTTATTCGTGTGCGTTCGTGCTACGGTGTTTGACAATCGGAAGGCTTCGCGCGATTAGCGTCGGCCGGCGGCGGTAATGTCGCACTGATATCGTACATATTATTATATTATGATTAGTCTACAAAAACCGACGAGTACAAATATTAATCCAACGACGACGATATTTGCTTATCTCGGTCGGGGTTTTCGCGGATCGAACATGTTTTAACGACCGTTTTACAACGCACCGCGGTCGTTCGGTAATAATGCGAATGTACAATAATATTATTCCTGTATATAGTGTATCGCGTTTATTGTGCGTGTATACATATATACACGCATGTACGAATTAAGTTATTAACGCAATGACCGTTTAATAAATATTATTATGATGACCGGTGTTACGGACGAATTTTACGCATTAAGCCGCGCGAAGTAATGGATTATACACACACTGTCGTCGTCAGGATTAAACACGAGCACCGTAACCAATGAAACAGTTTCAAACGACAAAAGTACGTTGTTGACGTGCGGCGGCGGTCATAATTCATTGGCGTGACTCTGAGTACATTTTACTTTTACTCGAGCGAGGATGAGACGAATTACATTATTATTTTCGACATTTTTTCTCAGAAAACTCCTCTGGGTCTATTATTGCTCATCGCCCCCTTGGCCGACTTAAAATTTAAATAACCCGAGATCTGGATCGGTGTGCAGTACTAGAGTGTACAATTATTATATACTTATCACGTCAAAATGCGATGTTAGCCAGAGTAATTTGTACGAACGTAGGTATTTCGAATGATTCTTTTTAATGATAATGACGTACGATATTGTCGGATAAAAATCGTTTTTCCGATACTTTTATGACAAACAAGGGCGAACCTTTTTTTTATGAATCTGTCTGAGAGGCAATTACTTGCCCATGACCTAGGAGGTCACGTCTGTACCTATATTGGTGTCATGATACGCAAAATTATTATACGCTGACGATATACATTTCTTCAAAATCATTTTCAATTTTTTATTATAAATAGACAGGTTCTTTGAAACTATCATATGATATTGTGCTGTATGCATTAATTTCAATGGTTAATGTGAGTGCGTTTTACGGTCGAAGAGCTTATGAAATAAATCGTGGAGGATTATATTTGTTTTGCGTTTCGTAATGCTGTGAATGTTGTTTTACTTCGAAAATTATCGAATTATTTTAATCGTGTTCAGAAAGCAAATAAGAATTCTATAGATTTTCAATTAGTCCAAAGAAATTATATGATCATATTATGTCATGAACCTTCATTGAAATAGGTTTAAAACGACGGTTCAAGACTTGAAATAAACTACCCACTATCGAAGTAATTGATATTTTTAGATATGATATTAACAAGAATCTTTTTTGTACCCTAGATTTTCGAAATTCCAATATAACTTAAATATCAAAATTATATTGCTTAAGTTATGTTTAAAAATAATTTTGATCTATTTTTTGCACAGATTATAATAAAAAGTTATGTACAAGTTATATTTATAGTAATACCAATGTCAACAAAAATTTACTAGTACATCCCATTTGTTCAGGCAAATTTAATAGAGAAAACGAATTGCGGTTTGTGTTTGAAAATATTGACCAGCATGATAAGTGAAAACTATAGAATATGTATTACCAAACATTGCTTATCAAAATAATACAATCACTTTGCACTCAAGTAATATTTTGTTTACTTAAAATAAGTGTTTATTTAAAATAAACGAAATGTATTATTTGTATGCTTACAAAAGTATTATTATTACCCTTATCGAAATAATAATAATTTAGATAGTGATTATAAAAATGAATCGACGGTATAAATATTAATCTAAAATAAATACTTAATCTTGTTCGTAATTTTTCTCATTAAGTAACAAGTAGATAAATATATTCTCAAAATCCTTGCTTTGGCTGTCCATGAATCATGGTTCTTGAATCTCGATTCTTCTCTCGATAGATCGACTCGGTCAAATCGTGGTTATAGGCAAATAGTTCTATTACACAGTATATGATAGACTTTCGGTAAAGATGCTGTGCGGTTCCATATCTGGTAGTGACACAGTATTTCGTGATTTTTTTTCTAATAAAACGTATGATTATATTTTATTACTATTATACAATCACAGTTTTATGAAACAGTCTTACAATTTATTTGGTTATTTGTGAAAAAAATAAAATTAAAAATACCGCACCCACATCGCATGTAATATACATCTGTCGAACACGCCGGTGTTTTTCGTCATAATATAATATTATACATACATTAAAAACAGGCGTTTGCGTCGTATGATAGCAATATTAGACAGACGGCTGTCTCCGTGAACTGTAATCATGTTTCGAGCCCACCGGGTGTCTAAACCCAAGAGACCAAACTGACAAAGAATCGCGCGATCGCGCGTGTTCGTGCTTTACAATTACAATGTTATATCGACGTTTTCGTTTATGTCTTCGCGTTTTTCATACGGAACGGTACGTAGTGAATAATATCTACGGTACATATACATATAAAGCGAACACGTATAGTGTGCATCGCCCCGGGTTTTAATGTATTAGGAAAAAAAAGAGCATCGATCCGCCCGAAGTGGGGACAGTAACGCGTGTAAGTTCACATTGTGAGTTTTGGAATTCGGCTGAGGAACAGGAGGAAAAAACATGGTAAACGGACACGAAAATCGTCACTTTCACCATAACAATGGACACGGGCACGCGCATATACGCGTGTGAACCAGTGGTAAACAGATGGCACTTTAAACACAACAGCACAACGCAGTCACACACGCACACACACACACACACACACACACACTTGTTGCGTCGTGTACTCGTGTATAACGCGTCGGGTCCGATTGCTCAACGAGTTCTCACATGTTAAAACTAAGATGATCCCCGACAACTGTTAACTGCTGTACAACAGTCTATTACATCGCACGTGGCCTTGGTCCCACAGTGATGTTCTCGTAACAAGTATTTTAATCGCGCGCTCGCGGATCGGCCGATTAATCGGCCGATCGGATCGCGGAATTTTCCGACCGCTCCCGCTAGATCTCGCACGGACTCGAGTGAACGCGAGACGATACCTGCAGTGTGTACGACGATTACGACGCGTGATATCTGCAGATCCTCTGCGATCCTCGCGTGTCTTAACCTTTACCGTGATCGAAAGCCGCGGTGGCGGCGACGTCTACGAAACGTTGTATAATAATGATGACGATAGTAATAATAATAATAATAATAATAATAATCGTCCGTGCGCGCGCGCGTATCTATATCAAGGCCAGTCACGTATAACCCGACACTAACGCGTGCGTTCCGATCTGTACGAAATGCATAATAATAATAATAATAATAATAACGCACACCCGAATCCGTGAAACGCACAGGGCGGATGACACGGTCCATTGTTTTTGGGGCCGTGTCGGCGACGCCTCGTTTCGCGTGCGCATAATAACACTAATAACGATCGTAAACGTTATCGTCATCGAGACGCAGCAGCTGCTGCTTCGTAGATCGTCGAAATCACTCGGTTTGCGGTGCCCGGGACGACGCCCGACCGCAGAGTTCTACCGTCGTCGTCGACGTTGTAATAATATTACACACAACGTGTAGTATCGCATGTTATATACGCACGCGGTCGATCGGCTCGGTCGCGCGATGTCATTGCGTCTCGACCAGAGACCGCCATCACGACGCAACTCCGTTGTATGTTATAACGTCATGGACTCTATAATCTAAATATATATATATATATATATATATATATATATATGTATATTTTATGTATATAACGGGCACGAACATGATTTTCGTGCCGACTCTTATATATAGGGTATCTCACGAAGATGTGCTCGTTGCAATATCGTTTGAGATAATGAGGATGATCAAATTTCGTTTTTTTTCTTTATAACTCACAAAGATAAAAACTACAAGTATTCATATTCAAACAATGTTTTTCGAAAAATTCGATGGTAATAATTTCATAGGAATAATTTTCGGGAAATCGTAATGTTTTAAATTTTTATTCTTCATCGAATTAATAATTTTTTTTATGGTTAAACTCGTTTATTTAAATAAGATAATTATAAAATCGATAAATTCCAACAGACAAGTGTTAAAAAAAAAAATCATAAAATTTCATTAAGAAAATATTATAACAATTTTTTAAATGTTTTAATGAAAAAATTAAGTATGTAGATATGGTAAAAGACTTTAAATCTGTTGTCTTTAGTCTTGTGAGCCAAGTCGAAAAAACAAAATTCGATTAGGTACCTATCTATAATATCATAAGAGGTAGTATGAACGGGTAAATCTTCGTGGGTCACCCTATATAATTTATATACGTTATATATTCTGTGCGACGCCATGGTGAATAAGTGGGTGGCCACAACGGGTGAACGCGATGTTCGGAAAATTCGAAAAACCGTAATATAACAGCACGTTCAAGGACTCGACTTGCGTGATCTCTGACATTTGCCGTATTGGAGGCGGTATCGTTATTCGTACGAATCGAAGGACGAGATAACACGACAGTCGTTGTTGTGGTTATTGTTGTTATTACTATTATTGCAGCGGTTGCATACAGTCGGATTGATAGGTTTTGATTACAAAGAAATGTTGCTCCTTAAGAATGTTCTAATCATCTCATACAAAAAAATGTTAAAGAGACCGAAAAATATTTATTTTATACTTTATTTCGCCAATTTATTTTTATCTTTTATTATTAATCAAACTTTGGAGAGTCATAAAATACAAAATCGAACAATCGACTTTTACAATAAGACACTTAAATTTTTCTTTTTAATTTAATTTTACTGTAAACTATTCTAAAAAAAGATAAAAATTACACTCAAATCAAGTAAAACGTCAAACTAAAAAAAAAAAAAAAATGGTCTTGAACTGTTGGAGATGAGATTCATAACTCTCCGTAAGACACAGAATCCTCGTTAAAACGGAAAACATCATTAGTGCTGGTTCAAATATAGGTACTCGGCAGTTTTTCATCACTCCTATAAATTATTATATAAATTCGTCGGTCCCGAGCGACTAGGTTTTTTAAAAAGGTTTTACCGTAACACGTCTATCGTTCGTCTACCGGAGCGTATACGACGCGGACACCCGGTCGACATGCTCGTTCGCGTACGGACTTCGAATCCGGATGGCATCGTGATTTTCACCCGCGCCTCGCCACCGGTGACAGGACGCGACGCGGCCGTTCCGTCGTGGCCGAGACGTGCGAGAAACGGCCACTTGACAACGACGACGACGACGACCCGCCGACCGTTTCCTGCGATTTCCATCCGTCACGCGGCGTGACCGCCGCCGGGCAATCACGCCGTTTCCGACCGCGGACCGGACGTGACGGCATTTTTAGCGCGTGATCGCCGCCTCCACCGCGCTACGTCACCGCGTTGCACTTTGTTACATTTCGCGAGACGCCGGGGAAAGCTCGTCGCCCACGTCACCAGCCGTCACGACGACGACGACGACGACGGCGACGACGAGCACTGCGACGGACACGACGCGTCTATTCTTCGTCACGCGTCAGACTGGCGACCGAGCCCAAGACGACAGTTAAGGTAGGAACACACTACTGTCACGCCACGTGAGATCACGTTCAATCACGTTGACACATTTGAACCGTGTTGTCACGCTTAGAAATAAACCATTGTCAAATTATCAAGTTTTCATGCTTTATCACGTCACAATATTACTCGGTAATCTCTATTTTGTTTGCGAACACACAAGTTTTTTTTCCTAAAATCAAATTTAAAATGGAAAGAGTGACTTCGAGTAATTCAGAGTGGGAGAGAATTTGGAAACTGCAGTTGTTTCTGCAGTTTTGGATGAGCAAAATAGATCCAAGACGATTTCACATGAATTTCCGAATTGAAAGTTCATCCATGTTTAAATAAATAAATTCAAAGTAAACGAACAGTACGTTTTAATTTATATATTTTTCTAAATAGACAAAATTCGTGATGGCACGTGAGTCGAAAATGTGTGTGTGATGTTTGAAAATCAAAACGTGCTATCGCGCGAGAGTAAGGAAATGTGACGTGATACGCGTGAGGTGGCATTAGTGTGGCGCTAAAACATTAAAATACCTTATAAATCTATTTTCCCCGTGACGTGATAACATATGACAGCACGTGAGCTCACGTGACGTGACAGTAGTCTGTTCCTACCTTAACAAAGATAGACGTACGCGCGTTATCATAATACAAGCGGGGCCAGTGAAACGCGGCCCGCGCTCGTCGTCCCCTCTACTCGAAGGCGGTGGCGGCGGCGGTGCGGTTTTGTCACGGTAGGTTAATGTTGTTTTTCGATTGAATTCGCCCCCCGGTGAAATTCACGCGGTCTCGCGCGAAACCCCATCGACTGTCGGTCGACATAGTTTTTCGATTTTCCAAAGACGCTGGTATACGACGAGCGGTCGATAGCCGACGTTTTTTTTTTCAAAAAATTCATCGACAACGAGAGCGCGTGCACACACTTTTTCGCGTGGTTTGTAACGAACACTGGGAAAACGTCTCAAACATCGCCGTTTGTTTCGTTCGGAAGTTCGGAAATCGTCAAAGTACACGAACGGGCTGAATATCAATGCCACGGCGGTAAAAGCGTCGAAAACGTCAACCACTCGAACGTACGTTTCACCGGTTAAATTCACCGGATGCATTCGCCGAGTTTTCGTCTCTGTCCACGAACGGTTATGGTTCGCAAAACGTCGTCGTCGACAATAATCGTTTTCAGTCGGCCGCGAGTAATCGCCGCGAATGCAGTTTCCGAAGAACTCGTGCCGGTGTCGTGATGCGTGCAGTTCAAGGCGATCGGGCGATTGTCGGAGGTTCCACAGCGAGTCTCCTGATTAACGATTTAAATTAACGACGCGATAATATATCAAGTGGTACGTCAAAGTCACACGCCGGTTAGGAGAGAACGAGACTGAAACATTCCCGTCTCCGCCCTTTTCCTTCCTTCGGCGACACGTGCGAGGCTTAAACGGCATATTGTACCGATGCCGCGCACGAGTGCCGTATGACCACTCCGAAAATATCCAATCACACGGGTGCACGGGGGGGTCAACTTTCCGGGTTAATCGTAAATACGCTTTGACGAAACTTCAAATCGTCCTACATGACGTGTGTACGCAATTTAAATGCTAGTCACTATAATTATTAAGACTGGATGACTGGTATTACCTATTCATGTTAATTCGCGTTTTGATTACTTCTAGTTTCACCAAACATGCTCGACACTATAAACGTCCGACATACGGTAAAGGTCGATTCACATTATACGGAACGCCAACGTCACGTCACAGACCGGCAACGTCACGTCAAATATCAATTTATTGATGTCATCCATTCACATTGTAACGTCAAATCCAGAAACGCCACTGAAATATTACCGACGCGACGTGCTCACTCCACTGAATTTTTAGCATATTCATATATTTTTTTTTTTATCTTCACCTTGCCAAAATTTGGCAAGAAAAAATTGGCAATAATTGCAATCATTTTAGATGAGGAAGAAGAGAGCAGAAACCGACGTAGAAGGACATGAATACGAGGAGATGTTAAAAAAAATAAAACGATTTGGGGAGTACCATACATTGGTTTAGTGATTTGAAAGAAGAAGAAACATTATTCTACAAATACTTTAGAGTGTCTCAAGATCAATTTTATATTTTGTTATCCAAAATAATTTTCGAACTAATAAGACCGAACCGGCACCGTCACGTCAAACTAAAGTTTTCTATCGAAGTCGACGTTCCGTGCCGTTGACAATGTAAACACTGTCGTATAAATAGATGTCAACATATTTTGACGTGACGTTGCTGGTCTATAACGTGACGTTGACGTTCCGTATAGTGTGAATCGACCTTTAGTCACATAGTATTTTTTTTTCGACGAAAAAACTGCACCGGTTATCGTTCTACTTTGGTTGTGAACCTATTTCTGAGTGTAAATTATTTGAATCCGTGTGTTTGTATACAGATTTTTTCCTACACGTTTTGAAAGTCGTCGTCACGTGTATTTTATTGTAAGACGAAAAACATAATGTCCTGTTGACGAAACAATCAGTCACGTATTGTGCGTGTTCACAGACGTAATGTTATTATTATTATTATTATTATTCTACATGTTGATCAGCGATCATTATCGGTTCGTTATAACGTCGTTACGATCGACGTTCGCCGAGACGCGCACAACATTTTATGTGCATTTTGCGTGCACTCGCGTCATGTTATACATAGCATTATAACGATATCACGAGATAATACGGCCGTGGCCGATCACGCGCACTTGTTCGGCCGCCGCGGTCGGTCGTTATCGCGCGGCGTGGAATCCGCCCGCGCCCGGCCGTGCGGCCGCGGTGTCCGTGTGAACGCGCGCGGCGGGTGTGTCGCAATACGAGCGCGGGCGGCGGGCGTCGCGCTCGCCCGGTAGGAGAAAGGAAGGTCTCCGGCGATGCGCTCTCGCGGCCCCGTGGTCTTCGCGTACCTACCTGCCGCGCTAATAGCGTTAACACGGGCGCGATCTCCGGCGACCCGACGCGATCGTCACGACGACGACGACAAACCGTTCGCGGGGCCAATTAGCCGGTCGGGTTGACGAGTCGCAACAGGCCGCGTGTGGCCGTGTGTGTTTGTGTGCGTGTTGTTACGGGTTTCGCAGCCCCTATTTTATTATTTTTTTTTCGACACGCAGCAAAGTATCTAGTCTGATATTAAAAGTGATCTATGCGGATTCAATAATAACACTGTTTCGTTTTGAATGGCGAACATAACAAATGTTAGTCTACTTGGTCGAAATCATATCTTTGACCATGTAGATTTACACGATAATATTTTGAATTTCAGTAAAACTTTAGAAAGTCGTCGTTAATCGTTTTACCAGAAACCATGATAAATTTACTTTAAATTTATCGAATTAAATATGTGTGTGGTATATTTTTCTTCGTAATCTTTTCGGTGACCGGTATTAGACTTAAAACAACTTTTTTATAGTCCGATGAGGATAAGTAACGAGAAGTAAAATCTTGGATCAAGTTATTTTTAAATTAAATGTAGTATTTATAAGTTTATAAAATAATAGTCACTAGTCACTATCGAAGTTTGGTAACCAAATAAAATGTACTTTTTTTTCACTCGCAATATTTTATTATATTCTAACATAAAGATTGTAGTTTTTGTAAAAACGAAATATTTTATTAAAAACAAAATAAATATATATCGAGACAATGTTTTTCTCATTTTCATTGAGGTGGTCCAGAAGGAAAGCAATGTCTACTCGTGTATTTTTAATCATCTCAGTATACAAAAAAAAAAAAACTATTATACGAATTTGAAAAAAACATCGTGGCTGAATGCTTTGACGACAAACGAATGCGAAGGTCTTTTTCGGAAAGTAGGAGCCGAAGACGATGTACGCGTTGCTGTGCAGAAATAGTACGCATCGACGGTCGTGTTGTCAACTTGTCACGGCATGTCTAACTAGCACGCCACCGCATTATTTCTCACCAAAACGCCCAAACAACAATATAATAAGGTACGATTATCTCTTGAGATGGTGATATGCGAACGGGAAAGAGAACACTCGTGGCGCTATCGTCGAGCCCTGGGTTGGATAGACGGAAAAGTGAAATAGGCCATTGCTTTACGCCCCACGAGAAATTAAAAAAAAAAAAAAAAAAAAGTTTTTTTATCAAAATCAAAATATTTGTTTTGTATAATTTCGACATGTGCACACTCGTGTGTACCGAATTTCGTTGAAATAGATAGTTTTGATAAATACAAACTAGATACTTAGAAATAAATTAGTGAAAAATACGTTCGGTGTCAAAACTTTACGCGACCCACCAAAAAGAAAATCACGACCTTCGTATTTTTGAGGATTTCTAGTACACAACGTACTCCGAGAAGGTAAGTCGACATTTATGACGTCAGACACAGAAAATTCACGCGTTCGAGTCGTGGGCCGTGTCGACTTTCCATAGGTATTCGAGTTTTATCTAAATCGGTCGAAAACGTTTAAAACCCATACGCGTCGAGAACTGCGCGCGGTTAGGTCATTGCTGCGTCTTACGCGTTATGACCCGAAAGATTTCAAAACGAGCACGCAACGTCGACGGTGTCATTCACATTTGAATTTAATGACGGGAAAAACGTGTGTTTTTCAGGCCACGGCTCGCCGGTCACTCGAGCGTTCGATAGCGATAAACACGACGATGTGCGCCGACGATTAAACGGCTATCGGACTTCGTGACGCGGCACACGCCCCGGAGTCGGGCAGACGGATTCCGCGAGGTCGGCGGAGGCCCGCGACATCGTTGACGCCGCGACTCAAACGTCGATATTGTGCTCTCGTCGGTCGTGATCACAGGACGATAATTGCCGCCGCCGCCGCATACCTATCGTTTTACACGCGCGCCGAGCATTTTATTCACACGTGTCCGTTACGCAATATTACGCGTTTTTATAATTGGCTTGCTAATTCCAGTACCGGATCGGTGTGCTCGGTACTAACGCGCCGCACCGTAGTCCTGTGCACGAAATAATATCTTGTACGATCTGCGACGATTACGTACGGGAGGCGTATAATATTTTTATATTGTTTTTATTTTTGTTTTTTGTTTTGTTTTGTTTTTTGTTTTTTATTTCAAACGATTTTCGGACGTGAAAATAACGCACCGGAGTATGTTATCACGACGTAAACGTTTTGTTTCTGTCTGCGCGCGCTGGATTTTTCAGGAGATAACACGTCGAAAACAACAACTGTTACTTTTCAGTCATTGAACGCCTCCGTTTCAATCGTACTAACGACTATTTGATCGATTAATTCGCATCGTAACAGCACATAGTACGCATGCGGCCCATTCAAAACAATAACTGTATAAATCCGAGCGAAAGCGACACCGATATTATTTTGGTATTAAGCGAATGCCAGCGTGTTTCTGACGCATTGGTATTAGGTATATAGGTACGCGGAAGCAAATGTCAACCGTTAAAATAATTACTATCACGGCGAATTATGCGTCCATGTATAATATTCCGTCGAGCGCAAATCCTACAATACTGATAGAAGGATTAGTAAAGTGAAAGACTGCATCCTTCCCTTATCCGCATTTTTATTGAACTGTGATGAAAGAAAATAAACTTATGTTCACATACACATTCTAAACGATTTATCTATCCTCTTTTAAGGGTTGTGTGTAATGGAGATAGAGAATTCAATTCATAAATTGATAGTTATATAGCATGTACATAAACATTACATATTACATATGTATATTTTATGTATTTAAATTAAATGTGGCAATTTTCCTATTAAAATATTTAAAATGAAATGAAAATAAAATTATAAAATAATTCGGAATTATAATATTGAGTAGTACAATCAATTATAAGCTGAATTAACCAGAATAAAAATTAACTTCAATAATATCTTAAATCTTAATATAATTTAAAAATATTTTTGACTTTTATAAATAGGAATTATAAAGATTGTTTAAATATTATTAATACTCATTAGCAAAGAGCTCTGTATATAACAATAAACATAATCAAAAACACAATTACGAGTATAAGTGTGAATACGATTCGGAAACGTTAGGTGCTCAACAGACCACATACAAATCGAAAAATCAAATTATAAATAAAATTATATGTACAATAACATATTATACATCATATCTGTTGAATGAAAATTAAAAAAAAAATTTTTTTCCCAATATTTATTTTTTATTTTTAACAAACGAAAATCACTCTTTCTATCAAATAAAACCGAAAAAAATATATTTCCAACAAGTGCCACTTAAAAGTGTATAATCAAGTGAGTAGTTCAACGACCACCGACGTCGTGAATAAAATATGATGTATTAATGATGACAACAGACTGGTATTGTACGTATTAGTATACGGTTTCCACTTGTCTTGTAAAGACAAACTATTTTGTTAACACTTGTTATTTACGTATGACATATTAATGGATATTACGTGCCGCACTTGTCAAAAAAAAATTTCAAAAAGGTGCTTTAGGATGATCGGTGAAACTACTGCATTAGCGCACAGTGAAGAGATTACCCAGTATACAGTTATACAGTTAAAGTATACAATACAATATACATACATTCTAACTAACGATGCCCATTTGTAAAAGTATGTATGCGGAAAGAAAAAAAATGTATCAAAAATGAAGAAAAAACGAATGTAGTGCATAAATTACCGAGAGAGATCTCAAATTTTAAAAATTCGCACGCGTTCGACTTTCGATACTCGTCATTGTCAAAACTGTTTGTATTAAACCATTATTATAATATTATTAAAACATGCATGGTTGCGCTCCTCTCTAATCGTGAACTTCCAACCACCGCCGACGCCAACGCCAATAATCCGCGGAATGTTAACCTTATCTTTATATATATATGAGATATTATGTATATATATATATGTATTATGAGATATTATGTATATATATATATATATATATATATATATATATATGTATTATCATTTACGTAATGATAATATAAAACGGACGCACACACATACAATCGTCTTCCATTCGTTCTCCTTCCGCACGCGGTTCCGACCTTTGCCCCGGTGACTTTCGATTTCGTCTCTCACGTCTCTCTCGTTCAAGTCTCCGCGCGATTCAGCTCCTCCGGCGAGAACGTGTGACCGACAAGTTACACTATTTATATAAACGTATAGATATATAATATTATTTTCGCCCATATAGTAGGTGGCGAACAATATTAATAGCCTGAACCACGCGCGTTTGACCCGAGCCGTGACCCTCTCCCCTCCTGTTCCCACACTACTGGCTCGCAATGTGTGCGCGTGTGTATACGCGTGTATACCACTATGTCGGTACACCTATATCTGAACACAGGTATCTACATTATGTACCACCTCAGTCGTAAGCACACACACACACACACACACACACACACACACACACACACACACACACACACACACACACACACTTAAAAACACACATAGTTCGTATACACACAATAATAATAAAACAACTTGCTTTCTCTTATTTTCCTCTAATGACTGCCGTCCGCGAGTCTTTCCGGAAGAAAGTCTATATACGCGTACTCAACACGATATGTGTGTGTGTGTGTGTGTGTGTGTGTGTGTGTGTGTGTGTGTGTGTGTGTGTGTGTGTGTGTGTGTGTGTGTGTGTGTTTATGTGTATTTATTATTTACCATTTTGATGTAATGAAGAAAACTATGGGGACAAACGCGATGAAAAAAACCGACGAGTCACCCACCATTAACGCGTAATTACGTATCGCTTAAGGAGAAGCAATTTTTTGCAAATTCGACTACGTTTCACACATTCCGAACGTGTATTGTATTCCAATATACGTTTGTCTGGGGCAAGAAAATGGAGTTATTATATATTTAGTCGGGGTGATACCGTCATTGTCGCTGTTGTCCAGTGGCGTTCGACTAACTATAATAATCAAGGCTGCGAATTCAACGGCTTGAAATTCATTAAATATGCATTAATATAATATATGCCAAAAAAATTAATGCTTTTAAAATATACTTCTTCAATTTTACTAACAAACAAGTAAAACATTAAAAATCAAATAAAGTGCATGACCTACTCGTATTAAAAACAAGCAGTAATGAATAGCAAATTTGGCTTTATGATTTTTTTTATTGATTTAACGTTTGAATTTATTGATAAACTTAATGTTTTTTTAATGATAAAATTACAAGTGAAAAAAATGTAATATTTATTCAATAAATAATACGTACTATTATGAAGAAAAACACTATCATAAAATGCTTTACGTTTTCTGACCGAAACCGTGTTATGATAATATTTTACCATACGTATATATCATAATATACATGATACACAGGTAGACAAAAAACGAAATAAACGATTTAAAAATACCAAAGTAGTTGTACCTACATGTGACATAATATTCAAAACATACAAATTCTGTAATTACGACGGTTGTACTAGATTTGTATCTCATTTTGTCTTGTGAATAAAATTGGTCGATATGTAAAATGACAAAATTCACAGCGCTGATAATAACGTGACTACGCGGAAACTGGTTTTGGCGCGTTCGAAAAGCGTCTCGGACGTTGTCGGGTTATATAATAATATGTGCCCTCTCCGGTTGAGTAATTTTTTTTGTTTTTATTTTCCGCCAAACGTTGATGGTCGCGTCCTATGCTCGCACCGTGATTTACGAGCTCAAAACGCAACCGTTTGTTCACATGGTTTATATTATTTTCATTATGTGTACGTGTGTTCAATAAAATACTAATACGAGCGCCGTTTCTTTTGAACGCGAAAATACCGTTTAGATGTACCCCACGTATTATGAGACGTACGCCCAGTCGTCAAGGACGACACTCTTACCGACTTTTTACAGTCACACATCGCGCTTGGATTATAAATATTACGAACACCGACGGCATTGTATATTTCGGGTCTCCGTGTCAGATGGTACTATTACGATGCGCCGCATTAATTCCGGCGTTCCGTCGTACGTACGGCCGTGTTTACGACGTGGGTCAAATAGGAACAATAGGATCCACTACGAATTATGGCGGTATTGTACATCAACTGACGCAGGATCCGTATCGAAGGAGAAAGTATCGGATGGATTTTTATTGCATCGGTCGTAATTTATACACGAAGGATGTATGCTAAACTGACACGATAACGCGAGCGCATAGCGTTTGACAAGTACGGACACGCGTAATTCTAGAATAATAATATGATATTATGTTTGATAAACGCGTTTAACCGTACGAATTATGCTGATTTTCACAGTACAACTCAACGATTAAGAGTTCTTTACAATTATTTATCAAAACGTTTTTATTCTCTATAGAGGTTATATTGATAGATGCAGAGAAAGATAAAATTAATATGCATATACCAATGATCAAAGTTACCTTCACGATTCCGCATAGAAAATCTCAACTGGGTATGAGCAACCCGGTTAAGGTTTTCTGCAGTGCGACTCCGAACAATCATAACATCACGAGACGATTGCTCAACTGTCCCTACTCGATCGCAATTAAAGAAAATAATTTATTGTTTTAATTCCTTCTGTCGCAATAGTTGAATATTTTACTCATTGTTTTACATATTTGTACAATTTGATACCTCGATGTTATATAAACGAGATTTGGTGTTTGGGTAATCTTCAAACTAGTTCCATTATATTATGAATTAATCAAACAGGAAACGATTGCGTGCAGGACATCAACGATGACCATCGCTTCGAATAATATACGTAAATATTCTACATTATATCACATCGAAGATCAACGAATGAATCATTTGTATGTAATACAACGAAATTTCAAAATTATTTCAATCTGTAAATGCATAATGCATCGTTGATAGTCAACAATTAGATGATATGTTTATCTAATGTTTATCAAATATGTAATCGTAGTTAAAATTTGTCAAAACAAATTATAGACACCTAGTATTAAAAATAATAAAAGAAAATTCAAGAAATAAAGTTACTGTTTAAACTTCGTGAAATTTTTTAATTAAAAAACGTGACAACTGTTTACTTAAAATCTGTTATCTCATACTATTATCAAACATTACAAGTTTATTTTTAACTCCGAAACTTACGAAAAGAAAACTTAACAGTTATGCGACTAAAAGTCTATATTATTATGGCATAACGCCGTGAGCACTATTTGCATTTCGCTAAAGTGACTTGGCGAAAGGAAACACATAGTATTAATATTTTATGTAATTGTCAAGCTATCATAATTTATACTAGCGGCTTTTATAAATAATAGAAAAAAAAATATTGAATCCGATAAAACATTTGAAATTCCAATGATGGAATACAAATTTAAAAACAATTATCATTAATGACCGATACGATGAAAAAGTTAATGCTGTTTATATTTTCATCTCACGACGCTGGTCACGGGAATAGGTTTTAAAAATCGAAACGAAAAAACCATCGACGACGACGGAATAATGTACTTTACACACAAATATACATGATATCGTGTTTTTCGTCTCCTACCGCCGCCGGGCCGAGCGGAGACTCTCAGTGCATTAATGGTTCAGATTTATAGACGGCGGAATTGAATTACGTACGTATTTATGACTACGATTATTCTCATCACGCTGCGATCGCGAGCGCGCGCGTGGAGCCGTCGGACCGGTATTCGCTCGTCCTGCGACACGGTGCCTACCGTATACGAGTGTCATCGGAAATATTACTTATTCACAAAAGACCAGTTACCACCGCATTCGGGTCGTATTCTTCTCCTTTGTGCGTCTGGTCCGCGGCGGTTTTCCTGAGTTGCACCCATAACCGTCGATAATAAATTATGTAACGCGTCTCGCGTGTTATAATGTTACAGCAGGAACAGCGGGAGCCTTGCATCCGACGTGGATGTCGTACACAATAATGCATAACACGCAGGTATATTATACGTTACGGTGAAAACGCGCTTTTTTTTCACACGACGCGATGCTTGCTGTTGGACGGACGTGTTTTTACGTCGAGTACGGCGTTTTAAGTCTAGCCGCCGCGCTTTCGGTGCCCGGAGATTAAAAATACGAGTGAATCGCGGCGTCTGACGCGGACGCAAACGATCGCGGTTTACCGTCACCACGACGGAAAACGACGTCGACAAAATGGTACCGGATGAAAAAGGAAAAACAATATCGGTGGCATAAAACAGTTCTCGGAAATGATAATAGGTGTACGCGTAAGAAGTTGACCACAAAACGGAAAAATACTTTCGATTTCGAACTAATAATAATAATAATAATAATAATAATAGTAATAGTAATAATAATTATAATAATAATAATAATAATAATAACGAGTTGAGATCGCGATCGAGTGTCATATTAATGAAAACGTGTTCGATTTGGTATTAAAACGTATCAAAGAGATAATATTTATCGACAAAAACGATGTATAAAATATTTTTGCGTTTTTCATTTGAAAACGAGCGAAAAAAAAGCGTACACTTAAAACGTGTTATAAATAATAAAATATCATATGGAAATTATTACCTGCGATGTGCGAATCCTTTAGCGTCTGTTCATTTGTGTATAAACTCACCCGGCAGCGCGCACGTACTGAGGATCGTTCGGGTAAAAGTGATGAGCACAAGGGTTCCTTATGCTTCTTCTTCTTCTTCTTCTTCTTTTTTTTCCTTCTACTCCTCCGTCTCGGCCGTCGTCGTTTCCACCACTCTCGGGCGACTGTTGCTGCGGCGGCGGCGGCGTCGGCGGCACTGGCGACGGGGCCGAGTCCTCGGTCTGTCTCAAAACACGACCATCGTCGTCGTCTTCGGCGGCGGCGGCGACGGTGGCGGCGGCGGCATCATAACAATCCGCGTTCGCATACACGTTCGTCGTTATTAATTTCATTTCGTTTTTTTTTTTTTTTTTTTTATTCCATAATACAGGTAGGTGTGCGCTCGTTACCTAATGGGACCCGTCTCCGGTGTAGGTATCCGAAGAATGTGTACGAGCTCGTGTAATCTGCCAATCACCTGATCTCTCGTATGAGCGTCTACACGTAGCTGAAATCGTTTTTTAAAGTTCAACCGATCGCATGCGTTGGAAACCTAATACGTGTATTTTATTATGTATTATAACGTTTTCAACCCGTATAATTTATTACAATTACTAATATTTGTTTGCCCGTGAGAAACGTTTTCCGCGTGTTCGCCTGGCCGGCGATGTTTTTGTGCGTGTGTGTGTGTGTGTGTGTGTGTGTGTGTGTGTGTGTGTGTGTGTGTGTGTGTGTGTGTGTGTGTGTGTGTGTGTGTGTGTGTGTGTGTGTGTGTGTGTGTGTGTGTGTGTGTGTGCTGTTTCGTCAGTTCGGACGGACGTTGAAAACACGCCGTACTTTCCCAAACAGCCGTTACGGGGAGTACACACGCCGGCCTTTATTTATTCCATGTTAATACCGCAACGGCCTTAGGTCCAGAATACAATGATTTAATAAAATAATATGAATTAAATAAAAATGAAGTGTATATATTTATTTATCTATTATGATAAAAGTGATTTAATAGTTATGAATGCACAAACATGCGATTCTAAAATGAGCAAACGAGTCTTTTTGTTTTCCGAACGGGAAAACGCGGGAGACATTTACACATTGCCTGTGTATGGACTATAGGATATACATTTTATATATATATATGTATGTGTGTGTGTGTGTGTGTTCCATAGACATGTAGAAGAAAATGGAGTATTTTATCTGGTCTACTGGGTCTAGTAATTAGAAATTCCGAAGTTGGCTTGGAACAACAGTACAGAATATATCTGTGTTATTATGTGCAGTAAATTAAATAATAATTATCGTATACAACTTTTTATACAAAAACGAGCACTGTTATAGTTTCTCTTGGAAAAAAAAGACCATTTTATCTAAATCAAATACCGCTTCATTTCTTTTTATTAAACTCTTTTTCTAACATAAAATAATTAAGTGCTCATGAGTCTGTGTAGACTTTCGACATAAATAAATCCGTTTTTTTTATACATTGGTATTTCTCGTATTATATCACGTACATATTAATTTTTATGATGAAATCTAATACCAAGAATCACTGCTTACCTAATGCGTTTACATTAGAATTTTACTTTCAACCACAAAATTCGTAATTCGTATTCTGTCACAGTTCATCAAATCACAAAAATTTTGGGAAAAAGTGGACTTTTTTCGAGTGGGTGGGAAAATGCAGTTGTTCCTTAATAACTATGACTCACGTGATATCGATAATCTACCGTGCTGGGAACTGTCATGCAAGATTACCATCACATGCCGTAGGTATATTCTGAAGCTTCGATGTTTAACGCAAGATGTATTTCTGTATGGTAATGTTATATAATATCACTTATTGAAGAGAATTCGATGCGAGGAATCGTGTAATCTTATCCAACAGAATTTCCATTATTTATGATTTGATGTAAAGCTTCTTTACACTCACCTCGCATCCAAATCCAAGCAATAGTACCCGAAGGTAGAGATTTATCGCCAAACTTCCATAACATCTACATAGCCGAGTGATGACATTCCCAAAACCGGAAAACATTAATAGCAACCTATGCTGACGACGCAGCTACTCTTTTTTCAAATTCTAACCCCACAGTAGCATTATACAACTTTCAAGTACACATCGATAAAATCGCGAAATGATCCTCTAAACGTAGAATTAAAATAAATGCAGACAAATTCTTTCATATTACTTTATCTCTAAGTAAAGGTAAGTCCTCAAAGTTGATTTACAAGACGCCCGAATTTCAACAATTGGACAAATCAAATATTTATGTCAGCCACTGCACAAATGCCACACTTGAGATCCACATCTCAAAACTAAAAGTGAAGTATTAAACATCAGACTTCACCTAATGCCTCCAACTCTGAAATCAAAATTCCCTATTTATGACAAATTATTAATATATAAATCTATGCTGAAGTCTATTTAGGTTTACAACATCCAAATTTGGAGTTGTGCTAAATCTTCTCAAATACAAACCATCCAAGGCTTTCAATACATTTCCCTCCGGCTAATGATTTCTGTGCAATGGTGTATTTCAAACGACACACTTCACTATAACTTGAAAATCGAAACAGTTCCAGTTCCAGCAAAAAACTATAATAAACAATTTCACAATTAATTAAAAAACTACTACTAGTCTTTATCTTAGCCAGTAAATCATCCTCATCAACTAAAAAGACACTAGTGTCGAGATTTCTTAAACCTTCATTAGTAATTAACTTTAAGCAACGTCAGAAGGTTCTCACACATGTGGGCCTCCCTTCTCATATTTTCCCATGTTTATTTTTGTACATACATATTTACATATTTTCAAATTTACTTATTACATAAAATAAATCACAGATTGTTAATTACTCTGTGTTTTAAAATAAAATAATAATAAAAAAAAGCTTTTTTACATTAAATACTGAATTGGATTCATTTAATTTAAAACGGTATACAATTCTTTATAAGGATTTTTCATTCTGCCAATACTTTACATGGAAAGATATTACAAATAAATGAAAATAATTGAATATTAAATAAGTATATTATATTTAATATATATTCAAGTTTAATAGTTAAAACTAATTTTTTATACAATTCAATATTTGCCTAGCTATAGCCGATAATTTAAAAATCAGTGCTTGAATCAGAATATAATTAGTTTCGTTTAAAACCATTCAGCTGACTAGTATTTGTAAACAATATTTAAGTGAACGTATTTTCAAAGATGTAAAATTTAGGAAATTTTAGGTAAAAAAACGAAGAAAAATACTTGATTTTATTGTGACGTGTGTTTTATTAAATAATTAGAAAATGTTTTATTAAATAATTAGAAAATGTTGCTCTATTATTGGTTTACCTTGTATATGATCACGTTTTTATTCAGCAAAAATAGTTTAAAAGTCTCATATTGATCATATTATATTTTATCAACTTTATTCTTAAAAACGTCATTGTGTGTAATGGTCAAAAGTTTTTCCAAGTGATGGAAAAAATTATTGAACTGAGTAAAAATGGTACCTAAAATGAGTTATGAAAATAAAATTTACATGAAATCGATTTCAGGTATTTTATAGTAATTTCTAAAAATTACTGGATAAACTTTTTTTTTTTTACCGAGCATCGGACTTCTCACGTGTAGAAGGTTAATTAATAATTATATTAATAAAATATTCATTTTCAAACTTTTTATATAGTATATACAATATACATACATAAGACATAATATACGTATAAGCAGCTATACGTGAACTATAATAAAAATTGTATTGACAATACAATTATAATCATTCACGGCCATTTTTACGTAACGATTTTTTTAATAAATCTGAGTAGTATACCAATATAATATGATTATTATGTATATATATATACACATGCATTTTAAGCGTAAATTAAACATGTTATTATATTGTGTGTGTGCCTAATCTACGCGCGCATGAATCAATACTGGAAGAATAGAAAATTTTCGTTATGAATATTCTTCGTCTATTTATTGTTACGGAGGTATTGAAATTATTTCATGTTGAATATAATTAGAACCTACTGCCTGACCAATAATACTCGATACACTATACACATAAAATATATGGCGATATGTGCGTGTAGTGTATAGAATACGCCAGAAAAATACACTTATTGTGATATCTCTCAAATTAATGAAGATAACCAAATTGTGTTTTTTTTATATTCCACTCAGAGATAATGACTACAAATGTTCAAATTGTAACCCTCTTATTCTATCATGACTTAAATACAAAAAAATAGTTCTATTTTAAAATAATCGAACATTTTGAATATAATCATATTATATATAGATTTCATTTCTCTGAAAAAATGCTATACATATATTGAATATTAGTTTTCATTTTCTTATTGGTTTTTAAAAGATTTTAGTTTTTTTTTCTAAATTATTCAAAATTATTAAATTGATAAAAACGATGTCGATCAGTCAAAATGATCAGAAAAATCAATAAATAATAAAAAATCACAGAATTTAGTAACGTTAATCATACACACACACACACACACACACACACACACACACACACACACACACACACACACACACACACACTATATATATATATATATATATATATAATATAAAAAACCGGATTCGATTACCTTTACTGATTTAGGGGAAATTTCTTAAATAGGCTCATGATATATATGCAAATGGGTAAATATTCGTCGGGGACATCCTGTATACGTTTACAGTAAACGTGTACAACGTAGAGATGAGACGACGTTTGCATGCTACGAGCCTACGAGAGCGTTGTACTATCATTATAATGTATACACGCGTTACACACGGCCACACGGGATATCGTGTAGCTATAATAATATTGATATCGAGACTATAGAAGCCGGCGGGGCAGATACGGCCCCATGGGTACCGCGCACGCTGCTGCAGATACGTCAAAAGCCGTGTCGCGGATGTTCGCGATCGGATCGAAAGTGTACGAGCGTTAGCGCGTGTGTGCACACGGCAATATACGGCGTGTGGGTTTTTCACGATGACGCACCGTATAATGAATGTCGCGATTTATCGCGCTCGTCGTCTGACGTTCACGCACAGGTCCCACGGACCGAGCGACGACGGGAAGCGTAAATATATATAATATATATATGTATGTATTGTTATGTCATCGCCGTAATCGCGAATACACGTATCCGATATGTCGTGTGTATAGGGTGTCCCCCGCGAAGATTTACACGACGCGATTTCACCCCAGGTAATATGTACATGAGCTTGAATATTTATTTTTCCGTGTTCGATTTAAAACTACGTTTTTACAAAAAAAAATCATTTTTTCACCATTTTTATCTACATAAATAAATTGTTAGTTTTGTGAAATAATACACTTTGATTATAACATTGAATTGTGAAAAAAAGTACTATTTTTTTTTTTTTTTTAATTATTGTTTTAAATTTTTTATTTCTGGACCAATTATTTAAGAAATATTAGTGTTTGAATTTAGAGCGACGGAAAAAAGAAACAACTTTAGGACCACCTCGCAAAAATGTCCTGCAACTACCTCACTGCTCTTAACTCTAAATTTCTATATTTCTTAAACTATTAGTTCTCTATTATGAAAACGTTTAGTATTCGAATTCCCAAAAGATTACCTATTCTCTTTCGTATAAATAATGATTATCATTTAAGATACGAAAAAAAATTTAAAAATCCCGTAGACAGAAAACTAATTGCTCATTGTTTTGAATTTTTCACGAAAAAAAAGCTCTAATTTATGCATCATCCGTGGTTAAAGCGCACTGTATGAACCTCGGTAGAACGCCCAGTGACGCACCAGAGCAGGTGTACGAGACACGGTCGTTTCGCATATTATACGTTGTCGTCGCCATTGTCAGTTATCGCTGTAGTTCATTGTTATCGTCACATCGTTGTGCGATACACGCGCTGCGCCCTGTGCGACGAGTTGTATGTTTTGAATAATAAATAATACAAACGAATTTAACAGCGCAAAATCGACTCGTCGCCGCGGCGGCGATACAACGCGAAAACCGTGCGATACGACGACGAAAGATCGACGAGGGCGCCGCTCGTATTATTATCATAGGACGACTACGCGCACGTCGTTCGCCCCGGGAACACATTAACATAATATAATAATAATAATAATATACCAAAACGCACTGCCGGCACCCGAATAATATAATCTACTACGACGCTGGGCGACGACGGAACGATGATTTATTATTATATTGATATTACGCGTACGTTCGCGCGTTATTACGTGGTCGGTTCGTCGCGCGGATTTCGAAACGTCCGTTTCGGCTGGACGTCGCGTTTTTCATATCGAAACAAAATACCGTATCGACGACGATTTCGCGCGTAACGCCGAACGGATTTTTCTTCTTCGGAATACTGCATTAACATAACGTGTGTTTGATAATAACACACTACGGCCCGCGACGTGCTCGCCGCCGCCGCCGCTAAATCTTTATCGCGCGCACATGACGTCGTGTTTTTTTAGGATATCGCACGTTGCGTATACACGCGCCCGTACATTATACACGAACGGCCGCGTGTTAAAGAGAGACTCGTATTACGAATCGGCCGGCGGCCGCGACCCAGACTTTCCGGTAGATACGAATCGCTCGTGTGCCGCTCGCGTTCGCGGCGGTATTATTATGTTGTTTTACCTACCCGGACGCGTACGGCAATTTCACGTGATCGCGCGTGGTTATCGTCCGAGGATGTAATTATATCGCGATTGGACGACGTCCGCTGCAACGACACGACCGCTACGTGTACGGTATACCGATTACCGGGTACGCCTGTGGACGACGTGTTAGGCTCGTTTCACACTCACTGTACGGTTTGGTTCGGTTCGGAAGCGTACTCGATTCGTTTTCGGACAAGTGTGAAACGGTGATACGGTGGGTGTTCGGTACCTAATAGAACCGCTTTAGAACAAAATAGACAACTGACAGAACCGAAATGGGGCCCCCGACAAGAATCGGTTTCGATTCGGGTTCAAGGTTCACAAAAGCAATTGGTCGTTTACACGTCACATACGGTTTAGTTTCGGTTTGGTCACGTTTTCGGCAAGCGAAAATATCATTTCATTTTTTCATTTTAAATTTTGTTATTTGACAATGATTCACTTAACATTGATATTGATCGACTGATTTCAGTCCACCCGTTTGGTGAGGATAGGATGTACCCAGTGAAGTCGATTATTCCTCTTTCGTTTTTTTGTTTTTTTCTATAGAGAAATGACATGGCAACAATTCGTCTTTTCTTCATAGTGAGCATTGTGGACATAATGAGTGACTGCGTATTCGGTGATTCGGTCGTGAAATCAAACCTCATACTAACCGAGTGTGTGTGAAGAATTTTAATTCGTTTTTGGCGCTACCGAAAACGAACCGAATACGCACCGAACCGAACCAAACTGTATATAAGTTTGAAACGATCCTTGTTGTGCCGTCTGATTCGACGACGTAGGGCTACCGTCCGCGGTACGCGACGTATTGTTATCGTGACGCGTGTGATCAGCAGACAGCCAGCGATGATTGCATTACGAGCGTGCGAAGATATGAGAGAATAAACGTAAAAAGTTTCGAAAATCGTACGACGGCGTTTCGACAGTCATTAACGAGAGGTCAAAACGCGACGGAGACGTGTGTCGTCGTCGTCGTCGAGGATAATAATAAAATTGTGAAAAGCATGTATGACGTGTGGGGGCCTATGATATACGACTCGTACCGGGACGACGTGCTGACATATGCGTGCCATATACGTACGTGCTGTTGTGCGATTTATTAGGATTTGATGAAAACCGAACGCGGTCCGTGTTCGGAAACGCCTGGTGATCATTATTTGAAATCGTATTCGACCGTAACGTTCGATAATGTGTATTGATCTTGGCACAGCGTAAATAGTCGATTTTTGTTCGCGTGAATCGAACAGCAATAATTATAACGATAACAATAACGGAACACCGATTTTGCCGAACGCAACTTCCCAGTCATTATTATTTATTATACTATATGGATTGCGTTCGATAGTTCGGCGCAAAGTATATACAACTGCATTAAAGTGAAAGAAAACTGCATGCACTCACAATACGAAATTGCCATCACGTTTTTTTTTCCTTTTTTATTTTAATTTTAATAATATGATATATGTTTTGACGGTGAAAAGAAAACGTTTTAGTGCACGATTTGATCTGAAAACGAAATTTAAAAGAACAATCGCGATCGTATTTAAAACGTAAATGTATAATAATAATAATACACTTTTTTAAATATCTTCACTTTTACACGTAGTACTATTATGTAATAGGCGGGCGCGATCGACGGTTTGAGTTTTTACATAAAAAAAAAAATATATAAATATAAATGAACTGTTTTAAAATTTGGATTATACATTCAAAAGTACTTATACGTGCAATTTTTCCGTAGTGCCGTGCACGAGATAAATGTCGCGAGAATCGTTGTCTTATCGTGACATCACGGAATCGATTGTAAATCTGTCCCATACGACATAGGTAATAAAATCTATGTGCAAATTTAATGCAGGTACTTTATGTTTTTTTACTTAAAGTACAACCGGTATTTCAAAATTAAAAAATATATTCCCATGTCATGCGATTAAATGGGTACTACTCGTATACTAAAATAATACTGAATTTATAATTTCATAAGCACGTTGAAAAGAAATTCTAAATTGGCAAAATTGTTCACAGGGTGTACATCATCGTGCTTGCATAACTCTCTGCGGCGAATATGTGTAGACTATGCTATTATGTCGAAGGTGCCATTTAGGGGAGTAAATGGGACGGCCGTTCACATGCCTCGGGCTTTTGCACTTCCTTATGATGTTTGAAAATCGAAGAACGATTTGATTTGCGTATCAATATTTTAATATCTATCATGATTTTATACTTTTATAAAACTATAATTTTATTTCAATATGCACTTATTGTACTTATGTAGTATTTTTTTTTTTTAAAGATGCATTACAATTGTTTTGAAACATTTCTTATATAACGTACAGTCAAGTGATTGTTTTAATTCGATATTGATCAGCTTGAATGAAAAAAAAAATTGTAATTATTATTTTGTACCTTCACGACGAAAACTAGAATAAATCGCAGTTTCAACGATTTATCATCCGTTATGTTATTATTTAATGATTTTATCAAATGTCGTAGGGTAATTTATTTCATAGCGATTTTTTAAATCGTGTTAGATTTTATTCACGGATAAATGCGATTTTATTGTTCGTCGAAATAATCCGCGAAGGAGAAAATTGGTGTGCCTTAACTTTGGCACACTTAGAAAATAAGCTGAAATAGCTGTCGTACAATAAAGGTTACAGTTTTGTATTGTGCTATTTCACACAATGGATTATTAAAATATCTACCGATGTTTATTAAATCTTCCGCGAGTTCTCGTGTCTACGCGCGTGTACGACAACTGTAATAGTAATACACACCATATAATGTAAATTAGGAAATCCACCGAGGCGAGAAATAAAATACGCGTTAGAAAACGACATGGGTATTTGTTGGTGACGGGTTTTGTAATAATAATAATAATAATAATAATATAATGATTGTAAACACTCGACGACGACACTGCACGTACGCGGTGTATACACGTGTACACGATTAATTTTTACGCCGCACTTATCTCGTCTGGAACACGGCGGAGTTTCGATCTTTACGACTTTCCTTTTTCAGCGGATCACCCGTGCGGCCATAGCGTGTAGAGCCCATGCGTATACGACCTAAAGTCTTATCCGGCAATCGTGCCGCAGAAAATGTATGCGCCTTTCTACGCACGCAATGGCGCCTGTTGATCTCTCGGGAAAACGTCGTACCTATAGGCTACGCGTACAACACAGCTGCTCCTTCGCCAATGAAATACTCACCTGATTAAATCAGAACCAGAAAGTTCAAGATAGAAGAAGTTTTAATAATAAAAGAAAGTTCAGTACTACACTCGCGTGTACTCGTGATATCGAAGCTATTAGCTTGCGTGTAGGGAAGTTTTCAATACTTGAAATACCTTATTATTAGCAAAGCTATAGTCACATTGTTATTAGTTTTTACTACGATGATAAACAAATTATATTGATTTAACGATTTTAAAATAAATCAAAATATTGATTCGTTATAGCATTTTATAAAGTTGACATTGTCTATAGGTCAAATACGAATTAAGATTTAACTTGGTATTTTTATCGCTGTTAAAAATGTGCTTAAAATCAGGTAGTTATGTTTATTTTATTATTTTAGTACGTTTATGTACGTTATCGGGTGAAAAATTAATGTTTACGTACAATAATTGTTAACCGATCATGTGTACATAAATTAAACGATGTACGAAATTTAAAAAACGACCATAAAACGTATCGTTATATAGTTGGATAATATTAATAAAATCGAACCGCAACAATCGTCGGTCACGCTTATCTGCGTGACAGAAGAAAATAAGTTAAATATCTTTCAATAACAAAGAATCTGATTAAAAATATTTTTTAATATTTATAAAGAAGTAAATGATACTATAACAAAGTATATAAAGATGATAAACATTGATAAACAATGATAAACAGTTTTGTGATAAGGCGTGTCGCACGCGGCCACAGCTGATATATATAATACCGATATATATATATATATATCTGTGCACGCGGCACGTGCATCGTTGATAATCGGTGAATAATAGATAACATCGGCAAGGCGGCGAACGTTTTTGTCGCCGCCGGACCAGCTAAGCGCATGCGCAAATCAAATGATTTTACGTGTGTTTGTGTGTGTAATTTCGTGACTACTATAACACCTAGGTAGGCGACTGATTCGGTCGCCGCCGCCACTGCTGTACGAAAATAACAAGATAATAATATAATATTATATTGTCATGGAATAAAATATAATTGGGATTGCATGAATAATAATTATAGCGGATTGCCCGCCGTTCTATTAATTCATATTTTTATACGATACAATCAATCAAGTCAACGCGAGTGGCACGAGATGAATAGACTTGTCTCGGCGAGGTTAAGCTCGCTCGGTCGTCGTCCGAGTTTCACCGCGCGATAAATAATAAATTTATCAAGACGTATTTATATATTTTTTGGCCTCATTAGGTATTCACCGGGAGTGTGACTCCGTATCAATACACGAATGTACGCAAAACGATAAATACCAGTTAGTACCTACACGTGCGTATTCGCATATTATGTTATAAGATATCCAACGATTATCGCATACACTGGTTAAACCGATAAACGCTCTGTCGATTGCACAACATTAAGTTTATTAATTTCACTGTAATACTGAACCTCCTATATTAGTATGTTGTATAATGTCTTGACAGACCTACTGTTATTTTTTTACTAACGGCTATTAGTAGAGACTTTGAATACGTTTTGTAGGAAAATAACCATTAAATCTTACGGCCGCCGCGCCGTTAATCGAAACAAGGAACCCACGCGGATAAACTCTATGCCTACCTGACCGAAACACTGTTTCCCGACTAACCGAGATACTGATTGGCATCGAATCAGGAAGGTATAATAATATATTATTATTATTATTATTCAGAATACTCCGCGGGCCGTCTCATTACAAAAATTAGCGTTCCGAAAATATTACAATAATAATCGTCCGTTCCGTGTATAATTCATCCGCGTGTTTTTTACAGTCGATTAATGACATTTAATTAAACACGCCGGGTCCGACTGCCCGCGGTGCCCGCATATACACCCGTACTGTACGGCTAATGTACGGCATAAAATCTTATCAAATACAAATTAATGAAGAATGTATGAAAAAAACAGTATGTAGGCGACACGTACAATACATAATAATATCTCCGTTTTACATCGCGATGAGCTCATATGGTTAGCACGAGAAATAATTGTATTATAGGTACAAATAAAAAGATACTCTGCCCTTCCACGGAGTTTTCACGTGTATCTTCAAGGATATCGAATAAAAAAAAAATAATTTTCAAAACGATTCAACGCGAAAAATGCAGACACAATGATATTATGTGAGTATTGGTAAGAATCAAAACGCGTGGTCGAAGAAAAAAAATCGTTGGATATTTATAAGGCGTAAGATAATGCGGTGATATACCACACACAATTAAATACCTCATGACTTTTCGAAAATTAATTTTTAATCTTATACGAATTAATCCTTATTGATGGCGCACAGAACGTGTACCGTAGTTATTTGTGACGGATTAAATTGAAATATGTTAACTGAGATAACACGAAAGTAATGTAATCTACGGGCCTTGTATAAAATGAAATATAAGCATAGCTGCAGTATGCTATTATAGCCTGCAGAACATCGATTAAATATGCAACTTAAAAAAAAAATACATATAAAATAATAAATATGCATAGGTAAGTAATGCCTTACGTATTCTAGGTACGTTTTGAAAAATGTTAAGGTGTGTCCTAAAATATTATTTTTTCAACGGCAAGGCCGTTTAAAAATCGTTATTGTACGTATAGCCATCTCCGCTGTGCATATCGTACGCACAAGACGGAAGATGATATCATGACTTTGCTGCCGCGTGACGATTTTAAGCCGCAAACGTATAAATTATAAAATAGTCGTTCGAAACACACGTTCGCTTGTTGTAGTGCTCTGCACAGTTCGTTTTTTTATTTTTTTTAGACCGGACCGGACTGATTCATTTTAACCGATTCCAGGACTGGACCGGACCGATAAAAAAAAAATTAAGCCAAACTGAATCATTTTTATTGCATTATAAAATACCAATACTGAACCGATTTAAAAACATATATAAGATTAAGACCAAGCTGGATCGATTGTAAAAAAATTATCTTAAATATTTAGTTAAAATAATTAAACATCTTTCTATTATATAAATACATTTTAGAATACCCGTCCCTTCCGCACAACCACTACGTTCCGGTAAAAATTAAAATTATAGACGGATTGAACGTGTTAATCATATAATTCTACATAATATTATATTGTATGACGTGTTAAAATAAACCAGACTAGACCACGATTCTGTCATTTAAACTTATGTCGAACTGAAATTGAAGGCGGTCCGCAATATCTTGTATTTAGATTATAATACACAAAGACCAAAAAAAAACCGGACCGTGTTTGGGTCTCGTACAGAAATACCGAAAAGTTTGGACCGTGGTCGTGCAGAGCACTATTTTGTTGTTTTGCTCGATTTGAATGAAATTTGAAATTTGAGATTCGATTGTATTTCTAGGCCCTGCATAAAAAATTTGCATATATTTTTATATACGACGTCAATATTAGATATTAATCTCGTATATTATCACTTCGTACTATCACTATCGCCACTTTTCTCGACGCGGCATACCTTCCGCAGCCAGGCACTTATTGAATCGCGTCAAAGCAATAATAATGACACCGGTAAACGATAAATCGTCATATCGTTATCGCCGTTGTTATACTGTTATATCACACTCGCGCCGCCGTCGGTGTTTCATTCGTTCTCGAGAGCCTGCGGCGCCCCGTTCCTTCGATCCCGGGGAGCTTTTTCAAAACGCAATAATACCATAACGACGTGGAACGTATGCGCACGGTTACGTTTCTCGTACGGACACACGATGCCGCCGCCGCCGCGGATATCGATGTTTTTGTGCGCGTACAACGTACGGTTTTTTAACGCGCGTGATTTTATTGGATTTTCATTCGGCCATATGATGTGTGTGCACACGGACGACAAATCGTGGGATAGACGAGGTCCCGTCGTCAACTCGTCGAAACCAATCCCAATAAAAACGATTCCGACGCGTTCTCGCGAAACGACAAATAATAAAGCATACCGCGCGGTCTCGTCGCGCCGCGTACAAACCGTAAACACGCTGAGGCGACGAAATACACTTGCGCGTATCGTAAACGCGAGTCGTAATCGTATTTCGGACAAACACGAACATGACGCGTAATATCTGTACAATATTATAACAACCGGGTTCTGTGTTATGCAATTTCTTTTGTAAAACGTCAGTGTTATAAGAGTAAAAGCTAAAAACAGAGTAATGTTAAATATTATTGTTTATTTTTCGAGTCCGCAACGCGGTTAAAAAATACATTTGTATATAAATGTATCATTCACTTGCTAAAAATAAAAATAATTTTTGTTTTTTTTTTTTTTTTTTTTTGTAATTTAAAACTGTTTTCCATTTTTCCCATACCATAGACGCGTAAAGGTATCGGCGTAGTTTTCATCCAAGTGAGCATAACTGTTTCATTTTGGAAACTATAAGTTCGAGCAGTACTATGACTTGACTCGAATCTCTTTTTATTTACGCGTGTCTTTTGCGTGAATAAAAGTTCCCGACAAATCAAAAAAAACGTTCTTAAACAAGAAAAACAAACAAAAAATACAAAAAAATACCAATCATCATTTGATGGTTGTGAACATTTATACGAATTTTTGAATCACATTTGTACCAGGGAAAGTATTGTGTCAAACGTTACGAAAAAAAAAAAAGAAAAAAAGAAGAAAGAAAGAAAGAAAAAGAAAGAAAGAAAAAAATTCGATTGCATCGAATTCTCAATAATAATTATAAGCACGAGTTGAGATAACGTCAGTACACCTTACGTTCGTCGCGGCGGGTCATTTAAGTCGCGGTACAATGCATGCGACGTGCGTACGTCTCGATCGCCGCGCTGTGTAATAGTTATGCGCAGCACACCGGCACTCGTCGACTTTTTCGTCGTCCGTTCGCGCGTATCACTGCCGGCAGTGACAGATAGTGCCTAAGTTAAATTTTAATTGTTAAATTGCTGGCCATAAAGCGTGTACACGAATCGTAACCTCGTTATAAGATTTTTTTGATTTAAAAACAAAAAAAAAATGTTTTGTCCACCGTCTTGCGCGGTCAATTTCGTTACGGTTATTCGCGCGCGTCGACGCGTACCGACGAGCGTTTATTCGGTATAAAAATGACCACCGGCCGGCTCCGAGAAAAAAATTGTCGCTTCCGTCGCTCGATTTCGAACGTCTTAAAGGCGAAAGGAATCATCTACCAAACGTGGTCCAACGTGGTCGTGACGAGGAGTCGAAAACCACAGGTATAACAAACTGTCCGTTATATAATATGCAAATTTAATGGTACGCTTTGTCCGCGATAAAAAAAAAAAAAAAGTCGATTTCGTTTCTCTGCACACAACATCCGAATAGGCGTAACGACTTGATCGATTTGGAATTTTTTCAACGCATCACAGATAAATTATCGATTCGTATTCGATTGGTCTTTAATTTTTTACGATTTCGGTCGTACGAATGTTTAATAATAACACGCGTGATATAATATTACCATAACACTCTCGCCGAGCAGACAACGAAGATGCGACAATTTTACATAAGAAATAACATTAAACCACAACAAACGTTCGTGATGCATCCAGTATAATATATCCGCAAGTTTCGTAATCTTTTACAAGATCGGATAATTACATAAAATATATCAACTATAATAGTAGTGTACAACGCGTACGTAAATTTGAAATTTGAACAATTTATTTCTTTAATAGCGCAGTCGCCGGATACCATTTATTTTGTTATTCTATTGGGTACACCAGACACTAACCTCCAGATGTATCATGTACAAAATATATTACATGTATTATTTATACGACTGATCATTCGTCGCCACGATCGTTTCCTTGTAATTATATTTAAATCAACACGTTGAAACAAACGGGGGGGGGGGATTAAGAAGTTTTTCGGGTCTAAGTAAATTCATATCAAAACATCACTCGAACGAAATTATATTTTGAAACGCCATTTTTAATTTTAAAGAACAAATTTAAAACAAAAAAAACACTCAGATGAGTTAATGTAATACGTTATGAGTAAAATTTGAAATACGCTCTCGTACACTTTGTGGAGGGTTCATAAAAGACAAACATTGTGCAAATCATGCCATAGTTCGCTCTGCAAAACGTATAACATTTTGTACCAAGTGAAAATTATTATTTTATACCCTGTAATAATAATAATAATAACAGTACCACACCACAGACGTACGTCTCCGGGTCATCCGACCATTGATTATCTTATTATAAATTTATAATGATTGTACTTTCGGTCGGAACTACTAGTTACCAAAACGACCGCCGCTATACAGGTATATTAAATCACGTTGTGCCCGAGACATTATTAGTGTTCCGTGTGTACATCACACGACGTATTTTAATCAAATAAATGCAAGCAAAAACTACAACCGTGATTTCGGAATTTTAGCGATTGAAAACATAAAAAACCACTCGAATGGTTATGCAACTCTATCCATTTTTTAATCACTTTCATAGTCATTACCTCAGTTCTATTATTTCGCAAAAGCGGACGGCCACCCTGACTCCTCATCACGCATTTACCTGCCGACAAGTTCAACTCACTAATACATCGTTAACCAACAGTTTACAATATTATGCAGAATTTCCATACGGCGTGTATACATTTTTTTTAAAACGTAGAATGTGTTTAAGAACTAATTATTACCCGGGTTCTTAAATGGTTTAGTTTGATGTGTTCTTAAATTTATTTGATTTAATAGTTTTGACATGATCTATTTCATAACGTACTCTTAATACTCAACCATCTTTTATCCTCATAATACCAACATTTTTTTATCCAAATTAAAATCACATTATTTGATTGAAAAACATTTGAGTATACAAATGGCTTTTTGACAAAATATTAAACTTTTATTACTATTGTATTCATAGCATAGAAAACATTTATAATTTTTATACGCAGTAAAAAAAAAAACCATTTCTGTAGTAAAATGATTAAAGCTTCCTAGTAATACATATCGTTTACAGGTTTTACAATTTTTAGTGATTTGTAACCCTACATAATTTTAAATTATCAACCCAGCAGTAATTGTCTTTCATTAAAATATTCAAAATATATTTTTCTTTCTATAATCTATATCCCAGTTAAATAAAATTTGAATCTGCAATCAATTATTTTTTACGCTCATTTAAAGTAGGAGTTTGAAATAAAATAGACGATTTGTCAAAATTCTAACAAAATGCTTGTGAAATAAAAAAAAAAATGAAAAAATAAATCATGGCTAATAATTTTTGAAATTTCCGCAACTTTTTCTAATTCCTTATAAGAGTATTGTTGATAATTCAAGTTTCTAGCACTATTTATAGTAGCGTTATGACTAATTAACTAAAATTAATTTATTACGAATCTCGCGTTTACGGTAAATTTTACCATTCTTCATATTACCATCTAGATAAAATTTCTGATCTACAGAAAAGCTGAACATAACTTTCGGGCGAAGTCTACAAAGCAAAAAAAATATTTATAAGTTATAAAAAATGAAAAAAAAACAACATCATTGTTAAACCAATAGATCCTTCACCTCACTCGAATCTCAAAAAATAATTAACACTTAAGTAAAATTATATGTTTTTTTTTTTATTATTAGAAAAAAATCTACGTGAGTCCTTCAAAAATATCATATTTGTCGTTTTAAAATCGAGCGTATACGTTTTTGTGCTCTGATTTAAACCTCAGCGCCACAGTCAGTGTATAAAAGCTCTGATTTCGTGTTCTCAAAATAATTATGGCGGCTGCGACCGGAGACACGCGTTTGTCAAGGCAATCACTCGTATTCGAAAAATTGTCTTCGTAGTCAAGTGTTTTTTTTTTTTTTTTTTACAGACACGACCCATGTCCTTTCCGAGAAAAATCGTCGTCTCTCACACGCGCGTAAATAATTCGATTTGAGCGCGGGTGCGAGCGCGCGACGGGAATTTAATAACACAGTGCGGCGCCACGGGAATTCTACTCCACCTCGCAAAGACCATTAATAATAATAACGATGATAATAATATACAGTTTCGTGTACGAATATGATATATATATATATATATATATATATATATATATATATATTTGTATGCTGTACAAGAGTGCGAGTTAAAAACAATGTGAATTAATAATATGTAACACCGCAGAACGCACGACCGCGTATATTATATTACACGCGTGCACATGCCCTCGCCGTTGAACACGTAGTGAGCAGAGGTACCTATGCATACATACATATAATATATACCGGGTTAATTGTTTTCCGCGTAGAGTAACACACACGCACGTACAAAAAACTCGTAAACGTGGCCGAAAACCACAACGATTTAAATATTATATCATAACGCGTGCGCCGACGATTCTCGACCGCGGCGGCATAGGTACGCGAAAAGCTCATCACGATATGTGGCAGGTGTGCGATGAAGAAATCGCGAGGAGAAAAAAATTAGAACCGTCGTTTGATATCAGACACACCGGGCGGTTTAGATTTGGTAAAATCGATGCGCGTATTCGATCGAATCAATAATAATACAAATATAATTATTCAAACGAAAGTAATATATTTTGAATAGAAAAAAATAATAATAATAACGATCGAATATTGGATTTAACTATTACTATACACCACACGATCACAAATGTTTATCATAACCGTCGTATTTCCAAAATTACCCCATGTCTGATATGAAATACATTTCCATTTCCTAATAAAAGCATTTTAAAGAGATTTAATATCAAGTCGTACGTTCAAATTATAATATTTGGGGTCTCTGTAAATTGCGTCCCATTTCAAATTTTTTATGTAAATTGCGGCCCGGGTATATTTTATATAATATACGTCAATTGCGGCCCGGGTATATTTTTGCACATATGCCTATCTAACTATTTCTTATTAATATGTAAATTACGTCTAAGCCTTTTTTCCACAAAACCAATATTTTCCTTCTCATTTTTCAGACTTAGGACTATAACTATAACAGACTTAAAACTATCTATACAAATATTATTATCATCAAATTTCAAAAAATACTTACACGTTTTAACTGTGCAACACAAACGTTGAATATCATTGTTTAGAAATTTATGAAAACGAAATTTGAAACCATCAACTATTTTCAACGTTTTATTCCTTTCACTTTTCATAACATCCATTTTTATTAGATTGAAAAAAATACTGTAAACTGTAGAGCAACCACAGATATCTAAAACAACTAATAGAATCCATATATGCGAACTGGGCAAAATATGATTGATTAATCCATGACATTTTATAGTATTCCATGAAATATAATTTCTGTGATTGAAACCAAAGATATAATATAAAAATGTTGTTTTATATATCAGTTATCTTTTTATATGGATTCGGATTGAAACACAATTTTTCGATTAAAATATTTATAAACTATAAACTATAAAGTGCAATTCAAGTAATTCAACATCATGGTGGTTTCTTGTTCTGTGTCTGGTTGTGTCAATAGGAGACTGAAAGGAAGCAAAGTTCATTTTTTTTCGTAAGTTCCCGGGACGCAATTTACGTATGTTTTAAAATTACGCGAGCCGCAATTCACATAGTATATGACCATGACCGTACTAATAGGGACGCAATTTAACGACTCCGAATTTTTGTGTACCCAATCACACGAGACATCGGTACATAATACAAACATATCTGACGGCCGACACCTGTCGCGTTTATTGTAATAACATTGTATACCTATATCGTGTAGTTGATAGAAAACCAGAGAATCACCGACGCGCGTGATGTGCATCCTAAAATGTATAATTATAATACACTAAACGATATTATTACAACGTAAACCCGTTTACACGGGTGTATTTAATGAGGCGTGCCTGCGCTGGCCCGTGTGAAAAGTCTACCGGACGATCGCGCCTGGCCGACCTTGCGACGCGAACGAAAAATATTTAGCGAAACGTACAGGGGGATTTTTTTTTTCACTAAACTTTTTTCTCGTTTTTTTTTTTTTTTTTTTTTTACCCTTGTTCGGGTATACTGATTTCGGAATCGTTCGCTCTCCGTTCTTCTCTGCGGCACAAACGTACACATCAGTGTGTCCCGTATTATACGACTATCGCAATACGCGGCATTGAAAACGTGTGTCGACGAGGTCCTCGCCAGTCGTCGCGTCGGCAACGTTGTGCGAGATGAAATTAATTAAAACACATTCGTGGGTAAAATTACGGGTTTTACACGGATTTTATAAAAAAAAAATTATGTTAATTATCATATTTACACTGTTAATTACGTTTGTTATGTAATTAACAAAACGACATCTATATATATTAATATGTACACAAAACGTATGGTGTTGCGAAAACCGTCGAGTTTCTTCGCACACGTTTTTCGTGGCGTTCTTCTATACAATTATGTACACAATTATATACTGAACATATTTATGTATGTGTTTAATTTTTTTAAATACCTATAGAATAGTATTTCACGTAATCGGTCCTGTTTAGTACTCGAGTAAAAGTATATTCTCACTTCGTTATTTAGAACACTTGAAACTTGTTAATTTCAAATTTGTTTAGGACTATCCTATCCTATAGCCTATACGCATTCGTAATTTCAAATTGTAACTCCCATCTTAAAGAAAAAAATGTATTTCCATTTTCACCCAATCGTAATATTCATATTATTATTACGTTTATAGTAAAATCGCTTTACTTCACGCTTAAACATTCAAATCACGTGTATGTCGAGAAAATTCAAATTTCTGTCGATAAAACAATAAAATAGACGCAAAACGTGTAATAATTGTTTCTTTTAATCTTATTCGTCCCGACCGAATAAAAGATATTTTTTAAACAACACGGAGGCGTTAGTGGCTCGTTATCTATTTAAACACGATATTTATAAGTATTTATTCCTAACAAGACGGTACGTAATCGTCGAAAATAAAACTCCTACGCTATCATACGCGCTGTGCCAACACGAATTAGCATTTTAATTATCATCATTATTATTACCGTTGTAACTTGTACACGAATATCGTATTCGATATTATGTGTTCACTCGTTTTTATTTACCGTCATAAATAAATAAATATAAAAATCGTTTTATTAATATCGGTATATTAGCGGTGTTGTGACGAATTTATGTGAAAAACGGGGGTTACATAATATTATAATTATACACAAGTTTTATGTAATATTATTCTAACAGTTAATTGAATTGATAGTGTTTGTTATTAGTTATTACGTTTCGAATTATTATTGGCCGCACAGTTTGTTTCACACGGGAGACTCGTCCGACGGCGACGAATGCGTCAATAAGGAAAACACACGCGGAACCGACTCTTCTTCGCGAATGTTACATAGCTGCTATTTTTTTTTTTTTTATATATAGAAACGTAAAAATATTCAAATCATATAGGTACAGTCGTGCACCTACGTTTCTATACGATTCCCATTGAAACCGTTTGTAATTAATTTCCAATCGCTGTAAAGATTGAATTATATAATGCTTATCTACGATATTTTTTATCATTGAGATTTATATATATATATATATATATATACGTATACAGCAGTGACTAGTGAGAGCAATTTGATTTAAAACTTGATAATAATATAATACGAGTGTGTATGAGTGTGTGTGCACGCCACAACTCGAATACTAATATCGTGTAGTTTTTATGGTAAAATGTATCATCGTAATTCATAAGATTCACTTCTCATAATATAAATCAAAAAGAAAAATACACAAAATGTCCATTTCGCCGTCGTTCGCGTCATCAGTAAATCTCACAAATGTATACACGCACGTGTGTATGTGTGTGTGTGTGTGTGTGTGTGTGTGTGTGTGTGTGTGTGTGTGTGTGTGTGTGTGTGTGTGTGTGTGTGTGTGTGTGTGTGTGTGTGTGTGTGTGTGATAAATTGCATGCGATACGCGTATCGCATTTATGATGAATCGTTACGATGTATTTTTTCGTGAGAATGATATTAATTCTCTCCGGATCTTTTCGAACACGAATTTAATGAGTTTTATTCGTTTTTTCGTACGATTAATATCATTTTCATAGTACACACAAAATGCGTTTAAGCGAAAAACTAGATAGAAAAAAAATGTATTCATACCTAGCAATTATTATCATTCGGGTTGACCATCGAAAGGCGTCACGGCGAGAGGGACACCCGTCTCGACTCCGAGGCCGAAATTAATATCGTGGTGTTGTTTTTTTTTTAAGTGCACGTGGTTCAAGGAACAGCGCCGATACGATGCCCCATACAGATTCGGGTATTTGTTCGAATTCCATGATTCCAAGTCAGTCCTCGGTCTATAAAAGTTTATATGACACGAATACGCGTGCCTAATCCGAAAAACAAAAAACTCTATTAGTTTATAGCTGTATTCACGCCGAAACGCTACAATGTCACAATATCAAAAGAAAAAAAACGATGATTTTAAAATAATAACCACTCTGACGTTGATATTTTGTCATTACGTCGTAGTTCCGTCGCATAACGTAGTGAAATGTACCGCCTCCGAGTGTTTATAGACGATCGTAATTGTTTTTATATTCGACTAGTACAAGTTTTTAACTTATTATATTTACACTTGCCGAATCGTATTGCGTTCTCGTGTGTGTTTATATAAAACGTATTCGCATCGCGCGAAAAAACATCTAGAAGCTACAAGTACGTGATCGATGTCAATTTTATAGCTGTATTTGATGAACATAAACCGCAAACGTTCATTAAAATTTACCGTTATAAAATTAATAGTCGAACGTTAAGAAACGAATTAAACCAGTAAGAGACTTACGCCGGATTACATGCTTAATGAAGTTTGATGAAATATTAATTATACGCTTCTGGTAGACGACCGGTTGAATGTACTACTACACGCCTACTACTGTTGATACGGCTCGTCGTCGCGAAGTTCGAGAGTTGTTTTAAATACAAACCGTCCAACATTCGTGGACAATCGTCTTGTAATAATGAAAAATCTTCGTGTTTAATTTACGTAGCCTCCATATCGTTACAGTCGATCGTTCACGTCACAATGCAAATATGAAAAATGGAAGTTTCAGATTATTTATCTACTAGGTTTTGCACAATAGAATATTCGTGGCGTTAATTTTAATCGGAACGCGAAATGTAGAACGCAACCCCAATCCTGCACGTTGTCGATTAATCTTTTTCGCAACGCATTTCGTACTCACGAAATAATCGATTATTATTTTAAAACATGCCGAGTACTTAACGTTAGTGTGAGTGCAATGTTTCGTCGTCGTCTTTACGGGGTTCATCAGTAACGGGTATTGTTCTCACGAATTTTCTTTATTTGTTTGGAGTTCTAATATCTCAACTACACTAAGTTGCAGACACAATGTATGATTTATTATTTTTTACACAAATTATGTAGACGAGAATCATTTAATGTTTGATAATACTTATTTATGTCAATTGATAATTACTTACCTACAATGCTTATATTTAACGCATTTTGATAAAACAATTTAAACTTTACTTATTATTTTATATTTAGATATACATATTATATATATTATTATGAAATCAAACAACGGAATGCGAATAAATAATGTATTAAATTTAATGAAATAAATAATAATAATTAGAAAAATTGTGCATATTATATAAGAACTAACATGATATTATAATAGTGTCTTATAAATCAAAAATAAAAGTAATATTTGATTTTTTATAATAATAACGAATTGATTGAAAGTTTGGATATTTACGTTTTGCAGTCAGGTCTAACCTAATGTAATGTCCATTGAAACTGTTTTAGAGTACAAAATCAATGCTATTGTTTTATAATCATTTAAACACCGAAATAAATTCAATTTATTAATTCAATTAATAATCACGTTGAAAAATGTAAATTGAAATTTGTTGCAACAAATAGTGCAAAGAATATTTTTATCGGAAATCGGATAATATTTTTTCGATTATCATTATTCATTAAATTTGAAATTAACAGAAACGAAAATATCAAATTCGAATAATAGGTAACTATCAATATATTATAAAAATACACATTGACAATGATTTTCTACATGCGTAAATAATGGCACTTTTCAAATAAATTAAAAAATAAATATATCGACGCGATATCGGCTTTAATGCATTAGAAAACGAACAAAAAAAAATTAAAGTGCGGTAGTAAACTGTCAATATAAAGACGTAAACTGATTAACCGGGCCCAAATCATTCAGCCATTGTATACTATATAATAATACATATTATAAGCTTAGTAATATTCCATAAGAGAAACGCCATTACTCATTGTCTACTTCGAACGCTGCACCTACGGCAAAACATTCTCTATGGAGGCTTCCTTAATCCTTATACGTTTTGAACACGTGGCTTTGTTATAGAAGAAAATGACAGCTACTCGACCGGTTGTTATTGTTTGAGCTAGACAATATTATGTTTACAAGACAGTATAATTATGATTTTGGAGCAGATTTATTCGATCATCAAAATATTGTGACTCAATCAAACATGTTTTTAAGTAAATATTACTCATTTCAACTCAATAAAGAACTCAAAATTTGATATATTTTATAGATAACACGTTAAATATAGCATTTTTACGGATTTAATATTTTTTTACGAAAACACAACTAATTTAAAATTCCTAGAAGTTTAGAAATCAATTTTTTTTCCCACTTCCTACCTATTTTATTCTAAAATGTATAATAATTTTATGAAACAATTTTATTCTTTAAGTAATCAACACGTTACGTCAAAAACAAACAAATAAATTTTTAAAAAAAAGCCCGTAGTCTAAGTTTCTATACTTGATTTGACAATTTTTTTATCAATCTATCATTTTATGAATATTAAAACATTTAAATCAACAACTCAATGCAATTTGTTAAGACATTTTCATTTTTTACGCGCTTCCTGTTGATTAAATTCAAAATTATCATTATCACTTATTGTTATTACAAACATATTGTAAATATATTTTTAATGTAGAAAAAAAAAGAAATTCTATTAAATTTTCATTAACAATAATTTCAATGATTCGTACAAAAAATATGTATCATAAAATAGGTACTTATACTCTTACGTATTTTATAATTTGATGGCTAAACATTTACTGATTTAAAAAACTACATATGCTTGAAATTTCCAACTATAAATCAGCTGAGCTGACTATGAGTTATTAGTTTGTCAGTTCTAGTTATATCAGCCAAAAACTCTAAAAATGAAAAATTCTATTGGCAATATTGTGCTTAATATAATTATATAACAACAAAAAGCTACAAGCATCGTTAGTGTTTGTAATGATTTGTTCGAGTTTCAACTTATTATCGAAAACAAATTAGTTTTCTTTCTACAATTATTTGTATTTAAGGATAATGGGTGCATACCGATTGTCGTTAAGGTAATGGTCGGTATAACTTGGAAATCAGCGCTTACGTATACTTACAGCTATTATTTCAACGTTTACAAATTACGTAAAATATTATTATTTTATTAAGTGTATACTAATAAAGCTTTTCATTAAAATGTAATGAAAAATATACCATTATTAACAACAAATATATTCGATTAATTAGTACGTTAATTTTAAAACTACAAAAAATTATCGTGGTTATTACATATTTTATAAGGTTTATATGATTTTAGTTCGTATAGGAAATAAAAATTGAATACTACCGATAATATTGATAATATTGATATAATTTAAGGTTTTTACTCTCTTAATCCAATATTTTTGTTAAAACAAGAAAAAAAATGTGTTCCGAAAAAATAACTCTAATGCCTAATGAAATTAACTATACATTTATTGATTTAGCATAGCCTTTGATTCTGTATTTAGTGAATAATTAATTATTCAAGAAAATAATTGTAACAAAATTAACTTGTAAAACTACAGGGCACCATCATCATAAATACAAGTACTAACCAACGCTAATTTGTACAAAGTTTTTAATTTATAATAATTTTATCACAAACATACTTTTCCACCGATAAACTGCAATCGAAGTATTATTGATGAATAAATTGATTGCAGATTCAGGAGGTATGTGTACTTCTACGATTGTATTAACATCTAATATAATCATTCAAGTTTTTGTGTTTTTTTTTTTTTTTTTTTTTATTAAACCTATTACTTAAATAATTTATTTTATTTTCTATTTTCAATTTGAAGGATAAAATCAATAAATTATTAAAAATATATAGGTGCCTGTTGTATTCGTAATTAATGAAATTAATAAATCAACGTAAAAATATTTTTTTCGATACATTTTTAAGTGCGGCTCGTACAATAGTAAACAATTCAATATGTACATGATCCATTTCATAAATTGTGTTTGGCATGCCTGTCTAAGACCGTGTCCCTGATATATTTTGAGCTAAAATATATAAAACTCTTTCCTGGGCGTCTTCAAAAACAATTTGTTATTTTAAATGAAGTGTTTCAAGTGTACATCAGTAATGTTATATTTTAAGTCAATAACGTTGTTTGACTCCGAGCGAAAATCAATTTCGTGTCACCACCAAATATACAACATGAAGTTAAGTGCAGGTACCTACGCTTTATTCTACACACACTGTGTTATGAACTATTTACTGTCACAGTATCCAACTATTATCCGTTCATTATTGTGCTCATTTAATGTGCAATTGATCGAATCCCTGACATGTGAAATGGTGTGTCCCCTAGGCTAAACAAATGTTAACTGTGTGATTGAACGTTTCGGCTCAGCAAATTATTGAGTTCTGTTAGCTTGAAATGTGAGTGTGTGTGTGTGTGTACGTTTGCGATAAAAAACGTTTTCAGCTCCCGGCAGGACGTGCGGTATTTTCTAAGCTACAAATCGCTACGAAATGTATACTTCTGCACCTACGTAGTACATACAATTTGTGCCTTATGGCATGGCGTGCCGTTCTCTGTTATGCATTTGGAACGAGTTGCAGTATTGGAGCGATAAATTAAATAAATCTGCGCATTAGTACGTGACGAGTTTTGTGTGTTAACAACAATTAGTTATTAACCGAACACCGAGGTATGGTTTAGTGATGTATCAACATATTATTATTATTATTATTTTTTTTTTTTTTACGTAATTCAACATTAAGTTTATTTTTTAACGCTGCTGGTTGATAAAGAGATAATCACACGCTGGTAAAATAATAATAATCATAAAAATAATTCTTGTTGAAAAATAAACTCGATTATTCGTGTATGTACAGGTAAGTATCTACCATATATAACAATATGTATCATGCACAGGCGCAGACATATAATTACACAATATACAAGTAAGAAAAAGCACCCGTGCGAGCATGCCTCCATTCCTTTAGATTCCTAAACGAATGTAATTTATGAGTCGAAACAAAATGAAAATAATGATAACATTAATGTCATATTATGTATATAAGTTCAATATCTGTTTTGAAAATGATGAATTTACGACTAAAACGATGGGCAATCATTCAAAATGCTCGCAGTAAATACTATGTAGACGTTAGATATAGATATGTGACGTCTATAGTGAGTTGTGAGTGTACATAATGATTAGTAGAAATAAATCTTATTTTAATGCTAATAAATAGATATATTATCGCGCTTTGAACGTAAATTATACATTTACTAAGTTGGTAGAGTGTAGACCAATGAAAAACATCACAAAATTATTATAAATGTCTATTATAATAAAGGTATTTTTTTTGTTTCTATGGAATTTGTTATGAATAAATTAAGAAGATATTTTCCCGTTTAAAATACAATATGATATATAAATATATTTCTTATAGCGCTAATAATTTACATTTTGAAAGCGATAAATTGACTTCAATAATTTGATAATCGATGGTTGTGAACTTTGACATTTTGTTTTTCAATAAATCAATATAGAAATCGGACATTCAGTGCACTTCATGGACTATTTCTCGGGTGGTTTTACATTTTACTTATAAAAGTCATGCCGATGTTTATATAAAAATAATCAATAGTTTACAATATAATAAATAATTTTATCTTTTCTTTAAAATATATTTACTATGTACAATTAATAATATTGATGACATAAAATAAAATAACCAAAGATTCGCATGGGCAATAAGGCACTCAGATGCATTAACTGACTTAATAACGAACAATAATTCACGTTTACAAACGTAATGCCAATAAACGATAAATATGACTAGTCAATTTTAAGATAAGATTGCCCATAGTAATATAAAGTGTAAATTAATTAATTCTATAATTATTGGATCGAAGAACTAAGTGCAGTTGGTGGGTACTTTTATTAAGACGATAGAGGAAAAACTTAAATTCTTTTGATTTTTTTCTTCGTATTTTTTCAAGCAGGTTCCTGTTAATAAAATATATATACTAACACGTGCCAGTTTTCAACGATTGTTTGAGAATATACCACTGCCAAAATTTTTGTAATTCATAAGTACGCCCCACGAATATATGAATGCGACACGACATTGACACATAGTATACGGATTTTTCATATATTTAAATTCTAGATTACTTGGGACGAGCACTCGATCTAGTACTCGACCAGTCAAAACATTAACTACGATAATTATTGGCCGACTGATTGGACGAGTGAAATGAGGGACCTAGTAGAATGAAATTAAGTGGTGGCAGAGAAACTCGAGACTTCGAAACGCATTCTGAGAACGATGTGTTCCGCAGTAGATCTTTTACTTGACTCTATCTAATCTAAACGTTAACGACATTGTTAAACGTTCATCATCATCATCTAAATGTGTATATCATAAATCACACTAAATACTTATACACCATCGACTCCATCAACACAAACAATGCATAAACACACGGCATATGTCTACAAAATTTGATATTAACTGCAGATAGATTCGAAATCTAAAAGCTAATCGAGACACGTAACTCCGATCGTTTATGATCAAGTTACGACGACATCCATGTATCATAATTAATAGTATGTGCGTTAAAGTCGTTGACGCGTCTATTATCAATAGAACGGAATAGTAGGACCGAAGTAGCAGAGCTCGAAAAAGTTTAACTGTGATTTTTCAAAGCAATATCCGGATAAAGATAACTTTTACGTGAAGTGTGGAATCTTAATCACTTGACGTCAAGCCTGTTCGTTTTTCGGAATTTTTTCTTTGCTTTACAATTTTACACTGACGTTAGTGTTGAATCTATATATAATACAACTTACAGAGTAGCGTGTAGCCCAGTGATCTATTTATTTTGTAAAGTCTCAACGAAAAATTTTTGTATTACATTCATCTTAGCAATTTAATTAGCACAGATAGAAACCTAAAGATCTATTAGCAATAGGGTTCTAAAATTTCATGAAATTTATTCTCTTGAAATATTTCGTGAAATATTTCATGAAAGTTTCATGAAATATTTCATTAACACGGAAAATAAAAATTTTCCCAAAATAAATAAAAAAAAGGGTTGTTTTCCAATTAATACATATTAGAGCTATTCAGCTATATTATGTAATAAAGATGAGAAAACACGTTTTAATTAGGTAGTATATCTATTCTATTCTATGAAAACATTGAAAACATAAATAATTTTTAAGCACTAAGTGCCCAATGCCTATGTTTTTTTATGTTACTTTTAGTTCTATAGTGTTTAATTTTTTACTAAATTTATAATGTATAAAATATAAAGGTGATACCTAAATATAGCCTGAACCAAATTATATACACTTATACAGTTATACTTATACATAAAACATACTTACTATTCATTTTTAACCCTTGCATTTGTGAATGTTATCTATACATTTATTTTTTATAAAACAATATTATTTATCTATTACAAATTTTACTTTTTTTTTCTCAAAATTATATATGAAATGATATTATCTCTAAATAAGTACAAAAAATACAATATTAGACAGGTATCTAATTTGTAACTAGACACTAGATTTCTTTTGCAAATTACAATTTACAACACAAGACAAGAAAAAATAAATAAACAATCATTACGAAATAACGAACTATTATCAAGTAAATAAAATTCTTCTAGCTCCAAAAACCATTAATAGTTATAACCACGGTCTTAGAAGATATCTTGTAAGACCGTGGTTACAGCCTAAAATTTATAAAACTCAATATGTTTTATTATTTGGTATCTGGTATAAAACATGGAGCCTTCACAATACGCCATGTCGCATAGATTTTTATAAATTCAGTGAGTAGGTAACAAAATAATTATTAGTTTATATTATGGTCAAACTGTAAGTCTATAATCAAGGAATAATAGAATCTCATTGATAATATTTCACTAATACCATTGATTATAGAATAGATATTCTCTATTCTATAATCAATGCTAATACATATCATATTATTATTTATCAACATCATGTCATGTATTTAAAAAAAAAATTTATATTTCATAATTTCATTGAAATATTTCAAGATGAGTGAAATTTTCAATTTTGAAATATTTCAAATTAAGAACCCTAATTAGCAAAGTGGTACGTATGTAATTCTTTTTATCATTTTGAATTCTTGTATCAGTATTTCAAAATCATATATATATATATATATCAATACGACATCCAAGTTTAATCGAACAAAATTATAGATATTTCAATATCCTTATATATATATATATATATATATATAAGTACAATAGTGTCTTCGGAAACATGTTACATAAAAAAGCATGTTTATAAATATGCATAACATATAAATATGCGGTAACATGTTTCCGAAGACACTATTGTACTTTTTTTGCCAAAGGTGTTCCAAATACCGCTCCGAGTGTTCCCATTGTGACCGATTTTCAGTTTTTGAACTGGGAAGAGACACTGTGTTTCACTTATTCACTTTTTTGACGGAACTTATGTATAATTTCACAACTTTTTTCAAATACTCTTTCGAGTGTCATACCATCATCTTTTTTTTCATTGACTTGGGAATAAAAAAAAAACAAGGCAAGTATTGTATTTCACGATTTTTTTTCACTAATTTGTTGAAAAAAAACTTAACGCCATAAAGATACCTACCTGCGTTTTAATGAAAATTGATTGAAGAATCACTCCGAGAAAAAGGGAAAAGACGAGTGAACACGCATTGCGTTTCAATAGTTTGGCAAATAAATAGGAAAGGCATATGAAACAATTTCACAACTTTTTTTATTTTTTGTTTTACATAATTTTTACTAGGAATCTCCTATGAAATGTCATCATCAATTCCTATTCTCCCTATTTTTTGGCAGGGGGGACTAATGCATACAAGATTATACTTGAATGGTATAAAATAATTATATTTAAATAACTATTTAATGAACGAGCCAAACCGGGTTTTTTGGCCAGTTATTATTCGTTAAAATAACAGCGTCGTTCCTGCCGACGGAGTGGGCCCGCGACTCAACAAATCGACAGCGAGCGCATTGTAATACGGCGTACTGGAACGTCATTCAATAACCGTACGGACAACTGGGATTTTCGCCCCTCGAGGCCTCCGTGTACCCTGCGGCGGCGGCAGATGACTGTGCCGTTTCGTCCGACAGGCGGATGTTGACATCGGCGATTGGAATACCTAACCGCCTCCTACCCGCGGGCGAACCCACAACACTATAGGCACGGTCTGTTATATCACACAATAATAATAATAATAATAATATAATCGCGCGCGGGTGTAGTATGTGTGTGTGTGTGTGTGTGTGTGTGTGTGTGTGTGTGTGTGTGTGTGTGTGTGTGTGTGTGTGTGTGTGTGTGTGTGTGTGTGCGTGCGCGATCACTATTACGACGACTCGTGCATATAATATAGTACATGAGTTGCATGGCATACCTTTACACCGTGTACACGTAGCTGAATGTACACACACGCGCGCGCGCCGCACACACAGGGTGATCGTATTGTGTCCATGGCCGGTTTTGATATAACTCGTCTTGGAGTACTACCTATTACCGCGGTTTGATTTTTATGTTTTCTTAATAATATATTTCTAGCGATGCGGTTGATTTTATTATACTTGGAATAATAATCGTCTTGATTTTCGATTTCGATCTTTGATACATCTTAGATATTTAGGATATTAATATCGTGCAGAGTGAAATTGCAAAAACGAATCATAGAAGGACTCGGTAAACCGTTGTGTTTATGTGTAATCCTTGAAATTTGAAACTCGGTTAAAATAATTTTTCGTGAATGATTCTATGCGTGTACAATTGTGTTTACTTTGTTTAATTTTTTTTTTCTGCGAGCTCTATTTGAGGCAGTAATCTTTGTCGACAAATTTCCAATACATTTCCCAATCGTAATGAAAAACTGACAAAAAATCGAATAAAAAGGTAAAATTAACGGAAAACGAGATTTTCACTGTATCGGTTTTAATACTTTAATCATTACTCTATAAATAATATTGCCAGAAACTTGAAGTATTCAACATATATTGATAAAATATTGTTACATATTTAGTATTATGATATATGATTTTTGACATTAAAACTTGAAAATGTATTATAACCTCAGTCATTTCAAAAATAACTTTAAAAATCTTAAATCAACATTTTTTTTCACAAACTGTAATATAATAACTAAATTTTTATTCGATTATCACGGCTTCGATTGTTTATAGATAAATTCTTAACATAAAATATTTATAAAAATAATTTTTCCATCTAACTATTATGCAAATTTTAAAATTTATTGAAAACTTTTTGTAAAGTTTTGATAAGAAAAAACCTTCAAACAATTAAACTAAAAACGGTAAAATATGTAAGTGGTGTACTATATTACACTGAAGCATTAGAATCGTAATACGAAAAAAATTATTCATCACTTTTTTAAAACTACCATCACTCTCTTCTTGGTTAAGAACTATTTTTATTTTCTTATGTCGTATTATTGTCATAAATTGTTTCCAGCGAATTGGTCTTATTATGTAATTGGTTATTACAAATGATTTCTTCAATATTTTCAATAATTGTAATTAAACTTGAAACCTGTTGATAAAATTATTGTGATGACTTTAAAGGAATGCTCAAAACAGGATGCAGTTGCAATACCTACTAAAAATTAAATGATATTAATAATTATGTAAACAATTTCGTAATCAGAATTTATAATAATTGTTACTTTACACTAAACAATAAAAGGAAACAAAAAACGTGAACTATAGGTATAATCGAATAGATGTATATATTAAAGTTCAGCTAATATTTTAAACGGATGATCTATTTTAAAAATATTTATTTACAAAAGTTCCAAAATAGGGTTTTTAGAGAACCATTAAGAAATTGCATAAATAATCCATTTAAAATAACAAATTAATGTCACATAAATATATATATAAAAATGCATAATTTTAAAATCTATCTTTCGTAATTGCCCATATTTAGATAACATATTATCCGAAAATTCCAAAAATGACTACTGTGAGATACCCTTTTTAGATGAAATAGGTCCGTATGTTTCATAGACAGAGATCATCAGATGACTGAACTTAAGTTTCAATTATTTTTGAAACTATTTTTCTAATGGTTCACATTTATAAAAGCTTAATAACAAAACCTAATTAATACATCCCTTTGTTTCATTCAGATAGTCGAAATAATTAGAAAAACGATTTGAATTAAGTATAATATCGATTGGCCAATAATGATCACTCTGTATACGAGCATAATGTATAAGTTTATATACCTATATATATATATATATATATATATAATATACTATTTAGTATAATAGTATGCACGTATTATTATTATTATTATTTCGTCTTTAATTTACGCAGAGCCATTGTATGTAAATAATAAATAATAATAATAACATTAATGTAACGAAAATTTCAAACGAGACCGAGTCTGATGGTTTTTGTTTCATACTTCAAGTTGTATAATGTTGTATGGTGCGTTCCTGTGTGTGTATGTGTGTGTGTGTGTGTGTGTGTGTGTGTGTGTGTGTGTGTGTGTGTGTGTGTGTGTGTGTGTGTGTGTGTGTGTGTGTGTGTGTACGTCCTGCCACAGCCTGCAGGACATGGCGCACAACAATCTGTCTGCTTATGTATATATTATTATATACGTGCATATATGCGTATACAAGAGACCGATTGTGTTATAGATTTGTTTTATTATTATCATTATTATTATTGTTGTATCTTCGTTAAAATATACGTTGTTGTCCGACGCCGACACAAAGATAGGAGAAGAAAAAACCGATCGTAATCGCATTTCACGATTATGATCGTCCGTCTAGTGTGTGCGTGCATATTATGTAGGTATCGGGATATTTGTATAGTAGGTCATTATACATCATATAATATAATAACAACAACAAAAAGCACGATAATTGCGTCACATCTTCGCGGATGTGTATATTATAATAAGTATTATTTTCAATGGACCAACTCGTATAAACACAACACACACACACACACACATACACGCATACACTAGCTTTTCAACCACACAAACAATCACTACCTCTGGTACTAACGCACTGTAGTTAGTGTGACTAGAGATATAATCTTGAGGACACTGAGAAACGTACTAATAAACTAACCTCGTTAGATCCAAGTATTTTCTCAGCTTTCCGTCATCATTTTTGTAAAACAATTTGGTAAGTGCAGTATAGATTAATGAAACTATACAATAGCATTATAAAATGACGTAAAGTATTATATTATGTCTTAAAACCCAAAATTATGCATGAGTATTTATTTTAAAAAGTAATTTTCGAATTATATATTTAAATAAGTATAATGTATATACTTGGGAATTACCTCTATTACAGAATCAATTACAACTTAGTATTTTGTTGAATTGTAATTTAATATACATAAAACATAATTATTGTCACTTAATATATCATACGAGAAATTCGGTGTTTTTTTTTTTTTAGTTTTAAGAATGTCACTGTCGGATATTATAAATTATGTACATAGGATATACATACGTATAAAGTACTGTCGTGATTTGTTTGAATATAATCTATAATACCACTAGTGCATTTTATCAACATAAGGTATATCTCCAGTTACCTAACCCCGGGAATCGTGTTAATTCAAAGGTTTAAATTAATAGTTATTACTTTTCCTGTAACTTCTATTATATTTGAATTTCTGAAATATTATGTAGGTACTAAAAAAATAATTTATAGTTTTTTAATTAATCCGATTTGATTTTTTACCAAGTTACGTAATTTTAATTTTAAAAAGCTGGTAAGATAATGGTGGTGGAAGTTCGTCCTTCGTCGCTTCGCTCCTCGGACAAGATAATGGTGAGGAGTGTATAGCACTTTCTATCATGGGATCACCTAACCTAACCTCGGACAAGATATTGGTGATGAATGTATTAAGTTTTAAAGAAATGATGACTCATTTCTTTAGTATAAAACGATTCTGAGCAAAGCTTCAGTGTAATATAATATATTATTTATATACTGTTTACGTATTTTTCGGTTATTTGTCTGATTTTTGGTGAGTTTTTTCGTTATTAAACCCTCATAAAATATTCAATTTTTAACTCGTTAGAAATTTTCTGTTACCAAAAGATTCGAAACATGTTTTTATATCTATATTCCAAGTTTCATTGTGATCGGACACACCAAAAAAGATTTATACAGATTTTAAGTTGAAAATTAACGTAAAAACAGTCGATATTCATATACGAATTTATATGAATTTGTTAAAACGTGTATAAAAAAAAATCCTGACTAACGATTTTTGAACTTTTGTTAGGATAATTAGGTAGGTATATGAGTAAGGTCATATTAAATTTTCAGAACTTTTTGTCAAATATTTAAAATTATATTACATAAAAACTTTCAAACAATTTGGTAAATTAAAAGTTCTATATTTAAGTCAAAAATGCTTTAATTGTTCTGAAAATTTTGTCCAATATAAAAAAGTATGTATTTGATATTGGATAAAATTTTCAAGTTTCTAGCTTCAATACTTTTCGATTTATGACTAAATACCTAAAATCTGAACAGTGAAAATCTCGTTTACGGCGGATTTTTACCGATTTTACCGTTTTTACTCAGTTTTTCGATCGTTATTCTTGATTACTGGAAAAACTATGGAGATTTTGGAAAAATGACCTCTCTAAAGTACCATCTCAGTTCAATTTCGAATCTAAAGAGTTGCTGGACAAAACTTTTGGACAAGGATTTCTATACGAAAAAGTGTTTACAGAAAAAAAAAAGAAAAAAAAGAAAAAAAAAAAAAAATAAACATCATTGTAAAACCATAAGATCCTTCGCTTCACTCAGAATCTAAAAGTAATATATTTGAATTGTGTAACGCCGCTACTACAAAAGTAAATTTTATTATCAGTTCGACAACTGTATCGTACACCGCACGAATACAACGCCGGAGGATTCTTTTCCGTTGCTCGTTCCTTTAGGTACATCGTGTCAGCTTGCGGTTTCCACCACAGATACGAATATCGAAATAAATCAAAAACCAAATGTAGACGAAACCAGTCACACTTTTATCGAGAGAGAGTTTGTATGGGTGCGTGGAAATATTGACAGCAAAAAATTAAACCACAACTGAAAGAATATTAATACAGAAAGCCGTTGTTCTTGAACGTGCGGGCTTCTTACGATAAAACGTTAATGGGATCTGAAAAATATTAGGCGTATTAGTACTTGTAACAGTTACAAAATTAAATTAATATTTTTTTCTCGGCAAAACAAAGAAGCAGTGGTATTATACTCACGATAATGAAGTGATTTTCACTCGTAGGCCACCAGAATTTTCCCCGGGCTGCGATCTACGTGTGCCTTCGATTTCTCTACCTGATGAAAACGACTTTTCCTCCTTCTCCTCCTTCTCCTGCTCCTCCTCTGCCGTTGCGCCACAGCCGGGTGAGTGCCGTCCATGCGCTTCGTCGCCCTGCTGCGCACCACGTCCGGCGTCGCCATCTTCATGGAGCACACCCAGTCCTTGCGGGCCAGCAAGTCGATCAGCCACATGGTCAGGCTAAGCCGCTGCCCGAGCTCGACGGCCCTGTAGTCCCACGGGAACGTTTGATAATAGTTGTGCCAGCCCTCGTCAAACGCGACCGCGGACACCCGAGCGTTTTCCGCGGTCATCATCTTTTGAGAAATTTTAATATTGATAGTAAAAATAAAATAAAATTTAAAACTAATGATATCAGTCATAGATTCATTAATATTATTAATGTGTTTCCCGATTATAGAGGGAAAAAACGTTTAAGGTCCGGTCAAACAGAAATCGCATTGTTCATCCGGACAAGCCCGCCGCCGGTGCGCCGCGGACTCTGTATTCTGTGTAAATGCATTATTGTGGTAAAACAGAAGGCAGCCTACCACGGTGGACTATACTTGTCCGCAGCGGACAAACGGGTCTTTGTATTTTTTCACAAAGTTCGCGGAGCGGTGGAATAGTTTTGTACATAACATAACATTCGAAATTCGTAGACACCTTCCATTTCTATGAATATTTAACATTTAATCAATGACTGTACAAAACACAATACCTACTCTTTTTCAGATTTAATTTATACTTTTTACAAGTTAATAGATATCAATATTCAATACTCAGAATATTATCAATAATTCAAATAATAAACTAATAAACAAAACAATCATTATTCATTTGTTTGTATTATTCGATAATTTATATTATTCGTCACTGGGAAAAATCATTCGAATAATTAATTATTCGATTGTTAATATAATTCACCACCAAAAAAAAAAAAAAATATATATATATATATATATTCCTATAAATTATTTGATAATTCGATTACTATCGATAGTTCAAATCATTCGATAGTGTGCATCACTAATAGGTAGGCACTTAGAAGTTTGAAGTGGTTCTGATATAACTTTCATATTACACGTCAACGGTAAATATTTGTTAGTTTTTATAATACGACGCTTCCGTATACTCCAACGATTGAACAGAATAAACTGACTAAAAAGTAAATATGTACAGCAGCTGTCGAAAACCAAACAATCATCGTGATTTAGTTTATACAAATTCCAGCACTAGATATCTGTCACGAATATAATTCAACGTACGTGTAATTACTTTGATTTCTTTTGAGTCATTGATGATGAGTAATTGGCAAATACGTGGCTTTTTAATTCGTACAAACACGTTTTTAATATGATTGTATTTTCCTTGTTACCATATGAATTCGATAAAATTCTAATTCTCAAATATTTATTAATTTGTAATAAAAATAATATTTACCATATCATTATACGCGTTGAACGAGAAAAATGAAAGAAAAGAGGAAGACGATTTCCTCGTTTGTATTTCTTTCATAACACATCTGAATAAACAGCAGTCTGTATAGTATTAATAATGTAAATAATCTGTCTTAAAAAATAAAAATAGTAAATTCATTCGTCATGAAGTTAAAATAAGAAATTTCATTCAGAATTTTCAAAGAATTCATAAAATATGGGCATTTTCAATACATTTTAATCATTCAAACCATATACTGAATTTTTCAAATAGTTTTCTCATGATAAGCATAACTGATAACAAATGAAATTTTATTCAAAATATTATCGTCATAATGATTAGGCATCTATGTAAACCTATATGTGAATTAATTTTTTTTTTTTTTTAATGTGTATTTTAGAACTTATCAAAATGTGTGTGATTGTAACGTCCATACGCCAATAAATCATACATTTATAATACTTTTTAGCATAATTAAATATGAAATATGCACTTAGAGTTTCTTAATTGTACGAAATGAATTATATAACCTTAAGTCTTAAGCACTTAACACATAAGCTTTTTTGAAGTTTTTTTTTAATTCTATGAATGAACTCTTCCGAGGGGTGATATTAAACCATAATATTATGTACGTTAAATGCTCTTAAGTCATCAATTTATTATATTTTATACAGAATCCACGGATTTTTTTCCAAAAAACGGATTTCTTATATTTTCATGGTCATTTTAAAGAAATCGACACAACTAATATTACCAAAAATTAATTAGTATTTATAGGCGCGCACACAAATCATAATTTACAATGAAGACACCGGCATTTTTTCAATATCGTATCCCGTGACCAAACGTAACAAAAAAATTAGGTAAATCGTTACGTATAGGTAGGTACTCCGTGTACCATTATTACGTGCACATTGATGTATCCGTATAGTGAAAACCGCGCGTCGATAAAGCCGTGCGCGTGTTAGATTGATCAATCGTATTAAAAAAAAAAAAAAAAAAATCGGCTCGAAATTCGTATATAGTCCACTAATGTCACGATTTGGACAACGGCTCTTTGTGATACGCGTCGCAATCCGATTGAGCGTATAAATTATAATAATCACGGTGATCTGTGGTCGAAAAATTGACGTTCCGTGTCGTGTGAATTTCCAGATAACGTCCAGTGGATAACATATTATTGCCGCAACTCGTACAGACGTGCCGAATACGTAATAAGTAATAACTAATAAGCGTTGACCGCGTAGTCGAGTAAACGCAGTATTGGTATATGTAAATTCTACGGTTTTTTCGTGCGGAGCACCGGTTCGCGACTATATAGTAATAGAGAACCTTAAATGATAAAATTTCTCAATTTCTATTAGCGGGATTTGTGACTGCGGATCTGAGTACGCTTTTTCTACATCGAATTCGTACACGTTAAAGCACTTAATTGTTCAGCAGGCAACTCTTCACGATGTTTTCGCACGCATTTGTTGTACGAGCACTTATGTGTTATAAATCATAACTGACCGCTGGAAATTATTATAATGTCGTTATTGTTGCACAATACCGCATAAAATAGCGTTATCCGTTGAACAAGCCGAAACAACAAATAAAAAAAAAATACATTTTAAAGATATTCTCGTTTTTAGTTATTTATTTTTTTTGTTTTTTACTGACGTGTTAAAAATGAAAACCGTCAGTTAATAGAGACACTGACACATAGCACTCGAATCGTTTATTTTATAAGGATAATATCATCACGATTGTTAATTATCATTCTACGGCAAGTGTTCATTACATTTTTCTCCTTTTATTCGTGTAACACAGTTATTTCGAAATGTACGCGGACAAGGTCAAAATGGTCGAATTGTAACTGTTATTTAAATTTAATCATAAAAATAAATTATTCTTGATTTGAAAATATCTATAAAAGGGAAAAAATGAAGTCTAGAATAAAATTTCCATAAATTTTTATTAAATCCATATAGATAGACACGATTTTATAAAAAAATTATAATTAGTTTTTTTAATTTTTCAAATGTTTTAATATTTAATATACACGAGTTTTATTTCGTCAAAAATATATAAAATCTAAAATATGCAATTTCTTCCTAAGATTAAATACATCTAAATATAGTCTAAAATCGCATTCAGTCGTTTGATAATTCTATAGCTATAGCTTCAACATAATTATTTATTAATAATTTATCAAATAAACTATTTTTTTTTTTTTTTTTTTTTTAATATCTGTTTATCATTATATCTTTTACAGCCGTATTTAAACCTGTAAATTAACCTGTTTTAAAAAATTTCATACCTAATTATACCATCTAAATATTGCATAAAAATAAAATATATAAAAAATACGTTAATCGATAAATTATAATAATATACACAATTATTATAAGTTTATGACCGTCGACTGCAATGAAAAATAATAATTGCCTATCCATGACGCCGTCGGAAAAATTTTACTGCTAAATTGCCAAACACTTGAAATAATACTAATTTTTCACTGCGATTTCAAAAGAAAATCATAATTTTTCCGAACAAACGCTCATCTCTATTGTGACTTGATAGAACCGATACCCGGAGTGTTTCTCAAACATAACGTTAATCAGACTAAAATATTCAAACATAAGAAATTGAAATATTTTTATTGAATATTAATGTCTCTTATCGTTTGAACAATAGAGGGAAAACAAACTGGGTACAGTGCGCATAGAGAGGATTTTCCATTTTCCACGGACAATAACCTTCCGTGATTTCCTACGACGTGTCGTGTAACATCGCCAGTTTACTATCGAGTATTGACGGTTATTATTTTATCGGCGATTCGTTTTTTTTTCTCCAGAATTGAAAAATCGGCAATATTTTACTTTACGAATCCGGTTTAATCGAAAACAAAAGCAATCCGCTACGACTATAACACTCTGGTATTTCGTTCGCGTAATAACACCCGTCGCAATGACGGTCGTCTACGTGTACGGCACGAACGCAACGCGAACCGAACGGACGAAGAGATTTAAACGCTCTAATAGAGAACATAATATCATTCGTTTTTACGCGGCTTCATCACGCAATATAACTGCCGCCGTTGTAGTTTTCTCCGCGTGCGACGACGTGTACATAACACTGCGGCGGACTCGTACAGGCGTTACGCGTGCGTGGATATGGATACGCACAAGTGTACAATGATACACATGCCGTGTCGTATTATCTATATATACTTTAACGGGTCGTATAAAAAAAAAAAAAATTATAAATTTATAATTAATATAATTTATTTATACTATACGAGACGAGGCGAAGCAACAAAGTGCGTCTTACGGGTATTGAAGGCTAATAATATTAAAGAGCGGATTTTTAGGTTCTTAAAACCTTAAAATATTCTTTAAATTTGTAAATATGCAAATATGATTTTTTTCTAAAATAGTTCAATAAAAATAATAAATAACTGTTGAGCGCCATTTTCTTGGTAAAAGGTAAATTATTGAATAATTAAAAATGTAAATCAGTTGATACATAGCTATATAAATCAAATAAAATATAATTAAAAAAACATAAGATTTTAATAATAAATAATAAATAACTTTGCACCATTCCTTTGGTAATAGGAAATTATTGAACAATAACAAATGTAAATCAGTTGATACAGAGCTATATAAATATAATAAAATATAATAATTTTAAAAAAAACATAATTGTTTAGTAAAAAATAATAGATAACTTTGCACCATTCCTTTGGTAATAGGAAACTATTGAAAAATAACAAAATGTAAATCAGTTGATACAGAGCTATATAAATATAATAAAATACCTATATAATAATTAAAAAAAAAAAAAGATAATGGTTTAGTAAAAAATAATAGATAACTTTGCACCATTTCTTTGGAACATAACCAATTCGATTACAGACAAGTAGATAATTTAATGATTATGAATTTTTATCACTCTTTAATCAAATTATTTTTTTTCCTAGAAAAAATTATTCCTGACAAAATCACATTTCGAGAAATTAACAAAATATACGAATTTTTATGAAGAATAATAGAATATATTCTAAAATATGAAAAATAGGCGAAATATTCTCTAATGTTCAAAATATGCTTTAATATGCAAAATTAATTCTTTTCTCTGAACTCTGTGATAGATAAATCGTCCAAATTTTTCTCCCTCGTAATAAGTTGCATAAAGTCAAAAAAAAAATGTGAAAACCTAAAGATCCGCTCTTTACAGTAATAATATTTCGATATAGATCGGCCGCCATCCCACTTATTAGTGTTATTTATCATCGCGTTACATTATGAGTAATTATACGCGCGTGTGTGTATTACATGTTATATACGTGACCCGAGGCGGCCGCGAGAGTGCGGGTTCCGAGCGCGAGCGTGAAAGAACGAGAAAGGGTTTAAAGGTTTCGATGGCGACGCGTGTTATATTATACGTATTAATATGAAATAATATGTAATCGACCGTAACGCGTTTCTGTGTACAGAAATACACCTAGGAGTCCGTAAGACCAAAACGCATTTGCAGAGAGAACCGTACGCGCAATTATTTTAAACGCCGCCGCCGCGGCAATTATTACATTACACGGCTATTCCTATCCACGAACTTCGGACGTAGGCAGACGTGTTATTGCATATATTTATAGGTATTATGTGTATATAAATATATTGTGTTGCCCGCAGAATATTGTTTGAGACGTTTCGTCGTATATAGTATTGGGTTCGATGGCGTGAATCGTGCACACGAGTGTGTGAGCGGCGCGAGACCGTGAAGAGGAAACGATTCCGCGTACGACGACGAAGATGCACCTACAAATACAGAATATTTATGTATATGTTTATGTATATGATTTAATAATTTGCGGCGTAGGACGCGGGTGATGTCGGCGTCAGTTTACTTCGAAACCAGACAAGGAAAACACCGAAATCCCGGTGATCGAGTCCTGGAACTTTGACCCGCTCAAAACCAGCTGAAACGGGTTAAAACAGTCGAGTTAAACACTTGATCTACCGAAATCCAGTCCGTTTGACGCGACTCGCTCCTCCTGTCCAGGTGTGACGTATAAAAACAAACTTGCTATCTGCCAATGTCGCTTCATCGTTTTTCGACGAATAAAATCGTACGATATTGAAACGAATACGTATAATAAATATCAATTGTACGTTTATCGATTGACGGATTCGTTGGGGCCAAAAGCGCACGACGTTCGCGTCCGTCTGTCGGTCGATAACAATATTATTATCTTTCGAGGGAGGCGAGGAGGGAATCGTGCAACACTCGCAACGATACGTCGTACCGTCGGGCGCGTTGCCGTGTGACCGGGCCCCCGTTTGTCTTCCCGGCCGTTTCGTCAATCGGAACGATAATAATAATTAGTCCGTGTCGATCGATCCATCGGTGCGGCGGGGTACACGCGCGTATATATCATATTATATACGTGTACCGCTCCGACGTCCATATCGCCGCCGCCGTGTTCGATGACCTCTCTGGACCGTGTGTCGTGGGAGAACGACGGCCGATCGTCGTGCCGTCGGCGGCCCGAGACTGCGGAGGACGCGACGGAGCAAAGGCGGCGATGACGACGTGACAGAGTATAAATCGGTGATGGGAAAAATCCGGATTTACCAAAGTTCAAAAATCCGGATTTCGGATTTTGAAACATTAAATTAGTATTGTTTTATCTATAACTTATAATGACGAAATTACACTAAAGTTGATTAAATGAAAATATCGTTTACGGGGAATTTCACCGTTTTTGCTCAATTTTAAGGTGTTTTTCTCTCGTCTGGAAAAACTATTGAGATCAGAAATTAAGAAAATCTCAAAGTACCATCTACATGAAATTTCCTATGTATAGAGTTGCTGTATAAAATTTTGGGATAAATTTAAGTCGAGCAAAAAGTGTCTCTAGATGAAAAAAAAAATTAAAAAATAAAATTAAAATAAACATCATTTTAAAACCATTTCACTGAGAATCCAAAATCCACAATGTGAAACGCAAATATTCGGATTTTAATACACGAAAATCCGGATTTTATTACATCAAATCCGAAATCCGAATTTATATCACATCACTAGTACCTATAAATACACATCGACATAATAACGCGGTGTAACGATCGTTGGGACGCGATCGAAATCGACGAGTCACGCGTTGCGAACCGAATGCGAGGCCGGACGGACCTTTGACACTGGCGTGATGCGTGGCTTCCCCCGTGAGTGTTTGGAAATCCAGGGGCGTCATTTCAGCTTTTTAACTGGGGTAGCAAGACCTACTGAGTGGTAAGGAATACTCACTGGTAAAATGGGGTCCGGTTGTCCTTCCCCGCCACCCTTCACGAATTGTTTTCAAAAACTGACTTTAAATTTGTTAGTTTTTAAAACTCTCAGATTAATTTCTGGATGGGGTACTCCACTCGGAATCGTTTTATTGAAGAAATGATTTATTACGGCCCCTAAATAACTTAATACGGCTCTGTGTATGTATTATAATTTGAGTATGTTATAAATAAAAGAATTTAAATATTTGTACAGTGTATAATACAAAGTAAATAAAATACTCTATTTTTACATCACTAGTTAAACATATTAAGAAATAATTAAAACTAACTTACCATGTCTCACGCTGTTTCAGTTCATACAATGTATAAAATATTTGCATACTATACATCAATACTGACGTCTGACAAAAAATAAAACTGTACCAGCAACGAACTTTGATCTAAAATAATATAGTAAAAATAGCAGTTTACCATTCGAGGTAAAAACTAAAAATTTCTGATATCTCTCAAGGAAACTAGTACCGACTGTGGTATCGTTGTTGCCATGCTAATAATGACTATTATATTTTGTATACACATTTTGTATATTATTAATGTATATCTTGTCAAGGTAGATAAAATTATTTCAAAAATATGTTCTATATAATATAATATTTTATTATCAACAAGAATCTTGCTGTATTTCATATACAGAGTATTTTTTAATTTGGTGCCTATTCGTCAATTATTGAGACTTTTACTTCACATTTCTGGGGTGGTAAAATACTGGGTTTAAGAATTCTAGGGTGGCCACTGCCATCCCTTGCCACCCCTAAATTACGCCTATGTGGAAATCCGCGCGGCGCGACCGATTATGTGTTTTTTCGAAAACATCAATCGCAAAGCGCTCGGGTGACGTTTTTCGCTCGACGCGTTTTTCTCCTCGCGTTCCGACACAATCGACACTTTCCGCGAATATCGCGGTAATAATGATGGCTACGATTAAAAAATACATTTTATTGTTTAAAAAAATGCTCGAATCGGAAAAACGTATTTTATAAAAATAAAACGTCATCACACAATGACAATTCGCAAAAACAAAAATCGAAAACCGAGTTTTTACCGCGATATTATTCGCTTTACGTAAAGTATTGTAGAAATAAAATTTCACTACGTCTTTTTAGTCGCTCAGTTCTTTATCAAATTTTTTACGCACCGATATCACAATCACTCATGTCGAATACGCCGAGTCGAATTTTTAGACGGTTTTAAACACCCACTCGCCCAAACGTAATGTACGGCCGTTGCGCAGTACACGTCGTACCCTTACGAATGAGATCAAAGGTCGGGCGGCGATAGATTTGTCTCTTCGTCGTCGACGTGTGACGTAATTTGACGTAGATATCTAAGTCAAACTTCTGAACGGACAGATTATATTTAAGATGTAATAATGATTATATTTTTAATGTTTCAAAATCAAAAATGCGGATTTCGAATTCCATAAATCCGGATCTTCGAACTTCGGTAAATACGGATTTTTCCCATCACTAGTGCGTACACGTATTGATATACGTATTATGGCCATAGGTCAAATTATAATATTACAATTAACGCTTTTGCGTATCATACGAGTTGTATAGAGCGCGCAATATTGACGTGAATAGCCATCGGTTATTACTAAAGACCGGATTTATATTCTCTTAAAATACCCAAAATATGATGCTAATATTCTCTAAAAAACCTTCAAATATTCTCATTATATTCTCTCAAAAATTTATAAAATATGCAAAAATATTCAATAACCATCATTATATGCTTTAATATGCATTTTTAGAATTTTTTTTCAAGATTATTTTAATAGTGAGGTATTAATTAGGTATTAAAAGTTGCGTATTATACCTAATGGAATACTATTGCACTTTAGTAAGAGTGGGAAATAGGGATATAATATAAATATAACAGTATAATATTAAAACATAAAACAATCATATTATATCATATTCCTTTGGTATATTTTAATCAAAAATTAAAATAACTATAATATACTTATATACTAATATAATAGTTAAAAATAAATAGAAATTTTTTCTCACAATTTACGAAATATTCCAAAATATGCTAAATGGGTTAAATATTCTCTAACCCATGAAATATTCTCAAATATGCAAAAAAAATTTTTTTCTACGCATTCAGAATTGAACGAATCGTCCACATTTTTTACCCTCATAAGACTGCCTAGACCCAGTAACGATATGTAAAAACATATAAATCCGGTCTTTAGTTATTACACTTAGTATTTCTTGACGATAACTAATCGTATGCAATAAAAACAGTTAAACCTACTTTTCGTGATGTTTCGTATTAAAATAGACACCACAGTAAAGACGCAATGATATTATACACTCGTGACAAACGACATCATCTGTGGACTGTGATTGGTTTTCTTTTGCCGATATATGTTTCCGATGTCATTTATTTATTTAAAATTTTATTTTATGTAATTTCGGAAAATTCAAAGAGTTTAAAATAAATACACCGGTGCCAGAGACGGGTTAAAACCACTGTAACCGCCTCTCGACAACTTATTTTCCGACCCTGTAACATTTTTGCTATCCACGAGTAGGATTTAATTTTTAAACGCCTACTCACTTATCATAGCTTAAAAATAAACACTGTACAGACGGAATAGACGTTTTTCGTGTTCATGAAATCGTTCTAAACGTGAAAATAGAAGGCCAATACGATATGCAGTAAATGTGAATAATAGTCAATCACATTACTCTCGAATGAATTTGCACACCCACTCAACCGTACGTACCTACTCGCGTGTTCGAGTGTTATTAAATACGAAATGCTTTACGTGCCCGCAGTGCTAAAACACAATAATTATCATCAAAACCTATTACTCACCGGTTAAATCCGATAAAATTGTTTGTCCGTCCGTCCGTCCGTCCGAAGTCGTTGTCAAAATAAAACGACGAGAACAGTCGAATGTTTAGTATTCGTAACGCGAGCACGTAATAATCTTCAACGAAATCGCAGCGACTGCTTAAAGTTTATCGATTAGGTTTTAGTATTTTTTGCATTTTCCGTTTGAACGGATATTTCGTTATTAATTAATTACCCGGGTATATATAATGGCATTGAATAAAATAACCAATAACGCTTGGTAAACATTTATTGGTGAATGGAACAAAATTAATTTTTCGATATTCGATTCGTAAAACGTCTGACAATAACCCCGCAATTCAAAAAGCAATATTTCGACACAAAACTAGGGCCCCGGGCAACTGTATATTACTCTTTGCCCGACACACAATCCAACACGTCCTAAAAACTATTCCTACACAGTGTCTGAATTAGGCGAGAACCTTCAGGGTAATCATGGTGACCTAGCCTCCAATTTTTAAACGCTCCCTCCTATCATTATTATCAGCTTGTGTTATTTGTTGACTATATCCGTATTCTAGTGTGACGTAATAATAATTAAATTTAAAAAAAAAGTCAGACATATTTCGCACCATGAGGAATTCTTCGCTCTTTGGAAAAGATAATGATGATGATGATGGGTGAATTAAGTTTTAAAAAAACGATAGATCATTTCTTTGGATAGACGATTCTGAGCAAAACTTCGGTATAAAAATATACCCTTTATATATTTTACCATTTTTAGTTGAATATCGTCGGGAGGGTTTTTTTTGTTGTTGTTGTAAAACTTAAAAACTTAAAGATTTCTCATTCGACTAAGAAAACATTTTGTTTGCTTTGCACCAAAAGTTTCAAAAAATGTTGTTCTATGTGCATCCAAAGGTCTACACGGATTCGATGATCTAATAATTATTCATATACATTTAAAGTTGAAAACTAATGTAATAACCGTGTAAACCGTATAATATTTTATTTAAACGCTTATCACGAAAATCCTAAGTCACTATTTTCGAATTTTTTTCGGCACTTTTACTTGAGTATGTGAGTATGATCATATTGAATTTTCAGAAATGTTAGTCAAGTATTCAAATTTTTATTAAAGGTTAACTTTAAAAAAACAAGATATTTTAAAAGTCTTATTTTTAGCTCAAAAGTTGTCATTTTTGTTTGTTTTTTTTAACGTTAGTTAAGTGTGGAGCAATATGTCATTTATATAAATGGTGATAATTTCAAGTTTTCAGCAACATTGAACTTTGCGAGTTATGATTAAATAACCAAAATCGATATAATGAAAGTGTCATTTACAGAAAAATTTACCGTTTTTACTCGGTTTTCCTCACGTTTGGAAAAAAATTATTATTTGAGAGGAGAGGAAAATGACTTGTTCAAAGTACAATCTACATGCGATTTCCGATCTATAGTTTGATCTAGATCTAGAGTTGCTGGATGAAACTTTTGGATCACTCGAACGACCTGAAAAAGTGTGTTCACGGCAAAAAAAAAATAAATAAAAAATAAACGTCTAAAAACTATAGATACCTACTGATGAGACCGGTCGTTTTATTTTATATCTCACGACTGACAATCGTTAATATAGATATGGTTAATATAGAACCTATTCGGAGCCTATATTGAGGCCTCTTCGCCTCATGGTCGCCAGCCGGAAAATTCGCAAACCGGCCCCTGACAATACACAAGAATAGCACGTCGACATTAGACCGCGTGTGGGTAAACGTACTACAAATTATTTATAATATTCATAGTTCGAAATCACATCACGCATTTTCCACGGCAGAAAACGCTATTTGTTCAGCGACGACCGCGTGACCAGCAACGTTAACGAGACGAAAAACAATAATTTATTACATAACACACATACAATAAACTATTCTTCTGTTGCATATAGTTATATTATGTCCTGTCGACGTCGTCGACTGCAGGCGATGGTCAAAATCATACGATCTGAACCGGGGACCGTGGTGGCGGGGGGAGGAGAAGACGGCCGTCGTCTCTTCGTAGCTCCCGGACGGACGGCCGACGAACCCACGTCACAATATAAACGTATTGAAAAATAAACAACAATACCGGGTACCCACGCGCGTACCGTCCCGCGTAATTAAAAAACAATAATAATTCGATGACTGCCAACCCGACCGATTTTCATTGTCCGGGCCGAGATTCAAAATAGTCGTCTCGGCGTACGAGTGGAAGAGACACGCGCGGGGAGGATTCGTCTTTCGGAAAACAACAGCTATACAACTCGTCGCATTATGGCTAGGCGCCAACTACATATTTGTCTAGACCAGTGTTTCCCAACTGGTGTTCCGTGGAACCTGAGGGTTCCGTGAAAACCTTGTGCCGGAAGTATCCGACAACCCACTCATTTAAGTGTACAAAACACATGTTAGCATTACTGTTGTAAAAAAAGTATGGGGGTTCCACGAAAAGTTCAAGCTCCTGAAAAGGTTCCGCGAGTAAAAGAAGTTGGGAAACACTGGTCTAGACCGTATTCGAGACTGACACGATATTACAGATCGATCCCTTTTATCATTTAAAAACGCCGTCTAGACACCGCGAGATTATTATATTCTGCACCGTGTATGTAATAGGACCCAGTGGTGGGAAGGCATGTTTTTTTTTCACCTGAAGATGTGTTTTAAAAGACGTCCCCGGACCAAAGGGTCTCACTAAAATTTCGTACATATAACTGTGAATTTCCGATGAATCGGCAAGAGTTAATAGTTTATTTTTTAAATTCGTCTACCACAACTCTGAATAAATAAATTATGTTTTTGATACGCTTCTTTGCCGATTAATGGTTCTGGTGGCAATGTTGATTCAGGTGGTTTCGATTATTTTTTAAGTTCAGTTAATGTTATCATCATATTATATTTCTTCGTTTTGAAATAAAAAAATCAAGTATTTGTGATTTCTTTTAATGTTTGATTACATTCTTGTAATCAAAGTTAATTAGTTTGTTTTGGTTTATCAAGGTGGTACCAAATCGGGAAAAATGTGCCGTTCACAACATTAAAATAAAAAATGCTACTTATTTTAGATAATATCTTCGTTAAAGAGATACCACATATGAGTATGCTCTACATCCCAGTAAAATCCAGCTTTCTCAACTGGCATATCTGGCACAAGACCACGATAAAAAAAAAAGTCAAATCTGATTTATCGGTATATACACTCGTTTTTAATTAAAACGCACATTGTTTAATTAACTTAGCTTTAATATATTTCCAAGTATACTTATTGTGACTTGATAGTTGTTATCACTACAGAAATATTTGCTTACAGGAAGAACAAAAAAACATCATAATTTAAACCGATATTATTTTATTTGTCAAAACATGTTTTTTTTTTTTAACGTTCAGGATCTAACAAGATTGCATGCACTCCTCCCAACTATAGTTCAGTGTACGCCAGTTACAATAGTACAACGAATATAAAAATATCTGTACCTCCAATAACTACAGCACGGCTGTATAACTTAATGATTCAACTTGTCCTAATCTTTGGAAAACTTATTAACATATTTTTTATTTCACCAAAAAAAGAAGTAACTCCTGATCAAACATTAAAGAGCTTCTTTATAGTTAAAATGTCAAAATTATTATCACATGTGTTGTAATTCAAGTAATAAGCATAACTACAGTCGTTCAGCTTTTTTTTTAAACGCATTTATAATTTGAAAAAAAAATCTACTTATGAATAGGCCACCCTGTAATTGTCAGATGGGAAATGGTTGAACTCATGGCAAATCTATCACTGTCAACTCATCAATAAAAGGACAGTTACATTTCTACACAATGTAAACTATCAACAAAATAGAGATAAAATTAAATATAACAGGAGTGAAATTGGTTTTAATAAATAAGTTATGTATAATTTTATACAAGTACAGTAGAAAAAAATAAATAACAAGCTGAAACTAGACTTTCAAGTGTTTTAAAATATACTTACAGACTAAGGAAATTCATTTGTAAATTTTGTACAATAAAAACATATTGTACCAGTTCCATCAACATTTCTGTGTCATAACGTTGAGAATTGAATTCAAAATCAACAAAAAAAAAAAAAAAAAAAAAAAAAATACATATAATAATAATAATAATAAATAATAATGAAATAAAATACACATTGTCGTGATAAAAAAAATAATGCTGAGCATAAAAATTACTAAAAAAAATACTGCTTGTGAACTAAAGTAACTTAATGATTATTGATAGAAAAAAAAAACATTTGATTATTGACTATAAGAAACAATTATCAACGTAGAGTACACGTTTTTTTTTTTTTTTAGTAAAAAAATGGTTTTTATCAATGAGTTCATGTGTCGGTTTCAATAAACTAATTGGTAACATTATGTCTTTGCTTTTCTATGTTATGATGGTATTACAATAACACTAGTCATAAAATATCTTCTTATTTAAAAACGAGATTATCTGTGCATAGATCCGTTTAAAGGCTGTAAATACGATCCATTATAGGCAGCAGGTGAAGGATACACACTGTTTTGATGGTGAGGATCTTGTGAATGTGTTGCATACTGCAACTGTCCAGTTGTTTGATTCATATAGCTTGCAGCAGCAGATGGTGGAGGAGTGGATTGCGATGCTACCCTGTAACCGTTGAAAGGAGGTGGTGGCGCACCATATTGCATCGGCATGAGGCCAACATTAGGCGATGCAGGTGAACCGCGAGATTGATGACCATATTGGCGTGATTGATTGGTTTGACCAGCCTGCTGGTACAATTTGTGGTAGGCAGCAGCTGACTGTTGAAGTAGGTGTGCTGCGGCAGCAGACGCAGCAGGAGGAGGTGTCATATTAGCCGGAGAAGAAGCAGGCGAAGACGCAGGGGATGAAATATGTCTACGATGGTGGTCCAACCCATTAGTCATTTGCTGAAGTTTAGAAAGGTTACATGATGCGATTTGTGCAGCAGCAGCTGCTGCATGCTGATTAGAATGAGACAAATAAAAATCAGCAGACGAGCATGACCCACTTTGTTGACCCATTCTATGTTGGATCACAGAGTGGTGATAGGGACTAGAAGGTGATGGCTGCGGCATCATATACGTGGCCGTTTGATGATGATGATGATGATACGACTGCGTGTGGCTAGGCAAAGATGGAGGAGTAGACTGTTGTGTAGAAGGTGCCACAGGCGTTTGATTTTGTTGAGCCAGTCTCCTTTGTTCACTTTTTTTATTTCTTGATTTTGTCTGATGAACAGGTGTTGGGACCTGGGCCGGGACAGGTGGACTATGATGATACTGGGACGAATGAGCCAAGTGATGATGGAGTGATAAGTGCATCATAGATTGATCTGTATAAGGGGATTGTGGCATAACAGGTGAATACAAAAGACTATTGTCAATACTTTTTGGCAAATTCATCACGTCTTTTTCTTTTGGCAAATTCATGTTGACAGAATCCGTTTTCTTGTCTGAATACATGTCCTTAGTTGTTTTAGTCAAATCCGAATGAGCCATGGCTATTGAATTATTTATTTTTTGATAGTTGATAAACCCCATTGGTGGTGGTAAATAATCATGTAATCGCTGTTTATCCACCTGTGAAACTTCAGCGGGCAATCGATATGGCAGAGTTTTGGGAGAAGGTGTTGTCCTTTTAGATTGCTTTTCGTGTTTGACATTATCATATTTTGGCACAGTTATTGTATTGTCTGCCAAATTTGTTGAATGGGGAAAATTTTTTTCAGTAACTTTAGGTTTTGATTGCTCTCCAACTTTAAATACTTCTTGAGAACTATTAGTGGTTACAGGAAGAGCTTCTTTGTTGTACAATTGCTTACTCAATTCAGGTTGATGAATGTCCAATTTTCGATAATCATTCATTAAAGGTTCATATTGTTTTGGTGGTACTGCAGTGTCAGATTTACAAAATTCGTTTGGCAATGTTTCATTGCCATACTGTTTGATACTTGATATCATAGATGAATCTAGTGGTGGTTTACAATACGAATTTAATAACACTGGATCACTAAATTGTTTTTCATTAACAGATGACACAGATTGTGTTGTTATATTGGTTTTAGGAAAATTATTACAACCTGATGAATCATTGAAAATTCTCATTTCAGTCTCAACAGTATTCTCTTTAAATTTATTGGGTAAAACTACTTGGTCACTAAATTGTTTTGTTTCATTTTGAATCGGATTTATCTTGTCATAATTATTTGGCACATTTTCATTTTCTTTTAAATTGGTAGAAGCAATACTATTACAGGCCTGTACTTTGGGTTGTTGTAATATAACATTATCAACCATAGGTTTTTGAGATTTTTCAAGGTCACATGAGTTATCCACAGTATTACTAGAAGATTCATTTTCAGATTTTGATAGTTTTTTTGGAGGAACATCATCACACAAATCAACCACTTCTGTTTCACTGACATTTGATGGTTTCGATGCATCATCGTTACTTGTATCTTTAACAGCAATAACTTTATCATCTTCAAATTTAGGTTCTACATATTCCTCTTTAGAATTTTGAGGTTTTTCATTATTAACACTATCAAAAACTTTAGGACTATTAATACTTTCAACAGCAGTGGAGGTATCAGCCTCCAGTTCTGTATTACTATTTGAACATTCTGCAATTTCATTCTCAGGTTTCTCAACCGAAACATTATTCTCTGCATCCATTTCATTGACTTGGTCATTTTTTTCTTCATTTTCTTCCTTATTAGAGTTTTTATCTTTTTCCTCAACTGAATTTTCTGTATTTTCATCACTATCATGTTGATTTTCATTTTCTCTTTCGCCACCAGATTTTTCTTTTTCTTCATCATTTGTATTACTGTCAAGTTTATCATCAAGCTTGTCATCAGTTTTGTCAATATTTTCATCATTCACCTAATAAAAATAATAATAATAATAAAAATAAATTATAACAAAAACAAAATTAATCATTAACTCACAGATTGCAAATTTGTATTTTCATCAACAACATCCACTTCAGGAGATTTCGGAGAGTCAATTTTAACTTTACGGGGTTTCTTAACTTTAGGTCCACTATTGTCACGTTGAATTTTTGATCTTCTTCTTTTACGAGATCTACCTTGAGTCAACTTTCTTTTCTTTTTGGGAGGTGCAACAGTATCTGTAACTTCTGGGTTTTCTCGTTTAAGGAAATTTGAAATCAAACTGAAAATTAAAAAATTATTGAATATAAAAAGCATATTAAGAAGAAAAAGTATAAAATACATATATTTATATATATAAATAATTTTTTTTAAAAAGATATAAAGCAATTTAAATTTTTAAATACATGGTGTCTTATGATTCAAAAATAGGAATTTAATCCTGTATGATGCATGAATTTTGCTCAAGTACAATTCAAATTACAGAAATAAATTTAAATTTAAATTTACAAAACATGATTTTCATTTCTATGTTTATTTTGTTTTTTAATTTCCTTGAATTGCACATATGAATAAATTAGATAAAATTTTAATAAAAAAACAATTTGTTTTATGAAAAAAAAAAAATATTATATAAATATATATAAATTTTTATAAAATTTTTCTTTTTTGAGATACAACCTATTAGTCGCCCATTGACGATATACTTTTTTTTTACAAGCATTATTTTAAGAGACAAGAGTAATCAAGTAAATATAGTAGAGTAAACTAACAGGGGTACCTTGCTCAAATAAACTCCTAGTACTATGCTTCATAAAACGCTTCTTTTAAACTTTTAATAAAAAAATAAAGTTTTCTTTTTTTTGTATTATTTTTATTAATTACAATATCAATAACAATAAAAAAAACAAAAACAAATATTTAAATAATCCTAACAATTGTTTTCTTAAAAATGTAGTTCAAATATTTGAATTGAACACGAAAAGTTTCAAATTAATGCATTAAATACAGTTAAATCACAAGTCATTCCCACTGAACACCTAAAACATCTCTTTATTCATTTATCAACTTTATTCATCAAAGATAGCACTATCTGAAAACAGTTGCAATACAAATATCTCAATACTTTCTTATTATTATATTTATTGATACCTTCTGAGAAATTATTGTTTAATACAATTTTATAAATTCATTATTATATTAATAAACGTGTGAATAACTTTAAAAAAGGGATATTTTATTCTATGTCACAATAAGTATGGATTTACCTTTGTTTGGTTTTCGTAAGAGCTTTAGATTTAGGTTTTACTACATCTTCTTTAATGTCTTCAGTACTTTCTTTGACAGGTTCTACTTCTGTTTTCACAATAGATTCTTTAACAGATTTACATTTTGGCTTTGACTCTTCAGTCAAATTACTTTTTTCAGTGGATTCTTTTTCAATTTTAACGGCAACAATTCGCCCATTTTTAGTTTTTTTCTTAGATGGTGGTTCTACATTAGTCACTGTTTTTTCATCAATTACAACTTCAGCGGTAGATTTTTTATCTGCACCAAATAAGCATCTACGCTTTTTCTTATCCATTCTTCTACGTCTCTTGATCATAGGCATTCTCCTTGAAACTCGCTTTTTCTTGATCGGACTTTTGATAATTTCTATTTTTATTGGAGCAGGTTCTTCAAGATCTTGGGTATCCTAAGCAAGAAACACAATTATTATAGTTTTCAATTTTTTTTTAATTATGAAATAAACTAACTTTGTTATCTGATGAAATCAATATATTAGATGCAGGCATTAGAGGAGTCCACCTTAAACATTCAGAATCAATAGGAATTTGTTTCGATGAATTTTTCCTCTTTATATGAGCATCAACAACGTTCCAGTCTACACAAATTATAAGTTTCCCATCATCTTCCACAACCATGTTGAGAGATTGTAATGTATAAGTAATATCATGTCTCATTAAACCTAAGAAAAACAATTTCAAACATTAATAGGTACAAACAAAAATTATTTTAAATTTGGATTTCAAAAAATATTACCAGTTTCACTACAAATATCATTTATACATATAGTTTTGGCATCTCTGTGTTTATCTAAATATTCCAGTATAACTGCTTTCCAGTATGCATGATATGAAACTTGACCTAAATCAGAAAGCGGTTTTTCCGGTGTCCCTGGTTGCCCTTCAATTTTAGATAGGAGATAACCTAAAGAAAAAAAAATGGTATATTAAGAAACAAGTGTTTATACAATTATGATTTTTATATTATAACTTACTGAATTCAATGAGGAATCGTCCAAACCCTTGTCTTTGATACTGAGGCATGGTTAAGATACATGAAACATTATATTTTTGTTGACAATGTTTTTCTTTTGAAAAATAACCAACCAAATGACAACCCTAATAATGTAAGATGAAATATTAGACACAAAATTAAATTTAAGTGTTTATATACTTACATAAGAATCGTTTTTAGTCAGAACATAAAATAAAAACGGTTCAACATCATAATAGAGAGTTTTATGATCTAAAAATAATTTTGCTAATAGACACAATGTTTGGCAATAAATTTTATTGGCATTTCCATCAACCTATTAACAAATAATATAAATAGTGATTTTTATAGAAATGGACAAATCAATATCATTTAAAGTATGAATTACTTCAAAAACACTGAGATCACCACGCCGATAAATTTCAGTTGCTGGTGGATGTCTCCAGTTACAGTTGTGCATATGTCTTTCTAAAACTGATTTACTCTTAGTGTATTTTAGACAAAATTCACAAAGGAACAATTTTGGAAGCCTAGCATATTCTTGAGGAAAAGGCGATGAAAACCATGTTTCTACTTCATATTTGCCAAATTGAATAGCAGCAGGGCATCTTACAGGATGATTAGACGTTGTTAAGAACTCTGGAGCTTGAACTGTACTCTATTATCCAATTCAATAATAAAATTACTTAACATATATTTTTAAATGAAAATTTCTAAAATATTACATTAATGGCACGTTTTCTAGTTTCCTTATAAATTTCAACATCTTCATGTAAAACGCCAGATGGTAAATCTGATGCAACAAGGCGGCTCATGTTTTCCAAAACTAAAAATTGAATTAAAAATTTGTTATCAATATTTGTTAGCGTGCTAAAAAATGTTAATTGCAGATCTATTTTTATGAATTATCAAAGAGCATAAGCAAGAAATTTACTTTTAAGGTAGTTCATAATTGATTTAATAATCATAAAACAGATTTGTGATCACTATACAATGTGAATTATTACTATATAAAAAAAACTAATTTGAATGAATATCATACATATATATATATTATTCATATGCTCTTTAAAAATAAGTTTAATAGTGTTGTACAAATAATTTGATATCTACATACTATATTTGCTTGATTTGACTCAAAAGATAACAGATATAACCTACAGCATGCAATGGATTAAGTTTTATAAAAGCCCTTATGAATTATGGTAGTATTTTATGCAGCTGGCGAATACTAGCAGGATTTTGTAAGGAACTTGCTTACCGGAACGGGTGACTGGACGTATCGTCGGCACGGACAGACGGTCACGGAAGGCGGAAGGAGAATCTTCTAAGGATTTATCATTATCATGAAACGTTTGTTCACCCCCCGATTCAGATACTTCCCTAGTTTCCATCATTTTTGATGAAACAGCTGACTTAACCAAAAAACTTGGAGACTGTTGTTTATCAGGTGACTTAATTTTTTTGTCAATACAAGTAACTTTAGGTTCTGTCTTAATGGATGCTTTAGTTTCCTTCTCAGTACGCGGTCGAGTACGAGATTGTAATGGTGTGGAGTAAAAATGACTTAACCCATCAAATAAACCTTTTAATTGAATAAATCCAGCAATAGGTTTGTCTTTTTTATTATTACTGACTTCTGGTTTAATTTGTTCAATAGGAGCTTTGGCGGCCAATGCTGCAAACCCCCAGGGTTCATTTGAAGAGTCTGTCAATAATTTTTTGAATAGAGAAATTGGGGAATCTGAATTATTTGATTTGGAATGTGATAAGGGAAAAATTTTAGGCTGTGAAGAACTAACTTTGGCAATTAATTTTGGCGCTCTTAATAATACTTTAGGGGTTACTTTAGATTGGTCGTCTATTTTTTTTGTTTCACACGGTTCTTTAATCTTTTCACAATTCTTTACACTTAACTTATGATCATTTTTTTTAGAGGATTGAACAGGCTCAGATGAGCTGGAGCTTTTACAGGACACATTAGAAGGACTTTTAGTCAAATCGGCATTCCTTGCGGCGAGACATTTTGGGAGAGGAAATACGGGCCGGCTTGGACGCACAGAAAGAGAACAAGCATGCGCACTGCTGCTACTACTGCTGCTAGAGCTGTTACTACTATCACTAGAGCTACTGCTTGTGCTACTAGAACTGCTGCTGCTGCGACTACGGCTGCTCGAGGTAGAACTCGAGCTGCTAGAGCTGTCGCTGCTGCTAGAGCTTAGGCGCTTGTTTGAGGGGGCATTGACTTTCGGCACACCGGATCCTCTCCCGTTCACACCTCGCGCATTAAACGCAGCACTTTGCCTAAAGAATTTTGCTTTCTCCTTGGAGATAGCAGTGTCCCGCCGCATATTGCCGCTAATCGGAACGGGAGAGGGGGGAGCCGAGGAGTCAGGAGAGGAGACATTACCGTCTTCCGTGACATCACGTTGATGCATTGAACTTGAAGTGGATGGTGTTCCTGGTCGATGTTCTTGTATATGATGCAAACGCCCACGACTTGATCTGAAAGATTAATATATTAATGGTTTGGAATTTTTTTTTGTTAAAACCTAAGATTTTAATTCTATAAATCAAGTTTTTTTTTCAACAACAAAGAGAATAAAAATGTATTATTATTAGGTATATTATTTTAACATCTAATCAATAATCTATGCATATTCGAAAAGTTATATTATTCTGAAATCAATTACTAATAACTCATCATTTTGAACATAGATATGAATAATATATCTAAATAATAAATCATCTACTATTTAATAAATTGTATACCTTTTATTTTTTAGACTAGATTTTTTTCTTCCTCTTCTTTCTATTGGTCCATCTTCTATTGATATATGAGTTGTTTCATGATGATCTAAGCAAAATGAACATCGCCATGCAGATTTAGGTTTATCTTCAGCTGGTGGTTGTAAACATTGCATATGATAACCTCGATCACATGTATCACAGTTTAACAAGAACATCTACATAAATAGAATAATGGTAAAAGTGAAAAAATATTAAATACATCAAATTATACATTTAAAATGTACTTACGTGTTCAGTAACAGAACATGTTGGTATTGCGGAGCATGTTCTACAGTCTTGACAAAACCATCGAGAACCACGAGCCAATAGGGCAGTTATCGGTCCACTACCTTTAACTGCCAAACACGATGGGTGTAATGAAACACCGCAACCACCACGACATTGCTTTAAATTTTCTGCTTCTCCACATTGGTTGCTGGCTGCTGTACCCAAACAATCAGCACAGATATTTAACCCAGCAGTCTACAAAAATACATTACAAATATAAATATCTATACATATATAAAATAGATCTATTTTACTTTATTAAAATCTTTGTCACTGGCTTCATTATCTGTAAGTGAACTAGTGTCACAAACAGATACCTTTTTTCTTTTTCTCCCAGCCCTGCGAATTGAAAGCGGGGATCGAGTTTCATTTAGATTAACTTTAAGCAGTCGTGCTTTTCTTCCAGAACTATATTTTGAAATGGGCGTTCCAATTAACGATGTTGTTGAGTCTGGACTAACAGGAAGCCTATATAATTTTCCATCTAATACTAATAAACCCTTATCAACTGCTTTAGTTAAAGTCGACTTTAACAATGAAGTCAAATCACATCCTTCATTTTTAAGTTCTATAGAATAGGCATGATGAATGTAACGATCAATGTTTTTATAAGACGACCCTTCTTCATCTAATTGGCCCACTACTTTCACTAAAATTTTAGTCAAATCAGTATCTGCATTTATGACTAGTTTACGGTTAGCAGTGCCATCAGGATTCATGTAAGTATTTTGGCCTTTGTTGAAGACTTTCAACACAGCACCACTTTCCACACATCGTTCAATTTGTGTTTCAATATCTCCAACAGGATAACGATGATGCTGACGTATTGCATTAACTATACGTTCTAAAGAAGGTCGTTGCTTTTGGCCACGAATTTTGTTCACTGCATCTAACACCCATGTTTGCCATTGGGAGAAACTTACACCAGCGTTCTCCTTTTCTTTGGCTGATTCCCTCATTTTTCCTAAAATAATATTACAAAATAAAAATTAATATTAAATTAACAATTACCACTACTATATGAAGTAGATATTATAAATAATACGTACATACTATATACATGATACTTATTTAATATTTAATAATTTAAGAGTAACTGTCTTAATGAAACTATCAACACATAGGTCTACACATCATAAGGAAATATTTTTGGTAGTTTTAATCAAATCTTTAACTAGAGAACAATTTCGTATTTGGGTAGATAATTCATTATTTTAATAAATACAATGAAAACTTCCTTTACAAACAACTCAAAATAGTGATCTTCGCAATATCAGTATATTAGAAACACCCCACTAATAATGCTCTTTGAACAGTAGACACTTCCAAAATGTAGAAAAACATTTTGTTTTGATAGTATTTATATTCAAATAGGTACCATAAATTAAAAAATTGATAGAACAATAACAAAATGTAAAAATTAAAACAATTTCCGGTTTGTGTAGTATTGAAACTTCATAGTGGTATAAAATTACTGTAATTATTTAATACAATAATGGTTTAGCAATCATCAATTGAATAGATAGGTATAAATAAAAATGAAATGATTAACACAAAGTTAATTTCTACAGTACTCTTAAGGTTTATTTATTCATTTTTTAATACCTAAGTGATAATATTTTAATATTCAGATACTATGCACATAATGGGTAAATAAATCAATTGGGAAATTCTAGGTATAAGAAATGTGTCATTTATCTAAAATGTATGGGAGCATTGGGAACATTTTCTTTTACAAAGGGGAGTTTAAATTTGTTTTTTTTTTAAATATTTAACTTTTGAGGTTATGTATGTTTATTATCTTTTGAGGTTAAGTAATAAATATGTAAATAATCAGAATGAAAATGAAAGTGATTTAAAAAAATTTTTATGAATTAATAAAACACATTATTTTGTATATAAAATACCAACTGATATTTATGAATTAAAAAATGTGGAATATTGAGCCTTAATAGTGTACCTACCTATAATGTGTCATTTAAAATGTAAATAAATGTTAAAATTAGCACGAAATGCTTAAAAAGTGTGTTAAAAATATACCAACATCAGACTTATGCGTCGAGGTACTCACTGTTTTACGTTAATAGAACAACTAGATTACTAAGATGATAAAAAAACATTTGTGTGTGGAGTCGTGGGGGGAGGAAATATAATAAAAATAAATACCAATCGAAATGAAATTTAGCAAGTCGTTACCTATTATCAGAAATGCATTATGATAATGAAGCCATTATCACCGTCCGCGAATTTCGCAACGTTTGTTAAAAAGAATGTGCGTCTGGTGAAAGTCTCAGCGGCTACAACTGCGAGAAACGCGTAGAATGGAAAAACGGCAACGGTGACATTTGAATCGAAAGGAAAACAAACTAAAATGAGTACTTATCCGAAAAATTCGGCCGATTGACCGTGATGAAACGAGAACTGAAACGAATATGCAACGGAGCGACTGACGACACAAAGACACTGTTGTTTTTTTTTCGCATTATTATTATTATTATTATCACACGGAGAGTCGAGTGATTACGCGAATGACGGGAGGGTGAGATGGGGGGATATGGCGAGCGGGAAGGATAAGGACACCGCCGCCGCCGCTGTCAAACTCAACGACGACGGTGACGAGTGTTATCGACGAGGGGGAAATTTTTCGGGAATACCGATGGGAAACGACGGCCGACCGGCCGCGGGGGGGAAATCGTAGCGCGGGCGGTTTCCCGAAAGGTGGGAGAAAGGTTTTTTTTTTATTTTTTTTTTCCCACACGTCGAATTACGACTACGAGGCGGAGCGGGCCGGGGAGCGTGACTGGAAACCACTGTCGCCGCCGATTGACCGTACCGTACACGTTCGCGTCGGACGCGGCGCAGCCATTTTGGCGAAGGACGCGGACGCGCAGGGGCGGTAACGGACGGGTAGGGGGAACGGAACAAAACACCCTTTCCTCCACCGTGCCGGCGACGGCGACGACGGCCGCTCCCTCCAAACGTTTGACCCACAATCCGCATGCACGCGTCGTGTGGCACGGCGGTGCAGCTATCGAGAGCGTGCCGCCGCGACGTTTCCGTCACGGCGCGCACGAGAACGGAACGCGAAATAAACGAACGGTCGCGTTTTGCCGACGGCCCGCGCGCGCTTACCTTATTGTTCAACGGGTACTGCGCAGCGACTGATACTCCGCCGACCGCATACTAGAGCGATGCGCGCACACTTAATGTTCCCGTGCGGCGGCGGCGGCAGTTGGTCGGCGCAGCTGCGGCGGGGCGCGAGCGAGCGCGCGGTGACGGCACCGTCGTATGACGTCCGCGTACGTCGGGCGGCTGCTGTTGCTGTTGCTGTCGCTTTTGCTGCTGTACTCCGGCCGCGGCGTCGTTCACGTCGACCTGCTCCTCGGGCCGCGGTCGTTGTTTTTATTATTGTTGTTTTGGTTGTTGTTGTTGTTGTTGTCGTTTCCGGCGCTGACGTTGCAGCAGTTGCTATTGCCGCTGTCGTGACAATGGCGTGCGACGACGACGGTGCGCATTGTCGTCCCGTCATGGGTAAACGATGACACCGGTGCGGCGCCGGCGGCACATGCGACGGTTACGGCGTTCCTCTCTCTCACACACACACACACGGTCGGTCGGGCGTACGATTCCGCGAACGCTCGCCTCTGCGGACAACGTCTCGAGCTCTCGTCCGCTCGGTTTTACTACGGCAGCCGATCACACCGGTTCGCACTAGCGAACGCTTTCACAGACGACGACGACGATCGCGGGGGCGACGTTCGACGAAACACCCGGAGGACGAATAAACAAAAGGTCGACCGCGACGAAATCGGGGCGATTGTCGTACGACGTGACGCGAAACGGTTTCCGGCGAGAACGCAGCTGGTCGAGAGCACGAGAATTGACGAAAAAAAGCAACGAAAAAAAAAAAACTAACCGAATAGTATTGTTATTCTTCGACGGCACGGTTACAATATAATAATGTTATTGTGATGTTGTTATTATCGTCGACGTACACGAGTTGTGCGCACACTCGTTGACTGACGACGGCGGCCGTAGACGGGAAAACAACAGAAGTGGCGCGCAGACGCAGTCGCGTCCTAGAAGATGGCCGTCGCCGATTCCGGGTCGGTTACACCGGGATCAGGTTGACCAACGTTGTCACCGCCGCCGCCGCCGCTTTGGATATTTTGACGGCCGTCGTCGACCCGACTATAATAGTGTTATAACTTATAACGTAAAACACACGCACTCGCGCGCCGTCCGAAATAACATCGACGTGAATATTTACGACGTCGTATATTTTATTATTACTATTATTGTTGTTACTGTAGGCGACGTGACGTACGGGCCGCCGCCGACGGGTTTTTTTTTTCACTTTTTAATACGTTAGCCGGCGACCGCGGTTCTCTCCACGAATCGTTCCCGCGCGATTTCGCGTTGCCGCCGCGATTTTTCCTCTTCGTTATCAAACGGCCGCGTGAATACGAAATACCGTCCGCGCGGCAAATCGACCGATAACGCCGCGGCGATTTGTTGCCGTAGCCGCGGCTGCTCTGGGCACCCATCCCACAGCTGATGATCGTTGAGTTTGTTTTCGTGGGCGTTTCGGAGTCGATTTGGCCGACTAATGACTATCAGGACAATTTTTGACGGCTACATTTTTTCCGTGATCGTAGTCAATTCGAAAAAAAAAATTTTTACCTATTTTCATTAATTGGTATACGTGCCGACGGCTTTATATTATAGTACGAGATGACACGAGAACAGTATTGGCTTATGGTAATTGAAGGCGATAATTCTAATTTATAGTATTTAATCCTCGTCGAATTAATTTCATAAAATAAATTAGGTAGTTGATTGCATATTTTAATTTTTTTTTTTTCTCATGAAGGAGGGTTGCTTAAACATTTTTATGCGTGAAAATTATTTGTGAAATCCATAAAATTTGACACCCGACTTGATGAATTCGTTTTTAACACAAAATGTTTTGATTTTATCGATATTATGGGAAAATTACCTGATGTCCGTGTCATATATATTCGACTGCTGAGAATAACAATAGTCGTCGACTCAATTGAATCATATGAACCCCAAAACCGGAATAATATAATGCCACTAGTGCATGTTTCTGAATACTGCGCCGGAGATGCCCAAATTCAGGTAGACGGCTTGCGGCCCGATATGGGTACATTGATTGACGTCCCGACACACGCTGATTCCCAATCAACTAAAAAATGTATGTGACATTAATAAATCATCATACAACTTATGAATTATAAAGTACAATTTTTTCACATTATTGCACAAAATATCAATTATGAAAACATCCGCGTAAAGTTAGTCATTTGTCAACATGGCTGAATATAAAATTTAGAAATATTATGGTCATGTGACAAATGGGTTTTAATGTGCTTTACAACAAATCGGTTCGTGAGTCCTCCCCGGAAGAGCGAAGTGAGAATTTGGCCCAGTAGCATCACCTATCTCATCTTGTATGTGCGCAATCTGTACGTAAAAAAATAGTAAAACGAATTCGCTTGGGAGTTCAACTATAACATTGTTATTCTAGATATGTTCAAGATAGTACGTCGGATGCGATCGGGTGATTTATTTCTTATGATAACCACTGAAAACAGTATTTCTTACCTGTTATGTTCGGACCGTAATCGGAATATGAAAAATTAAAAAGGTCACTTTTGGCCGCTAACGGACGATCACCTACTGTGTATGGTGGCACAGTGTAATATTTGCAACATACTTGCTACAGTTTTTTTCAAACTATAATAATATTTTTAAAGTCCTGCTCAATGTAACTGATGGTGAGGTCTGTTCACTGTTGCCCGCATGACTGCCCTACCCAGCCGTATGGCTTGACCGACAGTTGGTCGGATGTTAATTAATTCTAAGTACATACAGTGTCAGATAATGTGCTAGGTATAAGAACTAGGTTTAAATCAAAATCTAATAAGAAAACGTGTAGGTACTACTACTGGTACTAGGTGTAGTTATTTATCAGTACTGTTACAGACAGTAACACGAAACTTAAATTCAACAACAGACTTGATTCATGTTATTTTCTAGAAAAAAAAAATACAAAATATTGACAAAATTATTCTAAACTTTATTTTTTAACATATCTGCAGTGATATTCACAAATCTGTTAAAAAAGGGAAAAAGTGTTTTTTTTAAGTTATCTAAAATGTTTAATATTGTACTAATACCTCGACTAACACCTACGCCAAAATTAAAGAAATTTCCGAAGTCTGTTCTCATATTTTAAAATCATTAGCCTAAAGACATTGAAATTTGAGGTTTTCACAAACTCACCCAGACGCAAACCATCCCACTTGCATGATAATAGTTGTGAATACAAGAAGTCATGATGCATGGATAATATCACTTTTTATTGAAAAACCAAAACATCAGAAAAGAGTTGAGTAAAAAAAAGCTAACATAAACATAGATGCTGTAGATTAAAAAAATAATTATTTAAATAATTGATCACAAACAATGCAGTTAGTTATAAATCATGAAATACGAGTCATCATTTACTTATTGAATATATTTATACCACAGAATAATATGATATTTATACCTAGGACCTAGCCACCTATGACCTAGGTATGATGAAAAGTACTGAGCAAGTGCCGAGTAAGTCTATTGTCTTTATCAATTACATATTATAATTTATATGTTATTCTAAATCAATATTTCATTCAAGTTGATGAATCACCCAAAAATTCACTTGATATTTGGGATAAAGCGATTTTAATAACTTAAATCAGTGGTTCTCAAACTGTGCTCCGCGGAGCCCTGGGGTTCCGCGAGAGTAGTCTAAGGGCTCCGTGGCTCCCTGAGCATATCTGTATTAATTAAATTCAAATTATTAAATTATTATTATATTTCTTAGTAACGTTTTTAATTTTAATACTTATATTCAAAAACCAAATATCGTAATAAATTAGATGCTGAAGCAGACATGCAGCAATTCAACTCTCGTCTATCGAGCCAAATATTAAAATACTGGCCAGTAAAAAAGCCAACATCATGGATCACATTGATATTAAAATATATAAATTACTAAAATATTTTGATATTGTTTTTCTATTAAATTAATTAAATAATTTGTTTATATTCGTATTCTACAGAAAAAAAATAAATAAAAAGCAAATCATTTATAATTGACATAATTTTTTATGAATTATTGTTGTCTAAAATAGACATTTCTGATTTTTGGGGCTCCGTAATTTTTTTTAGGAAAATGAGGGCTCCGCGAACAAAAAAGTTTGAGAACCGCTGACTTAAATTTTTAAATTTTTATAAATTATAGTTAATTTCAAATGGCGTTTATTTCATAATACCGATAGTTTTTGGTTTATCCGTCGAATTGTAAATATATAGTGTAAATACATTTAGACGACGAAGCAGAACCAATTAAAAAATCAAAAGAATTGTTTGAAGACAAACATTTACAAAATGATTTAGCTTATTTAAAAAGTAATTTTTGTTTTCTCATCCAAGCTATTACTAACCTAGAAAAAAGTACACTATCCCTTGACGAAGGTTTAAACACTATTTTAAATGTGAAAGATAAACTGAATAAATGTAACAGGAGAGCAGCAGAATTGGTAAAAACTAAAATGGATTTTCTACTAAAAAAAAAATAAGGGATTATAAACGGTGAATATGAAAATGAAGAAGAAGATATTAATATTAATCTAACTCCAGGGAAAATCGCGTCATTCAAATATGCACCAATAACTTCGTGTGATGTGGAAAGAAGTTTTAGTCAGTATAAATCTATTCTACGTTCAAATCGCCGGTCGTTCATATTTGAAAATTTGAAACAACATATTATCATAGTAGCGTGTAATAATATAAACTAATATTTAATGTAATTATATAAACTTATATTTAATGTAATAATAATAAATTATGAATTACGATAAAAATATATATCTAGAAATAATAAAAATTTGCTTTTGCATATTTTTGCATATTTTGGTAAATCAAATGCATATTTTACAATTTGTTATTGCATATAAATCCTAGCCCTAGTCATTACTATATATTTAAAAACCATGTTTTGTAATTTATAGTTTGGTGCATAATTTGGTGTTTGATTTTTTGTTCTTAAAATGTTTCGTGTTATAGGTGATTATTGGTTTATTTTTGGTAGGTAGTTAGAAATTGACATTTTCCACCATCAGACAAAAATTTACAAAATCAGGATAAATAATTATATCATATTTGATCACAAAAAGTGTCTTTTAAAAAATAATAAAACTAAAATTGATAAAAATTTGATGAACGATAGAAAGCAGATTTTAATGGAATTTTGATTATTATGTTACTATATTTCATAATTGATTCCGGTCCACGTAAGTGTACATACTGTTGTGAGCTGTCCGGTTGGATCCGTTGAGCTCAATAATTGCACAAGGCGTCAGTGGAATATCCAGGCTTTATTTTTCAAAATTTCACAGGAGAAAAAATTATTGAATTAAAAAATATCCTTTTGTTTAAAATTTATTTTGGAATTTTTAAACGGTTGTTGATGAGGATACCTACAAGTCAACATCAAATTAAAGCTAAAAAATAAATTTGAAATTGAATTTTTTTGTGTTTTTAAGTATATTAATATTTTACTGAAGCTTTCTGGTTTTTGCCCCCATTCGGCAACAAGTTTTATTTAAATTTTGTGTTATTAATCATAATAATTATTTAATTTAATAGTAGTTAATTTAATAATAAAATAACTTTTTCTATTCTATAAAATATAAAATATTATTATAACATGAAACAGACCTCAAACAAAAGTCCAAGTTTGGTACTTTGGTAGTTAGATTATACAGGTGATAAAATAAATAAAAACAAAAAAAATAGGTATATAAAACTGAATTTTTTAAAAGTTATTTAACGAATTAAGTGGAATACAAGACTACATTTTTTTTATGTGGGCCCCAAATTATCGTGGGCCCGGGGGCCATGGTCCCCTTTGGCCCCCTTAATCCGGGCCTGCGTACATTGCATTAATCCCCATATTTAAAGGACTAATTCATATGCTTATGCTTATTCTTAATTCTTATGCTATTAATAATAAGACTCTACATAACATGGCGTTCATAACAATACTGATGGAACTTATAACTCACAAGGCACGTTAGCTAAGAAAAAGCAAGGGGTTTTTTTTAATCCTAAAATACAAAGGAAAAGAGGCTCCTTAACCATTGATTGACACATAAAATTTCATCGATCCGGACTTAAGAGCACTATAATTCAAAACATTGAGAAGTGGAAGGACTTTGCAGCTAGATGAGGAAATAAAAAGCTGGTAAGTGAGATGATGGTGGTACAAGTTCGTCCTTCGTCCCTTCGGTCCTCGGACAAGATATTGGTGATGAATGTATTAAGTTTTAAGGAAATGATGACTCATTTGTTAAGTATAAAACGATTCTGAGCAAAGCTTCAGTGTTATATAATATATTATTATTTAAATACTGTTTACGTATTTCACGGTTATTTGTATAATTTTTGGTGAGTTATAATAATTTATTAAAGTGTGTATAAAAAAAAATCCTGAGTCACGATTTTTGAATTTTTGTTAGGATAATTAGGTAGGTATATGAGTAAGGTCATATTAAATTTTCAGAACTTTTTGTCAAATATTTAAAATTATATTACATAAAAACTTTCAAACAATTTGGTAAATTAAAAGTTCTATATTTAAGTCAAAAGTGCTATAATTGTTCTGAAAATGTTGTCCAATATAAAAAAGTATGTATTTGATATTGGATAAAATTTTCAAGTTTCTAGCTTCAATACTTTTCGATTTATGACTAAATACCTAAAATCTGAACAGTGAAAATCTCGTTTACGGCGGATTTTTACCGATTTTACCGTTTTTACTCAGTTTTTCGATCGTTATTCTTGATTACTGGAAAAACTATGGAGATTTTGGAAAAATGACCTCTCTAAAGTACCATCTCAGTTCAATTTCGAATCTAAAAAGTTGCTGGACGAAACTTTTGGACAAGGATTTCTATACGAAATAGTGTTTACAGAAAAAAAAAAATAATAAAAAAAAAAATAAACATCATTGTAAAACCATAAGATCCTTCGCTTCACTCAGAATCTAAAAAAGTTGTACTTACACAAATATATTTATTTAAAAACCATGTTGGTGTAAAAATCTTAAAATAAAATTTCAAATTCATATACTTGGTTTCCAAAAACTCAAAAAATGCTCCGAAAACTCTAAAATGCCCTAAAAAATTAAGAAAATGACCTAAAAACTAAAAAATGCAAAAATATGCAAAATAAACTTTCTTATTTTCATTCAAATGTACATAAAACACATTTGTGACAAGACGAGCATTGCACAGGAAGCTTTGGAAAAAATGCAAAGTGCATCGAAATCCCAGCCCTAGTAATAAGTATATTATTAATAAAAATGTTGATGTCATAGATATTATTATGAGGGGTGATCTCGATCAACTGATTATTTTTTTATTCCTTGGCTTTTTTTTATACAGAAATGTTATTTTAAATTCCGTTTTGACGCTTCTCGTAGTTACATAATATTACAGTTTAACTGTGATATGAAACTGAACTGTGATATGAAATATCTTGGTGTTATTAGGCATAAACTAAATATTAAATGAGTAATCTGTGAGCTGCAATTGTTCAGTGGGAGGCGGTATGATAACAAACAAGAATGGTGGGCGATAAATGTATTTCGGTTCACTGGCGGGGCGATATAAAACAAGTAGGTACCCAAATAATAAATAAATAATCATTAATCAAATAAGATATTATTTTAATGTTGATTGTTAATAAATAAAAGTAGGAAGAAATGCCAGATAACATGTATAATATGAATACTTAATCAATTTACGAAATTTTTTAATTGAATAACTAGATAACTACCTACATTAATTTTCACTCATTATAATCATAATCATTTATTACATTATTTATAAATTAATTAAATATATATGTAATCGTTTATAATAATATGTATAAAAATATAAATTAAATAATAAACGTCGAGCAACGTTATTCAAAATCCGCACACACTGCTGTGGTAACTGGCATCGCCCGAATGACAAATATACAATTATTGCCGCGAGGCTTTCCTTAGATTTAGACCACTAATTTGCTTGATCTGAAATTTTGACAGGCGGTATGAAAAGATCAGCAGTAAATGAATTTATGACGTCATAATCGTGCCATTCGGCAATGCCGACCAGATAATAATGACCTCCGTCTGGGAAGGCCGAAAATAGTGCGTTTTAGAACGCAAAATATGCATGTCAAGTGCGCGGTTCGCGATTTCCAAGTGTGAAAACAATTTTAGAATTATTGTTGAATCAAACGTTTTTTTTTATTAAAATATAAATACTAATAACATACCTATTATTAATAATAATTATTTCGAAGTATTTATGGATATAAAGCAATTAAAATAAACAATGTATTACTCTGCCAAAGTAGGTACTTAGAAATCTGAACCTACATTCCATTTTCTATGATATTTTTAGGAGTTTTAAATGAACTGTTACGAGTACCTAGTATTTGGGTGGAGTTTAGAGCACCTTTATGAGACTGAGTGTTCTAAATAACAAAAATGTACAGTAATGTTTGGTATTTTATACCTTGTCATCTAGACCCTGTTTTTTTTTATAACCTGAGCCTTGAAGCAGTGTAGATGATTTGCTGATCACTGCCTTCTCCCGGCTGCTTATTCGGTTGTCTAAGGCCATTGTTTACATACGGTACCTACCTTTCAAGACATTTTACTGTGAGAGATTAATTGAGTGATTTCAAGTAATCTTGAACTGCAAGTGTCTCTAAAAATGATTTCCAAATAGTACATTAATACTTTTAGAACTCACTGTACACAGGGAGTAGGGATTTTTGCAGGCGTGGATCCACAGAGGAGGCATGGGGTCGATCGCCTTCACCCCATGAATTTTAAGATGATTACAAAAGTACTTTAGACCATTATAATGTAATTTTTAAACAATTATGTATGGTGTAGTAAAAACTACAAATAAACAAATTGTATTATACATTTAACATCGAGTCATTAAAAAAAAAAAAGTGTGTGTATTTGATCTTTTTTGTTTTTCGAATCGAAGTCCTGGATCCGCGTCTGGATGTGTGAGGTTAATTTGGTGATTACTAGTAACCTGGCAAAGTCGTTTAAATGCACAATTATTTTTGTCAATGATGATTTCGAAAATATTTATGAATATGTTGTGTAACGTTCATCACTCGTAATCCTATACGTCTTTGTTTTCTCATAAGTCATAGATTATAATTTATTATCTAAGTGTTTTCTCGAGATTTTCTTTTATTGTAACTTGTAAGCCGCTTAGAGTTCATTACATTCGTGCTTTGCCACCTTTTTTTGCAAATGTGTTTTTTTTAATTACCAAACAGCGGTAAAGCGGTCATGGTCCAGTAATGTGATAACTTACCTATTGTGAGATAACAAATCTTAGACGTGATAATATTATTGACCTGAAGTTTTTTTCTGCTTCTAATTATTAAATGAATTAATCATTCCTATTTTCTATCAGAATATACGACAGATCGTATGTTTACAAATAGTATTGCTTTCGCAGACGATGGTGGTTCTCTGGGTGCTATCAGTCATTAACTATGTGTTTGGATAACTGATATCAATACAAAAAATTGCAGTGACCAACAATCTTCTTGCCACATTAGGATTCTGCGATGGCTACTGGTTAGTATACTGCTTAGTACTTTGCTTAATATTTATTAGTATTTTATTTTTAGAGTGAAATCAGAAAAATGAAACAGCTATTTTCTGCATCAAACATCTTGCCAGTTTTTAGGTTTACCTACCCTCTGGAAACATTAATTCAATGTTTTAGATTATTTTATGATACCTACGTATTTCATATTTATAATGTTTTTTTAGAACAACTTAACCGTAACATTGTGTCAGACTATCATGTTTCTTGGCATTCAGATTTTTTTTTAATTTTTACCAATATTATACATTTATGAAGTTAAAATATTTTCTATAAAACATTAATTTTAAATGATTTTTATGTCATATACTTGAATATTAAATAATCATGATTTTTTAATTTTTTCTCATTTAATAAAAAATATGTCAATTTATTAGGAACAACTAGAAATAAGGTGGCACTTGCACCTGGCCACTCCTTAATGGATTGGATTCGTTTGGGAAATTCTGGAAATGATTTAACTGGAGTTGGTGGTAAACAGTTATCTATTTCAAAATCTGAATTAGCAAAACATAATAAACGGACAGATGCTTGGTTAGCCATTCGTGGAACAGTTTATAATGTTACTCGGTATATGGATTTCCATCCCGGTGGTGTTGATGAACTAGTTCGAGGAATCGGTACTGATGCTACCAAATTATTTTCAGAGGTAACAAAACACAAATAGTCACAAACATTTTAATTATGTTAACTGTTGACAAATTGTTTACGAAAGATTATGAACGACAGATACATGCTTGGGTGAATTATGAGTCAATACTTCAAAAATGTATTGTTGGGCGATTAGTGAACGATGAATTGTTTAAATTACCTGATGTGTTTAAAACAACTACAGATGCCTCAGAAAATTATTTGAACATGGATTGGTTTCAACAACTTGGGTTCATATGTTTTGTTTTTTATACTAAAACGCCATACCCAGAGGTACCTAAATAACATTTACTTATTTGAAGATATTTATATTAATAAATAGTGATTGTTTCTATTACCATTAAATAATATTACTAAATCAATGTTTGGAAATAAAATTTTTGTCAACACCATCTATGCATTTTATGTTGTTGCATTTCAGCACTCTATAGATGTATACACGTAGATAGTATGATAAAACAAATTCGATATTCGAGGTAGTTTTTCGTACATCAATATGTATATTATATATTTGCTTAATAATTATTTGTGACATTATGAAATAAATACTATATTATTATATTTTTACGTTTGAGTTATTTATTCATAATAATAAAGTACTCAACATAGTAATATAATTTGTTCAATTATAATTATCTAGTATTAATTTTGTTTTTTTTTTAAATTACAGGTGTCTATTACTTTAAAACGACCAAATGAATTTCTTCTTGTATTAAATGGAAAAACCAGATGCATTACACTACATAAAAATGTCAATTGGCCTTGTGTTGTAAAAATTGTTGCAGACATTGGAAAAGTTCAAATTAAATTAATAAAAAAAGTTCTTGGACTTTGGCCTACATTTGGATCAATATCAATTTCTAAAAATATTCAAATTGATTATTGGAAATGCAAGCTACTTAATTCATTTGATGTGACTCCTCGTGTTAAATTTTTACTATTTAAGTATGAACAAGATGTGTACAATCATATTTATCCTGGACGACATATTTATGTTAAAGCAAATGTTAATGGTATAATATGGTTATTATTATATTAAAAATAATTTTTGAGTTTATTGTATGTGAAGTTTTAATTTTATTCTTTTTACTTAAGGTCATGATGTGTCTCGTCCATATACGCCAGTATGGCCTTTAATTGAAACAACCGAGTATGGGCAAATTTCTGAAGATACTTTGTGTTTACTTGTTAAAAGTTATCCATATGGAAAATTAAGTCAACATTTATGTTCTTTACGTCAGGGAGATTCAATTGATGTAAGCCGTCCACAAGGCAGTTTTGAGTGTTGGACTAAAAAAACTAACCTAATATTATTGGCCGCTGGAACTGGCATTACACCAATGATACCTATTATTTGGAATGCTTTGCATTCATCCGTTAAAAAGTAATTCAATAATTTCCCTAAAAGTATTTAGAAATAAAATAAACTTTAATTCTATTACTCTTGTAGGTATAATATCACGTTGTTATTTTGTAATCAAAACGAAACTAGTATAATTTGGAAAAATTATTTAAATCAAAAATGTGCCTCTCATTCATCTAGGTAAGCTTGTAAAATAAGATTTTTATATATTATAATTTGATTCTAACAATTTAATTTTTATAGACTGACTATACATTATATTTTATCTGAAGAGGAAAACTGCAAAGATGACAAAAAGGAGGGACATATTGATGAAAATTCAATTATTAAATATTTTCCTACATTAAATGAAAGTTTAATGAATAAATATGCTGTATGCATTTGTGGCCCTCCAGGTTTCAACACATTTTGTGAAAAGTATGAATATATTATTAATTTTTAATTATGAGTATTAATATTTTTATTTATTTATTGTTTTTTTCAGGTTAGTTATAAAACTAGGTTACAAAAAAGAAGACTATTTTGTCTTTGGTTAACATATATTATATATATTTTTTATATAATAAATAAAATACATGAAGTATTTTTGAAAATATATTTTTGATTTGATGAAAAAAAATGTAATATTATAATTACTATTGTATTTTTTAATTGTATACTTTATGTATATGACAACTGTGATGGTTTAACTTGTTTTTAACAGAAAAATAGTTATATATTAAATATTATTGTAATAAATAACAGTTATCAAATTAAATTTTTTTTTAAATTTTTTCTGTTATACATATATTATTGACAGAAATTAAGTGTGATTTGTTTTGTTTTATTTAAGTTTACCATGTAGTGATTTTTATTTGTATTGGATAAAGTATTTAATAATTTTACATCATAATAACAGATTGCTGTTAGTTCCTAATATGTAATGTAATGCTTATACCAATAATTTAGATAGATCTTTATTTATAAAAAGTTTGAATAATTACGTTGAATAAACTTGAAAATCGTAGGGTTGATTTTGATAAGAATATTGTTTATTGCTTCTTAACACAATGAAAAATTCAGTTTGATTGTTAATTTGCTGTGAATACTTATCATAATTCATTTAAGCACACAGAATATATACACAATTTTATTGTATTTTAGTTAGAGAGATGCCTAGACTGTACAGAATAACTGTCAATCAGTGAAGAACGTTGGACATCAATTAACTTTTATAAATAAATTGTCTGACAACTTGACTAAATCATCATTTTTCTCATATATCATACTAACTTATTTTAGAAAATACAGTGGATTCCGCTTAATGTGGGCACAATGGGACCAGCCCTGTTTGTCCATAATAAGCGGTTGCCCATAAAAACCGAAATTAGTCAAAAAATTATAATATAAAAAAGCTTTTATTTTTACTATCGTATAATTGAAAAAAATGTGAAATAATTACTGTATAAATTATATGTTATTTAATATGTTATATGGTTTAAATCGCATAATGATTTTTATTATTTTCGATTAACACAATCTCATAGATACGACGAAACCCGATTAAAATAGTCGTCTTTAAATACATATGCGTATATTCTAACACTATGATAAAATAAAATTGCCCACATTAACCGAATCGAGTGCCCATATTACGACGTTAGATTTAACATTGTTAATATACATTTGTATTGGGACCAGATCTGTTTGCCCACAATAAGCGGATGCCCATATTAACCGGTGCCCACATTAAGCGGAATCCACTGTATACTTGCTCAATGAAGTTGATCTATATTTCAAATGTTTTAGTTAAAATGTTGTGACTAAACTAAATGAAAATAATGTGTTACAGTATTTTATCTAAGACACAATTTTTTAATGATCAACTAAATTTACTTAAGATTTACAAATGAGGAATTCTCTTTGAAGGTAAAAAAATTTTTCTATTCAATTTGAATGATAAAAATGTTCAATAATTCTTCAAACATATCTGTTTGAATAAATTGTTTATCATATTTTAAATGTCAAGACTACAAACTTATATTAATTATAACTAGGGCTAGGATAGTATAGGATTTCGCATTTTTTTTTAGGATTTACAGGACATAGCTTTTCAAGCACAAAATGTGTTTTGGTCATATACAAGTACAAATATATAGTTTTTATTTTGCCTTTTTTTGCATTTTTTGTACTTTTATGGATTTAGGGTCATTTTGTAGCATTTTTAGGTCATTTTTTCAATTTTACGGGCATTTTTTATACTTTTTTGGAATCTAGATAATATTTTTACACATTTTCATTTACACTAGATGTTCTCGATAAAAGTTATAATAAAATAAATCATATTTCAATTATAGAGATAGTATAGAGATTAGAGAATAATCTTCGATACCGCGAGTTATCTTACTCGTTAAATTAAATGACAGTGATGCGGAGAGTACAATGTGTAGTAGTCACATAATAGTGCATGATAAGTCCAAACTTCAAACTTTATTATTCATATCAAGAAAATCCTAAATTAACATTTTTTTTGCTATTTTTTTATAATATTAAAATCTAAATAATTTTGTAACGAAATATTAATTAATAAATAGTAATTACTAATTATAATGCATTTTAATAACATTTTAAAATCATTTTTTATCTTTTGGGCATTTTTTAAGATCATTTTTAGGTTATTTTAAGGTCATTTTTTAAAGACATTTTTAGGTTATTTTAACGTCATTTTTTTAGGTTTTTTGGGTCATTTAAATCCTAGCCCTAATTATAACAATCTAAAGAAAAAAAAAATCCTAAATATATGGCCAAACATCATATATATATATATATATATATATATATATATATATATATATATATATATATATATATATACATATATATTATTTAAATAATTAATTGATTCAACTAACATTTAATATCAATGAGACAATTGAATATATATTTTTTTCAAAAATCTACCATTAATTTTAAAATAAAAATCAAAAATTAAATTGTGATTGGATTGTTCACCACAAATCGTCTCCTCCAAAGAAAAGGGAAGTAACTCGAATTTTATTATTTTTCACTTTTTGTTGAAATGTAATAAAGGAATATGTTCTGTACCTCCCGCGAAAACGGCAGTAACTTTACTACTCCAAAGAGGTTAGAAATCATAATATTAAAATATATTTATAATCTCTCGTGATAAAGTTTCCGGCGAAGAAAGACGTATATTAAGTTACTTCTATTTTTAAATCAACATTACCCGAGATTAAGGAAGTAAGTAACTCATTTTTGTATTTTGAAATACTACAATAATTTATTTTTTATTTTGATTATTGTATTTATAGTGTTTAATGATAGCATGCATAATGATATACATACATAAACTCAATAAACTTGACGGTTTAGTGTCAGACGACTCAGACGTCAGTAATAATATTATTAATACAATTAATAATATTAATAATAATTATTATAGTGTTTTTTATTATCAATCATGGCCTACAAAAAAGTAAATTATTCGATTTTATAATACATATTAATATTATTATTATTACCTATTTTATTATTTTATTATTTGAAAATATTTTATTTTTATTACTTATCTATATTTACCCAAGATTAAGGAAGTAACTCGAGTTACTTCTTTATAATAAATGATTTTTCCCAAGAAAAAAGAAGTAACTTAAGTTTATTTTTCATCATACATTGTACTGTGGAAGTTAAAAAACAAAAAATTATGGTGATAATATTATATTCAATCAAACAACCAAAGTTCATATAAAATTTGATATGAAACAGTTAAAAACCGATAGTAATTTAAGTTAAACCTTATTATACAGCTCTACTGAAAAATGATAAAATTCGAGTTACATCCTTTTTCATTGGAGGAGTCGAAATATTGTAAATATGTGTGTGAACTTAATCAATTATTGAACTTTTTAAAAACTAACGATTCAAATCAAATATTTGTCCAACTCGACTTCAGGAAAAATTAAAAAATGGCGTTAAGAGCTGCTATTTAAAAAAAAAAATCGTACTTATAATAAAAAACATAGATATATTATATTAATATAAGATTGACTGAGGTCTATGAGGTATAATTATGTTGGCATAGGTTATAAATATGCTACTGACTCAAAACCCCACTTGGTAATCCTTTAAAGTTTTCAACAAAAATTATGTTCATCAAATTATTCAATTATTTAATCTATTTAATTATTCAATTAAATTATCTATTCAATCTATTTAATTCTATCAAATGCATTTAATGACCTTTACTAAAAAGTAAAAATTACTATAAATGTAAGTTTTTTTTACTGTCTATATATTTTTTTTAACAATGTAATTATCAATTATCAACTTTTATAACAGTTGTAACCTTACAGTATGAATACTAAAAAAAGTACATACTTCACACCATCGGGTAATCTTCAATCCTTGAACAATATAATGGGTGTATTGAATTTTAAAGAAATAACATATCATTTTTTTTATATAAACGACTCTGACCAAAACATAAAAATAAAAAAATATATCGTTTTTAGTTTGACTGTTGGTATGTTTTTGAAGTTTTTAAAGTTTTCTTGTTTGACAAATTAGACATGCTTTTTTTCCAAAATATTCAACGCATTTTGTTCTATCTGTATTCAACGTTTCATAATTATTGGATGAACCAATTTTTTTTAATAAACATTTAAAATTTAAATTTAACATTAAAATAATCAATTCCGTAAAAATTCCGTAAAAATGACTATTTGATTCTGGTAGGTACAAAAATATATGTTAATTGATATTTTATTAACTAATTATTATTTCCAAGTTACAACTTTTAATATTTTTGTTAAATTACAAATTTAAGTGTAATTGAAAAATGAATACATTGTAAAATAAGCACATGTCAGATATTTAAACAATAAAATTACCTTATCAATTATGATGTAAAAAATATGAAATTACAATTATTCAATATTTAATGCTAAATGTATTATGAATAGGTGAATAAAAAATATAAACTAACTTGATGATAATTATATATAATATCGAACGATTACAGTAGATTGTAGACTGTAGTAGACATGCATGTTAGTAATATAATATGTTGGCAATATAAATATTATAGTTACGACACTTATTAACGTCGGTAGCCGGTAATAATGTAATGTTAGTGTTTTAAGTGACAGCTTTTAAAAATCGGTTGTAAAAAAACCTTCGTCCTATCAAAAATATACAAGTGTTTGATTAATTTGAACAAACATTATGTCATCTTATATTATAGTATTTCATGGTATTCATATCCATTAAATTCATTACCGTAATTTCATTGCTCGTAGATTTTGGTTCTGTTATGATTTTCCGAGGATCGAGGTCACGTATATTATTGGAATAAAGGTCTGATATTGATGGAATCTCACTAAGAGGTGCCTTGAGAGCAGACTTTCTTCCGTTTAGTTTCATTAAATCCATATTTGTAGCTTGTAGTGAACATGCCTCGAGTTCCTTAAATTGATCATTAATGTAATGTTAGTCAAGATGATCCTAATTACCTAGTTGTAAAAACAATATTCCTCTTGTTTACAAATACCAATTCACAGTTTAAATGTTCATTCAACATTTTTTTTTTATCGAAATAAATAATGTAAATAATTAAATTAATGAATATTGAGGTGTTGGAAAATACCATATTTTTTGTCTTGAATATAAAATTTAAATGAACAATTTAAATTATTATATGCAATTATTCATTATTCATTATTGGCCTAATTATAAAGAAGTATATAATTATTGTTTTTACTTTTTTGTGTACAAGTTACACGAGGGTTTTTTTTCTGAGGAATGTTTGTTACTACACAAGAAATTATTTTAAATTATGTAAGGTATGTTGTATCGGTTCATATGGAAAAGTAATTAAGTGACCCTACTCATCAGTTTGAAAAGGGTCTCTTTAAAAAAAATATACATATAAAAATTGGGTCATTATAAGTTTTTTTATAATGAACAATACGAGTATAAAGAGACATGGTGCATTTGATTAAAACAAAATAATAATTATAATAATAATAATAATGAGAAATTATCTTAAAAATTGAGAGTTATTACCATAAAAAACCACTATTTTTTAATTAACCTTAATCTATTTTTTTACTATTTTTTTTAAAACCTAAAAAATTGCCTAGGAAAATTTCAGAATCGTAGATATTCATTACCTAGGTTATGATTCTAATTTGTTTCTATGATTAAGCTATTTTTAATGTTATGGAGATAAATATAATGCATACACGCCATGTCTTACCTATTGTAAAATAATAAAAATGTAACTGAATTTAATTTGATTTAGCTGTGTAGGTATAGCTTATAAATTACAATGTGAGTAGTAATATCATTCAGACAAATTATAGTCAAATATGTTTAAACAAACAAAAAAATAAATAAATAAATAAATAAAAATAAAAAATAAAACAGAATTATACTAAACCTGTTGTAATAATGGTTCATTAGACTCAAACTTAAAGTCATCGTTGTTAAAAACCGCTGAAATCAGAAAAATGTGAATTAATTTCATAGATAATTACTATTAATCAGAAGCATAATAATTAAATGAAATTCGTAACGAATTATAGCTCAAAAAATCGAGGGTCGTTCTCGGTGTTATTGAGCTTGCGCAGCGAGTCCTCCCCGAACGAGTGAAGCGAATTAGCGTCACCCGTAATTATTTACTCCAACCTTAAATACATTGTACATATGTAAATGAAATCTATACGACTCTGTAATTTTTGAATTTTCGTTTGTAGCCATATAATGTGTTTTTCACCTACCCATTCTCCGTTTTGCGTTAACAGTGTTAACGTTTGAATGTGTGACGTAGTTTTGTAGACGCATATAAATTGAAACCATTTCTGGACGATTTTTTGCCGACTCCGTGACACATATTTTTCCCAAAGCTACAAGCATTCCGAAAATATTTAATGAATCTTGACCAGCGGTCTTGTCAGCAATTTCAGACAACAAAGATGGATTGTGATTATTAACAAAGTGTGTCTGAATAAAACAGTTTAAATACAATATCAACGACTCACGGTTCCAGATTAAACAAAATGATGTATGGGTAGGTACTTACCAGATATTTATAATGTTTGTTTGTGTTAAACGCACTGAGACCAGTAGCGATTTCGAACATAACCTAAGCGGGAAACAAGTATGTATTATTTTTTATTATGATACATTTACAAACGATATTATTATGTCGAATTGTTCATATATGTTTTCATTTTACTTAGTTTTAAAATAAAAAAAATAAAAAAACAAAAAACAAGCAAAAACAAAGAGGTCATTTTTATAATTTATTTATAGGTACCACGCCGAAACTATAGGTGTCCACTTTGGTAGATAGTTTCTTGTTTCGGATAAAATCGGCGGGAAGATAGGGCTTTGTGCCGCATACACGACTGACATCAAATCCAACAGTATTACTCATTTCTGCAAGCGGGCCAGTTCGAGCAAGCCCGAAATCTCCTATTCGTGGTTCGAAATTCGAGTCTAAAAGGATATTGGCGCTTGAGGGCGAGACACCAAAAAAAAAGCATGAAACAATATTTTTATAACGCCGGAAAAATCATATTTAAAGTAAATATTATACCTTTTTATGTCACCGTGAATTAACGGCGTATCCATGTTATGTAAAAACTGTAATCCTTTGGCCGTCCCTATTGCTATATTTCCACGGGTTGGCCAAGACAATGATTCCGTACCATTCTGCGGTACAAATACAAATCAAAAACTATTATGAGTAATTATATTTAATCAAAAATAAGAAAGTAGATAAATTAGTTAGATAATTTTAACTTAAATAAAACGGACCTTTTCGTATGATTAAACAAAATAAAAAAATGAAATAATAAGTAAAAAATACTATTAAATTGAATCATAAATCGTTTAGTTATATCAAATAACCAAAGGTGTCATTAATATATATATATATATATATATATATATATTTATATTTGCTTTTATATTTTGTTTTCAGTCAACAATTTAATATTGTCCTACCACTATGCATTAAATTATTAACTGCCACGAGTTGTCGTTATCGTTTCTTTTCATTTACTTAAATTCACCATCCCCAAATAAATGTCCACCTTTCTTATGTTTGGTTAAATTTACCGTTCCATTATTTCTAACTGCCCATTAAACTTTATACGTTTTGACCGAATATCGACGGTTTAGCTTGTTTTGGATGTGTTTTGCCACCTACTATTGTTTGCTATCACCCCACCATCGGACCGTAATAAATTTTTTATCATGTGACCACCGAAAGTTTAATGTTCAATGCTTATAGAAGCGATGGCAAGTAATCTTGATACGTCTTAACCGAACGAAAAAATATAATTGTCCAAACTCCATCAATAAACATGTACGTAAATTGTCTATTATGTCAAATACTGACATATTTGACAATAATTTGGACAATACTTTTTCGCGTAGAGGTTGGAAAAAGTCTTACTTGTCCATTGCACTGAAAAATATCACTTTGTATCGCATATCAATTAAATTTGCAATGCAAACGTGGCGAAAATGTATTAGGTATGATTGTTTTAGTGGCGGGACAATAACATTTATCTATACTAAACAGAACAATGTAAATAAATACAAGTAAAAAATCTGTTTTTATAAGAATAAGGAAAATCTGTCAAAATTGATTAAAATATAATATTCACCAGACATAAACTAGGTCTAATAATGTTTATTTCAATAGATTTTGATGTTAAACAAGATAATAGTTTTTTGTAGTAGGTACCCATCATCAGTTGACTTGGTATACCATTATACCAACTCCAGTTGAGTATTTTAAAAGTAAAACAATTTAATTTAATTTAAAGAATATTCACGGATTTTAACAATAATAATTGTTTTATTTTTTAATTAAATTCAAATAACTTTGGTTCATATTATTGATAATCGAAGATTTAAAATTAGATAATAATATTCCTAACTATACTTATGTTTATCATTGTTATTAATTATTACCGATAAAATTACCATACTGAAGTATTTTATTAAATTAGGTTGGTTAGCAGTTATAAACTTATAAATTATGTCTGGGTTGCAATGTGATAATTTTTGGTTTAACAATTATTGTAGCCAGAGAGATCATTAAGCGCATATTATATAAAAAAAACATTTTGTACTGATCTAATAATTGAGACAGTATATACCTGTATATATGTATATAAATATATAATTACTCGGACTCAAGTTTGTGTACACTAAAACGATATGCACACATCATTATATATATATATAAATGATAAGTGATAAATAATTTATTGTTAATATCCTCTAAAAATACGAATTCATCTTTTTTATTGAAATTTTTAAAAACTATTTATGGATGGCATACTCTACGCTGTAATCGATCTTCAAGGGATCCATTTGCCATGTATTGGTAAATTAAACAAGATCCTGTTGGATGGAAGCAAAATCCGTACATTGACAGTATGTTATCGTGTTTGACTGCATTCAAATACATAATTTCTTTTGATGGATTTATTAGCTCATCGCCCAGAGTATGCATGTTGACAACTTTTTCAGCTACACCCTAAATTTATGAGATTGCTTCAATAAAAATACATCGTTGAATGTAATATTTCATTTAGTATTGCTTGGTTAATATTAATAGTCGACGATTTCAAAAACAGTCTAAATATCTAAATAAATGAATAAAAAATAAAAAATAAATTAATAAATGGTTACTACTGACACTGGCTTTCAACCGTTTAATTGCTACGTCTGTATGTCTCCAATTTCCTTTATAAACTACTCCAAAACCTCCTTCACCCAATACTCGGTTAATGTTCCAATTATCGGTAGCATAAACGAGTTCATCGTATTGAATCCGTTGCATGAATGTTTCAGAGGAATTTTCATTCTTATAGGCTTGGCCAGTAGAAGAGAAATCATAACAATGACATTGAATATTGCGAACGAATAACCAAGCTATTTTATGTAGATTGAAATATATGGATAAAAAACAAAAAAATATAATAAAACCCAAAATAATGGAAATGTAAAAGTAACGGATTTTCCACATTTCACAAAGTTCGTATTCACTGATATAGATAATAGGTTGCGTCGAAGTCGTACAAGTGATATTGTTCAAATCTTTTATCTGAATAAAACCAAATTAATTTATTCAAAATACGATTAAACCTAGAAAATTAAATCTAACCTTTGATTTATATTTTAGTAAAAAAGTCTTCAAATGACATTCACAGGACCATAAGTTATTTGATAAAGTTATAACATCCAAACTTTTCAATAATTTTAACACGTCGTCATTCATAGATGTCAATTTATTGTTATCAATGAATAAGACCTGAAAAGTTTAAGAAATAGCAATTTAATAGAATAGTTATATTATGTAGTCATGGGGGTATTATAATATGAGTCAGCGCATGTTTTATTCTTGGTGTTTTTAAAATTCAAGCTTTAATATAACTTAGTTTCAACTGAATACATTGAATTTGTTTGATTAACTTATGTATAGCAATATACCTACATATTATAATATAATGTTATAACCTAAATTTAATGTATTAAAAATTAGAGTTTATTAAAATTAGTATGATCCTAGTCGAGAATAACTCTAATTTTAACTAAGTACAAAATAACATTTGGTTTTGATTATTGCACGTATTTTTTGGAACAATATCTTTGAATAAATTGTTATAAATATAAAATAATAAATGATGGAAAATTATACGAATCATTTAATAATCACACTGGATTTTTATATTTTTTTCTTACTTTCAAACTTTTTGGCAACAGATTAGCATCCAGTGTTGTTATGCTGTTATTACTGATATCCAATGAAGTGATCCGCAAACTTGTTAGATTAGGTTGAACTTCAATTAAATTGTCACTCAATATTAAATCGATTTTGGATGAAGTGTTCTCGATAGCCGGGAAAAATGTCGGCATTATTTTCAGGTTGCTTTTTGAACAGTTTATTGTTGACGTGTTGAGTTTCGGTGTAAAATAACACTCGCAATCCGCAGAACAATTATGTATTACATCAGTAACCATTCCTAGTATGTAAAATATTCAAATCAACAAACAATGTATTCTCTTACGCCCTTGAGGTATATTTTGATTTGATCATATCGCATTCGCAAAGCTGGACAAGTAAACAAAACTGTTAAACTTGTCGTTAAAGTTATTAGAAAATAATGATAGTTAAGTTAAAAGTTCTTACGTAATTTGTTCACTTGATAAGTTAGAAGTAAACTTTGAAAAAAAAGTAACTCGACTTAATAAAAAACTAACATTTTCTTGATGACGATAAGAAAAAACAAATACCACCCATTGTCTAAGATACTTATATTTTTTTATTCACATAATAGACACAATACTTATCACCATAGGGTGGATATAATATATATATATACGTATATTATATACGACAATAATAGTGATCATATAGGAAAGTGTAATATATATTACTATATTATACATATTACTCTATGTCATATAGTAATTTTAACATAGAATCATATTTATATTATTATTATTATTATTATTAATGTGATAATAATAATTCATCCATGATTTACGTAGATACATATGCTTTATATTAGATACGTATCTATGTGCTAGAAACATTCCTAACACGTAACAACTAAAAACCTTGATCCGCAGAAAATTAAATCTGTTCTCCGGATAGATTTCGACTCAATTTAGATACTTTTGTAAACAATATTTAACTTAGAGTTATTACGTCAAGTTGAAAAACTTATCATGTTAAAAGTCGATTTCACAAACTCACACAATCCAGGCATTTCAATCTATTACCCACTGTCTAATAACTTCTACCCCCTGGTATGTCTCCAACCTCTCTCACTCCAACTCACTCCACAAAGATCTTAACATCGAAACCATCAACCAAATCACACACACCCATTACAGTAGATTCCATGCCAAACTTGCCAGTCACTCCAACCTACTGATATGCATTTAAGGTAGCGAGCACATACCGGGCAATCCATCTCGGAGATGAAAACGTCGCTGGGGTTGCGACCAACTAAACCCAGTTCTTTAAACCAAAAAAAAAAAATAAAAAAATACTACGCATGTATCTATAATTTCCACTTTTGAGGGTTCTATCATTGGATAGTCTCCCTCCTCATGTCCTATCCAAAGCTATGTATATTCAAACCCATTTGCTTATTGTATAAAATAACACAGATTGTAAATATTCTATTTAAAAAAAAAAAAAAGTCGATTTGAAAAAAACAACGCGACAAACAATACAACTTTTTAACTTGATTAAATCAAGAAATTTTCTAAGACGTTAATGTCCAACCTTGCACATTCGCCGTGCCCGTACTGACACGTAGAAATCAGTTTTTTTTTTTTTTTTTTTAATGCATCTAAAACTGTGGTTCTTAACCTTTTTTAGTTCCGCGCCCCCTTTATCGTCATAACCAACTGCAACGCTGTCCATCATCCAAAATCAAATTTTCTTCTTATATATATATAATATAAAAATGAATCGAAAAATGTGTTGGTAAGCGCATTACTCAACAACGCCTGGACCAATTTGGCTAATTCTTTTTTTTAAATGTTCGTTAAGTCCAAGGATGGTTTTTACGGCGAGAAAAATCCGAGTAATTGCCAGGAAAACCCTAAAAACAGCCCTTTTCTTTTTAAAAACAGCCCTTGCTTTAATATGGATAGTATATTATTGATCGTCTCTATGGAAATTTAATCACTGATCAAGAACATCATCTATGATGGTCGAATATTTGTGAGCTCTCTGTGAATGAACGATTGAAATTTTAATGATTTGGTAGATGAACAATTTACAATGCCATTACATTTTTTATTCATTATTCGTGTATGTATATTATTATTATTATTTACCAATTTCATAAAGACGTGCCTTTTTGTTTTTAACTCCGAGACAGTGTTATATTATTAATAGAGATATATACGATTTATTTACGATGTGTTTCAAGTGATATGTACGATTCATTTTCTAACGGTAATCCTTATATTAATACATACCTATTATATCATTAAATATCACGTTTGACTTAAACTCATATTTTCTTTGTGGATACTTAAACTACCTCATTTTGTTATAAAATATGTTCAGTACATTATTTTATACATAATTATCTTAAATAACAAATACATAGTTTATATAAATTTACACTAATTTATATTCGAAATACCTCCTATAAGACGAAGCAATTTAGATAGAAGAACCCGAAATGCTACAAACCGAACTCATTACCGATCAAATCATACTGTGCAAGAACGTGATGACCGAAATGAACGTGAAAGAATTCGGATATCACAAACGCGTGGAGCGCGAGCGCGAGATTCAACTAATAATCGCGCAAGTTTTAATCGAGCTGCTTTAGTTACGATGTGTCAATCGACTACAGTAACTACCAAAGTGTTGCTATTGGTTCTATGAACGCGGTTTGCTCACATCGTAAGGCACTGAAATACAAAAATGAAGCCAATAGATTGTGTTGCGCAAATGGCAAAGTGAAATCGATACCATTGGATCCACCAACACAGTCATTGTACTCATTAGTTTCAAGAAAAGGAACAGATTCCATACATTTTTTGACAAATATCCAACAATATAACAATTGTTTTCAAATGGCTTCATTTGGGACAACAAATGTAGTTCGGAAAAATGTTGTGTCCCGAATAGCAGAAGAAGTATTAAAAAAGAATTAAAAATTAAAGAATCGACTGTTACGCGGTACGAAGTTCGCAGGGTCAGCTAGTATAAATATATATATATATATATATATATATATATATATATATATATATATATATATATTGGTAAATAAATATTTATTTATGTATTTATTTATTCATCAGTATATTATAACATTATTAATGTAAGTAGAAACTCTTATTTTTAGATAACAATGGTTATATTTCATTAAATCCTGTTAAAATCCGATTAGATAAAATGCCGTATGCCGTTTTATAGCGTACGCAATTATAACTATTCTGATTTCACGTTCAATTATTTGTAGTGTTGTTATATATAATATTAATAAATTGTATTATTTTTAATCTCCGAGTTTGAAAAAGCTCACTACCCCCTCAATGCCCCTTCAAAACTATTACTCCCGGAAGCGACCGAAATGCCCCCAAGGGGGCGGTACCTCCCGTTAAGAACCACTGATCTAAAACATCCTCGGAAAACTCAAAAATAATCGAGCTGTTTTTCTACTAGTGTAGGGTTGCCATACGTCCCGGTACACCGGGTCACGTTACCGGTTCATAGCTTCGGTCCCGGTCGTCCCATCAGACTTTCCGAAAGTCACGGTCGAGTGTAAATAAAATACCGTAGTTCATAATTAATAGTGTTTTTGAAACGTTTCAAATACAATCACCAAAAACTACTGTGGCAATGTTTTATTTGAACAAATCCGATTGGTTTTATGATTGAAATCGATTTAAATAACAAAAACAAATAAAATCATACTAAAGACAAAAAAAAAGGAGTGTGTGTGTTACCAGTACACGCGCGGGGAGTTAAACTTCTTTTGAATGGTACACGTGAGTGAGTGAAAAAGAAAGAAAGGCATGAATAGACTGGGTAATGAGGATAATAAAGAAAGCAAAGAAACAATGTAAATTATATTTTTTATAAATATTTTTTTCGTTGACTCCTAAAACCGCACACTTTTGATAAAATACAGGACAAAACCGCACACTTTTGGTAGGTTAAAACCGCACAGTTATGATTTTAACCCCAAAAATGTCGATAAACAAAAAAATACCTATAATATTAATTAATGTCAACTTAAAAATGCATATATTCAATAATTTAAAATATTAATTAAAAAAAAAAATCTATAACTAAAAAAGTGTAGGTATTTAAACAATTTGAAATATTAATTTTAAAAAAATTTAAAATATTAATTTTAAAAAAATTTGAAATATTAATTTAAAAAAAATTTAAAATATTAATTTAAAAAAAAATTTAAAACTCTCAAAGTTTGATTGGTTGAAACCGACTGCCGACGTTTTTTAAAAGCTTTATTCGATTTCCGTCACGTAAAAATTCTTCCCAACAAATAAACAAATGCTCCTAAAAATAAATACAATTTAATTGAAAATCAATAATATTATTATTATGTACTTATTTACTAACTTGTTTTTGTTTTTCAATTGGACGGATTATATTTTGAATTCCCTTATGGTACTGGTTCATACGTGCCACTGTATCTATATGAATATTTCTTAAAACATCAATAACCATAAATACAGATGGATTTGGAGAATAAAATTCAGAATTAAGCCCTTGGTGAAATCTTTCAGCTCCATTCGTAGTCCTTGTAGTCGGTTTTGTCCTGTATTTTATCAAAAGTGTGTGGTTTTTGGAGTCAACGCATAGATGACACTATCATCATCTTATCTATTCACTATTTTCACAAAAAATAGTGTGCGGTTTTAACCCATTATAAATGTGCGGTTATTTACCGATAAGCTGTGCGGTTTTTGGCTATCGACCTTTTTAGGGTCAAAATCAAAAGTGAGCGGTTTTTGGATGCAACCATTCTTTTTAATTATTATTTTTTATGCTAATGATTATTATTAAATAATCATTATTATTGCATTATTATTGCTCAATCGGTATAGTAGTTATGATTGGCATATGATGACTGAAATACGAAACGTACATTTGTGACTGAACATTATTCATATATCGCGTAAAAATTGCATCGATTGTTGTGCCTGATTTAGTAGTCGATATTGTTGGATCATTATTTAGTTGCAAACTGAATTTGTCTCGCAATAAAGTTACGATAGGTGCTGAATCAGAATGCAAAATTAACATTGAAATCCCCACTCATGACCATTACACATGCCTCGAGCATCATATTTAACTCTCACCTTACCTTGCAATTTCGTTTGATAAGAAATTTAAAAACCGTCTGTATTAGATTTGAGAGTTGAATTTGATACACAATGTGGTTGTTATTATGGGCTATGAGCATTAAATTTGACTCTCACATATTTTATTATTTTATTTTATGAGAGTTGCATTTAACTCTCATTCATATGCATCACTTTTATATATAAATATATATCCGTAAATAAATAAATATTGTCATGGTAGTGTTGTTATAATATTATATAATATAACAACACTACCATGACAATATTTATTTATTTACGGACATGTACGCTTTCGCGTTCGTACCGCCGCCCGTTCGGTTTTTTTCCTCACTACCCTGCGTAAAGAAGTATAACTTATAAAAAAAATTAAAAAAATACCTGTGCGGAACACGGCCGTGTCCGTGACGCCTCCACAATATATGTTCGCGTCTCCCGCGCACTGGACGGCGCACTGTGCGTCGCGGGTCTTCAAGCTCTGGTCCGGCGGCGCGTTCGCGCACCGACACGTCCGGCCGTACGCGAGCTCGAAACGACGGAAACCCGCGCGCTCGCAGTGCTTGGAGCACACTTTCGGCGTGTTGACGTGCGGGAAGTCCGCCTCGACGGCGCGTCGTCCGCCCTGCGTGCCGGGGCCGTCCTCCTCCGACAGCCGGTAGCACCCGACGAACCGGTCTCCGGCCACGCGGGCCGTCCTCCGGCCGGTGGTGAACACGCTGTACCGCGTCCCGTCGTCGCCGCACGCTCGTTCCGTGCCGCCGGCGCAGGCGACGTTGCACTCGCGTCCGTCCACCTTGGCCTCGAGCGACGGACTCACGAAACTGCACAGGCAGTCCGTCCTGCGTTTCACCGCGGGACCGTGTGATTTTTACAACTTCGAAGGCCGTCGGTGGCGTATACGTGATTTTTGTCGGAGTAATGGGGGCGGAAGGGGGGAAGGGAGATCGATGGAAATACGAATTTACCCTTTGTGTACACGTCGTTCGACGGATTTCACGTAAAAATGTCGATTCACACTATACGGCACGTCAACGTCACGTCACAGACTGTCAACGTCACGTCAAAATATGTTGCCATCTATATAAATACGACAGTGTTTACATTGACCGGCACCGTCACGTACCGTCAACGGCACGGAACGTCAACGTTTATCGAAAACTTTTGTTTGACGTGACGGTGCCGGTTCGGTCTTATTCGTTCGAAAATTATTTTGGATAACAAAATATAAAATTGATTTTGAGACATTCCAAAGTATTTGTAGAATAATGTTTCTTCTTCTTTCAAATCACTAAACAATGTATGGTACTCCCCAAATTGTTTTATTTTTTTAAACATCTCTCGTATCCATGCCCTTCTACGTCGGTTTCTGCTCTTTTCTTCCTCATCTAAAATAATTGCAATTATTGCCAATTTTTTCTTGCCAAATTTGGGCATGGTGAAGATAAAAAAAAAAAAAAAAGCTGGTAAGTGAGATGATGGTGGTACAAATTCGTCCTTTGTCCCTTCGGTCCTCGGACAAGATATTGGTGATGAACGTATTAAGTTTTAAAGAAATGATGACTCATTTCTTTAGTATAAAACGATTCTGAGCAAAGCTTCAGTGTAATATAATATATATTTAAAGTATTTAAACAGTATTTAAATACTGTTTACGTATTTTACGGTTATTTGTGTATAAAAAGAAATCCTGAGTCACGATTTTTGAATTTTTGTTAGGATAATTAGGTAGGTATATGAGTAAGGTCATATTAAATTTTCAGAACTTTTTGTCAAATATTCAAAATTATATTACATAAAAACTTTCAAACAATTTGGTAAATTAAAAGTTCTATATTTAAGTCAAAAGTGCTATAATTGTTCTGAAAATGTTATCCAATATAAAAAAGTATGTATTTGATATTGGATAAAATTTTCAAGTTTCTAGCTTCAATACTTTTCGATTTATGACTAAATACCTAAAATCTGAACAGTGAAAACCTCGTTTACGGCGGATTTTTACCGATTTTACCGTTTTTACTCAGTTTTTCGATCGTTATTCTTGATTACTAGAAAAACTATGGAGATTTTGGAAAAATGACCTCTCTAAAGTACCATCTCAGTTCAATTTTGAATCTAAAAAGTTGCTGGACGAAACTTTTGGACAAGGATTTCTATACGAAAAAGTGTTTACAGAAAAAAAAAAAACATCATTGTAAAACCATAAGATCCTTTGCTTCACTCAGAATCTAAAATATGAATGTGGTGAAAATTCAGTGGAGTGAACACGTCGCGTCGGTAATATTTCCGTGGCGTTTCTGGATTTGACGTTACAATGTGAATGGATGACATATTTGACGTTCCGTATAGTGTGAATCGACCTTAAAGCGTGAAATCGATTTTAGTTTTTTCATCTCGATATTCGATGTGACAGGGACTTTCCTCGGCACTGTTAATGGCACTGCCATCAAAAACGAGTCGCCATTGTTATACTACGTTTTACGATTCGCCAATATCTTAATCGAAAAGCACGAAACGACAATAACGGTGGGTGACTGTTGTCTGTATTCCGACTCTCGGCTTTAAATATATCGCGCGTTAAACTGTGTAGACTTTGAGTAAAGAATAAGGTTGCACCGTGTGCAATTCGTAAACCGATTGCCGCTGTGTATTTTTAAAAAAAAAAAACACAATATTATTAAACGTGTTTTACAACGAAATAGCTCGTTTCACACAACATCATTTTGAAAATGTCACCGAGAGAAGATCTGACCGCCCCCCCTACCCCTTGTATACGCCCCCGACAGCTACAGATGTCACTACGATGACAGTGCGTTTCCGCACGGATCACTCGTGGTTATTATTATTATTTTTTTTTATAGGTAAATGTCTTACGGTGTCACGAGCGCGGCGTATGGATACGCTTTGGCGTAACAGCTGGAGGCGCAGTCTCGAGACGTCAATCCCCGCGGGAACGAAACGTTCCATCCGTCCATCACCGGGTACATCCAAGAGTTCTCGAAGCACCCGAAATGGTTTACGGACAGGTCGCCGACGCCTGTGGACGAAATTATCGTATCAGTGCGTATGACATAATACATTCCGGGTTAATCAAGTTTTTATGATTTAAATAAAACTTACTAGGCCAATGATTGTTTTCGTAAACACTGACAGTGCCAAGACCACCACAATATTCGGATTCGTCTCCTACACACTTGTCGCATTCTTCTTGCTTTTTCTGTTGTTCCACATTGGGCTTATCATCACTGCACTCACAGTGTTCCCTACGAATTCACTCATTCCCATGTAAACATTTTATTATTATAAATCAACGAATTGATTGACATTTCACGAGAGCGCATAAAAATTAAAAATAACGACAAATACGTACTCGCTGACCGCCGAGTATCTATATCCTCTCTCATTACAAATATGAAAACACCTCTGCGGTTCCGCATTCATCTTTAACGTGTGTATAATTTTATTGGATCGATTAAACTTGTCAAGATTAAAACACCCCACTAAATCTCCGAGTGGATAATCTGCGCACAGTAGATAATATTAATAAAGTGACATTTTATATACGAATCAACCAGACATTCTAACCAACAATCCCGGTTGAATAAACACTCAATTTCCAAGAGTCTCCACAATACTTTGTCTCGTCTCCGGGACAAGATACATTGCATTTTGAATCGTTTATTTTGAATATCTTTGAAGGGTATTGATTTCCACACCAACAAGCAGTTCTGAAATTATCATGAAAAATTAAGTATTTATAATGTATTCATGAATATTCATACAAATATAATTGATGATAGTAAATAATTAATGTTTTATGTTTACTAATAAAATATGAATTAAATATATTTTGTACTCTACATCTGATTATTCATAAATTATTATTTATTATAGGAATTTCGGTAAAAAACTGTCCATAAAACTATATTATTCGAAACATCCTCTCCCGAAGTTATGAAATATTTACAAAAAAATATTTACAAAAACACGAGTATGTTGAAATATTACATTGAAAATGAATATGAAATATTCATGAATACAATTTAGTTTAGCAATTTTTTAATTACTTTGATTATCTTAATATGTATGGCAAAACGTATGAACTTCACGAATGAATTTACGTGATGATTTCGTTTTAATTTATACAACAACAATATTAATTGTCAATTAAAATGTCTTAACCATCGCTTAATGTACCTGAATTTTTAATACCAAAAAACTGAACACGTAATAACATGTTTTGCTAAAGTTCCATCCAAAATCGTTTTCTTAAATAAAATGATAAACCATTACTTTCAAATTCGAAATAATATCAAACATAATTATATTCCCGGTGAACTATTCGTAAAAAAAAAATCATCTCCCAACATTTTGAACACCCGTTAAATAGGCGCGTCCTTTTAATTTTAAATTAAGCGCGCGTTTATTACCCTAATTGTTCTCCATTTGTTAATCCCGAGTACAAAAATCCTATTTTGAAGCACTCTTCGGAACACTTTTGAGGAGTATTATCTGAATATCTTTCATGGGGAAATTTCAGTAATCTGTTTCTATCGTCTCCCGGTTTTTCTCTATAGCACCCTAAATAAATCGTTTGAGGATAGCTCTCTCGGCCTTAAATTTATAAAAACCCATTATTAAGAATAAGTCTGCATAGTCACTAAATTATTATAGTTTACTACTTTTATTTTGAGTTTTGAACATTTTAAAATGCTTTTGACAATAGTTTGTTGTGTTTCCAGTACACGGGGTATCGCAGTTGTTATCCATTTCCTTCATTAATTTCGACATGTAATTGTTAGTGCAGCGACAAAATCTGTAAACAATACGTCTATGAACATAATAAATAGAAAATATTGTTAGTCTACTTTAATAATCTTACGATTTATTGTATGCAGCATAAGCATAATTTTTCGCGTGACATTCATTTGAACATGCTTCAGGTGTCAAGGAATCAGGTGATACGTTAATACCATTTGAAACATTTAAATCTTCGATTATGAAACACCCCAAGTAATTTGGGCTCAATTCTAAATGCATATAAACTTCTTTAATCATAATTATTGTGCGGGCCGGGAGAGTATAGCTATAATACGCGCACCCGGTCACCGGCTCCGTACGTAACGCCGACCGCCGCGTAGCTTTACGTTTCGATCGGTCATACTATGTGTGTATGCAGTTGGGCGAACTTAAAATATTGTTGAGGCACAAAATAATTTTTATAAACCATCCCCCGTTATGAGTAAGTTTACCCGTGTATTTAATAACTATAGGGTACTTAAAAAGCTTTGTATAAAGAAAACGAATGATAAATGATGATCGTAGATCAATAAACAGTGACCACCAGACACCCACCACCCCTTAAATTGAGGAACGTGCCTCAAACTAGGTCCTTCGCCACGCCACTGTGTGTATTTGTGTGTATTTATGTATATAGTCGAACAGCAGTGGTTGGGGACGCCGCGCAAATACTGTTCGACTATGTAGTGTTAGTGAGGTGCGAAAATGTGTATATGTGTAGGTGTGTATACAAATAATTGATAATAAAAAATGGTAACACGTTTCAGGTAAAATGTATTGCTGTATATACGCAAATCAAATTAAATATTTATCTATGGATACAAAAAATATATAAAAATCACAGCAACACCAAGGTATAACAAATTTGATATTAATCAATCAAAGCCTTTATGGATAAACAATATAAATATAAAAATGCCAATGCTCGGCTCTTATGGCACAAACAAACCAAATAATAATAAATACAGCTCTAATAGCTGAAGCTCGAACAAAAATAATTAATATAAATATTAAATAAAGTACGGCCCTTGTGGCACAACTGAATATAATAATAAATAATATAAAATAATGTACGGCTCTTGTGGTACGACAGAATATAACAATAAATGTAACAAAAATATACTAATAAAATAACGCACAGTAGTTTGTAGAGTGCAGACTGGCTGGTTGGTCCTGTGCTATACATTTACATGAAAATACAAGTACGAAAAAATGATGTTTACACACAAATACAATAATTTAAATTATAATATAATTAGGCCCTTCTGGCCCTCACAGAGAATTATAAATCAACAAATTCTAAAAAGTATAGCAAAAACGAACTTGATAATATTTTAATAATTTGCACACGCGCGTCGGTCTTTTCACAAGAACGTGCGGTCTAACTCGTGCGGCAGACGGAGGAAGACGGACAACGGCCCGAGTCACACAATATTTCGTATAATACACAGTAATTTTAATAATCTAAATAAATTCGCAAAACGATAACAATAATTAACATAAACTTATATCTAATGGTGTTATGTAATGTATGAGTGTGCGTGTGTGTGGCCGACCGACTGTAATTATAATTAGGCCAGGTGTTTAATTAAAATTTTAAATGTTGCCGTTATAGGCGGCAACAATTATTATTATTTTTAAATGTATTTAAAGTAAGATGAAATATTTTGTTAATTTTGTATCATACAGTATCGAGCTGGTCGCAGCCAAAGAGTTAAGGTAAATATTTTTTTATGTTATTTTATACTATAAAATATATCACATTATTGTGATTTAGTAGATAGGCAAGTTAAAACTGGCCTTGGAGAGTGGCAGAATAAAATTGAACGGCTCATCGTGTAAGATGTAATACTGTATAATACAAATGAAATAAAATCATACTATTAGTAGGTATCTAAAAATTGCGGATGACGAATTTCCGTTTTGATTTTTCTTTATTATAATATTTTGATTATTATTTTATACGGTCAACCGAATTCACATGATATATTTAATCATTTAACCCTCAACCACAATAAGTTATCCAATTGTTTATTTAAATACATCTAACCTCGTATTCACCCATAGTGGCCTTAAGGCTTCCTAGTTTCACGCTGTGTACCAAGTGTACTCTAATGCAGTTCACTAACACAATAACCATGTCCACGTGCGAGGAATTAAGTCACTATACATTTCGGTGGTGACGCCGTATTCAAAATGATACATCAGCTATGTAGAGATGATTTAAAAATCGTATTCCAGTATGCGAGGAAATTATTGAAAAAAGCTAACGAAACCGAACAAATGTTATCAAAATATATATTGTGATGTGATTGGTACGTTTTATGTAATTTAGAACCATACAGTGCATAATTCAGTGTGTTATATAATACACATTCGAATAATGTAAATAATTATCATGATTAGAACTAGGATTTATATGTATTGAACAAATCAAAATATGTAAAATATATGTGCTGTGAAATATCACACAAGTATTATTAAACAGTCGTTTATTAAAATCATAAAACGCGAACGTCACGAACCCGTGTCAACCATCGATTAGGTTTAATTATTGTCTTATTGATATTTTTTTAAATTTAGTAGGTATTAAATTATAAAATATTTAAATATGAAAACCTTTGAAACATGAAAACTCATTAATTTAATAACTACTAAATTATTGCGGAAAATAATAAATTATATACAAATATATATATATATATATATATATATATATATATATATATATATATATATATATATATATATATATATTCATGTATACACATTTATATGTATATAAATGATGTCAAAATATTTAAGATAAAGCCAAGCCCATTTAATAAAGTATCTTCTGAAACAAATTTTACGCTTGTCAAATACGGTAAATTTCACTTTATTAAAACCATGTATTTACATATAAATTCGAGCTTTAATTATAATATTATTTTGATTTATATTTTATATCATTATACTAGTGAAATTAGATCTTCTTTAATAATTAAACATTATCAAAATAAAATTATTGCGTTTGACTAATTGAAAGCATCTGTTTTATAATACCGAAAATGAAAAATGAATAAATCATACAACTAAAATAAAGTAATAATGAGTGATCTGGTAAATAACGATTAGTTGCAGCAATATATTTGTGTATAGTCTCAATACGTAGAATATGATATATGAAATGTGAACTCTTAAACTTGAGTTATTTCTTTTTCAAAAACTGTCACCAACTCAAAAAATGTCAGTAAAGAAGGTTTCCCGAAGAAAATAATTTTATATTTATGAAAAATATACTAATATTTAAACCCGATTTAATTTATAATTCAATCAAAAATCGAAAGTAAATACCAGTAAATAATACAAACAATTTAATTAAAAATAATATTTATTATAAGTTCTTAAAATATTGAAACTTATTTTATTTATATAACTTATATACAGTGTTTCAGTAAGATTTGATAATTTTGATTCAGTATTACATAATGCATAAATTTGATTTTATTTTTTTTTACAATTCAAGTCTTTAATAAAATAGATTTCGAATTTGTTAGTTTTCTTTAATGGAAACACGACAAATAATTCAATATTACAAAAGATTATACTTTGTTTGAACATTTTAATTTCATTATTTTTTTTTCGATCAATAATAGTTAAATATAATTATATTTTTAATTTTAGAGTAGTAAACTGTAAATGTATTGTAATTATAACTGTAATTAATTAACTAACTTTCAAAGTGCCTTCACTGGAAGGTTTCTTTGTTCTGTCATTCTCGTTAAAAAAAAAAAAAGAAGTTTAGAATAGTAGAATACTGGAATAGTGGCAGTAAATTTTTTTGGAATATCTCTACTAATACTCCGATACTACAAAATTTAAATTTCTTTTATCTTTTAAACTATTGGTCATACAAAAAATAAATAAAAAATGTAAGCATTAAATTACATTATCAAAATATATTTTTTTGTATACCTAATATTAAGTTATATAGCTGTGGTTATTATTTAAAAAAGAAAAAAATTAAAAATCTAGTGGATAAAATCAAAAAAAAAATTACTTTTTTTCGTAAAAGTATAGTCCCTAAAGTGATTTAGAGGATGAAAAATTCAAATTTATATATTAAAAGAGGTCGAACCATATTTTTCAAACCTTATTGAAATCTCCGATATTTTCAACGGCATTGAATTGGATGTACTCAAAATATTTTTATACATTACATAGATTGGATCTATAATTTTTTTTTTTTTTTGTAAAAAATTTAAGTGAAGCGATCGAGTCCGTCAATATTTAGATAACTACATAATAAACATTACGCTAGTAAAATACTATTGGATTCTTTTAAAATGATAAAGATTATAAAAATTAGAAAATTTCCATTTATTATTAACCATCAACATTTATCTTGTTAAATAATATAGGTAAAATATTTCAAGATACAAAAATAATTATTGTTTAAGAACAATTTACTATATTTTTGAATAATTGTTCTTACCTATTTAAGATTTCTACTTTGATTTACCTAAAATACGCACCAGCAAAATTAATAAGTTCATAATATTGTGTTGAACACTTTTTTTTTTTTTTAATATATTTTAATGATTTCCGACTTGATATGAGCAGTAATGAAATATAATTGTTTGATATACTTTAATGCTATTGTGTACGTTGTATTTGTTGTTTAATTTTAATTTTTACTTGAAATCAAATAAAAAGACATCTTGATTTTTTTGAATACGACTTATTTCGCCAAGTAAAGTCTAAATTGTTATACATATCACATGGGATTCACTCAAGTCCCATATGAGTTTTATCAGGCGAGTACAATTAAGCATATAAAAAATAGATTTTCGCCCATACTCACCGCACAATTTGATTGATATGAGGTAAATGACATAGATCCATAATATGGCTAAGTATTTAAAATCCATTTGATACATAAAAAAATACTGTTCGCTTGTATGTGACGATAATTTTGTCAAAAGTCCTTACAACTGTCGAAATCCGATGGCGAGCTTATTGTAGTTATATCACTCGTGCTGTCTTCGTTCGAAGGCGCCGACCTGAAATAGTAAAACTATCCAAATGCATTTTTGTGCATTCAAAAAATTGAATGCATTCAAAACCATTCGAGGTTGGGAAAAACCGTATGAATAATTTTTACAATGAAAATCAAACCGTCGCGCGTCGGTTCAAGAACAAAACACGTTAATTTAAGTATTAATTTAAGTACGTAATTCTAAAATCACAAAAGGTAGGTATTTACTTTTGGGACGGTCCGTCGAACAGTGCGTTTCGAGTCGTACTGACTGCAGCGTTAAAACTCGTTTCTTTTTCGACTGGGTATTTGTTATTTATTACACATTAACATTATTGTTATTGGGTTTACACGCGTCAATAAAAGCCGCACGTCGCCTCCGTGAAACACGGATAATAATTAATATCGTGCCGCGACACTACGCCGTGTACCCAATGTCGTCGGTGGTCTGCGACGCAAAACAAGGCGTTTGCGAATCGCAACGAGTTTCCGCGTTTCCGGGGCGCCCCTATACAGAACGTTATGTCGGAATACGAATGTTATTACGGTTTGTGGCCATCGAATGAAGCCTAAACGGACTGTCCGTCGGTTGAGTTGACGGTTTTTTTTTCGTTATCAACGTACAATCGATCTAGACACCTACACGACAATTATTGTGACTAATACGCATGTTAAACAAAAAAAGTTCCGCAGTTGAATATTTACAATTCGCTTTAATAAACGAACCCGGTCAGAAGTTATTATTAATATTCACGATCGTTTTCAAATTCGTTTGAATACGTCATAGGTACATTGGACATTTTTCAATACATTTTCATATTTTAATATTATTTTAATGTCATAAAATAAAAATAACGTTTAAAATATTACAAAAAAACGATGTATCATTTCTGAATCAGTGGCTAAATGTATCGAAGTGTGGACTGTTTTATAACTACATATTGATTACATTTTACTTGAAAAAAATGACACATTAATGATAGACCAACAAATCATTGTAGGTTGGTTCTGACGGACCATTGTTCAATTATAAATATATCTGTGGATATGAATGAAAAAAACTGGTAAAATAATAGTTGGGAAAGCTCGTACTTTATTTCTTCGGTTCTCAGACAAGATGATGGTGTTATGTGTTGAAAGTCACTTTTATGAGCCATTTTTACGATTAGTGAATGATACGTGTAGTATGTTATATAAAATTTGTAACCAATGATGTATCATTGTTTTCAGAAAAAAACGATTTTGAGCGGAAAATTAAACAATTATTTTATTGTGTTACCTGACTACCAGTTAAGTTTTCGAAAAAATTAAAAAGCGTACGATTGGTTGCATTTTCAAGTTTATAGTAAAAATAGTTCTGAAAAAATAACAAAAAGAACCATGGCATATATATATATATATATATATATATATATATATATATATATATATATATATATATATATATGTTACGGTCAAAGTGGAAAATTCGGACAATGTATACAATGCCCGGGCATTGTACACATTGTCCGATGCATATTGGGCAATGTGAATTGTAAAGTATTTATACAAATTATACATTTAAAAAATTGTGAAGTGTATTTATTCTAATAATTACATAATTAATAATCATTAAATGCTACGTCTGTTCTCTGATTAAACACGAACTATTATACATAATTAATTAATTTTTATATTATTATATATATATATATTCACATTTAGGTTTATTTTAAATAAAAAAAATAAAAAACAAAATTTCGTTTATTTTTTGTAGGTTTAAGTTTTATCATGATGATAATTATTGGTTGTTAATTTATTCGCTAAATAGAAACGTTACAAAATTCCAAGAAATAAAGTTTTATGCAAACATTTTCGTCCTCTTTTAGACGCAATTTTAAATAATTAGTTCAAGGTAATTAAGATAAATCTAAAATTTTCCGACCTTTCATCTGTAAAAGCTGTTTTTTTTCAAAATATTTTAAATAAGAATATACATCCAAAAACCACGATTCTTGAAAAAAATCGTTACCTACTTAAGACATTCGAATAAAAATTAATAGTCAACTAAGCGATTTCTGGCAGATTTTAAAAACAAAAATCGAAAACTGCATTTGAAAAAACCGGATTCAACACTTTGATATAATTATTTTTCGCTCTAATCATGTTTTTGGTATGCTGAAAGTTTCATTTTTCTAAATAAATTTTAATTTGTCCTATAATTAGTGGATTAAAGTTTATATAAAAGAAGTCTGGTTTCTTCGGATCACGCTTTATCATATTAAGTTATCAAATGAATAAAGTTACCTAAATAGTGTAGTTGCTCCCATAATATTTTATGAGGGTATACTATGATGAACGAGGCCAAAATAAGGATATTAACTAATAAGAGGATTCTTAGGTTCTTAAAAATCTAAGTACATAAACCATATTTATATATAGATTCCTAAGGCTAACTTGACGTTCATTTTCAAAGACCTGACAAAGTTTTGGTACCTCTTGGAAACAAATAATACGGGTATTACAATAACGTCTACCTAAAGATAGGTAATAATATGTAATAATTTTATTTAGTTTCCTACGAGTTTTTTGCAAAAAATTAAGGCTATTCGTGCTAACAGTATTAGATGGTCACTGAATATAATAAAAATCCTAACACAAATTAATTAACAAGCGAAATGTTTTCAGTTTTTTTTTTTTTTTTTTTTTTTTTTTTTAGTCTTATAGTCCTATCAAAAAGTTTGCTCCGCTCTAACAAAAACCGAAATGACGTCACTGTCACCGACAAATCGGTAAATAACCACTATAATTTTATTGAGCCCCTATATAATATCAAATATAGTATCTATTATAATATTATACTACAATAGTTTAGAACTATTAGGTAAAAAATTAATCAAAATGATAAAACAAAAAAAAAGTATTTTTTTCTTTATTTAAGAATTTTTTTGAAAGTATACGTAGTATAGCCAAGCTTTTTTATTAAAAGCTTGAGAGTGTTCGACGTATATGTAGTATACCCAATGGGAACACTACTGTAGTTACATAATAATTAGATAAATACAAATTGATGACATATATGTACCTTAATACAGAGTGAGTTAGGTCTATTGAAAAATGCAATAACTTTTTTCGATTCATTATTTTTAATTTTTTTAAAGAAATATTATAGAAATGCGTAACTACAAAATCATTTCTAATTTTTCATTTTTATTTTTGAAACTTGAATTTAAAAATTTTAATTTTAATTTTATCATTTAAAAAAAACATAATAATTATTTTTTAAAACGAAATTTACAAAAATTATGGTACTAAATACTTTATGATACTTGGGTCATTAATTTATTATGATTTTTAAACTTATTAAAATGCGAATTGAATAGTTGAAATATCGCGTACAAATTACTATTGTAAGTTTTATCAAGTTTAAGCCAATGATTTTGATTAATATTTCCATGATTGATAATGATAAATACCTTTACCAATTCAATTAATTATATTGGGATAATAAATACGATCGGCAACAAAATCTTGGAATAATTTAAATTTCGATCAGCCATTTAATTAAATATGGTATACATAATGTGTAATAAAATTATTTGAAACACAATATTATTGTCAAAGTTTTGAAAAATTTTTAAAAATATTAAGAAATTATTGTTACTAGAAATTTAAGCACCAACATTTTTCTAAAAATCCGTTCCACAAAATAGCTAACTTAAATCTTTACCAAATGGAACATTAAAATTAAAATTTTTTAAATTTGAGTTCAAAAAACAAAACAAAAATTGTAAAATACAATTTTGTTGTAGCGCATCACTAAATTATTTATAAAAAAAAAAAAATTAAATAGTTCATAAAAGAAACGTATCGCGTTTATCAATAAGATCTAACTCGCCTTGAACATACACATTTTTTTTTATATATAAATATCTTACATAATTAATGCATTTGTAATGTAATTTATCATTTATGATTAGCGTGCATCATAAGCTTTTGATTTTAAAAGGTTTAGCTCCTTAAATTTATTATATGAATAACTAAGCTACTAATACAGACGTATCGTAAAATGGATCATTTAAAAGGCCGTATTGCTGTGATAACAGGAGCTAGCGCTGGAATTGGAGCGGCAACCGCTATTAAACTAGTCAAAGCTGGGCTTATTGTCATAGGCATCGCTAGAAGACTTCATAGACTTCAAGTAAGCTTTAGTTATTTTAAAATATTATATACAATAACACCTATTTAGTACCTACATAAAAGTAAATAAATTAATTCTCTTGAAATTGAAATACTTTGTATAAACAATATTATTTGTGTTGATGTACGTATTAATGTAATTCAAAATTTTATTAAAGTTTCAAAATTATTTATGGAAAAGAAATTCTTCGAAAAAAGAACCACTAATATTGAAAATATTTATGAAATATAATTTTCATTAAATTTATTGAATACAAAAGTCTAATAAGAAAAATAAATATCAAAATGATGGGTTTTTTATTAACTGATAAATGAAATAAAATTACGTTCTTTTGTTGTTGTAATTTCGTTACAGTTATAAGAAATGTACACTACTTATCTTACCAAGTACGTCGCCCAGGCATCAAATATACAATTCAGGATACATCCTTTCTACATTTTGTATAATATAATATACCATCCTCAATGTACGTTAGTGGAAATTCACTAATTAAAAAGTCAACAGCTTAGCACTTTGGTTTTAAATATTTTTAAATATTAGTTGTCATGTAAAATTTTAATGAGTTTGCTGTATATGAATACCTAATATATCATAAAAAAATGTCACTTTCATACAAAATCAACTGTTTTCACGTTAATTTTAACTTTAAATGTTTATAAATAATAACGAGTCCACCTAATAATTTTGAAACTTGGATTTTAGGTTGGAAAACATATTTTGAATCTTTTGGTAAAAAAAAATTAAACTTTTTCTCATAAAAAATTGTTAAATGGTTTTTAATAAAAAGAAACCTACCCACAATTAGAATAAAAATGATAAAATATAATTATGTTATATTCACCTTGACGCTTTGCTTAGAATCGTTTAACTAGAGAAATAATTTATCATTTCTTCAAAATTCAATATTGAATATACTCATCTCCTCCATCTTGGCTATGGAGAAATGAATAGGTGAGGACTATGTTAACTTTTTTATTCGTTGATTTATTTTCATAATTTTAAAGTTTTAAATCTATTAAATTTATTTGGATAAATCATTTTCAGTTAACTAAATTAACAACTTAATAGTTTTTACTGAATAAAACTTCGCTTGTGTAATTAGTTTCATAGCTTTGCTTGTCTTTGTGAGTATATACATAGTTTTCTAATCAATATCCTTTGCAATAATTATTTACCCATATTATGTTCATTATATTATAAAACAAACATAATTAAAATGTATGAAATGCTTTAAAAATATTAAGGAATTAAAAAGAACAATAGAAGAAAATAATTTCAATGGTCAGTTTTATCCATTGATGTGTGATTTAACAAATGAGAGTGACATACTGAATGCTTTTAAATGGATTGATGAAAATATCGGTGGCATTCATTTTATGATCAATAATGCCGGAGTTGTAAGAATTTCTCGACTTACAGGTAAGAACGTGGCAATTTCAAATATAAAAATATCGTATCTACTCTTTAATTTCTATTAAATATACAGGTAAATGTATTTTTGGATGACTTGAAATCTAAATGAAACTATGAATTTTCTACTTCATATTTTTATTCGTAGTATGTAATTACTAACATTATTAATGACTTATAACTGCTATTGCACTTGTTTAGATTTAACAGTTAAGTTGTATCTCTTAGATACTTATCAGTTACCACATAAACAACTACCTACGAGGAAACTAGTACGACTATTCGATTATTATAAATATTTCTCTAACTAAGAATCTTATTATATTACCTATATAAGTGTACACTGTACAGTACTAAGATTTCTATCGATATTATTTTTTTTAAGTTACAAAAAGTTATAACTTTTGTTACAATATCATAATTATAAGATAGTCGGTGCGCACAGCAAAGAATACATTTTATGTACTTAGATAAAATATTTAAATATTTATGAAATATTCTTTGATCCTTGAAAGTAACTTGGCTTTAGTAACTATAAGAAAATATAGATAATTGCTTAGTTTTTCATTTACAATTTGTATAAAGACTTTTGTCATTATGTGTATCTATACCAATTTATTTTATCATAAAACATAATTAGTAGTGTTCTGTATTTAGAATTCAACCTTTTGATGCAAATGTTTAAAATTCAGCTTCAATGATTTCGTGGTTATAAAACATCAAAGTACCTATAATTCAAGTTTATTTTGTATGATAATGCAGAATTAAATATTTACAATTTGAACACTTTGGCCAGTGATTTATTCATGCACTTAAAATATTTTTAAATCAAATTAATTTTAGATTCTGAGCCAGATGAAATTTAATTTCCAACGATGATATACGGGTTTTTTTTTTATAATTATACTTCTATGTGTCTATGAGTTTGGCCACAATTTAAAGTATACATTATAATAAGTGCTTAAATTCTCGGAAAAATTCATGTCGACCGTCGAGATATTTCTCGCTACCACTATGTATTGTCGTGTACAATTATTTTGTAGACGGACGTACGGACCACTGGCAAGAAATAATCAACTGTAATGTGATTGCACCGACAATTTGTTCGAGAGAAGCTTATAAATTGATGAAAAAATATAAAGTCAGTCATGGCCATATCATACAAATCAATAGGTGATTTATATCGAATTCATTGTGTTTAAAAATATCTATGAAAAACATAAATATAGTTTCATTTAAATTTTCCTTTACCGTCGGTTTTAGCATAACTGGTCATTCATATTCGCTCTATCCAGGCAATAAGATGTATAACGCGTCAAAACATGCGCTGAAAGTGCTCACTGAAGGCCTCCGTCACGAAATTGCGGTAGCTGGGGATGGTCACATAAAAGCTTCCGTGAGTTCATGTCATAATCAATCATTGCGTTAATAAAAATAGTGTATTGAGACGAAAAACGTGATGAATACTCGGTTGATTTCCATTTGAATGGGACATATAACTACACACTTGCATGGTATTGTCAAACCAAAATTAAAAGTAACCGAAATGTAATTTTTATGAACATAATCGAAATCTGTTAGTCTTGCTAACGCATATATTGACATATAGTTAAATGTATAAGCAGATGTACCTACCATATTTGGAAATGATAGATGAGCTATTAAAAAAAATGTAAAAATAAACAGTTTGATAATAGTTTCATCCAAATGTTCGATAAAATATTTTTTTAAATAACGTGTCGCATGAATTTATTTAGCTTTACAAAGAATAATTTATGTATTTAATCTGTTTCGATACATAGAGCATCAGTCCAGGTTTCGTCGATACGGAGATATTTGATGCAGCTAATATGTCGCAAGCTAAATTAAAACCATCAGATATTCTGAGCTCAGAAGAAATGGCCGACATGATCGCTTTCGTCATGTCGACCCCGCCAAACATATTGGTAATATTATAATCGAAAATTTCGTTGCACTGGTATTTCATTTATACAATGCAAATTGTTTGATACCATAATAAAATTAATATCATAAAACATTTCTTTTTACAGATTGCCGAAATGATAGTTCTCAGCCAAGGTCGTACCATCCAAACATATCCAACCACATAACCACAAAACAAATGAAACAAATAATAAAATGTTTTTAGATACACATTACAGAGATACAAAATATCTAACATACATATCCATGTAGATTATATGTACTATTTGGAATTACTTTAATTATATACAATGTCATTTGAATATTTCAAATCATTATTAAGCTGTTAACAATTTTTGATTACACGTAGTAAATTAGTGGTGGTTGATTAGATATTTGCATTTGAACAATTATTGTCCAACCAAAATGCTTAAATATACATACTTTTTTCAGAAATCTTTGGTTTTTTTTTTTGTGTTGTATTTTTGTTTGATACCTTTGGAATGTTAGGAGTATTCAGCAGATACATTTTTTATGACATTTTGAAGTAACTTTGAGAGTATTAATTTTTTGAATAATAAGAAAATAATCCATTCCGAGTAAATTATTCATAAAAATAATCAAACTCACCTTGTCTTCACATGTAAGGTATGTATATCCTGATAAAACAAACTTATAAAAAAAAAACTGTCCACTTAGTTTTAATAATTTTACTTGATCTGAATCAGTTATGTGTACTTATTGGTTGAATAATAAATTGTTGAGCCACTGAATATTTATAGTTATACAAATGGTAACATTCTAATTTTTTAACGATTTAAATAAAATGAAATAAGTGACATTTCGTTTAAGTAAAAATATTTTAATAAGGTGTTATTATAATAAACACATTTTTTAAAAGAAAAAAGAAAACAAATATGGAAATAAAACATGTGCATCAAATGTACCAATGAATAAACAGTTCACAGGATGACTTTAAACACTAATTCTAAAACATAAAAAAATCTTAATATTATTCGGCAATAATTTGTTGTTTAACCATATTAAACAATGACATCTTAAGAACAAAATAACATAAATAGGTAGGTACATATTGCATATAAAAAATAATATTGTTGAAGATAGTTGCAGCTATTATAACTAGTCATTATTAGATATTTTAATTTTCGAAAATTATACCCATCGAATAGATGATAAAGAAAAGTTGATTTATTTTAATATTTTTCATTTAGTAATCCGGTTGTTTTTTAATCTTTTTGTACAACCCATAATATCCCAATGCATAAAATATTATGTAAAACGCTCCTAAAATGATTAAATCAATATTGAAGCGATTAATATCAAATCCATAACTTAACAAAACTTCTTTACCATTGTGTAGGCAATTACTAACGTCTTCACATGCTAAAAAAAAAATGAAATTAAAAATTGTTTTTTACTATTTAATGTATTAAATAATTTAAGAAATTATTTGACGTACGTATGTATGTTACACTGCGCCATTGTAGTATAGATAATGATTCACAGCCGAGAAAAAATATTGAAAAATATTTCAAATAATATAATATGAATGGCAATGATCTGCAATAAAAATTAATTTGTAAATTGATAAATCAATGGTCATTATAACAATGTATACGAATAATTTAATCACAGACTTACCCAAGTGATATATAGGCTCCACTAAGTGATATGGCGAGGTAATCATAAATCAATGAAAATAATAAGATATTTTCAAATTTTTCAAAAAAAGCAGACAGAGCACTTCCTGTAAAATTTAAAATATAAAAATCAGTTTTTATTTATACGTCCTTAATAACGGCGAGATTACCATACGATCTGCTTATTAACATATTTATCACGAACGTTGTCACCACTAAAACTTCCCATTCGATGCCTACTATCCATAACACCAAGTATATAAATATTAACGATTCAAAAACGGTCCAAATAAGCTGCAATAATTATTAAATTTAATTAATGACATTATATTTAATAATATATCCTTAGTACACACAAACCGTTATGATAATTTGAGATATGTAATATACACTCAATGAATATATGTTATTACTGACTTCTCGATGAACGACTGAAAATTCAGATTGATAGGTAATGATTGATGTGTAACAAAATTGGAAAATAGAATTCGTGACTAAAGAGAACAAAAATCCTTGTACATTTTGCACAGCTTTTGTATCAAACTGTATATGCAGATATGGCGTTGACAATATGATACTAAGAAACTGTGGAAACAAAATTAATGAGTATTTAGTTATTAGATATAAGTTTATTTTAGACGTAATACAAAAAAAAAATAATTGTATGTATAATTAATTTATACATTTTGAAACTAACATAAATATGATAAAGAAATATTCAATCTTTAATTAAAATAATTACTTATAAAACATCGTGTACCTAATACATTTTACGTTTTAAAGTATAAACTAACATGATTAGTTTTGAATTAAGTGATTTAATGAAATAAAAAACATAGTAACATAGTAATTACCATTAAAATTCCCAACTCCAGGAGCTTGACTTTGTAATTTCTCACTAAACATATGAATGATCTACTCAAAATTAATCTTAACTGAGTAATCCATAATGGTTTTTGTCTAAATAAAAGATAAAAATAGTGAACAACCATAAAATTTCAAAGGTCCGATGTACAGACAGACGAAATAAACATCATTAATTATAATTAAAAACATAACACTATTATTTATAACTATAAATAATCCGGTAATCATATATGTAAGTAATTTTAAAAGAATATTTTATGTACATCCATTAAAGTTTTTACAATACTATCAGATTTGTTTATTTTACAATATTTAACATGTTTACGGGTTATATTTATATACGAAATATTTAGAAAAAAATATTGTAAATTTACTTACGTTCGTAAATGTTGTGAATAATCTAATTGTATCTGAAAATGTAAAATTTCACTCAAATAAGTAAGAATAAAATTATGTATTGATTTAAATAGTTCTTTTACTTTATTATTAAATAAATCATAGTTAAGATTCATTTGTTTGTCCGTTGAAGATATTTTGCATATTTCATCGACATTCTTTTTAACATTCACGTCATCAGAGTTTAGGATAGAAATTACAAAATCTGCTTTATTATATAAATCCGGGCATTCATAATGAAATCTAAAAATAGAACTACATATTAGTAAGCTGTATCATAACACAAAATTGTTAATATAAAGAAATTAAAAAAATCATTAAAAATGGATTTTAAGTGGGTTTAAATCGACATTGCAACGCTAGTGAATTAATATTTACAAAAATATCTTCACTTTATCTGCTAAAATTTCATTTTTTTTTCACGTGTTATAAGAGTATAATTTGACTGGAAATAATTAACTTTAAAATTAATTAATGGTTTGTTTTTGTTTAAATATTTATGTTTCAATATCCGTTCTAAATTTTGAAAATATTTTGTATATTTTTTATGAAATTTCTAGCTAAGAAGTTCTTTTGTTTTTTTTTTATAAAGTTCAGATTTTTACTAGTACTTTTCAGTTCGTATTAAATAATAATAATAATAATAATTAAAGTACCTAAAACCCGTGGTCGTCATTTGAATCAATACAAATCAAAACATTTATTTTGGTATCAAACTTAAATTTTGAAAACTTTTGCATCAAACCTTAGTTTTGACGTTCGATGATAAGCGTCGCCAGAGTTAGACATTTTTCAAATTCAAATTATATAATAAATACAATTTTATGGAAAAATTTTCAAACACTGGTTGTCGTGTCGTAAAGATTTTAATAGGTACTGATTCAAATGTTCAGGTGTTTTATTAGTTGATTAATTGATTTTTCAAATATTTTAAAATGAGATAAGTTAGGATTTTAACTTTTAACTGTTGTATTTTCAATTTTCTTTCGGAACAGATTTGCCGTTTACCGTTCAAATCAAAAACATATCAATCAAATAGGAAGTTAAATAATATGACGCAATATATATTTTATTGATAGTATATTAACATAAAAGTACTCCAGAAAATAAATGTATAGAAAAATAAACAAAAGAGAACTTTTCTACTTGGGAACCACGCAAAAAATGCCTGGCCGCAGAGTTCTTAAACACTTTTTGCCCCCAACATAACTTAACGTAAAATGTACATACTTTTGAAATAATTGATTGACCATAGACACAGGGCCTTGGTACGCCAAACGACCGTTCGACAACAAGATCACTTCGTCAAATTTGTCGAATACACCAGACGCTGGTTGATGAATTGTACAGATCACAATTTTACCAGTTCGCGCGATTCGCTTTAAAGTGCTCACAATGTTGGCAGCCGAATAACTATCCAGACCAGTGGTTATCTCGTCACAAAACAGTATTGGCGGGTCATTCAACAGTTGGACTGCGAGAGCGACTTTTTTACGTTCGCCGCCGGATAAAAACGACAGTCTTGTATCCAGAATCGTATTCATGCCCAGTGTAGACACTATATGGTTGATGCGTTCCATCAGCCTTTTTTTGGTTGTAAAACGGTCCATTTTTAAACTGCCCTTAAAATGACAAAATATTGTGTGCGCGTTAAGCAAATTTTAGCACACTAAAACAATAACAATAATTACACACTATTTGATTCGTACCATGAGAGACAAGTGCTCAAGAGTAGTCAACTGCTCAAAGTTGATTTCGACTTGTGGTACAAAACCGGATATTTTGATCATAACATCTTCGGATACAGGTTGACTGTTTAGTAACAATTCGCCACCAAAATTTCCTAAAGCCAATGGTCAAGGAGGATCAAAGTGAGAGAAAAAATCGATACCATGAAAATGTCCGCCATACCTTTGGTTCGATGACTTATGGTAGCCATCAGTGTAGTTTTTCCAGAACCACTAAGAGCAAAATCATATGATATAATTTAAAACAAAAACCAATATACGCACAAGAGTAAATTAATTAACCTTGGACCCATTATTCCGAGGAGATTTCCACATAGTACGTTTCCACTAACTGAAAAAATGATAAAACAATTTTAAAGGTATAATTTGAAAATAAATTTTAAAAATGATTGATATAACATGATAATATAATATAATCATATATGAGTCAATTATTGTAGTTACAATAATATTCATTCTTATTTATTATAATCAGAAAATTATTTTTTGAAATTATATTTCGAATTTAAATCACTATTATTATTATTATTATTATTATTATTCATTTATCAAATAATAAATTAAATTAGTGTATAATTCGCATAGTAATTACAGAATATTATCCCTGATGTATCTAGAAAAATGATTATTAAAATTATTTTTTCTTCTCTGATTTTAAGTAGAACGAAACTTAATTAAATATTTAAACAAATCATGAAACATATTAATAATTTACCTATCTTATTTCCATTAAAAAATATTATATTGAACTGAGTAGCATACATCATACCTGACGTATAAAAATTGTAGTAAGGACAGAATATAAATAACATTCTTTGTGACAAAGAACCAAATTTTTACACTCTACATCTTTAAAAAGTATATTGGCGAAAAAAATTTATGTTCAGAAACTGTGATCTTAAATAATACTAGCTGAATTACCCGGCTTCGCCCGTGTGTAGTTTTTGTTTTATCAAAATTAAATTCTTAAATCAACACAAATTGTTGTGTTTTAAAGAAGAAAAAAAATGTATTTTACTTAATGCTATCAAGTGCTAAAAAAGTAGTAGTTGCTGAATTATAAAGACAACAAAAATAATAATAATAGTATTTACAAATGATAGGTACTAATGATACTAAAACTTGGTCTTCTATAGAAATTAATGCCTCATTTTGAGCGTGGGTTGTGAAATCTAACTCTAAATCTGAATATTTATTTAGTAATTTATGTATAAAATCGTCTGATAAATCATTTTTATACTTATTCCAGAGGTTAAGTGGTTCAGATAATTGGCAAAAAGATATTAAAATAGCAAATAAATTTCGAACCTGTGATGATTTTTTTGTTAGAACGGCTTCAGACATAGTATCATCCCAATGTTTATCATCTTCTAGAAGACCTAAAGCTAAACATGCGGACTGAAAAGTCAAATAATATTGTCCATTTACCGTAAAATTAAACGCGTTTAATTACACGGATTTAATAATAATTTCCATGGCTACATGGCTTGAGAACCACTAAGAGATTAGAAATATATAATACTTAATATCTCTTTGGATATTGGTGATATTTTATATACAAATTACACGTAAAAATTTATTTTTGCCAATTACAACCTTTTAAAATTAAAATTTTGAAAATCGGGCGACGTGGTGACACTCACGAAGGTATTTGGAACAACTTTGTGAAAAAAAATTGGAAAAAAGTTAAATAGCGTCGTCACAAAATTGGTACGTAAAAAAGGCCTGTTCTTTTATATATATAAAGATAATTATCTATTTTAGATTTTGAGTAAAATACAAGTATTTTTACAGAATTAAACAAAAATAAACAATTTACCGGTTTAATTTATTCGGATTAAAAACCGCATCTAACGCATTATTTTTAAAACTTTTTACCGCGTATATTGCATAAAAAGTAGGATGCTTATCGTCTAATGAGGAGTTCAATTTAGGCAATATCATATAATTGTACGCGTGTATGATAATAATCAATATTTACAACTAAGTATTGCATATATTTTGTAGTAAATGCGAGTTGTACTTAAGTTTAATTTTTATCTGCTGAGATGACCAATCAATACATATTTCGAAATTTAGATGGAAAAAATATGGTAAAGATATTTTTTAATAAATATACCAATCGATAAATGATTTAGTGGATAAATATGTAGTAGTAATAAATTACTTTTGTAGCAATATATATATATATTATATACATGAATTGTACTAAGATTATGTTTATAATATCTGGTTGGACTCCAGAGACGTTCAAAAAACTTATCAAGTTTATTAACGAAACTGAAGTGCGTCATCTCATTTAGTAATTTTAGTGTATATAAATGTAAAAATAATCAAAAATGTAATCTTATAATACATAATATATAATAGTAATTAACTTAATGAAATGCAATGTAATTTAAACTAATGTAGTGTTAAAATGTAATACAGGCTAATAACTTTGCAGTTGATGCCTTTGAAAAATTAACAAAAAAAAAAATAAATAAAAAAAATATCTGGTTGGAATTCCTTACATTTAGATTTTAATATTAATTTCATGAAGTTGACGTTTAAAATTTTTATATTTTCAAATAATATTCATATATAAATGACCTCGATAGCTTTCTGCTTTCACGAGCTTTGAAAGCCTAAAACTTAAAAAATATGTTTGATTGAAATGAAATAACTGCTAATGATAAAAACGCGAATATGTCATACTTACTATTGTACAATAACTGCTTGTACGTGGTTTTCGACGGTTTGAAAAATTTGTGCGTGGTTTTCTTCACCGACACGTTAAGTTTTTTCCACGACAGTACCAGTTGGCCATGCTCGTACTGCGATGATCCTTGTAAATCCGTACCGTCCCAGTCGTACCATATTTCATTGTACCGCAAGTTCAATTTTTTTCTCTAAAAACACTCGATACGATTACCACCATAATGATCATAATGAGTGCTAATACGAAGAGGGCCTTTATCCATTTTCATACATGTATATGTTATGTACATACTTATATACAAGATGTTTCGTCAAATATTTACACAATGTGATTGAATCCTATACAATTGTACATAATTTTGCATTTTTTTTTCTTCTACTATGTAAAACAATATTAGAACTAAGTTTTTATGGAAAAAATATTTTATTTTTTATTTTTTTATTCACGTGATGTTTTTTAGCTTACTTAAATTATTACTATACGATTTATAATATTATATTACAAAAGAGAATACTTTTTCGGAAATTTTGAATTAAAATGTTTCATATTGTGTAACTGTATAAGTTCCCAACCTGTGCACTAAGGTGCCCTTAGGGGACCGCGAGCTCATTTAAGGGGCGCCACGGCTCATCCAAGAATGAATAGAATTATTAAATCATAAATAAAAAATTTACAATATATTGTAGTTAAAAAGACAAAATTTTGTTTTACGTAAAAAATTACTCAGCACACTCTGCATATTTAATATGAAATATACTATATTATAGTGTTTCTAATATGTATCGAATAATTCAATAATAGATAAAAATGACACCCACCACATAAATTACACGGCTACTAAAACCAAACACCGCAACCGCCTTAATGTACGTAAAACCTGACCTCCGTATCCAGTTGTCTCAAATTGAACCAGATATTGCCAAACTTTCCAAAAATAAGCAGCCTCAAATATTTCATTAGTTATTAGTTTTTCACAATTTTTTTTTTCACTTTTAAAGCAGTATTTTTTCTTTTTACTTTCAGCTATAGAATTATAATTTGTTAATAATATGTTCAATAAAATTATTTATATCAGTTATGAATGAAAACTAATGTTTATTTTTATCACGTTTCTCCTAATAAAATTTTTACAAACAAAAGGGCACCGTCGGCCTAAAAGGTTGGTAACCGCTGGTATAAGCTATTTAGTATTAACAGTACCTACTCGGATATAATGTTTGAAGCAGCGGAGTAATATCAACTAGCAATATATTTTTACGATGACCCCTGCTTCTTCTCAGCGCTTTTCTAAACTTAAAGTCTTCATATATCTTATAATATTGGTCCGATAATAAAAATTAAAAATCATAAATTAAAACAAAAAACGGTGAATATTAATTGTTCCATAAAAATGTAGTTCTATTAGTGTTTTAAATTGCTCATGAAATAAAATTGAAATGTACAATTTCAAGAATTCAAACACGTTGTGTAAAATTTCAGTGGATCACTTTGTTTGAATATTTCTATTTTATAATTTTTCATAAATATTAATCATTTTAACTAGATTTAAATTTTATGAACATTTTAGTGCATATTTTAAGATTAATTATGTCTTTAGTTATATTATTTTTCTCATCAGATATTTCAAATTCAGATAGTTCAAAAATTATTATGGTTTACCGATAACGATAAAATTTAATAAATTAATAACAGTTCTTTGATAATTATAAACATAAATATATTTATTTTATTTTTACCAAAACAATACTATTTAATTTATACGCATAAATAAGATCAATGCTGTTAGTAGAAATTCTTTTGTATCGTTTAATGTGTTTTTAATAATGGCGATGACATCATGAATTGGAATAATCATGTTTTTCGTAAAATAAAATACAATATTGATGGATATCGAAAACTAACAGTACAAAAAATATTTTTCGAATATTGGATTAAATTTAATTTTGTGTACCGGAGACCGAGAAGTACCAATGTAATAGATAATGAGGATTAATCGCTAAAAAAAAAAATTCTGATATTTAAATATATATATATCCTATACGCCTTTTCTCTCCGCGTAAAACGAGTATCCAAACGTCATTCTCCAAAATAAGAATTTTTATTGAATCGTGAAGATATCTGACGGGAAATCAAAAGTATAGAAAATGATATTTATATTTTGTATTTTCTATAGTTCGCAAGTGCGACACGTTTCTAGAAAACGTAATGACTATTTTATTATGATTACGCGTAGGTACTACAAAGAAAAAAAAACAAAAAAAGAATAAACGAATCAAAAACGCACTGCGAACACTCACTTTTTCCATTTCGATCATGATTGTACGACTTCCGAGGCGCAGTGTTCAACATGCGTGAACATCGAGAACTGACGATAGGTACTTGCCGTATAGTAGGCATGTTACGTGATCACTATGAGCGCGTATCAATGCTCCCCAGGGGTGACTGCCGTGGTCACCGGTAGTGTATACGTATTAATAACAACACATTTTATATAGGCCTATCGTTCTGCTGCTTTAGTATTTATACTGAATACATATTATATTTATATTATTATATTACACCTTATACAATAAATCAATAACATGTAAAACAGTATACACACATAATATATCGTACGTTATCTTAGGATTCGGTAAAGTTAACAATACTTCGGTAATAGTTATATAATGATAGGGACTACGATGAAACCAGTTTTAAGAGGTCAGTATAAGAGATTGATATATAAGTTCATTTTTAAATGTACACACACACCATATTATATATACATATTTTATGAGTATTCTTTAAATAGTTATTTACCGGTGAAATTTTTTCATTTAAACACGGTCACTTAATTTTAAACGTATGGCGTTATAATTATTCATTAATTTCGTTATTATATATTATTATCAACGATAATTACCACTATTATCACATTCATTTTTATTTCACCAACACGGTTTACAGAGTAAATAAAATGTATATGTTTTTGATTAGGTATATAAATATATATATATATATATATATATATATAAATATTAATAATTTATAGTAAATATTATTTATATCAACCTTGCGGAATGATAACAAGTCAAAATGGTAGAGATAAATGTCTTGATTGAGTAGTTTAATGTCAATAAGACCGCATCTTGAAATAGTTGCAGACATATTTTATTCAATATGTTTATGTTGCACTCATATATTGGGATATATGTATGGATCATATAAATATTTCAATGTTATCTTATGGGCACTGCAGGGTATATATGTTCATACCTTTTTAAAAACAGGTTAAAATCATAATATAATTTTTAACTTTTTACTACAAAAAAAATAAACTGCAAAACGTCATAACCACCATTATTGGTGGATAAATATATGCATAGTTTTCGGACACTTCCAGTAAAAACTATTATGTAACCAACTATATTTTGGTTCAATATTTTACTGTGTTTTATACCCTTCATTATCAATCTGTATTTAAATTGTTACGTAAGAGTACTTGAAAATAGACTATTTTGTACTTGAAAAACTGGAAAATTTTAAATACCTAGGGGTGAAGATAAGTTATAAAAATGGCATACAAAAATAGGCGAAATAATGGTAATCAAAAATAAGTGCTATCATAGCATCAATAAGTTACTGAAGTCCAATAGTCTCACTACTCTCACTTATATGTGCGAAGCTAAGGTCAATGACAAAAGATGACAACAATAGACTAGCGATGTTCGAAAAAAGAATGGTATCACGAAATACTTTCGGTACAGGGTATAACACGAAACTAAGAACGTTTGCGATAAGGGAGCATAAACTAGCGACCTGTACAATCTGAATGGAAAATTAAGAACGTTAATATACCTAAAAACCAATAAAATGGAATAGTTGAAAACGTATCGAGATCCGAAAACGACTACCCATATTTCTGTCATTTGTATCCTAAAAACAGACTAAAGTGTAGCATCAAATTCACTTAAGAGCGGTCGAACCATTATGTTTTTCAATGTAATGTGTGTTGTTTTTTTTTTTTTTTGATTACATATGAAAAGTAATTTTTTGAAAATCAGGAACTGAAATTCAAAATAGTGATCTTACCATTCTTATGCAGACTTGATGTTGAATTAAAAACTGTTTTCAGAATTCTTGACACTTCACTATATCAGCCAGATTTAAAACAGAAAAATGGATTGTTTTTATTATGTTGTACGTATGAAATACAGAAATAACACATTTAGGAATCGAATTGCATTAAATACGTTTTAGGAGTGTTTTAAGCTGTACAGAATAACAGGTAAATAGAATAAAAAACACATTAAATACGTTTTAATATGATTATATTTGAATTATCATAGTAATACATATTATTGTACATAAAATATTATTGAAAAATAAATTTTAAATGTGTGCATATTAACATTTTAATATGCTGGTTGTTTTTTCATTCTTTTAAGTATTCCAAAATAACCAAATACATGTGCTAATATACTAAATATAAGTAATACTATTAAATCAAAAGTTAAATCACTACTTACAAAACCATACTTAATTAAAACTGCTTTTCCGTTGACCAAACAATTAGAAACATCAATACATGCTATAAACACATACAATTAAGATATACAATTAAGATAATATTCAATTCAAACATTTTAACTATTCATCAACATCACATATTATATGCTTACGTAAATATTTTATCCTTTCCCAAAATAAAGAAGACACTGTTTCACAACCGAGGAAAAATAATGACAAATATCTGAGTGAAAATAACGCTTTTGGTAAAGACCTAATGAATAAATAAAAAAAAAAAAAATGTGTTATGCTATTTAGCGAATATCATTGATCGGGCGTGCATAATTTAAATAACCTGAATGATAGATAAGCGCCACTGAGAGGCAATGCTAAATATTCATATACCACTGAAAACACTACTGCTTCTTCTATACAACTAAAGTATGCCGACAATAGAGTTCCTGCAATGATAATGATAATGATATGATGATTAATACATCATCATAACGATGTGAGTATATCATGTTATTTATTTTTTATTAATTTACTTAATGTTGAAAGAATTAAAATTATGCAATGTACATGAATAAAAATAATCTTAAGTAAAATTGTACATCAATTTTTATTGATTTTCCTCATAGATTGAATACACCAATTTTGTGTTTCGATTTTATTCATATTATTATACACTTACACTGACAGGAAAATAACGAATAATTTAAACTGAGTATACTTGCCATATGAAAAAGACGCGAGTGCCAGTATTGCAAATACCAACAACTGCATGTATATCCAATCGACACCAACAATCCAAAATACAAGAATGCAATACAGTACAATCTTTATCATCACCCAAACGATCTGTGAACATATTTTTCATTATAGTTATAGTCGATATAAATTATTCACGTTCCTTACTAATAAAATTAATTCAGACACATAATATGCACTCAGTGAATATATCTTATTGCTAACTTCCCGGTGGACAACTGAAAACTTAATTTGATGTACGGAAACAGCAGAATATGTGAATTGGAATACTGTGTTAATCACCAAACATAACCAGAAACCTTGCCAATTTTGAACAGCTTTCGTATCGAATTGTAAATTTGCGTACGGAGAAGAAGAAATAACTCCTAAAAACTAAATGGCGATAAAAAAATAAACAACTTTCTTTTCTATAAATGCCTATTAAACAGTTTTCTGATGGTATTTTAATTTTACCATTAACGTTCCCAATTCCAATAATTTTTCTTTATAATTTCTAATGAAACAAGTGGTACATCTATATAGCAAAAGTAGCATCTGTGTCATCCAATCGGGCTTTTGACTGAAACATCAATTTAAAAAAATTATCATTCTATTAAAACCACAAAGCGTAAAAAGACCTACGTTTGTAAATGATGTCCATACTCCGACTGAACCTAAAAATTAATAAAGTTTTTTTCTTATTATTGTTTATTACTAGTATATTAATAAAAAAACTAAAACAATATGTATAAATGTATAATTTCAACGTACGTCCTTATTGAATGAATTATATTTTATATCCATCTGTACAACAGTTGACGACAGTTCAGTCATGTTATTAACATTCATTTTATCTAACACAGTATCTGAGTTCAAAATTGATACAATAAAATCTGCCTTGTTGTAAGTAGCGGGACAAATGTAGCCATATCTAACAATAATAATTTAAACTGTACTCAATTATAGTCAATACAATAATTTCACAATTTTCTAAGTATCATATCGTAAGGTAAGTCATAAGTACTTTTGAAAAAAATCATTCACCAAAGACACTGATCCTTGATAAGCCAATCGCCCATTCGTTAAAAGGATGACTTCTTGAAATTGATCGAACAGACCAGACGCGGGCTGATGTATAGTACATATGACGATTTTTCCTTGCTGAGCCACTCTTTTTAGCGTTTTTATTATATGTGCTGCTGAGTAACTGTCTAATCCTGTAGTTATTTCATCGCAAAATAGAATTGGAGGGTCGTTTATAAGTTGAACAGCTAAAGCTACTTTTTTCCTCTCTCCGCCCGATAAGAAACACAGTCGGCTGTTTAAAATTTTGTTCAACCCTAAATGAGCCACGAGATGACTTATACGGTCTTTAATTACTTTTTTTGACGAACTGCGATCCATTTTGAGTCTAGCCTGCGAAGATTAAATTTGTTATTCACTGCGTTGTGTTTATAAATAATTACTGTGATGATTATTTTACACTTATTAAGTATAAATACTGACTATCAACTGGAGTTGTTCTAATACGGTTAGTTGTACAAAACTTATATCCTCTTGGGCAACAAATCCTGATATTTTTATCATTACATCTTCGGATACTGAACGGCCGTTAAGTAACAATTGCCCTTTAAAATTTCCTTTAAAAACATTAAAATTAGTAGGTACACCGTACACTCATATATTTTAGCTTTTATAGCATAATATTTTTATTCAACGATTAATGTAAACCTAACCTTTTGTTCGATGACTTATCGTAGCCATTAATGTTGTCTTTCCCGAACCACTAAACGGAAAACACAATGAAATATAAATTTATGTTTATTCATAAATAAATGAAACTGTATATAATTACCAACCTCGGGCCCATAATTCCTAAAAGCGTGCCACATTCAACATTACCACTAACTAAAATCAAAAAACAAAACGCTAATTAGTGTTATAAATAAGAAATAATAATTCACCACAAAAAATCAAAGCTCTTAAAGCATTTAAAGCTTACATTTAAATAATATACATTAAAAATTATTTTGAATACGTATAATTTGGTGTGTTAGACGTCAAAAAAATGTATATTTAATATTTATAGTGAAATTTACTGTGATATATTAATAATTGTAAGTATATCTTAGTACATAATAATCTACTTAAAGATAAAGGATGGATGCAAGATTAAATAGGTGGGAAATTAAACGTAAAAGAATCAAATATTTTTCCGTCACGCAAAAAAGTATTTAAATTTTATTTTGGGACATTATATTACTGCTAGTTGTATTTTTATGACTTTCAATTGACATCCGTATTATTTTGTTCCAGAAAATAGTATGTTAAGATTGACAAAATATATTAAATAGTCCCTTTTATGGTGTATGATGTATTACATCATTTTTTATTATCTGTGCTTCTTTGGAATTATATGCAATATAAGACACCCGTTTAATCTAAGTTTACTTAAAAGTTATTTATTTTATTCACAATTTACATCATAATGCGTAACTCATTAATCTGTATTTAAATACAATGTTCTCAGTTAATACAATAGGTAATGCAAAATAATATCTATTAGGAGATGTATAATTTTCTTATCAGTTATTATATTAAATGTATAGATACTATTGAATAATTTTCAAAGATTAAATCGATATTTTACATTTAGATAGGCATACAATTTATAGGTCCGTGTTCATCATTACACGATGCAGGGGTGTATTTAGATTTTTTTTTTTGGGGGGGAGAGGGCTGGGGTATTTACTTTTTCTCCAACTGAAATTCTTCAATTCAGCCTATCAAACCGAACTCAAAGGTATAATAGTTACGAACAAAATTGTCAGACACATTACACGAATAACTTGTTCGTTGTTACTAATAATTCTTTATAAAATTATACTGAAGTTTTACGATTTACATCTGATATAATGACATAATAAGCAGACTTCATAAACAATTCTTAGATTGGAGGGGGGCTAAAGCCCCCTCAGCTCCCCCCATAAATACGCCCCTGATATGATGGATACGATTTAATATTAATTCGTTCGATTAAACTATGAATTGGTGCCATTGATTTTTCAATTACTTCTTTACAAACAGGTACTATCTGTGAAATCGCAAGATTCAAAACAATCGGAAATTAAAATTTTTATAATTTGATTTACTGTAGGTATGACTAAAAAACAAAACTAGTAAGTATTTCGTACAACCAAAAGTATACCCGTTTAGTTAAACGATGTTGTAGCTGATTTTTAGTTTTAACTTATTTCGGTATTTGAAGTGGTATCAATTGGCTCTCCTCTTCTTTTGTATTATTCAAACGCATTACATGTTGTTCTAAAAGTTTACTTATTGTATTAAAATGTACAGATTATAATGTTTTTTTAATATTTTTTTTTTTTTTGGTTTGTCATTACATTTTATGTAATTTTACCATTTTAAATAATTTAATTATTTCTACATGAACTATGTTATTTGTAATTAGTATATAACTGTAGCCATGTGCGTGAGACCTTATTTTGTTACTGTTAACAATACATTCAACAAATCATTAGTACGTCTGATCCACGTTGAGTCACTGTCCACGTTTTATGCTAGAGTAAATCAGACTTGATTCAAGAATAGGTTAACATTGTCCTCGTGACGAATTAAGGGTTAGATCTCTATTATTCATTATTAAGTTCGCGCTCGGGCGTGTTTTCCCGAGAAATAATTATAAACGTCACTCGCCTCGTTGTCGTTCTTACCATTTTTCAAAATGTGTTCGTCGACGACCTCGGTCGCGCCAAAAAACTTGGGGATTTTTTTCCGGACCGTGACGTTCAACTGTTTCCACGACAGTACCAGATCCCGTTTGAATAACGGCGTGGAATAGTCGTCGTCCTCGAAGGTGGTGCCGTTCCAAGCCTCCCACATTTCATTGTACCTCAGATCCAAAGTTTTGTTCTACAACCAAAAACACAAAGCGTGTATTAACTGCGGCAATGGTCGCATTCAAATGCACAATTCGGAATCAATAACTCACGGTCGCCATAATTGAGTACCTACACCGTACTGACTAAAAGCTAAAACAATATGAACATTACGAAGGTACCGAACGAATACAGTGTATTTTACGACTGAACGAATTTCTCAAAACTTATCAGTTAGATGAGATGACCTTGGACTTTATATGATATTTAGGTTGATGGCCTCTATATACACATTTTTGGATCGTTTCAAATGTTTAACGTTTTTGTTGGACTCGTCTCCACTTAAATTTGACGATTTTTTATGATCTTATTTATTTTTTTTTTTTTTTGTTACAAATTTGATTGAATCCTGTATTCATTTTTAAACGTTTTAATTTTCAAATCGAATTCCACTATAAGTACATAGTTAATTATACGTGACTGATTTTACATATCTAATTATATGAGTAAGAACACATTATACACATCATGAATGGTCAGCAGTCTGTGAAACAATTAGCTTTGTACATAATAACCTTTAACCTATACGGCAGATAACTCGGCCTGGCCAGGGTTTATGTGAAACTAGATATGGATTGTAATATCTGATATTATTAAAACAGACTTAGGTACAGAGATTACGTAGGTACGTACTTGAATGTGGAACACACTAAATGTGTTGATATTAATAAATGTAAACATAAATTATTGTTGTACTTGTAAATACCTACTTATATCAATACATAATGACTAATAATCATCATAAAAGTACATTTATTGTAATTTGAAAGGCCTTACGGTGAAGAAATAGTATCAAATCTGACAAAACAAAATAAAATAACAAATAATCACAGAAAAAGTAATACTCTTTTTTATTACTATTATTATTTAATTGATAATTTAAATATACCACGTTTCTAAAATAGTATGTTTAATAATTTAATTCGAATACAAGCTTTAATCGAGAATAACAGATTAGGAAGGTTAGTACTAGACATTTTTTTTTTTGTTTGGACGGGAGCACTAATTTTAAGACGTATCAGTATCACCCCATTTTGTGAGTAGTTTTCGAAGTGAACTTACCTATAAAAAAAAAAATACAATAAAATGTGTATTCTGTTGTACGTATTCCGAGTATTTTTAAAAGCTAATTATTTTGATGTTTTCTATATCTAATTTTTGATCTTATAATGTTGTACATATAAAATTCAACAAGCCAACTGCAACAATTGCAAAAAAAAATTTCACTTTTAATGCGTGTGCTCGTAACACAAACATTTTAAAGTTTTTTCTGTGATACCTATACCTATTACATTTTTCTACGTCATGTCCACAATTAATAAAACAGCATGAAAAATACAATGACATATGAAAATAACTAATACAATAGATACTTTTACAACACACGTATTAAAATTTATATATTGATTATAATACATATTTTTAACATATTATTATCTGAGTAAGTACCTACTTACCTACAAAATACGAAATTATGATTTTGAAATTTAAATATATATTTTTTTCTTTCAGAGAAATAAGTATCAATACTTATTTCAATATCCATATAATAAATAGAAAATCTGATACCTCGATGTATAATTTTAAGATGTATCTTCATTTTGTATTTACCTACTCGAAAACACTCTCCAGCTACACCGGAAAATATCAATTCTTAGTCTTGACAATAATTACTAATTCAAAACTATCTAAAGTACCAAATTTAAAACTATTGTTTATTTTTTCCATGCATAATTTTATCTATTTTAAATTCTGAACGAAGTGAAGAATGTATTGATTTTACTATGATGTGTGTTTTTTTTTTTTTTTTTTTTTGTTTTTTTTTTTTTGTTTTTTTTTTTTGTTTTTGTGTCTGTGTACACCATAACTACTCGAAATAATGCTTCAATTTTGAACTTCAGGGTATGTTTTCGGTGGCAAAACGAATATCGGAGGTACCTTAGAGAGGTCACAAGTGAAAATTCCCAAAAGTTTTCAAAGGCCACGGGAAAAACAAACAAAAAATGAGGAAAAAACGGTACTTTTTGTGCAAAACCCGTTTTCGACGAAATCGATTTTTTTATTTAGCCGTTACTCAAAAACCAAAAATTGTAGATACTTGAAATTTTCACCAAATGTTTATATTGAAATCATCTATACGTGGTAAAATTTTTGAACACTTTTGACTTTTTTTGAGCTTTTTATAGACAATTTAAATTTTTGACTTTTCTTAGGTTTTTTTTCTGAAAAGTGGATAAAAAAAATTTGGCTGGACAAAAAATCTTGAAAATTTAATATAAAGTTCCTCATAAGAAGTACTTATCGGTATAAAAAAAAAATTCAAAGCGAAATGCACACCTTTTTTTTATAAGCATAAAAAGTTTAAATTTTTATGAAATATTGAAAAATCGCGAAAATTTGAACTTATTTTTTTCTGAAATGTGGATAAAAAAAATTTGGTTGGCCATAAAACTTTGAAAATTTAGCACAAGGTTCCTCATTAGAAGTACTTATTGCTATTAAAAAAAATCAAAAATCGTGAGTCACAATTTTTTTTTATAAGCATCTAAAGTTCAAACGTTTACGAAATAATTACATGATTGCGTAAAATAATAATTTAGCCTTAAACGATTTTTGATATTTGTTCTTATTCAAAAAGTATAAGTCGAAAAAACTTGAAACTTTCACCAAATGTTTATATATTGGAATCATCTATACGTAGTACAATTTTTGTAAACTTTAGACTTTTTTTGAGCTTTTAATAGACAATTGAAATTTTCAACTTTTCTTTGTTTTTTTTTCTAAAATGTAGATAAAAAAAATTTGACTGGACAAAAATTCTTGAAAATTTAATACAAGGTACCTAATATGTCGAACTTATCGGTATAAAAAAAAAATTCAAAGCGTAATGCACAATTTTTTTTTTATAAGCATAAAAAGTTCATATTTTTACGAAATGTGTAGAAAATCGCGAAAATTTGAAGTTATTTTGCAGTTGAAAATTCATAAAATTTTAAGTATTCAAAACTAAGAATTGTAAATTCGGTACAAAGTTTGACATACGTTTTCCTTCAATTATCTGTAAAAAAATTTGCACTGGAATAAAATCAAAAATTTTTATGAGTGTTTGAAATTACAATTTTTTCACATAATCGCGTAAAATAACAATTTAGGCATCATTGATTTTTGATATTTGTTCTTATTCAAAAAGTATAGGTCGTAGAAACTTAAAACTTTTACAAAATGTTTAAATAGGCATTTTCTTTACATAGTTGTATTTTCAAAATATTTCGTTTATTTTTTAGCTATTTATAGGCATTTGAATAATTCGATTTTTCTTAGATTTTTTTTTATAAAAGTCGATAACAATTTTTTGGCCCTACCAAATCGCTTGAAAATGTAATAGAAGGTTTTGAATAATTTGATCTAAGAGTGATTCAAAAATTATTCAAATACATAGGCACAATTTTTTTTTATAAGCAGTTGAAGTTCAAAAATCGACAAAATTTGTCAAAATCACGAATATTTGCAAATTATTTTGTAGTTGAAAATGTATAAAAATTTTTGTATTCAAAGATAAGAAATGAAAATATTATGTAATATCACAGCTGATAAAGATAATTAAATAGATTATGTTTATTATAATATAATCAGTAGCTGACAGCTGTTCTATACAAAATATTGGTAGATTGTAAACACAAGGTGTATAACGTACCTTTACATGGTTGAATAGAACGTTACTAACTTCCAATTTCCAGTTATTTTAATGTGTGTATCAGTTCCATAAACATACGGATTTTATATATTATTATTAATTATTAATATTTAAATAGACGTAGCCACGGAGCATTCAGCATATATGGACGGCGGGGTCGGGTGGTACCGTCACGATAGTGCATTTAGGCAAATAATATGGTATTTACCTACGCCCTATCTATGCACATCCTGGTTTCAGTGTTGCCAAGTTAGCTTTTTTGTGGCTAAAACTAGCATATTTAGAAAGTCTTTTAGCCACTGAAAATAGCGTTTAGCAGGTAGCCATAAATTTAGCATTTTTACCAAATTAAGTCTGTATTTCTTAATTTTCTAGAATATTTATTATTCAACCATATTATCACAGATGACATAATCTAACTTGTGGTAATATCATTATTTGAACATAGATAAAATGAACTATGAATTATGATTATTGATATAATACGAATAGAATGTTTATACGTATTTGAGTTTGAGTATTTACTATTTAGTTGTGTCTAGTACCTAGTTTACTTTATTGTTTATATTACAGACTACAGTCTTTAGTTTGCAATTTGTTGTACTTTTGTTCAAGTCGTAACAATGGGTAAACCGCAATATACTCAAAAATTTCGTAAAGAATGGTTAAATAATAAATTATTTAAAGATTGGATCATCGAAATTGAGGGAGATGTAACAAAGGCCAGGTGTAAATACTGTAAGTGCGACTTAATTGCAAAGAATTATGATCTTACACAACATTTAAATACCAAAAAACATCGTTCAGCTTCATCAGCTTTTTCTTCATCGACTAAATTATCAAAATTTGTGAAACCACAAACTTCATCAAAATCAAATTCTGTCGAAGGTAGTTTAAGTTTATTTATTGCAGCACATACTTCAATTTTACCTGTCGACCATTTGGGTGTGCTATGTAAATTACAATTTAAAGGTAGTGATGCTGCTAACGAATTGAAATTGCATAGGTCAAAATGTACCAATATTATACTTAATGTCTTAGCCCCACATTTTAATGCTGACCTTTTAAAGAGCATTGGCGATGGTTATTTTAGTATTCTTATTGATGAATCTACGGATATAAGTGTAAAGAAATTTTTGGGAATTACTATTATATACTTTAACAAGGAAATTGGTGAAGTGGTTTCTACTTATTTAGCTCTAGTGGAAATTTCAAATTGTGATGCAGAATCTATAACTAATGCTATAAAAATTACTTTAGAAAGTAAAGGATTGTCTTTAAAAAAACTTGTTGGGATTGGTACTGACAACGCAAGTGTTATGGTTGGTATTAATAATGGAGTACACCAAAAACTTAAAGAACATATTCCTTCATTAATATTGGTCCCTTGCGTTTGTCATTCATTGCAACTGGCTGTATCAGCAGCCGCAAATGATGCATTGCCACGACATATTGACTTTTTAGTGAAGGAAACATATAATTGGTTCTCTCATTCGACCTTAAGACAAAATGAATATAGAACACTGTATAAAGCTCTTAATGACGGACATAATCCATTAAAAATTATAAAAGCATGTGGAACTAGGTGGCTTTCCATTGAATCTGCAATAAATCGTATTTTAGAACAATGGGATGAATTAAAATTACTTTTTCAGATAGCTCGAACAAAAGAAAAATGTTATTCTGCTGAAATTCTATATACCCTGTATAAAGATGAACACAATTTGGCATATTTGAAATTTTTAAGTCCAGTTTTATTTGAAGTTCAAACTGTAAATAAGGCATTTGAATCCAACTCAGCTGATTCATATAAATTACTTTCAAGTTTATCAAATTTAGTGCAATCAATTTCAAAGAAAATTATAAATCCTTCATATAATTTTAATCCTATAAAAACTAAATTTGAGAATAAGTACCTGCATCCTAAACCATATCTAGGGTATAGATTTGAAAAAGCCTTGAAAGAAATTCCAAGTTTAAAAACTGAAGAAGAACAAATATTAAGACAAAGATGCATACATTTTCTTATTGAACTTCTCAAGCAGTTTCAACAAAGGCTGCCAAAAAATATAGAAATATTAGAAAAAATGTCCATTTTATCAGTTAGTAATACTTTAAAAGTAGATAAGGATAATTTAATCCCTTTGTTAGAATTAATGAAAGTTGATGATGTTGTTATTGACAAAATTAATAATCAATGGATTAATATAACAAGTATAAATTGGCAAGAAACAAATAAAACTAATACATTTTGGCATGAAGTATCTGTTTTCAAAAATGCTTCAGGTGATTATCCATTTAAAGATTTAAGTTCATTTGCTATTAAAATGTTAATTCTTCCATGGTCTAACGCAGAAGTTGAAAGACTTTTCAGTCAGATGAACTTGGTAAAAACTAAAACAAGAAATAAAATGTCCTCAAAACTACTTGACTCTATACTTACTATAAGATCTGGATTGAAAAGAAAAAAAATGTGCTGTTCTAATTATGTTATCCCTGATTTAGTATTGAAAAAAATTGGAACACTTTCAACTTATTCATCTGATGAACCACTAAGCCTTAATATCTGTGAAAATGAAAATGATGTAGATGACCCTCTTTCTGTTTTTAGTTTGTAAACATGTATTTTTCCTTAGTTTTGATAATTTTTAAACTAATTCTCATAAATATATTTGTTAATTTTTAGTTATTTTAATTTACACAAGTATATATTATTAATAATATTTTTTAAACTATTTTTAATGATTCAAAAATTAAGTGATTTGTCGTCTTGCTTACTTTTTTTTAAATTTAAAATGAGACAAGTCAATATGTGGTATATATAAACCAAAGTCTATTTGAAAAGGTTGTAATTTAATTTGTTATTGTTTTTGATATGTATTTGTTATGAAGTTAATATGTTGTTTAAGTTTAACTATACCTACTATATAACTTAAATTTACTTTATAAGACTGAAAGGCTAGTCTGTTTTTTTTTTAATAAATGCAAATATATTTATCACTTGATAATTTGTTATGAAGATAATCTGTTACTTAAGTTTAATTTTTACCTACTAATTACTATATTATATAAATTAACTTAATAAGACTGAAGGGCTAGTCTATTTTGTTTTTTTGGTTTTTATGTTTTAAATAAATAATATATTGATCACTTGATGGTATATATATATATTTATATTTATATATATATATAACTACTACTGTAGTACTACATTTATCTTTTCTATTTTTATTTTGTTTGATTCAGTTAATGTAAACTTAAAGTATTAAAAACGGTTTATACTGAATCAATTTATGAAAATGGTAATTATGAAAATAGGTATATATATATTCAATATACCTAAATTTTACTAATGTTGATTCTTAGAAAAAAAAGATTTTAATTCATTGATAATTCTTTTAAGAAGTTAATTAATTATTAAATATGGTTTTAAATACATTTGTTGAAATACACAATTATATTATTCCTCACATCCCAAATTATTAATTCAACAAATATTGGAACACTTATTCTTTATATTTTGTTTTAACAAAATTAGCGAAAAAAATATTTAGCCATTTGTTATCTGATCTAGCTGTTTTTTTGTAGTACTTAAGCCATTTTTCAGTATCAATTGTTGGCAACACTGCCTGGTTTGTCCAATGCTCACGAGCAGAAGTCACATGAATAGACAAATGTAAATTTAACCCAATCTAGGATATTAAAATAAAATATATATTACAATTTAAGGCTGACATCTTCATCTTCGTTCAGAATCGTTTTTTTTTTTTATAATATAAAATAATTCCAAAATCTATCCAATAATGCCTAATCTAGCAATGCATCTCGTGTATCCCACCCAACTACTGTATCCTGTACTTAACTTACAATGATTTATCATTGCATTCAAATGTAAAGTACCATACAACTAAACTATCGTAAACCAGGTGATCCCATGATAGAAAGTGCTATACACTCCTCACCATTATCTTGTCCGAGGAGCGAAGCGATGAAGGACGAACTTCCACCACCATTATCTAATCGGCTTTTTTTTTAAAATTTTATTTTTAATGTATTCCTTTTTCCAAATGTAAATTGTATATGAATGTAATGCTAATGACCATAGCAGTCGAAGCAGTCGAAATTTAATAGATTTCAAGATCAATAAAAAAATAAAAATAATAATAATAATAATAATTACTAATTTCTCAATTTTACTTGAAATATTATTGTAATTTGTCATTGAATATTGAGTAATAACAGTGTCATAAATTATTGGGATTGATCAGGGTAATATATCACTTCTCCGGATCTATTTTAGATTCTTACTGAAGTAAAGGATCCTATTGGTTTTACAATGTTGTTTTTTTCTTTCTGGGGGTACTTTTCGATACACTTAATTTTCTTCAAAAGTTTCATCCAACAACCCCATAACTCATAAATCGCATGCAGATGGTACTTTGAGCGTTTATTATTATTTTTCTCAATTATTTTCTTGGCGAGAAGAAAAACTGCGTAAAAACGATAAAATTTGTCGTAAATGGCACATTATCTAAATCGATTTTATTTATTTAGTCTTAACTCAAAAAGTAATATTGCTAAAAACGTAATACTTTCACCATATACTAATAACATTTGAATTTGAAATTTTTGAGTTAAATATAGAACTTAGAAAATACCTCGCTTTTAAAAGCTTATTTCTAATAACATTTTTAATATTTGACAAAACTTATGAAAATTTAATATGATCATACTCATACGCTTATGTAATAATAATGAAAAAATCTTCACTTAGGGTTTTTTTTTTATAAGTGTTTAAGTATATTATAATATGATTTTTACAGTGTTGACTGATTTCTTTTAAGTTTATTTCTAATAACATTTTTAATACTTGATAGTTGATAAAAAGTTTTGAAATTTTAAAACGGTTTTACTCATTATACTTCACCAACAGTAGGTACAAAAAAAAAAAAAAAAAAATTCAAAAATTGGAAATAGGTTTTTTTTCTATTAATGATTAAGTAAATTAATAAAGGCTTCTTACAATATGGACTGTTTCACATTAATTTTCAACTTATACAACATTATTGGGTCATCTAAACATTATGAATCTTTAGATACAAATAGAACAAAATATAGAATTTGTTGGTAGATAAATTTCTCTTTTGTTCAGGAATAGTTTTTAAACGGTTATGATAAAAAAAAAACCTACATACAATTCAACGAAAATCGGTGAAATATGTCAACGGGACATTATTACACTAAAGCTTTGCTCAGAATCGCTTAATTAAAGAAATAATTTATCCTTTCTTCAAAATTTAACACAGCCATCACCATTGTCTTGTTTGAGGAGTGAAGAATATCGCATGGTGCAAAGTATGTTATTTTAAAAAAAATCAATAAATAAAATTATACATCCTACATTAAATTAAAATACTGTTCACTATTTCTGTTTCCATATCTTGACCTCAAAAAGACGTTTTCTAATTTAAAAATATATAAATCTTGTCTACAAAATACAATTTGTACATTAATGTTCAAAAACAAAAACTTATTTTTACGTGGAAGTTGAATGAAATGGCTTGGAAACAATGAAAATGTATTATTTTATAATAATATGAAAGTATGAAGTAAATTGTTGAATAAATAATTAGAAAAATACAATTTAAAATAAATAAAATTTACGAGTCCAAAGCAATTTTGTTTTAGAGTACATAATGTTGTTAAAATGGATAGAACAATCCGACATGTTGAAAAATATGAACTATTTTGGATAAAAACATGGTCTGAATTATAAGTACACATCAAAACAATGTAAAACATATACATATAACAAATAAGGAAAGCCGAGAAGGGGCAAAAAGATGTGGTAATTTTTTTTTTATATCATATTTCAAAAAGACTGTAAATATGCCACTAATGTAATAATTATAAATACATAATATATTATACCTAATATAATATTTTTTATTTACTATTATGTTACAATATTATATATTATAGTAGTTATATAGAGTATTATTCATTATAAAATATGACATTGTTTTTTGTTTACAGTGCATTTTCACAAAATTTAATAATTTTGGATATTTTATAATAAAACGTATATTTAAGGAAAATTGACATGAGAATAGATTATAAAATATCCTAAGGTATTGTTGTCAGAAATACATAATTTATTTTTATTTAAAATATATACAATGATTATAAATAATACTTTTTATAATTTATAGATCATAGCAAATATTTTTCAATTAACTTGTAACATTTTAATTACGAGTAATAATAACTGATACCAGCTTAGTTAAGTTGGTATGTGTATCAGGGCCTATGATTATAATTATTATTATAATAAATTAATTATGTTATTGAATTATACCGAAATAAATAAATAAATAACATAAAATAAATTAAAAATTTTTTTTTTTTACAATTTTACATAGATAAGTATTTTTGACATTTCATAATATTTATACCTTTTAAGACTAAGGTATTTCATTACAGCCTTTATCTAATGTTAAAACTTACAACTTATGTTACTACAAATTGTATTAAAAGTAAATAGATGTTGATTTTTATCTGTCAAAGCAGATTTGTACAATAATCAATTTTCATAGTTTTAGATATACATACTCAACTCTAAACGGATAACCAATTTTCCCTAGTATTATCCAATTTTGTTCTTGATTTAAGAACATAATGATCAAACGGAACATTGGCAATGAGCAATAAACAATAAAAATAAGTATATTATTAAAATATTTTATGATTTTTTCATGAAATTCTACACACATTTATTGTTACAATGAATATTCTATAATGTACACATACATAATGTAACTTGTGTTTTAGTTAATGGTCATGAATGGATGCAGTAGGTTAAAGATTTTTTTATGAAGTAGATTAAAGACAATTTTAAGTTTTAGGCAAAACTAAACTTAAATTGTTACAAATTATTTTATTATCACAGGCTTATATAAATATGTTTAAGTAATTAAAATTAAATAAAACTCAAGATATAATATTTAACTATAGTAAAAAACCAAATGAGGTTTATAAAACATAACATATGCTGTAATTAAATTATTTAAACATTTGTTAAAATACCCTAGTTTACCTATATACAATATTAACATAATTATGTACAATTAACTATAATACATTGCATAAATCAGAAAATAGGTTAAATCAAATAGGTAATACATGAATTATACACAAGAAAAAATATTTCTACACTTACAAGACCCATGTATAATGTATAAACAAAAAGTTGTAATAATAAATCAATTAAATATTTATACACTAAGCGTATTAAAAACTGATAGTACTATGTTTTTTTATTAGAAATCATCATATTACTAGGAGATGCTTGTGATGACTGTTCTGTCTCGCCAATAGAAATTACAACTTCATTACTTCTCTCAGACTCCATATTATTCGTCCTTGGTACATCTTTAGTAGTATCTACTAATCTGCTGTTAAGAGCTTTTAAGGCCAACAATCTAAAATAATACAATAAAGAATTCTTTAAAAATAATCTTTTTTAATAATATTATTAATTATAATAATACACAGTATTAAATACACTAAATATATTAAATATAACGATAACAGAATATTTGAAAAATATAGCATATTTTGAGAAAAAGTAAAAAAAAATTGTGCAATACTTTGAATATTGTATGTATAGGTTCCTAGTTAATTGCTTTTAAGTTGATTTGTTTATTTTATTTTATTCGTAATTTTTTATACATGTGTTTGCTATTTCTTGAAAATAATAGTATACAAATATATAATATGATAAATTATTAACTCAAATGGGTATTTTTTTTTTTTTTACATTTTTATTATAAAATAAGAAATAGAGGAAATAATTTCAACAGCCATTTTTTAAGATACAATTCAGTACATTTTGAATCGGATCATATTTTTAGCAAAAAATCGATCAATTTTATATATTTCTAATAAAAAATTAAGAATATATCTGAGTGCACATTCAAAGGTTTTTAAATTATTGTTTTGAGTTTTTAAATGCATACAAATCAGGATCTTAATCATAACTAACTTATTTTATTACTATAAAATTAAATAATCTAATGTATGAGTAGAAGTAGAGGAAGTAGGTATAAAGTATGATATTGAACTAAAAATACTATTATATTTATAAAGTATTACTTCAGTTTATTCTTTTTGATACATATAGATATGTATTCATTTTTATAATAAATGCAATGAAATTGAGTCAAAACAACTGTTATTATATCAATATAAGAGGAATTTAAACAAATAAATATAAATAACAATTAATTTGAACCATTCTGACAAACAAAAAATATTTATTTACATTTTTATTTAGGAAATTAAATCAGTAATTTGGAATAAGAATGGCCATAGCCAAAAATAATTTTTAGTTGGTTATATTATGTTTTTCATTGATTTCAAATATATTTCTAAAATTTAAATTAGTAAATAACCTAAATAAAGAGTACAACATGGTTATAATAGAAAGAAAATTGTAAAATTCATACAATGTGTCCCGGGGGGAAGTGACCGCCCGGCGCCATATGAAAGTACACCAAAAGTTATGCAGAATCCACCTTTAAATGGGGGGTCTAACTTTATTATGTTTTAAGTTATGGGCGTTTTAATTTTTGTCTTAACAAAACAAAATCTGCCGAGAATTTTTTATGTATCTTCAAAAATATTCAACTTTTTTAAGTAATTTTTTTTTTATTTTAAAGCTGTTTTATTATGCTATCAAATGACATAACACAATTAAACCAGAAATTTACAAATTAATTAAAAAAAAATTTTAATGAATTTTTTTTGTAAAAAATCAGCATTTTTATAAGTAAATCGAGTATGACATCAAATAATCTCCTATTTACTACAGTTTTTGTTTGTATTTTATTATTCTACTAAATAATACCTATAATTTTGTTAAATTAATTTTTTTCGTATCTCTCATAATTTCCAAGTTATACGCTGTTAAACTTGACTATTTAGGATTCTCGGAATCGTTTATCGCTCTGTGTAAGGCGATTACAAGAATATAATTTAAAACCCTAAGGCCTATTATTACATTTTGTTGCTAGTTGATCGTGTGAATGAACTCAAACAAATTGAAATTGTAATGATTTAATTAAAAACGTATTTTAATAAACACAAAGGAAAATTAATAAACATAAAAAACAACACAAAAACTGTAACCTTTTCAGATCATAGATTAAGAAAATAAAAGTTATGCTTAATTCATTAAATTTTCGAAGTGTTCCCCACCTGACTGCAGACATGCTTGAACTCTTAATGAAACACTTTGTGTAGTTCTTTGAATTTCCACGCGATTTTGTCGAATTTCATTTGCTGCAATGGTAAAAATTGCAATGCTGCAATCCTAAATAGTCAAGTTTAACAGCGTATAACTTGGAAATTATGAGAGATACGAAAAAAATTAATTTAACAAAATTGTAGGTATTATTTAGTAGAATAATAAAATACAAACAAAAACTGTAGTAAATAGGAGATTATTTGATGTCATACTCGATTTACTTATAAAAATGCTGATTTTTTACAAAAAAAATTTCATTAAAATTTTTTTTTAAATTAATTTGTACATTTCTGGTTTAATTGTGTTATGTCATTTGATAGCATAATAAAACAGCTTTAAAATAAAAAAAAAATTACTTAAAAAAGTTGAATATTTTTGAAGATACATAAAAAATTCTCGGCAGATTTTGTTTTGTTAAGACAAAAATTAAAACGCCCATAACTTAAAACATAATAAAGTTAGACCCCCCATTTAAAGGTGGATTCTGCATAACTTTTGGTGTACTTTCATATGGCGCCGGGCGGTCACTTCCCCCCGGGACACATTGTATATTATTGACAGTGATAAATATTCTTTAAATTAAGCCCTAAACAAATGTAATAAGTGACATTAATATAATAATATTTTAGTTATTATAGTAATTAAGATAAAATCTATTGGATTGAAAAGCCAATATTGTTAATAAGATTAGCCAAATTTTTAATAAAAAAACTAAGCATGTATCTAAATTTTATCAAAAATTGACAATGGATCCGATTGCACCAAGCAACAAGAATAATAGTTAATGAAAAAAAATAATATCAATAAACAATTATCAACGCATGTGTGAGTCAAAATCACTAAATAATTTTTAATTTGATCAATATTTGAATGAATTACATTTTTTAATTGAATAGTTGTTGCTGTTACTATATTCATTATTATTATTTTAATTGTTCCCAACTACATTGATTAAAAATTATTAAAAAATTAATTTAGCCTTTATCATAGTATTTTTCTAACAATGTATCATGATAAACACGGCTCTACTACTAAATAAAATACAATTTTTCTGTAAGAGCAAAATATTTAAAATAAATAATTCACAAAAAATCAACAAAGATAAATTCTTTGATAAATGATAAGTCAGTTTTAAGCCTGTACGTAGGTGCATACATCAGTAAATTACTTAAAATTGTATATAGTTAGTAGAACAAATATTAGTTGATTGAACTTAGATTTTGTTACATATTTTAATTTCCTACTTAATACACATGTTTGATTAAGGTACTTACTTCCTCCTGTCCATGTCTTGTGATCTAATACCAGGAAGTGCAACAGTAATACCTGTAGGTGCACTGGCAATGTCTACTCTGCGTACAGTCTTTCTGCATATGCCAGCTTTCACGAAAATACTGTATATTGAATTTGACAATACAGAAATCGGTGGTTGAATAATTACGGGGAAGAAACTTAAAACAATGAAAAAAAAATTGTTAGTAAATAAATTTAATAGAGCACGATGAAAATGTACCTCGCAAAAGTGAAATTATCAGCCATATCACCTCTCGTTCCGTTTGTATGAATCTGATAAAACCTCAAGTACGTCCAACTGGTCAACACTCCGCTGACAACCATAGTTGGTTTTGTGCCGTCCACGAAACCAACGAACCAAAGCATCAACGCGACGAATATCGCGAACAACGGTACATTTCGGTTGGTGATGCGACCGGCGGGCGTGTCAAGCACCGGGCTGTCGGGCATGATCTGTTTGACGGCCACGGTGACGCCGGCCAAATATCCCGCCAGGCCGCGCACGTGGACCGCGAACAACAACTCCGGGTCCCAGACGAACATGTACAGGACGTAATAGAAGACGGCGCAGGCGAGCGCCACGCCGACGTTGACGACGGCGAAGAACACGAGCACTTGCAGCTCGCCCCACAGCGGTTCAATGAGCTTGCTGCACACGGCCACGACGGCTATGTCGAGCAGCACTTGCCACAGGTGCGACTCGAAGAAGCAGAACGTGAACGGCGTCCACAGCCAAAACGACGGCGGGAACAGGTAGCCGGGCGTCACGCCGAACACCGTCGAGCTCCGGGGCCAGAACGAGAAGAAATAGCACACGGACAGCGCGCACGATATGATCTTGATGCACAGCCCGGTGTTGTTGAACAGCAACTCGGTGTTTTGCTTGATGTGCGGCAGGTTTTTGCGCAGTTTGTTGAAGACCGACATGATGACGACGACGTTGCTGTGTAATCTGGATTCGCGTTCACCAAACTATAATATCATGCTCGACGTCCGCGGTGCCCCGTAGTCCACGATTCCACATACCCAATATTGTGTATTTTGAATTTTCGCCATTATCACGTCTTATCAACAACAGAGATATTTTATCACGCTGCGTCGGTCGTCGACCGCGGTGACCGCGGTCGCGCGTTACCTACCGCGACGCATATAAGCAAACCATACATTGCCTTAACATTGCCAGAGCCCGTGAGAAATCGTGAGCTCTCATTGGCTGTATTTTGTTTGTGATAACATTTTCAGGCGCTGATAAACATTTGAATTTACTACCTATACTACACTATTAAGTAATAGTATTCTTATAATTGTACCTATAAAATATGATATATTATATATTATTACTACGCCTAGTAGGTATGGAAATCTATGGTTTATCAACAAAACTACCATCACGTTGAACCTTTTTAAATGAAAAATTGGAAGAACCAACCAGCCAAAAGGGTCAGTAAAGTTTCAGATGGATCGACAACGAACAATAAAACATACTGTGTGTGAAAATAAAATTAAGATTCTATATTATGATTGGAATGAAGATGTAAAATAAAATCGTCAAAAGGTAATATGATGATTCCTTTCTACCTAAGCATATTTTTAATTTTTAGATTAAAAATCTAAAAATTCCCTGTAGATCTCATTAATAGGATAAAAGTGTCTGTTCTTGATGTATCTATTAGCTAGTATTTCAAAATAATTCATAACAATCATAACACAATAATATTTATCATAATACGTCATAATACAATTAAAATTACAATGATTTTAATTTTTTTTTTTTTACAATATTGTTAATTAATTTATGTTTTATATATTTTTGTATTTAATATTACACCTAAGTGTAATATTAATCTCGTCACTGTTAGTTATTTCGTATAAAAATGCTGTTGGAAAAATCATTGTAATAAATAATAAAAAATTATAATATAAATTATTATGAAATAAACCCGTTAATAATATTTAATAACCCGTTGGTATTCAAAATATTCAGCATCAAAATTCAAATGTTTATCACAAACGAAATACAGCCAATTTTTTTTTTTTTTTTTTTTTTTTTCATATGGCATAGTTATCCGGGAGTGTATACCCTAGGGTCTACAGTTCGGATGCCAGTTTGGCAGAATTTCTATTGGGGCACCCGTAGGTTTCTGCCATGCCCCGGAGTGGGGGATGGCAGTCTCTCTCCGAAGACAGTTGTTTCCTGTCCAAGTTAGAGAGACTGCCCGAGGCCGGGTTCGAACTGTACAGCCAATGAGAGCTCGTTATTTTCCATGGGTCCCTAGCACGATTATAGATATAGTATATCTATAATCGTGGTCCTTAGCAATGTACTATGGTTTGCTTATATGCTTCCGAGATAAAGACGCCACTGACGTTGTACCATATTGTATTGTTCTGTTGTACTACTTGTACTGTTGTCGTGACAAGTGTCGTTCGCTAGGTTTTGTGATATTCATATTTATTATTTTGTCGGAGGAAATAGAGAATACTGATCGATCATTTATGTAAACTTGGTTCACGGATATCTTAGGCCTCGCACCCCACGTTTTTATTTATTTTCTCTATTTTAAATTTTATTTTCTAATTACCATTTAAAATATAATAAATTACACAAGATGATAAATTCAAATTAATGTTTTGGCTGATAGGTTGGTACCTACGAATTGTCATTGGTATTTTCAAGAGTTTTGCGGGTAAGGTTAAAATGCTGCTGCTTTTTTTTTTTAATTTCTAATTTTACAGAAATGTGTTTTTATGTCGTTCGTGATCAAAACGTTTTGGCGGAGTGCCCCTAAAGTCTCACAGCCTCTTTTAGATCAGAAATTTCCCATAGTTGATTATAGGAAGCCAGGCATAGACGCATTAAAGGGGGGCAGAAGGGGCATTTGCCTCCAGGTGATAAATTTAAAAGGCACATATTTTTGAAAGTATTAAGAGAAAAAAATATTACGACGTATTACAAAACAAATAAGGTAAACAATGACGAAAAAACTTTGTAGTGGTACCTTTAAAAAATTAAGAATCAAAATAGAAATGTATGAGGATAAAATTGTTAAAAAAAAAAAATACAAAAACTGGATAATTTTTTGAGTTAAAACACGTTTGAAGTCTTACCCACAATCCTCCCCCATGAGTGAACAATGAATATTAAATTTGTATTCATGTTAAATAAAATAAACCTTCATGACTTTTATTAATTTGAAGAAAGGTATCAACAAATTCAAATTAAGTTCAAAACAACTTTGATTTAATAATAAATATCATTACAAATAAAAAATTACGAGTTACTTACTTGATAAAATCTTAATAGACATAGATTCTCAAAGGGGAGAATATCGAGATAGAATATAGTATAGTTTAGACTTTAAAGTTTTGAAAATATTTATTTTGTTTCCTTATTTTTGACCTTTTTTGTTTCATTGTTATTCCCATAACTTCAAAAGAAATTTCCACAGGCACTTACCTAAGTGGCTAAATAGGTAAAAGAACAAAATGTTTCCGCCCCTACCATCAAGGTCAGCGCACGCCTACGGGTATAGAATATACACATAAATATGCACCGAGCGCATAATGTTTTAATTCGGCCCTGAAGCCAGGTAGATACTTTGGAAAAGTTAGTGAAACTTGTAACGTAGATAAGAAAAATATTTGGTAAATCTCATAAGAAAACAAAAATTTATAAGGTTTACAATCGATTAAATACAATTTTTCAAAAAACGAAATAGGTAGGTAATTACATTTAATATTTTCATTATTTTATAGGTATTATATGTAATTTTTATATTCATTCCAAAGTGACCATAATTTTCAAAATGTTATGCAATTTGTACAATAATTGTGTTGATAATTGGAGAAAGTTTTAAATATCTAGCTTTTAAACAAGAGTTCAAAATTCTAAAAATTTACTTTTGAAGTTATGACTAAATTTATACATTGAGTTCATTAATATTTTGTTTATGGTTTTAAATCGATAATTTATTCTCATGCTTAGAAAACTTTTTGGGAATTTAGAAAAACGTCTTTATTAAGTATTAAATGAAATACATGTTTTATTTGACTGAACGAAATAATTATACAAGCAGAAAATACAAAAATGCCAACAAAAAAAAAAAGTTATTGTATATTTATAAATAATCATAAGTTTCTTTGTAAATAAACATTTACCAGTGATTTAGCTGAAAAATAGGTGTAAAAATAATGATTACGAGCTATAGGATTGATTAGGTAAGTATACAGTTACTCAATACGTAAATACTGAGAGCTTTCATTCTCACATTAAAAGCGTAATGATTTAGTTATTTAATTTTAATTTCTGCAATAAATTATCAAAATACAAATACTAGTAGGTACGAATATAGCATAATAATATAATTAACTTTCAAGAGTACAGCCACTTAATGTTAATAATCACTGACCTATTATTATTATTATTATTATTATTTTTTTATTACTGATCAAAATTAGTAACATTACATAAAATTTACATTTATAAGATATGAAATATTAAATAGTTTGATTAATTTGAACAAAAAAGCGAAACTTGTGGTGAATCAAATGAGTTATAAATCGTTGACAAAAAGAAAAACAAAATAAAATAATGTAGAGGATAATATTCACTAATTATATCACATATATCACTAATTCTAAATTTTATACATAACTAAAATACTTTAAATTTATACAATAATATTTAAAATTACATGAGTTCACTAAGTTCGCTTAATAACCAAGTTTTAACAGTTCTTTTTATGTGCATAGTATTATTATTCTAATCCATGCTTACATTAAAAACCTGCTGTGGATAATAATAACCGAGATACTTATACGGTAGTTTGATTCGTCCAATTATCGAGTACTGATTATTACAATCTCTACGGGTGTTTGTTTTTGGTAATAAAAACGTATCTTCACGGCTACGTTCGTTGATAGAACATATACTTTAACATCGGTTTCACCGGGCGGCTGTTCGGTACCATTGTCAAACGTTGCTCGCAATTGTCCATCACACGTATAATAATTAATAATTACTGATCGCATTTATAAAGCAATCATGCAAGAGCTAAGCTGGTTAGCCGAATACGCTGCGTTTACGATTATGCTCGGCCTGTCCGTGATCATTGGGTTTTACTATGGGTGTGTGCAAGAGGGAAAACAGAGCACCGTCAACGAATACCTGTTGGGTGGCAAGCACATGTCCGTCTTTCCGATCACCATGTCACTGATTGCCAGGTACGAGATAACGATTTACAATATACAGTTCATAACATAGACCTATTAGTTCATAGGTCTATGGTTTATGGAGTGTCTCGGTAATAGTCTTTGACAATTGCGATTAAATCTATAAAATACATACATTTGTTTGTTTTAAGTGCTATTTAAAACACTAATATAAATATGTATTTATACAAAAATATTTTTTTTATACATTTTATTTAAAAATGTATTGTGGATAGAAAAAAAAATAAAAAAAATACACGATTTAGGAATATATCGCTGTTTTTAAATGCCTACCTTGTGCTGAGACACTCAGTATACTTAAATATATTTTTGTTTCCTACTTAAATCTCATGTATTTAAATATTTATAAAAATATATCAAAATATAATGTTCACAGTCATGTTTCTGGTATAATGCTGCTCGGAATCCCAAACGAAGTCTTTATTTACGGGACACAATATCTATCTGCTGGTGTAATCAACATTTTAGTCGTTATCATAATAATATACATATTCATGCCAGTGTTTTATGAACTCCAATTAACATCCGTGTACGAAGTATGCATTGTATTTGCGTGGTTTTGGGCTCACAGATATACTTATACGTTTCATGTTCAATTTTAGTATTTGGAACTGCGGTTTAATTCCAAAATCCGAGCATTTTCGTCTCTACTTTTTGCTGTGCATCTAATATTGTACATACCCGTAGTGATCTACGTACCAGCCTTAGCATTCAATCAAGGTATATCACGTTTATAAGTTGAATAATTATGTAATGTAAAAGTAGATAAGTATAACACACACACACACACACACACTACTGTTACTAATATTAAATTCAATATTATTTTTAACTATGATAAACTGACAAGCGATTATTTTTAAATTTATAGTTATAGGACTTGATGTGCATATTGTTGCTCAGGTCATATGCGCCATATGTATATTTTACACTACTATTGTAAGCCATTTTTAAGTAACCATTTTATTTTGAATGGTTTTAACGTACCGACTTTCTAGGGAGGATTGAAAGCAGTAGTATGGACAGATGCTATTCAAAGTGTTTTTACATCAGTTTCATTAGCGATTGTAATTACCTTAGGGTTTATAGAAGTCGGTGGATTCGGCAATATGATAAAAGCTAACCAAGAAGGAGGCCGAATAGAGTTTTTCAAGTATTTACACCTAATTTATAGATAAATATTTAACTTACATTATTGCTAAACAATTTAAATAAATGTTAAAATATTAATTTCATGTCAATGACTGCCACTATTTTACAACGATTGAACATGTTTTAATTGTAATTTTATTAAAGTATGAACCCAGATCCGTTTATGAGAGATACGTTTTGGACTGTTGGTGTTAATACAATATTCGCTGGGATCAATTCTTTAGGTATTCATCCAGGAGCTGTTCAACGGTTTATTGCATTACCATCATTAAAAAAAGCTAAAAAAGCAATGGTTTACTTTGGTCTTGGAATGGCTGTAGTCAAAATTTTGACTGGTTTAGTTGGGATGTTAATCTATGCAAAGTACAAAGACTGCGATCCTAGTTTGGCTAATGTGAGTTGATTACATTTTTCATAACTACGCATCATACAATAATTGCATTATACATTGTGATAAAATAATTTCAGTTTATCGAAAGCGATAAAAACTTGGTGCCATATTATGTGATGGATATTGCAGGGAAATTACCAGGAATCACTGGTTTGTTTATTTCTGGTATAATCAGTGCTGCGCTCAGGTAAAATTTTTTATTGCGTTTAGAATTCCATAGAGGTTAGATACCATAGATGCCAAATAAAACACTTTGTTTTTTAGCACAATGTCGGCACAGCTCAACACTGTATCCGGCACGATTTATGAAGATTTTATAGTGAAAATATTAGGCATAAAAGTATCAGATTTTACAGCAAGTGTAATTATGAAATGCATTGTTGTAATTACCGGTATTATATGTGTAGCTTTAGTACTCGTGGTCGAAAAAATGAAGGGAATTATTCAAGTCAGTTTTGTGTAAAATGTATTAATTATTATATCGTGTTATCGCTGCTTGAAACATTTTTCATTTTCACACTAGATGGCAGTGAGTTTAGGTGGCGTAACATGCGGAGCAACGGTAGCTGTATTCACGCTAGGGATTTGCTTTCCCTGGGTAAATTCTAGAGTAAGTTATAACCAGTATTATAGGTATGTTAAATGATTAAAAATATATTTTACTGCAATTGAGATATAATACGGTATTTTAGTGATCCAGTCAATACACTTACATGTTTTTACCCTCCTTTACAGGGAGCAATGAGCGGAATGTTAGTTAGTCTAGGAGTAATGACTTGGATTATTTCCGGAACTCAACTTGCTATTCACCACAAGGAATTGATGTTTGTTGAAAAAGATCGTTCAATTGCTGGATGCCCTAAGAACATCACTTTTAAGAACCATACGGATTTTTCAGGGTATGTAGAGAAAATAAAAATTATAAATCATTTGTTTTGAATCAGTAGTGCCATCTATGATCTAATAACATGATATTTCTTATGATTATTGAATAATACTTTTTAGTAATTCATTATTTAGGCGGTCGAAACTCAATAGAAATTTGTTTCGTTAGTTTTTTTTTATTTAATGAGATTTTAATGTTACATTATGATATCTCGACAATTACAATTTAAATAAGTACATGATATTTGTAAAGCTCACACTATTAAATTTGGAGGCCTGATTGTCTTATGAAATTTAGTATTTCGTTAGTTAAGATATCTAAATATGTATACGCACTATTCAATATTATGATTTTTAACACTTTATTCATATCCTAGGTTGTATCAAATGAATGATGACGTTTATGTAAATCCAAACTTACCAAAAATCTATACACTTTCATTTATGCACTATAGTACTGTTGGCACTTTAGTCGGTATAGCGGTTGGAATTTTAGTCAGTTTGTTGTTTCCTGTGGAGCAGAATTTTGATCCTAAACTGTTGACGCCTTTTGTTCGGAAATTCATGTATCCCAATTACAAAACCAATTCAAAATTAGAAACTAAAACTGAAGATTACACTCTAGTGTCTCAAGAAACTAAGCTTTAATTTTTTGTTTAGTTGTATAATATGTAATTTTCGTAAATAAACTTTTATATAGATAAAACAACTTATTTTTTTCTTAATATGTTAAAATGTACTCTTATACCTACTGTCGGCTGATATTTCGGTTTATATTTTTATGTTTGTCAAAACTTTTGAAATTTTCAATTTCGTAAACTGTGACCTTATGACTTATAGCAATAGCTGATTAACAACATCACTGTTGCTTTGGTATCTTTCCTCATTAAATAAACGAAATGTGCGCCGTCTGACCGACTAGATTAAAAACATGCTAAATAAAGTCCTCCATGAATCATGGATAACGGTGTTGTAGACACGGAATGTACAGGTTATCATATATCATCAGAAAGAGAGAGAGAGAGAGAGAGAGAGAGAGAGAGAGAGAGAACTAACGAAAGAACAATAATAATAATAGGTGATAATAATTAATACATCATTATTGGTGTCGATACATGCACGTTTATAAAGATAACCTAACAACACTCATACAGCAACAGCTTTATATTATTCGTTTATCAATTAAATTAGACAAATTTCTTTTGATTCAGTTTTAAACACTTAAAATAAAATGAAGTTTAATGTATAATGGTTTATAAAAATTTGAAATAATTATTTATTGTCATTAGTTTTTTTTAAATGTAAAAATTACAATATTTAAGTTAGAGTACCTATTACGTTTTTATTTTTTGCGAAATGTATACATAGTACTTAGCTAATGTAATTTTCTATAAAAATTTTAATTGTTTATTTACTTGCCAGTTTCTACTAACTACTGCTGAGGTGTGCGATTATTTATACATATATAACTAAAATATCTATAGACGAAATTCGAATTTGCGATTAATCTCGTACATTACGCCAATCGTAGGTTAAGTATATGTACGTGTATACTGTATACCTACGTGATTTCCATGATAAATACGATAAATTACAACCATTAAGTTACGAGTATATTTCTTTGATTTCATTTATTATTTTAATTTTTTTTTTTTTTTTGTTCGTATTAGAACGTTACTTTGAGTCAAGTAAGAATGTAGAGTTAGCAATTACTAACGAATATGTTATATGAATAATATTATTCTAGTCGATCAATTAACATTAATCGTCAACATGCGTTTTCGGTAGACTGATTGAAAATGCAAAATAGAGACAAATATAATCACCAAATATTTAAAAGTTTTTTTTTTTTTTACATTTATGTTTGTATCAATAGATTAAGATAATCTGTTCGGGAAATACATTACACGGCATTGCAAAGAATGATTTAAAATAAGAATTCGACTGATAACGCTATTTCACTTAGGTGAATAATAAAATGAGAGTTGCGAATGTATAGTAATAATATAAGTATACATATGCTCAGAAAATACAATTTTACACAGAACGTTTTATATTTGTACTATCTACTAGTGTTCACAACGACGCAATATAGAGCTTGTCTCTGAGTATTATCTTGTTAGAATATTTTGTTGTCATCAGAGTTTTTCCTTATGTATACTATACAGTCATATCAGAATTGATGAAATGTTTCAAATTACACTCTACCTTTTTTGTTTGCAAATTGTTTTTGTTTTAAGCCTCTCGGCCATTCATATAGAACTGTGTTTACACGAATTTATTAAAATTGAAGTACAACTACCCATGGGTAATTCAAAAGCAAGTTGAACTTGAATTCAAGCACATAATCGTATAATTTGATTTGTTCCAAGTCGAATGAGGTTATTTATTTCAACACTGATATATAAGAGACGAATAAAATCTCTCGAGTAAACTTCATGGTGAATATAACCTTTGATTTCTTTGGATTCTCTTTAAATAATCCTTATAGATTCGTCAAATTGATTAGATGTATTAATTTGGTTAAATGAATGACTAGGTGTATTAATCTGTAATATAATAATAATTTAACGGTTAAGATTAGCTCGTTTTTTATTCGATTTTTAAGAAATTCTTGATAGATACTGACTAAGTTATAGTATTATGTGACACTGGCATTCCATAAGGCACTCGAGTTCACATTCCCCTGTTATTGCGATAGGGAATATTGTAATGCGCCTGTGAATTCGATTGCACGCGGTTCGGATACGTCATGACTTTTAAAACTCAACGGGACCGGAAAATTGTTTGCCATTGTTAGACCAGGGTATTCGATTCCGCTGCGTCCGGGGTTATCCTTTGGCCCTTTCAACCGCATAACTAGACAAAACCTAGACGCACCGCATCGCGGTTAACGACTCAGCGGTAACGGGTATCTTCGTGTCACGGGGAATTACAAAACAAATTTAAGAATTGAAAAATTATTAACTATGATAAAATATCACCGCCGTTATGACTATCGATGCTAAAATTATCACATGTGTGCTGGCGGTTTCACCCGCACTTTGTTTTTCTATTTATTGAGGGAACTAAAAGACATGTGTTTTTACGAATTATAGAAGCGTTACGCCGTGTCCTATGTGAATCCGGCGAGTACGGCAAACGCGTTGCGGTGCGAATGAATTCGCGCTGTACGTACGGACGTTTTTCGTCGGCCTCATGGCAACGGCGCTCATGGCAAATGTGAGTGCGGCTTAGTTGAATGCGGTTGTGCGTTGACCGTGCGTAACTAAAAGGGCAGAGGACTTGTAGCTTTAAAAAAGCACTAAATATGCAAGCACGTATGCACTTAAAAACCCTATAGTATGCACTTAAAATATGCACCTAAATTTTTTTTGCAATTTAATTTAAAAGTATTGGTAAAATAAATAAGCTTTACAATAAGTTAAAACGATTACTTAATTTTAATATATTTTATACCGTCGCCAAATTAATTAAATACACATTTCTCTTAATTTTCCTAATCAAGCCGTAACTTTTATTTCTATTGATTGACTTTTTGTTATTTTTATATTTATTCTTCTGGTACTAAACAAAAATATCCATGTTAACGATGTAGGCACACGGTTCACTGTGATGCTGATGTAATATGATGTACGACGTTGGAACAAAAATTAAAAGTAAAAATATTTTTATCCAAACATTTTGACTGTGTTGTTTGAAATAAAAACGTCGACGTGAAAAAAATTGAATTAAGTTTAAGTATGTCTCAAAAAGTATTAAATAGCGTGTAAAAATGTAAAATATGCCCTGAAAACAAAAATTACTCAAAATATGCATTTATACGCAAAATAAAATTTCAAAAATAGCTACGTATTTGTTTTGTTCTCTGCAATTTTTTTAACCGTGCAAAACAAATATGTAAACGATACAAGTCCTCTGCCCTAGACTAATTAATACAATATAATTATTAATTATAATTATATTGTACATAAACTATTTTATATACAATATTTGTGTTGAGATTCACTATGAATCTAAGTGTACAAAAAATAATGTTACTGTGTGAAAGTAGGAACTGCACTTAAATACTCATTATACATAAAGTATAAAAAAATAAAAGATCAAGTGCAAATACATTAATAATTTATAGATATCGATTAATTTTTGGTGAATTTTACCATTTGTACCCTGGAAATCAGATGTTATGACTAAATAATGGTGGCAGATCCAATAATCGTGCTACACGTACTGCTATTGTAATTAGAAACAATTTTGTTAAGTTTTTTATAGAAAATAAAATTTAGTTAAAATGTATGAATACATTTTTTTTTTTAATTCAATTGTATTTTATTTAATACGTAGTACACAACTTGATCAAATTTTATATATAAAAAAAAAATGAACTCTGAATAATAATAATGTAAATAATCGATAGTATTTATGCAAAATTGTATTTAGTATCTTAATATATAAATTAAAAAAGAAATTTAATGTACTTGGTAGTTATAGGCACTTTACCCGGCGGGTAATATTAAACCGGTTAGGTACACTTGGTTTAACACAAAACTTGAGAATTTGACATTTTCATAATATCCAATAGCGTTGGTTCAGTCCTAATGGACTGACTAGACACAGGGGACTTTATAATTTTAAACATATTGTTAAATTGTAGAATAATTAGGTAAAGTTTAAGAACGCGTGTGATTGGGACAGAGAGATATGTTCACTGTACAACGGTCACTGTTTACTTATTATTTATTAGTATTCTTCATTTCTTTCGGAAATATATTTAAAATTATTGTTGTCACGTCGCCTTTTTTGTTGACATCAGTGCGAATGATAATTATTTTTTTTAACCAGTTCGATACTGAATTGATAACGTTCTCTAAATTGTCCTCGGTAAATATTGAACGACGCATGATTTTAATTATAGCGTACCAAATCTTTATCGATTGTAATAAATCGTAGAATAATTCAAAAAACCAAAACTCTACAAGAGGCCGGAATCTGTAGACAGTGTGCCTAGCTTCTAATAAATTTTGTAATTTTATTTTGGCGATTTCAAATGTAATTTCAGAAATGTTTTCAGAAACACTTTTTTGATTAGATTCATTGTCGTTAATGCTATAGTCATGCACAGAATCTGTGTTCTTTAAAACACTGTTAGACGACTCAGTTGCAGTTATTAATCGTTCTACCGCTTGTTTCACGTTATTTATATCAAGGCTGATGGTTCCGTCCTCGTTGTATGGTACTGCTTTGTACTTACCACGAGCAACTAGAGGTTTTTCTAACCACGAGATCGCGTTATTGAATTGACTTTGTCCATTATCGTATACCTTAGAAACTTTGTATTTTAATGGTCTTAATTCAGTCCAGCATTTCTGGAAATCGTTAAATTCTTGCTTGGGCACTATTAATTTCTCAATTTTATTAAATTCTTCGATAATTTTTTTCAATTTTTCTTTTGGAGACATACTTTCAAAGTATACAACTTCTGTATCTGGTTTGGTACCTTCTGATTCATAATTTTCCTTGGTTTTATCTTTCAAATCTAGTCTCACCATTAAGCTGATGATAAAAGCTATGGCACCTATGATTAAACAAATTTGTAAAAAATCTATTAAAATGGTCTCCATTGTCAAAAATTAACTGTTAACTTCTATTAGATCTGATGTCTTTTATTGTTATTTTATTCAATACTGTTGAATTAATACGTTTTAATAAACATTACGTTTCGATTTTAAAATGATCTATGGTAATATATTATCGTGTTTATTAATCTCTATATTCATTTGAAAGGTAATTGAATTTTTCAGCCTCTTACTATAATATGAATCATATGTTAAAAAACTTAAAACATATTGGCATCAGAAACATAATAATAATATATAAAAATATATTTCCAAGTATTATGTATAAAATTTGATCACATAACAAGGCACCAAATAACTAGGTATGTAATATGAATATTTTACACACCATGATGTCTATTGTTTATATAATTTTTCATTCAATGTATTTTAACTTTGAAAATGTTCTATAAATTTAAGAAGCAATGTGCATGAAAAGCGTATTTAACATGAATTGTACCCTCTCTATACATGTAAGTAGGTACACATACTTTCAAACAGTAAATTTTACGATACTCAGTAAAATTTCTATAAGTAGAGTAATAAACAGAACAAATCAAAGAATCTGTTTATTCATGCTTAAAAGATTATATACTAGCTAATACAGAGTGCAAAATAGTTTTTATTACAGATGTGTATGCCGATTGTAAACTATTTTTTTTTTGCATTTACTTTTGCAATTGAATAATTTCAATACTAGTGTACGTAACGTACTAACGTTGAGAACACTAAAATAAAATCACAAACAAATATACAATATACTCATGGTGACACATTTTTCTAATTTTATTAATATTTTTACGAAAGAAGAAAACTAATATATTCAAATGATATAAACTTAGATTATGTTATTTTGTTAGTAACTGCATTTAACTTAATTTAACTTGAAGTTAAAAAAACACTTTTTACAGGATGAAAGAGGTAGAGAGAAAATTGTATTTTTAACTTTTCCAAAAAAAAACATTCTAAGTAGAAACATATTATGCTAAATCTTCGTAAAACGTTCATTTTCAATTCAAATAAAATCATATTTTTTAGAAATAATTTATTTTTATTTTTTAACAATACTATAAATGTTGTTTTGTTAAAAAACCGAGTGAATAAATAGACTTTTCTTAAAAGGAGAGTATACGTCTTTGTCGGATAAGACAAAAATATTGACAAATGATAATTTTATTTACAGTACACATCTCACTTGGCAGACAAATATGACACAATTATATCACTTCGAAACTTTAAATGTTGGATTTGTATCAATAACGCATTTAAGTTTATGTGATGACAAATCAACCGGAAAATTACATTAAACTAAATGCGACTTTAATTCTGAGAGAGAACGATCTGGCTACTCTAGAAATGTATTAACCTTGACCTGGCGCGTTGTAGGTAAGCACATAAATATAATGGTCTTTTTTTCATTTTCATGCAGGAAGGGAAATGCGGGGTGGTTAAAGGGACAGTGGCAGTACTATAGTGACTTCGTTTTATTATTATTATTATTATTATTATTTACTACGGTCATACCTATTACATGGCTTTTATTGTATTATATGTAGACGTTAATAATTCATGGAGTCTCTTAGAAAAATGGATCCCGTATGTGCTGTGCATTAACAATTAGAGTAATTTTGTTAAAAAGTGTGTTTACAACAACGAAGCCGAAATAAAATTAATTTTGTTAATTGCAAAAGATATCATCCGTAATAGTAGTACAATTTTGTAATGTATTTAAATATACTTATTTCAGCCTGGGAGACCGCATTTATGGACAAAGCTTGTTATAAATATCTATTGTAATTATTAAATACCTATGAGTATATGTTATACACAAAATCGTATTATAGATAGATATTTTAATTTAAACTCCTATTTGACTACTAAGCTCCAACACTTTTAGAGACAATTATACTTATATATTATACTATACCTCATCACAACGTCACTATCTTATGATTGTGTTAATAATGGAATTTGCGCAAGAACGTCATAAAGTAAGGCGAATAACATCACCATTATAATCAATAAAATATAATGTCATATTTAGTTTATTAAGCATGATGATTAATTCGTTTTAAACTTGTATTAGTAATAAAAATAAACTATTATTTAATCGAATAGTACATTATTGTAATATTATTAATGCGGTTTTGTGTACGTTTTCTAAAATTAAAAAATTAATTTGTAAAATGTATAATTTTCCGATTAGTATAAATTGGTATTTTTTTCTCCGTGAGACACATGTTCTATTTTAATGATTGTCATAAAAATTTACTTGTAGCTTTTACGTTTATAGATTGCAATATTATCTTGGTACATAAAGATAAATTGTATAATAACAACAAGTAAAAATGACAGCTATATGAGTATATAGGAATTGAAAAGACATTTATAGGGCTGCAAATTATACTAATACAGTTTTCAATGTCTTGGTCAGGTATACAAGTACGTGTTCTAAATCTAAACAATTCAAAATTATTTTGTTTCAAACTTTTGATTTATTTTTACAAAAAAAAAAAAAAAAAAAAAAATAAAATTCAAATTACAATTACTTATAAATAATATAATTTTTTTTCTAAAATGAATACAGTTTCTTGATACAGTAAAAAAATGATATGACCCGGAAAATATTAAACAATAAGCACTGAAACAACACGAAGTACTCGTATACCAAGTATTTACAAGAAAAAGCATAACTCCTTGTATAGTTCATTATTTTTTTTATATATTCAACGATGACGAAAACTTTTTGAACAATAATAATAATAATAATAATAATAATAAAAACTAATGATGGAGCGTTTGAAAAGTATTTTTTTAACACGAATAAAACAAATGTTGTTAATAAGTTTATGAAAAGCAACTATCTAAAACAGAAACATGTTCATATATTTTTTTTTAATTGACGTTGACCAGAATTATAATTATATCTCATCCAAATAAAATTATATTTAAAATACTTCCTATATTAATTTTAATTCATAGCGAGGATATTAAGTTATAATACGATCATTTATATTTTCAAAATATACGCTTTTTTCCAAATATTTTAATAACAACTAATGTAGAGGCATAATTATGAGGGGGGCACATCGGTGCACATGCACCGCCTAGTAAAATGTAGCAGGTGCAAAGATATGATTTTGTACCTGCTGAAACAACTCTAACCAAATAAAAATATTCTATATAGTACTGTTTTAATATAATTGGTTTCATTTTTTCTTAAAATAATATTGTATTTAAAATATATATATACGTATATATTCAATATTCATGAAAATAGTTTAAAATATACAAACTATACATATTGTGTAGTTAATTATTTTTATATTTGTATGTTATCAAATATACAAAGGTAAATAGTACGCGAGCAAAGCGATCAGCTTTGAAAACGACTCAATTTGACTTTTTGATTTTTTGGATCAATGAAAGTTTTGCACCTGCTGAAATTTTATGGAATTACGCCAATGAACTAATGTGTTATGAAACGAAAAAAATATATGATGTTATACAGTGACCACGATTCCAATCTATTATAACTTAACTCAAAAGTAAAGTAATTTTACACTAAAACGGAAAATATCATAATTTTCTTTTATGCAAAATGTTATTATAATTAAGTTGAATTAAAAAACAAAAAAAGTAGTAGGTATAATTATTTTATTTCTTTTGTTCAGTAACTTTCTCGTTTTATCAACACTATTGCCAATATTAAAAATGTATTGATCACTTTAAAAATAAAAATTTATAGACCATAGAAATAAAGCATTTGACAATGTATATTGATATACAATTCAAAATTCCATTGGGAAATCGCAGTCTCTCGTGTTTGCATCTAAATACTCAGCTGTTCGAAAGGTATTGAGAATCCAAGAATGCATTTTATCCGTCACGTTTTTCTATAAGTGATGCTTCCCTCCCCTTCGTCACCGGATCACCCACTCTGTCTACTCTTTGTCTTTACCTCCCTTGCCACCACCTTCCACTTCGAACATTCGATTCCGATAACAATAATAATAATGCAATTTAATCCGTCAAACATCGAGCATATGATATATTTTAAACCGAAACATCCAGAGAGGTAATTTGCAGAGTGCAAGGTTGTACATTTATATTCCACGATTTTCACGTAATATATTTCTATCTGTGTACTGTTTTTGTTGTCAATTTTCTGATATAAATAAGCAATTTCGATTCAAGAGTCTAAATAGTGAAATAATCATAATATTGTGTAATAGACATTTTTAATAAATGAAGATGAAATGCATATCCAAGTGGTGTTTATAAAGTGGATTTTGCTCCCCTCTTGGAGTTTTCGTTACTTTATATTAGTACTTACGGCTTATTGACGTTGTTAATAAAATTAAAGGTTTCAAAAATAAAAAACCGCGACACAACTTATTTTTGATAATTAGTATTAATTGTTATTTTTATAAATATTTTCCATATTCTGCTTACTAACATTATTATTTTTTTTTAAATACTCATGCAATTTATTTATTGAACACCAATTATGGTTTGAACTAAAACCATAACTGACTTTTTATAAACATTTCTTCTTTAATGTCCTCTTTATTGCACTCAATAACTTTATTTTCTTTTCATACCTACCAAACTGTTTCATGTACGAATTTTGATTTTGTTTATTTTTAACAAATATTTGAAGTGACCAAAATTATATGTTATAGTTTTATTGATTTTTTACTATATACTTATAAATAATTTTTTCAAAACGATATGTTTATGAATAAACTATTAAAATGTTGCATGATTTGATCTGGTGTGTGCTCAGAAATGTTCAACTAAAGAGACAAAGGACAATAATTTTTTTCAATCGAAACCGTCAAAATTCGCATATTTTCCGTACTGATTAGGCCAACAGTTTTTCCACTACGACAGTACGAGGAAGGGGAGGGGACGAAAATCTTAAACCCTCATCGGCTCGACTCCGATTTATACCATTACCGGCCACTACGCGACTACAAGACGTGTGCCGCGTTTGCGTTTTGGCACCGACCCGGCGTTCCGTAGAAATTTCGGAAACGACGCCCCTGGAAACGTCATGGTCGGGGACCACGGGGGTCGCAGCGCGGGGTCGGGCGAGTTCCGAGCGGCGTGCCAGCGGCGGCGGCGGCGGCAGCAGCACCAGCGCCGAGCGACGGCGAGCGCGACGCCGCGCTCGGCCGCCGCCGTGGCACGGGGGCGCGCGCGCCGCAGCACCGGCCGCCGGGCCAATTAGCGCGCCGCCAGAGGTCGGTCCGGGCGCGTCGGCGGCGGGTGGAAAAATCAATTGCGGTCGCACGCCAGCAGCAGCAGCAGCAGCAACGGCGGCGGCGGCGAAAAGAAGAGGAGAGAAAACGCGAGAGGGGACGGAGGGAGGGAAAAACAACAACGCTCGGGCGGCGTATTGTACGCGTCCGGCCGCCGCCGTCGACAGTGTGTGTACAGCACCGAGCCGGATCGAACGCCGTCCGCCGCGACAGGGTTACCGGGTCACGAGTAAACGCGCACACACACGCGCCCGCGTATATTATGATATTATACATATATGGTATATGATATATAAATGTGTGTGTATGTGTGTGTGTGTGTATAGTAATATGACGAGATAAATGGCCTGTGCCGTCGGGTCCGGTGTTCGTTTCGTCGTCGTTGCTCGTGGGTTGATCGACGCCCGCGAAACGGTGATCGTCGTCTCGCGCGTCCCGTCATCCCTCCCTGCCCTCCAAGCGTTTTAGGTTTTTTTAAATTTTTTTATTTCGATTGTTTTCCCCCGTTGTGTCGTATGTTTTCCGCTGACCGCCGCCGCCGCCGCCGCCACCACTGCACGTGAACGCCACCGGCCGTCTCTCGTTCCCTCCCCGTCCCCGTACCATTCCCCCCCAACGCACCGCTTAGGTCCGGTGTCATGTTTTCAAATGCACGCCGTCATCGTCGTCCGTTCGCCCCGCCGACCAGTTTAAAGGTACGTGTACAGACCGTCAGTGTAAACGGTTTTCGAATGAAGTTCCGGCGGAACCGAGAAGACCGATGACGGGACGACAATAATACATAGACGTGTGCTCGTGAGTAGGTAATGGCACGACACTCTGGTGGTGTAACGTCGTGTGTGCGATGCGTCTCGTGTCGGTGCGAGATTCACACGCCGTTTTCGCGGTCCGAGGTGTCGCGGAAAATTTCGTTGAAAACCGATTGATCGACCGCGAAACACGTTACACGTGCAAGGTACACCCCCCCCCCCGCGAGTACGTGCATTTTCACTCAGGGCACACGTCACTAAGTGCACACTGCAGGATCGCTGTGTGTCATAACAATATGATTTCTTGCTCACTGAAAACTGTTGTAGCCTTGTAGAGGCGTACCTGTATGATTTGAATCAATGCGGACGGAAACGTTCACGTATTGCTGTAAGACTGTTGCGGGATTACTCGTCACAAGATTGCCCATTAGGTCGAATAGAAAACTTTGTGAATGTATTTAAGTGTATTCAAATTTATTTTACAGCGAAAAATTGTTTAAAAGAGTAAATGTCCGTTGTTTGGGCTTTCAAATTCATTAAATTAAAACAAACTGTATATTAATAACATTTTAAGAAGGTTGAACATTTCGAGATCAAAATAATTCTAAATGAAAATTGTGTCGATATATTTTTATTTGAAATAATAAATAATAATGTAACTTCTAGTACAAGTTACATTTTTTTACCGTTCAATTTTTCGGTTAATCAAAAAAAAAAAAATCCAATTTTTAAACATATTTTTTTGGGGTAAAAATCAGTTGATGCCTTTTCATTGTCAAACATGCTTAATTAAATAGTATGCGAGTAGCTTGTGATTTTTACTTCTTGGATTGGATAGGAATAAGAGTTATTAGTAAATTAACACTTAGAACGAATATCAATACAATATACTTATTTACCGGAGATCTCGCTGCAAATGAACCTGAAAAACTTGAAATAATAAAATTCCTAATAACTTTTCATGGTTTCACTTTTAATTATAATTTCAATTACATTTAAGAGCACAAATAAATACATTTGTGCTATTCAATTTTTCAGTATTTTGAAATGTATGTTTTCTGAATCACAACATCAATTAATAAAAAAGTTATTTCTTAAATATCAAAAAATAGTATAGAATACGATAACTGAAATATTGGCAATCTTTTTTCTTCAAAGTTTCTGTACAAATTCAATACAACTGAAAAGTAGTTAGGTAGGTACTCAAAGAGAACTTAAAAGTGTTTTATTTTGAAAAAAGTGTGTTTAAACTGTAATGTAAACAAAAACTTCTTTACACAGTTACAAGTATTAAAAGAGAGGTCTATTTAAGCCACAGACATAAACAAATTTGAAACGTAAATAAAATTAAAGCGTCTATTTTAAATTTATAGGTATTGTTTCGGATGAATTGAAAAAATTATTTATAATTTGATGTTTTATTGTATTTAAAATATTTAGGATATGTTTATAATATTATTCATGTATATAATATTTTTGTAATAAAACATTGTACATTATACATTCACCAGAATTGTATGCTGTTATTAATGAAATGCAATATATAGTTAATTTATTGGATTGTAATAATGAGACAAAAAAATATATTTTATAATACAAGTCAAATCAAACCTAACACTTCGAAAATATTTTTAGAAATCAGTATGTGGAAACAGTGAAATAAAACGATTTAACATTAATTACTTTGAAATTGTAAAGAAGTATAAATTTTGTAATTTATTTGAAAAATTAAATGGCTATGAAAATTAATAGAATGGAAAATAGCTTCATACAAATACTACACAGGGGAAATTAAAAACGACTGCACAAGCTATGTATCTCGCTACATATGTAGTAACATAACGAGAGTAGAAAATACATCGGAGGATTTAATTAAATGTTTTAAATTAAAAGGAAACAAAATCGTAAGGAAAACTATGTATTTAAAGAAAATAAAGGTACTTAACTCAATTCAAGAACTGAAAGAATATATACGTGAGGTGAAGGTTAATAAAAATATCTATAATTTTGGAAAGTCTCCAAATAGGCTTTTATAATGGGGTTGAGTAATACGTATTTAAGAGTTAAGACGGGCGTAGAGAATCATATTTAATTATTCTTTCAAGACGATATGTTACAATATTTATCATTGAAATATATTAGATGATAAAATACCGGTAATACAATCATAGTATCTATTTTACTAGTTTTAGTACTAAGAAGATTTTATTATTTCAAAATGATGGTCACTAAATAAGAACCGTAAATATTTAATAAATCAGTGACATCGTTACGAAAACAATTTCTTATTATTGGTCATTTTTTTTTGAATATAATGAGTGGTGTTTTTCGTTTGCGCAAAATCAATAACAATGTTATCATCATCGATTTAAAAAATATATAACCATAGATTCTTTATACAATTTATAACTATATAATCCATAAATTAGATACCATAGATTTGTCAAGTTTTTAAGTACAAGTACAGGTTCACTAATAACTAGTAAACTATTTGTAAACCAAATCTATTGGTTTTGAATATATTTTAACTATTAAAAATGCTTTAAATTTATACTTTTTAATTTGTCATTTACAACTGAATATTTTCCATAAATAATGGAAAACATACTTATTTGTGCCAACATAAACGCAGTAATGCGCATTTAATACTTTATTGATTCAATGAATTAACATCATTCTGAGCAATTAATTAATGAAACGATCATCAAATATGCTGTCGCGTGACCTATTTGGTAGCTTTAGCGTGAATGACGTTGATTAAAATTTTTACAGTTGTCGTAGTCCACGGGCATGAATCCAAAAAGTAATTTAACGAGCTAACGATAGTTTTCAACGTTTCAGAGTGATACGTTTAAGATTATCCACATAAAAATACAAAAAAAAAGTTGTAATAATAATACCTGATGATTGATTTCAGATACTTGAGTGATGAAGGTCGAAAATGATGTGCCCACAATATTCAACCCACGAAAGCCCAGGCTGTCACAGAGTAACGCCGTGCTGACGTCAGACCATAGGCCTTATGGTCCTTTCTCGCACGTATTGTCCAGAAGCGAATCTCGTAAGAAATTGACGTTATTCTTAAGACCATTATTTTCCATAAATAGTGGCATACTCAGCTTCTTTATTTTGGGGGGGAAAAAAGCAGTGAAAATGAAAATAATTTAACGTAGTTTTTGATTCAACAAAACTATCAATTTTATATTCAAATGCGTGAATACAATTCAGAAAAATACGTTAAAATCACATAAAATTACAGTTATCAAAGTAGTTTTTGTTTTTTTTATAAAAAGACTGAATAAAGATCATTAGAAGTTATAATGCTTTTGATGTCATATGAAGTCCCCGAGAGAAAATATTTTTCAAATATTACGTATAACATGCATATTATGATAAATTTATGCAACGCATAAATTAAATTTTTTTCATCTACAATTCAAAACACTTTTAAAACTGTATTTTTATGAAAAAAAAATCATTTTTTAACAATTTTCTTATCAATATAATAATTCAAAATACAAACTTTTCCATACGAAGTATCTTCTTTTTCATCCAATTAATATTAATGGTTATCATTTCCGAAACTATTGAGAAATTGAAAAATTATCTAGCTAAAAATACAAAAAATATAATATTGTAAATGAAATACTTAAAAAATCAAAATATATATAACATTTTAATTTTTAAACATCTTAAAAAATATTAGTTCAATATTTATTTTCATGCGACTTTTAAAGTATTCTTATACCTAAAAAAAAATCAATTCATCGTTATACACTATGTAAATCAGGCGTGCCAAACCTTTTTCAAGGCTCGGGTCACATTCAATATTTACACGTACACGCACGAATAATTTATATTTTTTTCTATAGAAAACCCTTTTTTGACCCGTGACTGTCTATTGGCTTAAAACTTTGTAAAGATAACTTTAGAAACGCTCGTAGACTCGCTTCAAAATGTTATACAACAATATTTATATTTTATGCTGTATACTTGAATTTCATTTATTATAAAATCTAAATAAATAAAAATGAAGTAAAAACTTTAAAAAATGCTTTTGATACTCAAAATTATACTTCAACGTTCATGAAGTTTCAGAAACTTGATATCAGATAAATATAATCATATTAAGACAAAACAGAATATTGTAAAACTACTAAAATTTTCACTGTACTCTGAATTTAAAAAACCAGTGGATGGCGGAGTATACGTGAGCACGTTACTGATTTTATACTAGAAACATTAACTACCAGTGGCAAAATCTATCTAGATATTATAACGATTATTGTCTTGGTATTCTTTAGATGTAATGTCACTGACATTGCAATTTTTACATTTCAGTGTGCCAGCCTGAAGATGTAGAACAGGTGGAGCAATGTCAGAGGAGACAGGTTGGCGTGCTTAAACGGTTGAAGAATAAATGTTGCTCGAAACATGCGAGGAAGGTACGTCATGTACGGCTGCTAAGAAAAAATCTTTAAATTCGACCCTCAGAAAAAAATTCCCTGATAAATATCCAGAGAAAAAAGTTGCTAAGCAAAAAATATCGTACATAATGTTCATACAGTACCTATATATACTATATATATTCCTTTTGAACACATTCTGTGTGTACCTCTTGTTTTTTACAAGTGGGTAAGTACTTTACTCTTTGTTGACTCTCACATTTTAACGGAAAATTAAAAAAAAAAATCGGGTCTCATATAATAAACACAATGAAATGCATAATGATTTTTCCCCGGTATTTTTTATTAAAGCAGAGTTAGCGCTACGTTAATGACTCGTGCAGTGCGGTAAATATAATTTTTTTAAATATTTTTTCGTTTCAAGTTTATTTATTTTTTTATTTTTTATAAATATATTATGAGTACTACTGAATTTATTATGTCAACACAAAGCAATACTCAAGTAGTTAAGTATGACTACGTCACGATAGTAATAACTTTGTAAGTGTCCAAAAGGTTACCCGTTTCGCTGAAAAATCACGTATGATACGGTGTTGTACAATAATAGCTTGTTGAAAATACTTAGAACAATTTTTATAGGTTTTGTATCAAATTTTCGTATTACTTTATTGTACCCACCATCGTAAGATACATACATTGAAAACCAAAGTATCCGAAATAATGCATGTTTAGTGGTTCATGAGTTCTTACTGTTTTTTCAAAAAATTTTAACAAAAGTTGTTTACGATGTATGAAATTTTAAATAAAATATACATAGATCCCGCCAAAATGTAGCAATTAATAATTAAAGTAGGTACCTAAATAATAGTCCAGAAGTGGCCAACATGAATATGGTTGCTAGTCACACGGATAAATAAGTACAATGACACCGAGAGCCAAAATGTATCTATCACTACCACAGATTAGATCAAAGAAAAAAATATTAATAAAAATAGTTAAAAGCCGATAAACATAATATGTTTTATATTTGATATTTTCAAATCATTACTCCAACACTATTTTGTTTTGATGAGCTATCGAGTTGAGCAAACGACTTCTCGTACATCATGCCTTTGTTAAAATATTTTGTTGATCAGTGCTATTGTACTAAAAAATTCATGTTATTAATAAGTAATTTTTTTGTTCTTGTAAATAATACATGAGGCACGTGCGACTTTGACGAGAGCCGCAAGTTGGCCGCAAGTTGGCCACCGCTGCAGTAATGTTTTGTTTTAGTTTTTTTTTTTTTTTAATTGTATTTATAATTTTCTTCATACTCATAACACTTTATGCAGTGCATAAAAACAAAATTAGTTCGATTTTTTTTCGAAGATTTCAGTGGGCCGACCGACATAATAATATATTCACATTATAATAAAACCTATACTAATGAATTCTAGACCAGAGGCCTTCAAACTTTTCTGACTCGGGGTACTTAATATTTTAATTATTGTTTCAAGGGTCACACACGTTATGAGTGATATTTCGAAATGACCTTTATTTACACATATTCAATAACGTTTAGATATACTTGTGTTTGAAGACGAATCGACTTCAAATATCTAGGAAAAAAAAACACCAAAAAACATTATTACCCATGATTACGATCCACCCCAATGTTTTGAAAGGTTTATCGCGTGTTGGAGACTCCTGCTGTCTATAAAGCGTCGATGAAATCGACTGTCGCTGTTTTTGCATATTTGCCATTGTTTGTGTCCACAGGTGTACTACGGGCTATGCGTGACGTTTTTCGTGACGGCGTCATGGGTGGGCGCCACTCACGCCATCAAGTATCTATACGTGTACCATCCGACCAAGTATCCCGTGCTCACCGGCAGCGGGTTTAATTTTTCGTCCATACACCAGCAAACGGTAAACATATTGATTTCACAAATTGGCTAAATACACACGAGGTGTTACTCAGACGTACTTAGACCGTTCGTAGAGGTCGCGGGGCTCCTATTGCTCCGGCGATGAAAATATAAAACGCGAGAATTACCATAATACACGCCATACCGTATTTTCTGCAAATGGGTGATACACACGAGCAGTTGAAAACGAGACTATTGTTTAGTGGCGTGCGTGTAGTACCTACAACACACTATATTCTAAACGTTTTTTTTTTTTCAAACATGATTAATATGATATCAACATAAATATATATTATGTGTGCATTATACTTTTTACTTTGGGTAAAACGAAAATTCGAATTACGTACGTAATAATATTCAAAAACGATTCGTTAATGAAATACTTTTTAGTCATTATTTGCAATAATCGTAGATTTTTATCGGATGAAATGATTTAATATCAACGCTTTCGTAATACTATGATTTACAGTTATAAATCATACTATGAAAACAATCACTGATTTCTCATCTCTGCAAACGACGGATTACAGCGCGTCCTCGTTCATCTTCACCCAAAACTTAAATGTGCAAATGCGTTATAGATCACTATATCCTTTACACTAGTTATCCCTCAAGGATGGTTTACGAACCCTGCCCTCTTCCCGGTGGTCTACGGTTGGATGATAGAGGACTCCTATATGGAAAGCTGTTCTCTTCGGTGGTTCAATTTAGTCTTTAGCTATGGGTGGGGAGGGCGGGGGTGAACGCTATAATTTGAAAACTGCCGTTGCGACTTTCTAAGGCCCCCCGCGAGGGACTTATATTGATGAATGGGTATGTCGACAAGAGCAGGTATAGACATCCAAAAGGGGAAAAGGGAAATTTTAGTAAAATATTATATATAGTGACATGTATATAACACAAGAACAAAAAGTTATAGAAAATGTAATATACTTTAAAATAGATAATACAATTAATAATATCGATATATGTAATATTTATGAAAATGTTAAAAACTTCGTAAAAGAAAAATGTAACAAGTCCAAACTTCAAGCTCAAGTCAGCGTGTGTTAACGTTATCTGATAGATCTAAAACTTTTTGTACTTAATTTTTATACATATACGTACTAACTTAGACGATTAGGCCAAATACATTTTGAAATTGAAAATTAAAGAACACCGTGACACATGGAAATATTACACATGCCTGCATTGTTTTATTTCTGCTTTGTTGTGAATTGAACATAGATCGTAATAATTACAAAATACAACAAATTAATCTAACACTACAGGCTTTCATGATTAATAAAAATATTTAAAAAATACGTTATAAAAAATCAAATGAAAAAAATTGTTAGGCATATTACAATGAAAACGAAAATGAAGAAGTGCACGGGATCAGCTAGTTATTATATATTTATATCACAGCCAGCGTTCAGGTGCCGGGTATTAGCGATATCCGCGATCAAGACAAAAAAGTGCGACAATCGCTATCGTTTTTTTTTCGAAGAAATCCAGTCAGGTATAGCGTACATATTTTTAACGAACCTGCTTACAAGGCATTTTTTTTCTTTTCGTTTATGACAAGCGAGCCACGGACTATCGCTCCGGTCTAGCCTTGTCCTCGAGTCAGCCTCCGAACGCCGGGAAGAGGGGTTTTGGTAATGCCGTGGGGGGATCGGTGGTGGCGGGTGGGAACGGGGACAGGCACGGGGACGGGTGGTGTGTCATCGGTCCCGTCGCACGTCGTACAGTGATAACCGCGCGCGCACGCGCCCGCTCGTTGGTTCCAGCAGCTGATGACGTACAACGCGCCGTTCTTCACCACGTGGTTCTGCACCAACTGGACGGTGCTGTTCTTCCCGCTGTACTTCTTCTGCCAGCTGGGCAGCCCCAACTACCAGACGCCCACCGACATACTGGGCGAGAGCGTGCGCAACTTCCGCGACCGCGGCTTCACCGCCGCGCACTTCCTCAGCCGGTGCTGCATGTTCTGCATACTGTGGGTGTTCACCAACTACCTGTACATACACGCGCTCAGCATACTGGTGGCCACGGACGCGCTGGCCCTGTTCGCCATCAACGTGTGCTGCGTGTACCTGCTGTCCTGGGTCATACTGCACGATCAGTTCGTCGGCGTGCGGGTGAGTGTCGACGGCTCGGCGCCGCGCGCCCACGACGAATAACGACGATAATAATAATAAAAAAAAAAAAAAAAAAAATCATTAACGATCGACACATCGTATTATTATTATTATTATTATCATAATCATTACGATGCGAACAACGATTGTTTACAATTGTAATCAATGTTTATTATTTTCACATAATATTATACTTTTTTTTCTATACGACCGACACGCGAACGCATGCCCCCCCGTCCCGACGACGCTTCGGTTTGATCGCTGCAGCATCCGTACACTGTCATATTATATACGTGTATTAATTATTGTTATTATTACATTGCACGTTTCAGACACACACAGACACACACACACACACACACACACACACACACACACACACACACACACACATACATACGCTCCAGGTGCGCTAACAGAATTATTTTTTCTGAGGGGGTTTTAAGTTAACATAAATAGTTTTACGTGAATTAAAATAAATAAATCAGTATTTTAAGTCTTTAAAACTTATAATTTCGGGTAGGCGGTGACTTTGAACCCTTAAAACCCCCTCTTGTATACATCACACACGTACCCACACGTGCCCACACACACACACACACACACACACACACACACACACACACACACACACACACACACACACACACACACAATCACACAAACACAGTCGTCGACTTATACTCAAAGCGGCGTTTATATTTTTATATTATTATATTATTATTACTATTTTGTTTTTATTCATAATATTATTATATTGTATGTAATATACAGTATACACCACGTGTGTTTTGTTTCGATTTGATTTTTGTTTGATGGTTGGTTTGTTTGTTTGTTTGTTTTTTTTTTACATATTTTTCTTACAAATTATTTGATGAAAAGGTCGTGCATGCAACCGACAACGTAGTGTAACGATATGCGAAAACGCTTTTTTGATCGGAACGCTTTGTTTTTAAACCTGCGATATAACACACGACGGCGGATCCAAACGCGAACGATCGCGAGCCCCGTGCCGTTTTCAATGATAACCGTTTACAGATCGTGGCCGTCATCTTGTGCAGTACAGGAGTCGCTCTGCTCGCCTACATGGACGCCGGAATCACGAACAAAAGGAAAACGATGACGGGAGTTTTGTTGGCGGCTCTGGCTGCCGCTGGGTCCGCGGTGTACAAAGTGAGTCTGGCGCGGGGGCGGTCGAACAAACCCTTTTCACCGCGGTGTCACGTACCTACGCACGAACGTTTTCGATACGCGTGACGGCGCGGTGAACGCAAATCGAAAAATCAAATTTCGTGTTAAATAATGTAGACTAAGGTAGGAACTACCGTATGGCAAATAGTGTAGAACGCAATTTTGTAACGTGTATCCATTATACTCGTGAAACAGACGTCGAAAACGTTCGCGAAAAGTTATCACGAATAACATTATTAATTTATTCCTAAGTATTTAAACCGAGATTATTCGATAAACGAGGATTATTCCAAAGCACAGTTAGGCCAACTTTGCGTGCTCGCATCAAACCTAATGCGCTTTTACAGATTAATGATTTTCACGAACTCATTTATATATACAACTCATTGATACATTTGAAGGTTTAAAAATTTACTAAATACATGTATACATAAAATTTATGTCATGATGTTTAACTTGATAAAACACAATTTAGTTAGGAGAACAACTAATTTACCTAATTATAATAATTCAATTTAAAAAACAAAACTTTTAAGTTATATTTTAAAAATATGCTAAAAAAAGTAAAAGAAGATATTATTTTAGATAAAATATTTTAAATAATTACCGAAAAAGCTAAAAATGGATGAGTTTTACGTATAATTTGTATTTTTTTCAAAATTTAATATAATTTTAGATTTTAAAAATAAAACTAAATTAAACAAGATGCTTGATTGAAAAAAAAAATCGTTAGAATAAGTATTGGTTGGAAAAAAGTCGTTTCTAATCGATTAGATGAACTGAAATTGAAACGAAAACATTTTTGAATATCAAGAAAAACTATGTAGATAGATAAATGTTGAAAATAGTAACTATGTGTAAATTTTTTTGCAGGTCTTGTTCAAAAAAATGATCGGAGACGCTACGTACGGCCAAGTGTCTTTATTTTTTTCGCTCATAGGTTTGTTAAACGCCGCACTTCTTTGGCCTGTTTGCCTGGTGTTATATTTCTCCGAAGTCGAAATACTCCACTGGGATCGTTTACCTTGGATGATACTATTGTCGGCCAGCACACTATCATTGGGTACAAGAAAAATGCCCTATATCCCCGACACTATTTCTCTTTAATGTTTTTATCGTTTTCAGTTGCGAACTTACTGGGAAATTTGAGCGTTGCGTTTACTTATGACATTTTCATTACGTTTGGGCTAATCACTGCGGTTCCCGTGTCTGCAGGTAAATTTTCAACTGGACGTAGACACGGCAAACTTGTGTTTGCGAGTGATCGCACGAAGTTTGACGTGTTTCGTGTACAGCGATTTTATTTCTTAAACGGAACGCATAAAATACGTTTTCACGATAATTATAACGCACGAATAGGATGATAATTTTATTCGCTCGTGGCGAAAATTCCGTACCGTTCTCGTAACTTTGTTAATTCGTTAATGCAAACGACCGTTTTGTATTCATTATTCGTTTTCAACATTGTTTCAGCGATTGACATAACCATACACGATGTGCAGTTTTACGGTATGAAACTTGCAGGCATCATATTAATATCCATTGGTTTCTTATTGGTCATGTTTCCTAACAACTGGCCAGAATACATTTTCCGATTACTCAGGTAAATTGCACATTAAAATACGATTCAATGCGAGCGGTTTAGGAATTATTAACTACAGCGCTGGCAAAAAAATCGGACGAAACACTCACCTATTATGTTTTTAACAATTATTTTCAGGAATATTATACTACTGAGTCATAGCGCTAGGTGAGTGTAGCGTGAACCAAAAAAAAAAGCATGAATTTTTTTGTGGAAATTGTTGAAAGAGTGGACCAATATATATAATATATATATATGTATATATATATACATACATAATAATATAATATAATAACATGAATTGTAGCTTGGGGAAGGCCTTGTGATAGATGCTGCAGTAGTAGGATTTGAAAAAAGAAGTGGTTGGCTAACGGAGTAAAAATCAATGTGGACGATTACAACGATACGAAGGCCGGCCTTTATTTAATTATTATCACTATAGAGGTCGACTTGTTTGGCGCACGTTATTTACCCGCGAGTGCGTGATGCGCCACAATAACGCTTCTATATCCGGTTAAGCGCAACCTCTTCTTTTTCTACCCTATGTGGGCGTTACACTTTGCATGGCGATTTAGAACGGTAATTGCATGCGGTTTTTGGTGATGTAAAAAATAAATGTAAAAAAAAAAAAATAAATAAACCAAAGATTGTTTAGATCACTGGTGCGAGTGCAAAAGATCGATTGAAAATGTAATTAGAGCTGCCTCGATCGTGCCGAGAGAAATATATACATATATGTTTGTCGTGTTGTTGTACCAGGTGGAGCCGCAAAAATAGAGGACTACCACCCAACCCACCGAAAGTGGAAATCGACTACCGCACCGGGTATATTAGATCGCACTTGCGATCGCCGTCAGGTCGGGTCAGGTGACCGACACGTAGCCGCATAACGTTATTGTCGTTTGAAACGAAACAAATTCGGACAAATATTCATTTACGATTTTCTATTTTAGCCGTTTTACTTCTATTTCCTAGAGGTGTATGAAGACATATCTGCAAGTTGTCGCGTTGAAAAGTGTTTGTAAAATACGTATTTGTATCTATAAAATAATGTAGATAAAACATCAACTGTAACCGACAAAATTGATTATAAATCTACACGTTGTTTGTTTGTTTTGTTTTGTTTTTTTTTTTTTTTGTAATAAAATACGTTTAAACCTGTATTTACGTTACTTATATAAATATTTATGTATATTACATTGTATTAATTCGATAATGACGTATAATAATGCGATTGAAAACCTCTTGTGGATTAAAGACATTTTCCGTCCACAAGGTATATGTGTTTTCATTGTCCGCCTTCATTCCTGAATCACCTTCGCTGTACACACTCAATAAACACAGACTGAAAATAATATTGTTAAATATTCTATTTGCTCTTGATTTATTATTTTTTAATAACAAGAGCAGACTGTAAACTAATGTTATGTACTTGTATGTATATGTCGTGGACGTATAGTCAAATCAGGCATTTTACTAAATGCCTAGGCATATAGTCAAAGAATTACATTTTATACAATTTCACTATCCGCCTAGACATTTAGCCAAATGCGTGATTTGACTATATGCCTACGACATATATACTTATTGCGACCGTCTTAAATATTGATTGTATACTAGATGGTAAACACTAAACTTTATTTGTTTTAACGGAACTTATTCATAATTAATAATTTTTTTTAACTCTTTAATTTATTAAAAATGCATTTTGACAAACAAATTAACTCAACTTACCTACTTTGAAATATATTATGAATAATTTATGACTTGGATTTACTTGAATGATCATATTATATTTATGATAAACAAACGAGTCTGGCTCATAAAACAATAAAAATAATAATCGTTTCATTAAAAGAAAACATAATTTTCTTATTGAGTTATTATGATTAAGCGAATTAGAATTAAACATTTTAAGGTATTATACATATAAAATCGTTTTAATAACCTAGGACATTAAAATATTTAGGTTTAAATTTTAAGCCGATGTTACATGGACAAAGTTTTCAAATTAAAGTTTTTGTAAACTGTATTAAATTATAGTGGGAAAATGAAAACTGGTCGAGTTATCAAAAACTCAAAATATATAATTTTGTACAAACTATGAAAAATTAATCTGGATGTTAGTGATGTTACGTCCTATTTGTTAATAGAATATACTGATATTCATGACAATAATGGAAATATTTTGAAAAGAGTAATACATTTAAAAATACTGAAATCAGTTAACAAATAATTCTAATATTTATTTTTTAAGAAATAAATGTTAATACCAGTTGGAATTTTTGAAAGTAATTGTTGTACTTTTATTAAGAAAAACACTTTTGTATTGAACGAAAAATTAAACGTCGATTAAAAAGAAAAAAATTATATTTCATAAAAACTTTCATTTTGACTTTTATATTTCTACCATAAATAAGAAAATATATCACTATTTACGAGATTTAAATGATTAATATTGAGTCTACATAGTTATAGCTCATAGAATGTGGAACATCTTTTTTTTTATATGCTTTTAAAAAGTAATTTTTTGCAAACATAAACAATCAGTTGAAAATAATTGATTCTTTGCTTCGAAATAATTTATTTTTAATAATAAGTTATTTTTCATTGTTAAATTGCACGTAAAAAATTCGCTATATTATGTTGATTTATATCAAGTGAGTTATAAAAATAATCTTTGTTGAGAAACCCTTTGAGCAACGACAGTTATCAGGTTATTACTTATTAGTAGGGAACGGATTTATATGTAATAAAAATACCGAAATATGTACATATATATGGAAGTATAATTTATAAAATATGTGCTAAAAGCATCCAAATATGTGGGGAAAAAAATTAATTTAAAAAAATAAAAAATTATAATTATTAAATTAAGTATAATATATGTGCTAAAAACATACAAATATGGGGGGAAAATGTAATAAAAAAAAAAAATATATATAAAATTATAATTATTAAATTACCAAAACGATTTGTTGCATTGAATTATTACAATTTCTTTTAAATTATCGAATGTCAAATGTCACCTATTAGGTCTCAAAATATTTTTAAAATGGCTAAATGATTTCTAATGGAACTAAATCGTTCCACATCAACCGATGTAATTAGAGCATATTTGAAGCGCATATTATATCAGAAGGCGATAATTCCAAATTTTTAGAAGGGTGTCTGCCACTCAATATGTCATTGATTGTTTTAAAATCAATATAACCTGGATTTTTTTCTGAAACAGCATCAGTTTTCTTTTTTACAACATCTCCTATTGGTCCGCTTACGAGTTTTAATTTTTCAACCGCTGATTCAACAATTTACATACTTTCATTTAAGGACATATTTTTTGTTTCTAATTTTGTAATTGTATGTGCAATAATACTAAAATTCACTGAGATTTTTCTGGATCTAATTTTGAAATAATTTCTTGTATTTTCGAAAAGTGTTCAGAATAAATATTGATAAGATAAGGTTTGGTAGTCGATAATATTGATGAAAAAATCAAAAATTACTAAAATATGTACAAAATATGTACTTATTTACCAAATATGTAATTATACCAAAATATGTAAAAATATGTAAAATAAAAGTAGCATCATTTTTATAGGAATGATTTAAATCATGAACATATCTTATCGAATCTTAAATATCTTGTTTTAAAAAAAAATGCATTTACATATAAAAACGTTCCCTACTTATTAGTAACCTCCGCGTTATTGACACAACACCCGCTACAATCACAGATCTTCCGTGAATTGCAATACAGTTTGATCTCAGATTATATACTATTTATATTAAACATCTGTGCTTAGAGGTTGGACATGAATCTATAGAATATAAACATAGCACGATTTCGTTTAGGTTATTGTGTTAGAATTTGTTTTGAATTTTTTATCTTGACTCAAGCCATCGTTGTATTATTGTTCAATAAATTACAAATTAGTTTTTTTAGGAAAAAGGAACATAATTAAGTAAAAATATTATAAATATGACGTAATTACAAAAAAGTATCTGTAACCGTATTCGATATTAGTTAATATTGTTTAAATGAAATCAACGAGAACACGACAATAGAAAAAGTAAAAAACCGTACGAAAAATTCCGATCGCATCGAAATTTTATTTGAAATCAATTGAAAATCAGAGAGAAATGTGTTTTACGATAGTCAGCTCTAATTGTTTTGAAATATCGTTTCGTGTACACATAAAAACGACCAGAGAACACCTATGAAAACGTCAATGAAAATGCAAAAACGCCCACGGAACACGAGAGCGTGATGTCGTTGTTCAGGGGTGGAAAACAGTGTCCGCGGTCCGTCTCTTTCCGTGTCCGGAGGGGAAAAACGGATTTCGCGTCGACTCTCTCCAGACTTGAACGCGGTATTTAAAAAATCGAAAAGCACATACGAAAAACAAAACGAGACACCGATAAATATTAATCTAACCGACATATTTTCCTCCGGTCTCGTCGCCGCCGCCGCCGCCGCCGCCGCAGACGTCAGCTGAGCGTGCAACACGACACGCGGTCGCGGCGCGCCAACGGGGGCCAGGCCGACGCGGTGTGACGTAAGAGACGTGTATCGAAGAAGAGAAACGACGTCGCGCGAACGTCACGGAACCGTCGTGTTTAATCGTCGGGTTTTACGTAAACGGTCCGACTTTCGTACCAGGATCACATGTGCGGCGGCCGCCGGTGTAATATATGTAATATTATTTTGTAAAATACCGTAACGCACGGCCACGGGCTCCGAGACGACTGATGCGACCCTGGTACCACGGACTCTGTTCCGCCGGCGTCGACATCGGGCCTCGGTTCCCGGACGCGTCGTTAGGTCGCGCGCGCTGTTTGGTTTTTTATTATTCTTATTACTATTATATACCGTTACACGCCGCGTTATTATTATCGTCTTCGTCGTCGTCGTCTGACCGACCGAGTGTCGTCGTCGTCGTCGCCGTTGCCGTGTGCCGTCGCCGTCACCGCCGCGCCGTCCGGTAACCACGGTAACCGACCTTGTGCTAAAAGGACGTTTTGGAACTGCACGAATTATTTTTAAACCTACTAGACGTATATGATGTATGTAAAAAAAAAAAGGACGCCCGCTAATATTAGTTGTGCACCGGTGCACCGCAATATTATATTTCCAAGCGTACAGACGAGACGTGAGACGACGACGACGATAATAATAATACACATTTACGCGTCGTAAATAAATCGTAATATACGTTCGCGAATCGTCGCCCGCGTCCTGCGATAACCGCGGTCGGGTCACAGCAGACTTTTTTCCCGTGACCCACAATGTACCGGTCAGGGACGTACCCAGAAAAGTTTTGGGGGGTGTTTTTAAACATTAGAACAGTTTTCTATAATATTAGCATATACATAAAAAAAAAAAACAGAAATAAATTTAATTATAAAATTATAAATAATCTTTTTTAAATTCAATACACCCATCCCCATCAACTTGTCCGATGAGTGAAAAATACCTCTTGTGGCGAAGTAAGTACTTTTTTATGTATTTTTTTTTTAAGACACTTAGCTAACCTTCAATTTGTTTAAAAGTTTTAATCAGCGATTCTATAGATCGGAAATCACATTTAGACGGTAGTTAGAGGGTTTATTAAGCTTTCATCTTTATAGTTTTACCAAGCGAGAGGAAAAACAACCGAAAATGGAGCAAAAACGTCGAATATCGGCGTACACGACACTTTCATTATATCGACTCTTATACATTTTTCATATTATACCTGTCTATTTACGTATAATATAACACTAAAATTGAATAGGTAAATAACCATATAAAAAACTAAACATTTCGGAGGGAGTTTAAACACCCCAAACACCCCCTAAGTACGTGACTGGTACCCGTGCTTTATCGCAATGGGTTTGTGATGAGAAATAGTGAAATACATTTCACACGTCGCGTACGACGTCCTCGTGAAATACGTACCTGAAAATCACTAAAATATCTGCACCGTGCGTGTTGCACGAAATGCGGATCCGTACACTGATTCTTTGTTTTGATTAAAGTCTGCCGGCTGGAAGACTTTTGGTTTTTGCGACCGGCGCGAACGGAAAATCGCTGTGCTAAACTTTACCTATCGGCTCCGCTGTTATAATTATGATTATCATATAGAAAATGCAAAATGAGACAAACGCTTTTTCTTGGGACAGGAATAAATATAATTATAGTAGATATGTAGTGGATAAAGCATAAATTATTTTCAACATGCTCTTGTTAGTGATATTTAATTTTTGTTTTAATATTGGCGAAAAAAAAAACGCGTTTTAACTGTCGAAAACCCCAAGTTGCGTGGCATACAAATGGTATTAATTAGTAGGGTAGCAATATAGGTACCCTAAAAAGATATTTTTTTGCGATTTTGGTGACATTTGAAAAAATATAAAAATGCTTTGCAAATCTTAAAAATAAGTTCGAGCAAATATTTCTATGAGATTTTGTAGGTTTAGGTGCACATATAATATATATTTAAATTGTTTTACAACATTTATTTTTTAATAATATTTCAATGACTCGTTCTGGGGGTCTATTCTTGAAATCATTCGGATCGGATCCGTATACGAAAACCGTAGTTTCCACACAGATTTCCACATGATCCAAAAAATACGTATTCTTGAATTTTTTCAGTGTACGGATGAGTTCGGTTATGTGGAAAAGTTCCGATCGATTCATCCGAATGGGGGTACGGCATTCGGAAACGTATTTCCGTATACAAATAAACACATTATCATGTTACTATCCTATTGTTGTCGTTAATTAAACCACATTAATTAATATATGATTACTATAACTGCGTATTAACTATAAAAATAATTGATTTTTTTTTCATTTATTATGTACAGCAAATTAAAATATAGAAAAGTAACAAAATAATTGATAAAACAAATCAATAACCGTGGTTTTTGACAATATTTTAGCTGATGTTAATAAATAATACATTTTTTATCCAAATAATATTGTACTTACCTACCTATCTTGTAATGTTTATAAAGTTTAAAGCTTCAACATTAAACATTGAGACAGATATTTAATATATTAACACAAGTTAAATCGGATAATTAATTGTATCATAGTTAAAAATATTGTTGCTAAACCAAAAATTACCGAGGGAAAGTACGTAGGTAATAAAAGACTTGCGATAAATATACCGTCATTAAACAATGAGATTGTATATTTTAGTAGTGTTACCAACCTAATTCATACGATATAATAAACCATTCGGACAAATTTCCGTGTATGTGGAAAGTTTTTCGTATACGGATAGTTTTATTTCAAGAATACTATTTTTCGTCCGTTCACGGAAATCTATCGTGTGGATTGTTCGTATACGGATCCGATCCGAATGATTTCAAGAATAGACCCCCTGATTGTTTAAAAGTAAGTAATAAAAAAAAAAAAGTGTTACGAAATTAATTTTAATATAATATATTATATTAGATCTCTGTCATTGTCCGTGACTAATAAATATCTCAACCAAAGTATATGTTCATTATTATTACATTAATACACTGTGTACCACAATTCACATTCTCTGTAAGAATGTATTGTATAAATTCCCTAAAAACATAAAATAATACTCAACAAATTCTTATAAGGTAAAATTGGTTAAAGAATGCAAAATAAAAATCACATTAGATGGTCAGTAACATTTTTAAAACATTTTTCGTTTATGGAGCTACGTTTTAGAGAAACAGAAAAAAATAACGTAGCATTAAAATCCCACTCCTATTAATTAGTATACACAATCAATATATTCTTTGGCATACAACTAGAGGAAAATAAAGCGTAATGGAATCTTTGCACCATTGAATATGGCGTATGCAAATCCTACAGTAGGTATACGTGTTTCTTTTACACCGGATTCGACCATCGAATATCTCGATTAAATCAATTCATTTTATACCATAGATTATGGGGTATAAATTCCAAAAATATTTTAACTACGAGGCATTGCAGTGTAGAAAAATACTTTTGAATTCTTTGTGGAGATGACTCGACACTTGAGCAATGCGTGTTTACTATTTTTCTATGGCATATTTTTATGAATTTAGTTTAATGTTTAAAAATGTCTAGATTATTTTTGTGAAAATTTGTGTACTTTATAGTTCACTTATATTCATTAATGCATTAATAAAAGATAACGTTTAGTAGGTATAAACAAAATGTGTGCATATATTTTTATGTGAATTTGGTTTTTTGTTATTTTATTGTGTAGACTGTGACAGTGGCATAACTATAAAATGTGAACTCTCAGTCTCGTCAACCCAAGAAAACCGCCTTCTTTTAATACGATTTCTGATGATACGACTGTGGTAGAAAACAGTAAATTTTTTTACTGGCACTATGCTCAATTTAATGTTTATTAAACATAATGTCAGATAAACTAATAAAAGGCCCGTAAATGCCAGTCTGTAGTTTGTACATTTTATAATTTCACATTTACTTATATATATATATATATACATACAGGGTGTAACAGGTCTATTTGACAAATGCAATAACTTTTTTCTATGCATTTTTTTTAACTTTTTTTTTAAAATAAATACTAAGGCCTTGCGCTACAATATTATCTTCTAATATTTTTTTTCTTATGAATCTCAAATTTGAAAATTTTAATTTTAATTTTACCATTTAAAAAAAATTCAAAATAGCCATTTTGTAAACCTGGTTTTTAGAAAAATATTAGTGTTTAAAATTCTAATAAAGGTTGATCCATTTATTTTCTATAATTTTTTAAAGTTTGTGAAAAAGTTAAGAATTTTATTGTATACCATATACTATTATAACACATATTATTTTATAACACTATTAATTAAATTGATGATCGAAATTTAATTTTTACTCCAAGATTTTTGTTATCGCTTACATTTTTTATCATTAAATTGATATTTATTATTATGAGTCCAAGTCATAATTACGTAACATACATGTTGTACAAATAATCAGAATTATATCTTACTATCACGTTTATATGAATGGAATATTTTTTAATCAAGTGTATGCTTTCATGGAAAAGTTAATCAAATCGCCGACTTCTTGATACACCCGTACAATATTAATTGTACAATAATTTTAGTAATTTAATTCACATTTTCAAAAAGTTTAAAAAATCATAAGAAATAAATGACCAAACTTTAATAAGATATTTTCATACCATAATTTTTCTGAAAATCCGGTCTATAAAATGGCTATTCTGATTTTTTCTTTAAATGGTAAAATTAAATTTTAAATTTTCGAATTTGAGTTTCCAAAATCCAAAAAAATATTTTTATTCACGATTTATTTTCTTTGGAGATGAACGTGATACAACTCATATTTTTTCTAAAAATTAGCTACTCTGTGGTGTGTGCGGTGACACGCTTTACACAGGCCCTGAACCAGCCCTGAACTTTAGTTCAGAAAATTAGTCTTATAATGACGTCCCCGTTTTCGACAACCTTGCTTTCGACAATAGCGGTAGTCTGTCACAAGTAAATATTTAATTTTGATTTAATAGACTAATTTTAACATCTAGTTTCTCACTATTTTATAAGTTTTTTTAATTTCACATTCACCTTTACGCACTTTACAACTATAATTTAATTTTTCATGATACAAAATAAAATAAAGGATTTCACATACCCGTACCCACGTTAAACAAGTGTCGAACACACTCCAATTACAAAAGTGTAGATAAAGTTCGTTCGTGTGCGTTGATATTACTTCCTGCAAAAAGAAAATTTTCGATGTATCTTATAGGGTATAATGGACATTTTATTGAATAATTTAATATAAATAGCAATATACCATGTGGAACACCAATAAATCGAGGTGCCATAAATAACTTATTATATATATATATATGATTGTACCGGTGAACCGAAGGTAAATTGCACGTACGACATGACATTGTGTGCCATAAATATGTTAATCTTGGAGAGCCGGTTGAACGACCGCAGCCGTCTGTTAACATTTTTAAGTAGTATTGTTTTTTTAACGTCGAGCTTTGATAAACACAGCGTTTCTGTGAATCGAGGTGAAATTCCGCGTAATGGATGTTTCGAGTACCACAACCACTGTAAAAGATCCATTGTTCTACTAGTTAATTTTAAACCACGATACTTCCGGTTCCGATTGGTTTCCAATTAGTACGATGTTCCATGGAAAGTTGCTGTTCGAACAATAGCGATTACACGTATGTAGTGACGGACGAGATAGTTTGTATTTACAAATGCGAAAATTCTTAGAATTGAAATGAAAAATCTGAAGTGATTTTTTAGTTAGTATTAACATTATTATACAGCGATAAAGGATTTTAGCAATAAAAAAAGAAGAAAATTCGAAAGTTTTTTTTTTTTAATTTTTGGATATTACGATAGTAAAATAAAAGAAACCGGCAAAACTAATTATCCAACTATTTTCGATCAATAATATCGATAAAATTATTTTATTTTGTTGCATTTAGGTCTATTTCAATGGTAATGCGTAACGGAACTAAAAGTATTTTTATCGATAAAGAACGACCGACTAAACGAGTACCTAATTATTTAAGAGTTGGAACTTATATAAAACGTTATTGAAATAAAGTACGAATATTAATGAGTTCAAAACAACCGTCAAGATTCAGAACCCTCGTGATAATGCACTTATCTCATTTTGCTTGTTTTCTATATAAAGTTTCCTACCACGTGTATTTATAATAATTATTATGAACTAAAAGATTTTTATCCATTTTTATTTGTTGACCAAAATTTCAAAAGATCTGTAAAGCATTAAAAAATATAAAAGCATTTAAAATCACGAGTGATATCATAGAGAAATGAGGGATACCAAATAAATTACTGCCATTAGTCTGATTTTCTAAATTTTAAATCAACTATTAACAAAAAAAAATTAATAATAATAATAATTTTTATTAAAACCATGGGTGATTAAAAATTCAATTTTTAATTAGAGAAATTTATTAAAATGTTCGGAATTCCCAGTAACGAAATTTTCCAACTACTGAGTCACGGCATGAAAATTTACTATAAAATTCGTGGAATTATAATAAACGAAAATATTTTCATACTCAAAAGTCGTAGTTATTTTATTAAATTTTTATCATATGATTTTTGGATATCATGATCAACATATTTTATTAAAAAAAAATATCGATTCCAACAAGACGACATTACGCGTTAGTAATTAGTTTTTATTAAGTCCAACAAAGTATAAGTCATCACTGAAATTAACTATTACGTTTACAACCATTAAGAGGTAGTAACTTTTTTACAATTCTTTTAATCGTAAAAATAAATTAAATGTGGCAAAAAATGGTTGAAAATTGGTCATAAAATTTGCTATAAATAAATTGGTTATAAATATTAATTGGTCGGGAGTCAAAATTTGGAGTCACTGGTGCCAGGATGACTCGTCGAATAAATAAATAATAATATTTTACATGCACGCTGATATTCAACTATGATATATGTCATTCTTATGGAATATATTCTATATCATGGCAAGTGTACAAATAAAGTAAGTTTTAAAGTAAAAATTATTTTCAGTGTGTTTTAATTTTTTGTTTTGTTTTTTTTTTTTTTTTTTTTGTTCTTTATGACACCAGCAATTCATTGTATTTTATTTTCCGCATAGAATAAAGTTGTTTATTATATTTTTGTGCGTACGTTTAATGATACTTGTGTATTTTACATTGTAAATATAATAAAACCGTACATTTTTCACTGTGTAACGACATATTCATTTAGTGCAAAAAGTGCTATGCGATTCACGAGCTGTACGAAATACATTATGTAAGTTCATACTCTGTGTCTGCGGTAAACGGAAGAAATCTAATCACTTTCTCGAAATATTTAGTGTCCATGCACGTTTAATGGCTTTGCTTTAAATGAACGAGAAACAAGCAGTATAACAGTGATGGGCTGATGTACAACAATTAATATTAAAACGATATGTCCTCTCTGGCACCTCTCTATATAGGTACGTATACAATTTATAGACTATAACGATCGTTAAACGATTAACGCAATGTTTGTTTAAACCGTTGTGAATTTATATTGCCAACAGGCTTGACATTTCCATAAACATGTTCAAATCAAATGAATAGTAATTATTTTATAAACCATAAGCTACGGTCCAAGTACTTGACTAATAACTACACATGTATTTCACGAGAATCTGTATGACGTAAAAGGGCTATTTATTGAAGTGTTAGTAGATTAGAGTAGAACTGTACGTATGTTTTAACCATCGTTTGAAATATCCAACCTGTATTAAATATACATAATATAAATGTATTACGTGTATTAAGGATTACCAATAAAATACCTAAACTTAATTATTATTTTCAGCCGCACGTTAACTGGATCGAGTGAGTCTTAATATATTATAATACAATCTGTTACTTTGGTCGATAACACAATATTACTCGTTTATTCATTGACATTTAAACAATTTTAAATAAAAAATCAACAACTCAAGAGAAGATTATCTACATACCTATATGAACAGAATTTATCAGCAATTATGACTACACTATTATGCAATATTGATGATTCTATTGAAAAAAAAAAGAACTCGTTACGTAAATCCGATATTAAGTTGTCATATTATCTTTGAAAATTAAGCCTAATAAATAATCGTTGTACCACCAAGCTCCTCTCGAAGCGGCTGGCTCAGATGGTGTGTTGTAGTGGAAGCTAATATATTACAAAGTACAAAAAAGAAGAAATAAGAACATAATGAAGATATAATTCAGTACAATATCGTGGCTATCGTGGTAGGATGCCCAAGGAGAGGAAGACTTAAAGCTATTTACAAATAACGTTCACAACATAAACAAGATAGACGAAGATAACCAATAAATATTTTCTTACGAAAGGTGTCACCCTTTGAAACCAATTCCCCGTTTACGATTACGTCGTCAGCAGCGGCGGCGGCGTTTTCGACAATAGGTAGGTACTACTCAACTAAGTAACACGGCGTCCGTGTAACAAGCCCAAGATAATAACTCACATTGACCGGTAATGGAGTCGGACTTTCAAACAATCCCTGCAATTAACGTGTTGGCGCATGGCAGTAATATAATGTAAAGGATGGCGCACACTAACGACACCTCGAAACTCGAGTATCGAATAAGATCTGGACGATCGCAAACTGGCACGAAAAGAATGAACCGCACATAATATTATGAACGTACACGTTCACGCTATGCGTGGAACGTACACACGTAGACTAAGATGACCATACGTCTTGTTTTTTACAAGATTGTCCTTCATTTTAGAGTTGTGTCCTGTTGTCCTGACGAAAGTCCTCAGGACGATTTTTGTCCTGTTTTTTTATTCAATCTTATAAAGCTATAAACATGTTTATATTTTATACGTACAAGAAACACAAAATACCCCAAGTTATTAGATTTGAGACATTTTTTGGAAAAAGAAAACAAATTAAATGAGTATAGGAATAAAGTATTTGAGAACATTATAAATAGTTTTAATTTATTAAGTAATTACTATTTTTATTAATTTTTTTTTTTTATGTATTTATAAAAAATGATGTATTGGTTTTGTAACTGCTTTAAAAGAATATAAATAATATTAAATACACATTAGATACTATTTTAGGTATATTAAATTATGTTTTTTATTATGATTGAAAATTGGGATATAAAATTTGATTAAATTATTTAAAAAAACTAATTTTTTATTTTTTTACCCTAACGTAAACGCCTCTTCAACAACGGTCTGGCAAGGACACGCCACGGTCCACGGTGAGCCGCTCACCGACGGCCACCAAAACGACACACACCCGAAGATGGGCGTCAAGCAACTGACAACTTTTGTACGATGCCAGGTTTATATAATTATCATCGTTTATCGCGTCCGGAATATAAGACCGGGAGGAAGTTCAAATTATCGCTCGCGTCGTCGATATCGATTATTTATCGAACAATCGTAATACTATTTTCGTTCAGACTATAGAAGTAAAGAGCACTTGCAATGTAAAAAAAAAAAAAACACACGTTTTAATCTTTTCAACGAGTAAATAATATATTAAGTAAACTTCATAATATATTGAATCTTCTTCTAGATCTTTGCCGTTATTTAATTCCGCTTATGGTATTAGTTATACTCGAATTTTCGGCCTTCACGTCTCTCTATCCATCAACATTTCTTCATCTGCTCTCCACGCCCTCGAACTTTTCTTATAATAACCTCTAGCTACTTTTTATTTGGACTATTTTGATTGAATAATAAACCAAAATGTTTAAATATTTGTTATGCGCGCAGAGTTGACTGAAATTCATAAGAGAAAAATGTTAATTCGGATAAACCTGGATGAGACGGATAAAAAATGCATAATGTATTTTTGAAACTATTTTAATGATATATATATATATATATATATATAAATAGATCATTATTTATTTACATGGCACGTAAGAAACGTAAGAAATATAAACTATACAATATTCAGTGGGTACTCTAATCATTAAATGTGTGTGACACAGCTATACCTACTTATCGTGTGTATTTTAGAAGAAAAAGTGTACGTTAATTAAAATGTTCGTCCCCAGGGACTGAATTAATTTTAAATAGTTAATTATCATCTGAATCAACGTGCCAAGTTACACATCACATTAAACCGATATCGTATTTATTAATTATGATGTGCGGAGCACCTTCAAACGCTGTATTATGACGCGTTGTCGCCGTGTTAATTATTCAGTTTTAGTCATTTACCGCGTGCATATAGAAAGTAAACAAAAAACGAGTAAACGCGGAAAGTGTTGGGACACGAATTTCAACAAGATTACCTTTTTTTGCCGATTCACTGGATATCTGCATAATCTCTTTTTCTTGTTTTACTTGATAACAATATGACCAAATTTATAGGTTTTCATAGTGTGTACACAACACGGATTTAATAATGGCGAGGGTGTTCATTACTTTCTATTAACACCAAAGAAAACGACTGTTTTCAAAAATTACGATTCGGTTGAAAAATAACGTGTATTGTTTTTATCGACTGCGACTTTCATTTATTTTATATCAATTTGCATAGATAGGTACACTTCACGAGATTGGTGTTAATGTAATGCAGTTTTTTTTTATCATGTAGTATTTATGCAGTAGTGTATTCAGATATTATTCAAAGACGGATGGGAGAAATAAAAATGTATTCAAGACCAAATTTAGTTTTATTCAACAGGTAAGCAGACTATTATGTGTACGAATACATAGCACCAAGGGGTTATTTACTTTACCCCACTTTTCCCCCTTGGATCCACTCCTGTGTTTTTGGTAAATTCAATCAGTCGATCATATTTATTTTTGTAATCTTTCACCATGATTGATTCTAATGAAATAATTCTAAATTAAATAATTATGAATTGATAAAGATAAATAATACTATCACGGAATCACAGGACTGATTGAAATGTTATATGTACTGTAGTACTGTACACAATTAGAATATTCGTTGTTATGTAATTAAAAATATGATGCTTGTGTGATTTATTTTGTTTATTCAGTTATAAATACCATTACACTATGTCGTATTAATAAAAAATAAGCCCACACTATAAAATAATATTTAAAAAAAACAAACAGTCAAACAACACAACTAAAATTAATGTGTACAATATACTCATTGATTTTTACTATTTTATAACATATATATATATATATATATATATATATATATATATATATATATATATATATATATATATATATATTATTATATCTAAAACTATTTTTTTCGTCATGTATTTTATTTATATACAAAAATGTCCGATGTGCGAATTATTTCAGCTAATTTCGCATCTTATAATATAATATGTTAATGTATATATATTTTTTTTTAATTTTTTTTAATATACATATATGTATATAAAACCCAATTTTCAGGCTTACAATAATATGTCCAAATTAGGTAATTTTCCTAAACGAATAAGTACCAAAACATACAAACGTAAAATACTATTATTACAAGTTTTGCATTTTGACATCGGTCGCCGACCCGGTAAGTTATTGAGGCGGGGTACATTAATGGTTAAGTTGTGAAAAAAAAATCGGACGGAAAATCTAGTACACATCCAACATATTATGTACCGCCCTCCATTATTGCAACAGATATCTATCTCAATTATCGTTATTACAACACCTCGTAATAATAATTTATGTCATTACAATAATTATATTTAATTTGATATTTAGCTATATATAAAAAAAAGAAAAAAAAACAAAAAATATGAATAATAGAGTATCTTTTTTACATAAGTATAACCACACGATACGCTAAACTAAATGAAAATATATTATTATATGCTTAATAGTAATATAGCGTTGGCCGTTGAAACGAGATTACGTCACACTTTTCAATAGTTAATATTGAAACATAATTTCATATCGCATTGACAGGAAAAAATTAATAATTGAAAATTTATCGTGATCGAAATATGTATATCATTTACAGAAGATTTAATTTATATATAAAAAAAAATGTATATCGCCGCGTGATGGAGTGAAGATAAATGGCTGACATTTATAGACATTAATTTTTTTCAACTCTGTTACGTCATGGATATAATTTGGAGTATATTACGTCGATAAAATAATGATAATAATAATAATAATAATAATAATAATAATAATAATAATGATCATAATAACAATTTGGCTCGGAGTCAGGAAAATTACAAAAATGACATATTGCATCGATTGTGTTTTAGTTTAAGCTAAAAAAAAAAAATAATAATAATAATATTCATAGTAATAATAACGATCGAGTCGCACAAAAATTTGGCTCGCGTCGTCTCTGATTGAAAACTAAAAAAAATGCATTTTATTTAGAAAAAAAATACGTGAAAAGTGTTCAAATGATATTCGGCCGCCACTCGGTTAATTACTATACGATTTGAATAAACTTAACGTACGCCTAATTTATGCTATATAAAATATTTATTAAGTGGTTATGAAAAAAAAAAAAAAAAAAAAACAAAAAAAAAACAAAAAACAAAAAACAATAATGGTACAAATTTAAACCAACACAGGATGATTATAGCGAGAAGGAAAATGAGATAATGACGGCATCAACAATAATCAATAACAACGCGATTATAAATTATATTTTTGTTTTTTGTTTTTATTATTTTATTCCGTTTTCGTCCGTTCACTGTAGCTGCATGGTGACCCACGTGACCAGTCTAGGATGTATCAGACCGCCGATCTCGCAGTTCACCGTCCGCGTTTCCCCGTTGATCACGAACAGCGCTTCGTCGGCCGGCGTGACCATGTAGTGACCAAAGATACCGGACGCCGCTATCGGACGGTTGGGGTTGCCCCACTGCGTCAATGACTGTAGCATGGCTTTTCCTACGCCGGTGATCATCTCCACTTTGCCTGCGGGTTGAAAACGAAAATCAGACACAAACTCGAACCGAACATCGTTAAGGTCACGCACGACGTGTAGTGTAGGTACATATTATTATATTATTATATGCGTTGTCGACTAAATTACATTTTACGCTACACGCTGCACAATAGACGTCTAAAGTGGCGTTCCTGGGCTGCTGCAGTCCTCAGTGGATTACAACACTGTGCTTTTTCATTTTTTTTTTTTTTTTTTTTTTGAAACGATATTTTTCACGGACTTATCAAAATAATGATTTTATTATCAACCGAATAATTGTGACATAATCATTTTTGTTGATTTTAATAAATTAAAAATGATGTGGAGATCTACACAAATTCATTTTCTCGGACATATATGTATAAACATAATTTCATGTTTTGTTTTCATCGTGAAACCAATCGTGTTATTAAAAAATTATGAATTTTGAATCAACAAATAACATTATAAGTATTCGAGTAATTTTAGGTATGACAAACAATTTATGGAAAATAAACTGAGCTCAAAACCTGGTGCACGATACACGTTAATCTTCAATAAAAAAACGTTTATGAGCGGAATAGAGCATATAATTATTATGATTATTATATTATGACATATTCGGGGGAGAGAACGAAGAAAAATATCTCCTACTGTTCACTTTTTCTTTAACTTAGGGTTATATTAGTTCTAACGTACGTTATCATTAATTGTCTTTAATATGGTTAACTAATAAAAAATACGTGACAATAATATAAGGAATACCTTGAATGATATTATATTAAAAAAATGAAAAATGAATTGGAATGTTTTTGGAGGGGTTTCGCCTTCTTTGGCTCTTTCAAATCAATCATATGTTTACCCTAATTAAGTACGAGTATCCCTATCCGTGTCCTATTCATTAATACGGTCAACATCGGGAAAATGAGGTACCCATATTTCAAACTATGCGAAGCATTAGAAAGAAGGATAATTGAATTTTTAAACAACGTACCTATTTAATATAATGTGGAAAATAATTATTATTAACAAAAGCTTTCAATACTGCGTGTTATTAATTGCATTAATTATAATCATTTTTATTTTTGTTGCGACGTTCATAACAACCATAGTAGGTTCCATGTCTAGAGAACATTAAGTCAAATAAGTACATGGCCCTCATGGAAAAGACAAACACAACGTTTTTATCCTTGAGACTCGAGACCTTTAATGAGTTCGTAAATATTTTAAATGTATATGAGGTTATGTGACTCGAGCATGTGGCTTTTATTTGCAGGTAAAGTATTTATAGTTATAGGAAGGTAAGCAAAAATCACAGTAGAGGTTCTACGGAAATTTACGAGTAATACGTAAATCTCGGTAGTGATTTTATATTCCTTTTTAGGGCGATGATTGTAATGCCCTTAAGCATTCGTTAATAAATAATAGAATAATATTAACCCACGGGTACGCATGTTGTTTATCACTTCGAATGGACTATTATTCGGACCCACGCCTGACATATTTATCACAAAACTTAATAATGCAGTTACCGTTACTTTTTTTCCTCCGTAAACAACATAAATTCTAAATGCGTTAATGCACGCTGCGTACGATTAAAAATCTCAACGCGCACGTGTGTTTTCGCGGAGCTCACATTGTTATGTCGTGCACGCGAAATCGTGTTACACGCGTCATATTTCAACAACGGAGTCGGAAAAATAGACGTTGCAGCCGACGAGGCCCGACTTAATGAATGAACGGTTTTATCTCGTGATCACAATGCGCGATATTATTATGTGGTTAGTCATTATAATAGCTCTTATTCACAGGGCGCTGTAGAATCAACCCCTAAAATCGTAAACAATAGATGTATATAATATAGCTGTTCAGCCGCTGCAATATGTGTCCATAATACACTCCCAATTATTTCATAATTGCGGGTGATATGTGCATATTGTATCACATCAATTAACATAAATTAAAACTTTAATGCTCATTAAATTTGTTAGCACAACACTGGAATATCGGTCAGGTATTGGCGTTGTATAAATAGAGTAAAAGTCGACCGTACCCAAGATGGAGTAATAAATTATAAATTTCGCACGTATTGAGCTCGGTCAGCAGAGGAATGAATAATATATTTGGCAGAGAACTCATGTTTTATCGGTTATATCGTTTCAACACGCTGAAACATCAATGATTTGATTGTTATGATTATTGATTGTTAATAAATAAAAATGCTATTAATGATCATTCGGTTAGCTGTTAATTTTAATTGCTGCTCTGTAAAAATTGACTTTGTATCGAATATTCCGATTCTGGGAATCACAAATCAAGTACACTAATGCATTTTACCAGCTGTGTACTAGTAAATAATGATACAACACAAGGAACAACGAATAGTCCTCTAAAATGTTCAAAATCATAAAAATAAATTGCAGTTATATTATGATGTTTGTTATATTAATTATTTATTTTATTACGATTTATATGCATAGTTTTGAATTCGTTAAACCATATTAGGATACAAATTCTGTGTTATAATCTCGATTCATAATTTTTTTTCATTAATTGTAAATAATGACACTCTATATTAAATAATCTTATATTTGACAAAAGTATATCATTTTTGATATTAACTTCTGAAAATTTGGTAAAAAATTTCTTCACTAATGACACTAAAAAAATCTCAATTAAAAATTTTTTTCACAAGAGTTCAGTTAGAATTTTGATAGTATCGACTGTTTTCATTTCACATTTCAAATTCAAATGCGTATACAAATATACAAATAATTGGTCTATTTAATCTGAATGAAAATTTGAATATATGTAGATAAAAAATGTGTTTTAAATATTTTGATAAAAGAAAATATCTACAAAATTCATATTTTATATTCATATTCTACACTATGCAATAAGTATTTAGTATACTGAAGTTATGCGCTCAGAATTTTTTGACTAAAGAAATTATTTATCGTTTTTTTAAATTAAATACACCTATCTTATATAGACTAAGGATCAAAGAAACGTAGGACGAACTTTAACCATTATTATCTTACCAGATTTCTGTATACATAAATTATGATAAAAAAGGATGTACTTCGCACCATGGGGTATTCTTCGTAACTCAGACTAGATAATTTGGGATGGATATATTGAGTTTTAAAGAAATGGTAGATCATTTCTTTAGTTACACGGTTCTAAGCAAAGCTTCAGTATAAGAAAAATATATCATTTATATATTTAATTGTTTATAGTTTGATTGTCGGTATGCTTTTTAATATCAAATCTGTTTTAAGTTTGTTTGTTTGACAAAGAAAAAATTATTTTTTACCAAAAGATTCAAAACATGTTGTTCTATCTATATCCAAAGTTTCATAATGGTTGGTTGACAAAATTTTTTAAAAAATATTTCAAGTTTGGAATTGACATAAAAACAGCCAGTTTCTAAAAATCGTATAATAATATATTTTTAAACACATAAAAAAATACTGACTAACAATTTAAAAAAAAAAACTTACTGTTAAGTAATAAAAATTCTATTATTGATACACTTTTATGAAATAAGGTATATGTAAGTTCTATTTTTAGCCAAAAATGTATCAAATTTTTTTGAAATTTGCGTTAAGTATGTATCAATATGCCATTAATAAATGGTGAAAGTTTCAAATTTCTAACATTATTACTTTCCAACAGGTTTTCCTCACGCCTGGAAAACCTATCGAGAATAGATGAAAATAACCTCTTGTGCGATTTACGATCTGTAGCGTTGCTAGATGAAACTTTTGCAGCATCATTAAGACCCGAAAGAGTGTTTACAGAAAAAAAAAACATTATTGTAAAACCCAATAGATCTTTTCTTTCGCTTAGAATTTAAAAAGTTTATTATTTTTTATTTAGCTATATACATAATAATTGTCATTTTTATTATTTTAGTTGAGTTAAAAACCATATGATAATATTGTAATTCTACTACTTTAAGACGATCTTATTTGAAATCGATATTAACAATAATCTTCATGTTTTCTAATATAAACTAATATTCAGTTTTTATTTTATTGAACCATTATCATTCATAAAACTTTGTTTCCATTAATAGTTTAATATTTGAACTGAATAGTTCATCATTTTTTTTTTCTATGAATATATTTCGAATAATTTGTAGGTTTAGTGTGCAATTTGAATTTTAGCATTTTTAACTTACCGTTGGATAGATTTAGAAACAAAATGTCTTCTTTATCAGCAGCACTGGCATATAAATCATAACCATGAGTGGTTCGAGATGGATAAAACGCTATGTCACTTATCATTAGAGTAGTTTTGACGTCAAATGAAAACTTGAGTCCGGATTCTATGAAACAGATTGCATATGTTTAAAAATTCATTTGATTTATTCAGTACACGATTAAAGCTTACCTAAAACTTGTTGTACCACTAAGGTCACGCCGTCGGGAGCCCTGTCAATGGACACGACTATCCTACTGTCTGGTGAAACTAAAGGACTACCTCTGACACTGGCCTTTTTGTTGACCACCGTGTCGGTCAGATAGTCTAAAATCACTTGGCCAGTCGCGTGGCCGGTACCGGGTTCTTCGCATTCGATGATGACAAAGCCGTCTGCACAAACCAATCATTGGCAACATATTTCGTGTTTACGTCATATCGACTATCGCAAGGCACTTACACAAAGACGAAAACTGCAGGGTACGGGGCACGCAATTGTACGGCGACAAGTCAATACTCCGTATGTACCGCATGTTTGCCAGGTCTAATTTGTAAAGTCCACGTTGGTTGGCGTGACTGACGTAACCGTACTTGAACCAGTGACTCAAGTCCTAGAAAATGTCGCAATGTTAAAATCGACGTGCGTCACGCATTATATGATATGGTATACTTGGGCCGTTGGCATGAACAAGTCTCTGACAAGATCGAATTGGCCGTCGATCGGTTCCGGGTGAACGGTATGGTGTTTCCTTTTTTGCGACGCGTCTCTGATCACCTGGATCGTTTTCACGCCGTCGTCGTACACGCTCCTCCAGTTCAACACCCACACTTGGTCTAAATGCGCCACGTAGTGTAAAGCCACGGGGTATTTGTCCGTGATGACGACCTAAACAGTGAGAATAACACGCACGGTAATTCTCAATATTATTCTATATCGATGTTGTATATTGACAGAGTGTATGCAAATTGCATTTTTTCCCCCAGAATTCTACAAAAATGTTTTTCGAGCTCGGAATTAATTTCGTGTTCAATACAGTATAAAAAATAAAACTATTGTTTTTCATTTTTTGAACTTTTTATATTTGACGTTTTTTTTTTTATATTAATACTTGATTAAATAAATCATTCAAATTAGAAAAAATGAGGGTAAAATTAACTCCTCCGAAACCCGAAATTAACCCCCGAAAAAAAGTTTTAAAACTGATTTCGCGTTTAATAAAATTATGTTTATACTATGAAGTGATAATTGTAAAATGAGGTAATTTTTAAAATTAAAAGGAGCCCCGAAATTCACAATTGGCTAAAGAAAGGAAAGACAATGTTCTAAACTAATTCATTTATAAATAATTATATTATGCTTTTATAATTTCACAAATACTCGTTAATCTGTGGTTATTGAAAAAAACGTCAAAACATTTTTTTTTTTAAGTATTTTTACCCACAGCATTAATCTGTATTTTCTTTAAGGCATTTTTTTTATTTAATAAAACATTAAAATCAAATCCGTGCCCTAGTTATTAATAATTATCGTCACAATCGTTGGTGAAATGGCACTCACATCGACAACGACCATCTGGATCTTACTAATGACCAGCACTCTGTCTTTGAGTGGCTGTGAAACGTAAACATAACGGTTGGCCACGTTGATGGCTTGACCCCAACTGCAATTGACACCTTTGTCGCCGCAAACGTATTCCTGTGCAAGCGAACAGAACAACGTTGAAACAAGTAATTTAATCATCGTCGAACAAAAGATTATCGTACTTGAGTTCCAGGTATGATATCCGTCGACTGGATTTGGTGGTAAAGTCGGCAAGCAGTTGGCTCGTAAACAGATACGCCCCAATCGTGAAAAGCGAAAAATCGACGTTCTTCTTTCGGCGCGGCTGTATCGCGAAAGCACATAGGTTTAAATTTATTTAAATTAAACCGTTTAATTAATGTGTAAACGTGTTTGGTTGTATCGACGGTGATCAATCGATCTCCGTCTAAACTTACTCGGCGTTAAAATCTCTTGAACAATTAGCGATGATATATCCCTGGTGACACCGCCGGTGTTCGAACCCTGGCACATGTACGCTCCCGTGTCTGCGTAATCAATATTATCGATGCTCAGTTCGGTTCCGTTACCGACTACTCTGTACTTATGCACCATGTCCAATTTTAAACGTTCTTCATTTTTCAACCAGACCACCTATACAAATAACGTTAAATCGTCGACCCCGCGTAACTGCTCCGGCAAACAAATCACATGAATATTGCACATACCTCGGGGAAAGGTTCTCCGATTACATGACAAAACATTGAGGTTTTTTCGCCGGGTCTACGTGATTGGATTCTCGGCGTAACTTTGACTTCGGGTAAAGCTAAAATGATACGAAAAAAAAATACAAATAAAAATTACACCAAAATTACTAGAAAATTGAACGTTTCAAAAACATACTATGAACAGTCAAGACGTGCGTTTGAGTTACTTCCGAGTTTCTCAACGCTCTACAGGTGTAATTTCCAGCATGAACTAATTGAACTTTAGTGAGGTACAGTGAACCGTCACTAAAAACTCTTACGTCTTCATCGCCTAGAGTTGTTAGATCGGCCGAGTACCGTTTCCACACAATCGGAGGCGGAGGATTTCCACTCACGTCACAACGGATTTCCACGTTGTCGCCAACTTTAGCAGATATTCTGTTTATTTCGAGAGCTTTCTCCAATGTAACTACTGACAAACCTACAAAGACCAGAAAATATCATAAATAACGCACACACATGAAATCCGAAAAAAATTGATGAAAATATCAGAGCGGGTTTTTATCAATGCGATTTGAGAAAATACAACGTAGGCAGATTCAATCCCTTCATCGTAGTCTTATTTTGTAATTTACTTTGCCCACATATATGATTATAAATACCTCAAAGCTCTAAGTATACTAACTGTACAGTTTACTGAAAGCTGCGTAGAATTCGTTCAGACCAAGACGACCATCTTTATCCATGTCCTCAAAGTGAATCATATCTGACATAACACACACGTCTGATATGTCATTGAGCTTATCCTGTTTTGTTATCTAAAATTTTATTGAACCCATTGAATTAGTATATTTCCTCCTTAAATATTTATAATTCATGTTTTATGGTTTATTTATAGTGTTTTACTAACAACGTTTTTTATACGAAGTTATTAAGATGTATTATTATGGTTACTTGAGCAAAAACATTTTTCATTTTTATAATATAACAGTAAAGTTGTAAAAGTAACTATCCGTTATATATTTTATGGTTAGTTTCATAGTTTAAACAGAAATGATTATTTAATTGAAATGTCAATATACAATCAGGAGATATTGAATAAGTTCATTTTGTGATTAAACTATACCATAATTTCATAGATATTCTCGAAAATAAATAATTACAGATTTTTTCGTATAGGTTAATATCAAGTTTATTTTTGTATGATTTCAAAACAACTTTCCACTTTTTATATATTTTACATTATAGAAGATAAAAAAAAAATGGCTTCAAAGAAGATAGCTTTCATTCTTGGAAAATTGTATTCTAAATTTGCCGATACAGCTATTACACGTATATGCTCAGACTCTAACCACAATAATCGACTTTTTAAATCTATATTTCCTTCGAATATTATATCGTTTGAGTATTTACCATATATAAATAAATAAATAAATATATATATATATATATATATATATATATTATGCGTGCGTGTGTGTGTACATGCGTATAAATAAATGCTTTTATACTACTTTGATCAATAATGCAAGAAATTTATATGGCAGTATTCGTTTATGAAAAAGAACACTCAAGTAGAGATTTTAAATCTTTACAACACTAACGAAAATCTGTATGTTATATTCAACCAAAATAATTTTCGTATTTGTGAAGTCTATCAAATATTATATTTTGGTAAATAATGATGAAGACGCTTTCAAATGTATTAAGTATTACGTTAAGACATCAGAATATTGGTATTGTATAATTGATGTAAAATATATAAAATATTTTTTTAAATAACATTGAGTAGGCTAACGAAATTAATTAGTCTACGCCATACCTTTTCCAATTCTTCTTGTTGCAAAAATCCGTTTCCATCTAAATCCAAATAACGGAACAACGCACTGACCATATATTCCTTACCGCCGTTCCAACTTTTCTGATACATGAGTTTAGCGTGATTAATCAGCAACAAATTATCCTGAAAAAAAACGCAATTACATATTCGCGAGCGTTACAATGTATTATTATGTTTATCTTTTGATGAATAAATCGTAATCATTGTACTTCACTTAAGAAAAAAATCACCTTTATTATTTTGTTTTCATTTTAGAGGTTCTTATTATCATAAGATTTCTTACTCCCTCCGATCTGACGGGATCAAAAGCTGAACAAGGAGGAAAGAGCTTTTTGTAAACATAATTTATATACGACCAAAGAGGGATACGGGCTCCCAAAAGTACAATAAATCCTGACCGCGGGCATTAATTCCTGCGGCTGCACCCTCTTTTAATTGAACAAGAAACATTTATTACCATTTTATGCGTTTCGCGTCAAAAAAACCACACCAGGCGAGTGTTAGAAAAAACTATATTAGGGCATATCATCGAGGGTGGTCTATGTGATATTGTTTAGGTTCGTAATATCTAATTAAGGCCAACGACTTCTCTTACTCTTACCCAACCAAACTTATACATTATTTATTCGCATCAAAGGGACATTTATGTATAGCTCTATTCGAATGTCTGTCGTCTGTGCTACCGTAGGCTTTTGTCATTAATATGCTACGTTGGCACGCACTCGACTTGTTCAACGTCCATAAAGTATACTGTAGTTCACCTGAGAGCCATCGAATCTGTCAGTCACACTTAGATATAATTATTATCGTTATTATTATCATCATTGTTTTATGGTGGTTAAGGGAGTAAATATTTATGATAATGTCAAGGTGAACTCGGAGAAATTCAATAACCATAGCGGGGTCGATCGGAATAACAATCAGAATACGAATGTGAAACATTTTGCATTTGTATTATATCATGTACAGAGGGCGTTATTCAAATTATGGAAATTTGTAACGCTTATATGTTGTCAAGGGGTCTCGAAAATATTTACGTAAAATTATGAAGGAGAAAAAAATTGTCGACATTAACAATGTTCATAACACACTTAATAATAATTATCGAATATAATATTTTTATATACAACGTGTATTATACACAGATGTATAAATATTTGCATTAATGTAATAAAATGTTTATTTATGGAAAAAAGTAATATGCATTGTTTATTTTAGTTTTTAATTGGTGGCCCCAGAGGAAGATTTACGCATAGACCTCACACACCGGGCCCACGACGCAAAAAAATGCGAGAGCACAAAACCGTAGTAGGTGGTTTTTTTTATCTTTTGTTATATTATTTGGAGCGAAATGTATAAGTACCTATGGGTGAAAAGTTCCCGAATCCGGCACTAGATACCTTTATCATAATGTTTCATAATGACTATTTTAGAAAATGATAATAGTTGATGACAATAACAATAAAAAAAAAATATATATATATAATAATGTGATGATGTCTTTTAGTCTCACAGACTAAACAGTGACTAAAATTGAATTTAAAAAATAATTTATATTTTACTTTAAAATTATTTTCATTAATGGTGTCTAAAACAAAGGATTTTGCGTAAAAACATTTGTGTTAACTTGGCCACAAATTATCTCCCACACAACGGGATATTGTACCGTTATCTATTTCGACGACAAATCCGTTTTATATATCCCGGTTATGTCATTATAATATATTGTGCTCGGAGCGAACAGGACGTTTGCCAAAATAGTTCATTGTCCAAACAATGGCGCCAACCAATATTTGCCCTAGACGAATATGTCCATCCCAACCATTCTTTTAATTTTGCATACATTTCCGTTTTTAATTATAATAATCATCCTTTAGAAAGCTTTCAACCCCGCACCTCCATTGAATGCGTAATATATTATTTTGTATGCGTTTAAATTAAATTATGGTTATAATTTAATTATTGTTATTCGTAACCGTACCTTCATAATTTCATACTGCGGAGAACCACATGTTTTTGATTGTTTCGATTTTGTTTCTAGATCTATGATATTGTCTTCGCTCTTCGGTAAGATTTGAACATTCTTTGCCTTCGACGCTATAAATATAAAACATAAGTTATTTTTAATCACAATACTACAAATAACTAAAGAAATCGACGAAAAAAAGTCATGATAAATTTTTCCAAATATATGTTGACAGAATATTATCATGGGTGCACTTAAAATGTGGGAAAATATTAAAAACGTTGATTTATATACAATATATAACAGAACGAACATATCGCAAATTATTTTATTAATTATTTACACATAATTTCAATTTCATTTTCGTGTAGTTTATAACAATATTGTGAACAGAGTCGGCTCGAAATTCGAGTGCACTTGGTTGAGATTTTTTTAAGTTACCATAGAATGAAATAATATAAAAATTAATTTATATTTTATTTGTGTAGACAAATAGAAAAACTTCAATATTTTTATTGAAAATGTTGTATAAATTATTGATATAGAATAAGGTTGAGACTAAAATTAAAATGAAATCAATTTGTATATTCATTAGCATCGTGATTATCGATTGCATAATATTTCGTCTTCTGTTGTCGACGTTATTTCTGAAATCTTCAATTTAAAAAAATATAAACCTAAGACAAAAATTTGCAAATATGGGTACAATTATGAACTGTTATTTTTAATTGGCCAGTGAATCAGTCAATTTGTTAAAACTCGTCGATCAACAAAATAAAAATTTTGTATATATATACGTACATATGGACGTTTCAAATAACTTAAAAATTATTAATTAAATTTAATAATTTTTATAAACTGTGTTTTAATGTGCACTATCATACATTGTATATATATTTAATTATTTATAAGTTTTTTGGTTTCAAGCAATATACGGACGTTAGAAAATATTTCGCACAGTGGATATTTTGTGATGCATTTTGTAATTTTCCAAGACACTGTAATAACTCGGGCCGGCTCCTAGTCTATTGATCACGGTTTGTTCTGTGATCAGACTTCTGATGACACGATTAACACGTTTTGCCTGACTCAAGAGTAAATGTTTGTTTTCGACCGATACGAGTAATATATTATTTCGAGACGTGTAGAATAAAATTTTACGCGTTTTTCACTAGTTCGTAATGATAATATATATGGTATGACAGAGACACACGGACTATGTCGCAATAAACGACTTTCGATCGGTGTTTACTTTTTATCTCACATTCACCTGAAGGTATAAAACATTTTAACGAATGGTCTATTTCTATGTTGACACCGGTCAAACATCCGGCTTTGTGCAGTTCGCATCTATTGTCGTACAACTGGCCGTCTGTGCCGCACACCCTGCGCTTGGCAGAACCGCATTTTCTCACGCATATGCAACGAGCGACGCCGCCCAGAGCCACGCACTCTTCGCCTCTGCCGCAGTAGTGCACAAGACACGGATCTGAAACATAATTGAAAAAAATGGATTAATAAAATAGCAAAAGAAAAAAATTAATATAAATTGTAATGGCAACGATGAAACGATTATAATAATAATAATAATAATAATAATAATTATTATTATTATTGTTGTTGTTTTTTACGTTTTGGTGGCCAGCAAACGACAGTTTATATAAACGTCTTATTGAAAAAAAAAACTTGAAAGCTTATCCTAAATGTAGGTATCTATTATATAGGTAGGGTATATAAGTGGTGCTCATAGAAATGCATATTATATAATTAACTGGCAGGCGAAATTTCATTACCTTCGCTTCTTTGTGCTTGTGATCAAATTAGGTTACATAAGAATTGTCTTTTTAATTAAAATTACGACAATAGAATTGAGATAATTTATACGGTAAAAATAAAAGAAAACATAAATTGACAGCGCTATCTTAATTAACACGAACAATAATTCGAAGTGATTTCGATAAAAATTATTTAATTGAATTCAGTTTGATGACAATAGAAACTCAAAGTTTAAATGATTTCAAAATAATAGTTATACTATTATATTTTTTTAATAAGTTTTTATAAGTTTACTTTTTTTGTTTCATTGTATTTCGATAAAGATAGTATAAATATATTTGAGTTATATAATAAAAATTCCGGAATATTTTCAAACAGAATTTTCTGTTTTTTTTTTTTTTTTGTACTTATATTAAAATTAATATGTATGTATGTATATAGGTATTAAACGTTCTATTAAAGTTTTTATTTTACTAGTTTGATTTTATAGAAAATAGAACAATAAAACGATCAAATTTTATCAAACAATGTTAGGAATACAAAATTTCTATAATCTATTTTGAACAAAATTCAAACTACTTTTCGGAACTTTGAAAAATTAGACATAAGCTTATAAATACTTTGAAAAATATTTACATCCTGTGATTCGTAAGAATTAAAAAAAAAAAAGAGAACTCATTTGAATAATGTACTCATGGAATTTCAGTGATACACGTTTCTAGAATATTTGTAATCTACCTTAAAATCATTGTTTGAGGCTTACAAGTATATTTATGCTACGTGTTATGTAGTGGATTACGACACATGATTATGCCATGTTAGTTAAAATACAATTGTGTAACATTTTTAAAAAAATATTAAAAATTGGAAATTAATCGTTTTCCAAGTATTCTTTAAAACAATAGAGTAAATATTATAATAATTTAAAGTGAAATAAATTATAAATACATTTATCAGATTAGTTTTTTAGTCATACACACTGAAACGTGATCTTTTGTGTTTCTCGAGGGAAAATATATTTTGTTTATCAATACCGTGTAAACATTGCGAAGTGTTAAGATGAAGAAACTTCGATTTCAGATGATGACCCCATTCAAAACGGATAACGTGCTTTAAAAACCGACCAAGGCGGGTCACAATAATATTATTTAAGAATATTAAAACTGAATTTCACACGTTCTCTCTAAATGAACAATTTCATTATCTTGATCCGATGGAACTGTATAAGTCAATGGTGTTGTATGCGTGACACGTAGGTGTACTAAACCACACGTGCAATAACAGCACGCAATTTGACACTTGGCAACACACAAACACGACCGTCTAAGTATAGGTTTTTTTTTTGAAACTACATTACGCCATTTTTATTTCTTTTTAAAAAATACTCGGAAAAATATTTTTGCCGATAAACCTCAAAATAAAAATTTAACAAATATTTTCGTTGTCGTTTTATTTTAGGTCACGCTGATTTATTCTAAACTAGCCATGAGTCGTGACCAATTTGTATATTAGTTAAATCCAGTACATAACAATATATATTTATATCCGTAAAGTATTCACATGATTGGGCTAATCGTTCGTTCAACGTTGAATATACCGTAGGATTTGTCAAAAAATATTTAGATTGTAGAATTGATTATAAATATCCATTAAAAAAACCTCTGAGCTATCATCCCTTAACCATCTTCTACGTCATTAATGAGGAAAAAAGGGTTTAAAAATGTAAAAAAAAGGATATCAAATTGATTTATATTATTGACCATTATTTATTTATTTTTTTTTTTTTGTCACGAGTGATACAGTGTAGATGTTTTTGTATCCTTAGAATACACTACGTATAAATGACAATACGCATTCAATAATTCCTAATTATAATAATAGGGGTAAAAAGGATACATCGGAAGTTTTCGTTCCTGCGGGCATTATATTTCATACACAGTATGAAAACGTATTGATTCGATGGTATATCCGATTTTCACGACCCAGACCACAGTGGCAGAGTCGGAATTACGTTAAAACGAACGTTTTGCGTATTATTCGTTAATACGATACGCACGACTAATTCAACGGCGATGGCTAAATAAAACTCTGAGAAATTGATTTTCGAACTGTCTGCGTCAGTTCGAGCGCAAACAAAAAAAAAAAAAAACAAACAAAAATTGTTCTATTAAAAAAAAAAAAAAAACCACCGTTGAAGGACGATAGAACGGATAGAAGGGACGCGTCGTGCGAACCATTCGTCGTGGTTTAACATAGTACGGTCTCGCGTTGTCTTGCGTGTTCGTCTTCCGACTCGTTAGGTTACGCATTACACTGTGAACGCGAGCACGCGCGTGTTGCTGGTCCGCACCGGTCGCGGGTAGCCGAAGAGAGCAGAAAAATATTGCCGAGAACTATTGTCTTCTGCATGATGAATCGTCGCTGCGTCCCCCCCCCTTCCTCCTGAGACGTGGCCTCGACACATCCGTCCACCGACGCTGTCCGATACAGTTTCAACCAGCCGGAGTGGGAATAATAATAATAATAATGATAGGAAAAAAAATAAAAATAAAGTACCTAGCCCGTGTCATGAGTCGATACGTATCGATTACAGCAGTCCATCGACACAACCTCTTCTCCGTCTCTCCCGTGCCCACCACCACCCGCCATTTGTCACGGCCGCCGGAGGAGTACCCTCGACCAAATTAAATTACCGCACAACATAATCTAGTTCTTTCCGCAATATAAATACCACGCAATATAATCTATAGTCCTCTTCAAAATACCACTAGTCGATAGAGCGGCGGCGGCAGTTGGTGGCCGACCTATAAACGAGTACGGTTAGATCTGATCCCGTGGTACATTATATCATAGCTGAGTGCTGCTGCTACATAATAAATAACAATATATTCGTGAGTACTCTATTTCTCTCTCTCTCTCTCTCTCTCTCTCTCTTTCTTTCTATCTATCTATCCCTCTCTTTCTCATGCTCTTTTTTTCTTCCTCTCTCTCTCTCTCTCTCTCTCTCTCTCTCTCTCTCTCTCTCTCTCTCTTCATCTATTCGAACATACGTCAATACGTATTGTGAGTACGATGTCAGTTATGACGAGAAAATGTGTTGTAAAAAAAAAAAATTATTTTATCTCTTACCCGGCAGAAAATAAAATACTATTTTTTACTAAATTTCCGATTTAACCGCAAAATAGTGAAATATCGGATACAACGAAAAAAACGGCCTAGCATTCCCTTGATTTTCGTTATTATACCGACTTCTACTGTATTTATTTCCATTGAGTGGATGTTTGTGATAGGTCGTTGAGTACTCCTCTTTCGGTTACCCGATCGGTTTTATTGCCTACGTCCAGGCGAGAGGGGTGGCAAAGAGAAGGAATGGTTTTGTAAAAAATGTTCGACCACGAAAGGGTGTATAATAACGGGGATTGGTTTCGAATTAAACGTTTTGTCCGAGATTGTGAAATTTAGGACAAGGGGAGGACCGCGTGTCGCCAGCGGCGGCAACGTCGACGGCACGAGGGCGGCGGGCTTTCATCGTTTATCAACCAGCTGCGCCAAAGGGCCTTTTGTAGCACTTATCTGGTCGTTTTTCTTGCTTGAATTAATTCCATGCCTCGCTGCGATAAACTGGAGGTAGGAAAAGATAAAAATGGAATAAAAGCAACAAAGTTTTTTTCTTTTTTTTTTTTTTTTTTAACGCGAACGTTCCCCCGACGTTTTATTTAAAGCTTAAATATTTAGAGGGGGCAGGCGACAACCGTGTAAAATTACCCGTCTAGAGCATTATTCTGCGGACTTCTTTCTAAGACATGTATTCTCATTTAAACGGAGACGCTTATATACCGTGTACAATGTACATTGTTGTTGCTTTCCTGTGAATATTTATCATTCGCGTGTCCAGAGTAAAAGCTGATCTTTTAAATTTTTTTTTTTAATCGTGCAGCGTTTTTAACTGGAATTTAATATAAGTAGGTTCCGTTACGCCAAAAAAATAAAAAAGTAATAATAATAAAAAAACGGAAACTTAAGTGATATATTATTTAAATATTTCAATTTAAATTGCGTTATTCTGGTTTCTACTCGACGAACGTATTCGGTGTGAACTAAGCATTAAAGAGAATACTACCCACTACAATGACTTAGTAGTCATGACTACTATAGTATTGACTAACGTGACGTGACTAGACAGCATAGGTGCTGTATAGTTACGCATCAGCCAGCCATTGTAATTTCTAATAGGGTGTACTAATGTTCTTACCTAAAATAATACGCGAAAATTTGTCGAAAATAAACTGCATACGTGATAATTTACCAACAATATCTACGTTTTATAACGTGGAAAAAAATTGATTTAAATATAATCAAAGATAATACGAGTGTAATTCATATAATTAGAAATATAAATTATAATGTTACGTAAATACCGAACGATGTTTAGGGTTGAAAGTGTATATGGTATACAACATACATATTAATCCAGGTGCCAGTGAAGTATGGTGGTAATTATTATGGTAATGATGGTGACGATAACGATGTAAAAAATAAGGTTTGTTGAAGGCTAACGGGAAAATAAATGTATTTAGTTTTTTTCTTGTTTTTAGGGACGGCGAGCCTACCATCGACTATTAAAAACAACACGATCATACAAAAAGTATAATTAACGAAACCATTATTAAATTAATATATTTTTCTTTTTAATACCCGCGTTAAAACAGATGATTTATATTATATTTTACTTTGAAAATATCATAGTGCAAAAATGTTAAAACTTTAAGTTTTCATAAAATATAAACGCTCGAGTAATGTTTCAAAATGACTTTACAACAATATAAAGGTCTCAACATGAAGTTCATTACAAGTTTCACCCTGCAGTTATCTGTTAATAAGTAAAAAAAAAACCTAATGTCATATGTTATATATAGTTAACACGACGTGAAGTTTCATTATGTCGTTATTTGTCTGCAATTCATTACACCTTAACCTAAATTATTTTTATCCACGAAGCATTATGATAATTTACAGTTTAAACTGTGCTATATATTATTATTCGTCGTTTAAATTATGTTTTCCATGCGTACATAAGCACACACACACACACACACACACACACACACACACACACACACACACACACACACACACACACACACACACACACACACACACACACACACACACACACACATACATACAGCTATATATATATATATATATATTTATGTATATTGATATACATAATTCACGTTTAATGTAATATATTTTAACGTCATTATAAATTTAAAAAACGATTTAAATAATTCAAGAGAAAAAAGAAAAAAATTGAAATTATATTAAAATTAATTTAACTGTAATGGAGTTTATTATTTATTATTTTAATTAAAACAACTTCTTAACATTATAATATCAAATAATAATATAAATGTATTGATATTTTTTATTAGAATTTTCAATTATAAATTTAACTTGAAAACGAGAATAGGTAACCCACAATATAGTAATACTACTAACATAATTTATTTTCTTTATTATAAGTAGTTCTATTAATTGATATTCAAGTTTATTAACAATTATTTGTGTTATAATATTGTATTATGATGGCCATTGTTTTCTTGTATTTTATTATATATATATATTAATATTACCTACATATACTATCATTAAAGAGTAATTTTCTGATATTTTATTTTTTTGTATCCACTAAATTGGATTTTTAGACGATAATAATATCTAGCAATAATTATTATTTATTCACTGTTTTCATGAGTTGAAAACAATAAATATATTGTTAATTAACGAATTTATTATTCTAGATATTGTTCACAAACTTCATCGTTTACATAAAATCAATTAATATTAACCAAATCAAAATTACGTGGAAAATGTTTCTTCTAGGCGGGAAGTAATACTATCTTTTTTCAATTTAAAAATATCATCTGTTTCAGTTTTCTAGTAACTGCTTAAACGTCTACAGAAGCTTAATATTACCCACATTTTATTACACGCCCCTACGTAACTGGAAACCTCAAACACCCTAAAAAAACTTTTGGCCACAGCCCTTCGATAATCATTTGACGAGAAAACATTAAAACTACAATGAAATTATTGCCATTTATGTTATCGTAATTATAATAATCATATTATGTAATTTTGTTTAGAGCGTTGGACGCAGAAACGTTTACTAATTGCAAAATGTAATTATTTTTTTTTTTACTTAAAAATGATGGCAACAGATTTAATGTTTTATTTATAGAGGTTCAAACTTTTTTACAACTCTTAGAGCTTCTAAAAAAAACATTAGCTTATACATTTTTTTATAAAGTAAAAATCTATGATTCACATACAACATACAATATTTACTTAAATGTTTTGTATATAATATCATTAATTTATGGAAACTATCTTAAGGTCAGCACTGACCTAAGTATGTTGTTAAACAATTTAATTATTTACCAAAAAACCTCTATATTTTATTTCATGATTTAATTCTTTGGAAATTCGGAATATTAGCAATCAGAGAAAATAATTTTCATAAAGGTTAAAATTATTTTTAATGAAAAAAAAAACAAATTTAATTTATTTTATTTTATTTTAAAAAAATTCAAAAAAATATACACGTGTTAAAAAATGTTTACACTAAATTTACACACAACAGTAATATTTTTTTCAACTAAGCATAATTCATTGTATTTCATAAATAAATTCGATTATAAAAAAAAATGTTTTATAATCAACATTTTATTTTTTTCTCATACAATAATTAACTAACAGGCATTTATTTATTGACTACGTTGCGTTTAAGCGAAAATGACTTGTAACTACATTTATTATTAATTCGATTTTGAAAGGGTGAAATTTCTATTTCCAAACAATCAAAAACTTAAATATTTTATCACATAGACGCTTATTTATGTATTTATGTATACAGACTACTATGATATATCTTATTTGATTTTTGATTTATTATTCATTTTAAGTTCAAGGACATTAAACAAAGTGTCAACCATATAATATGTAGAACAAGTGACTATAAACTCTATTCGAAATATTATACAATAAATTAAACAAAACTTTGAATGAAAACAAAATTTAATAATCTATCTCAATCCCAAAAATAGGTATTGAATAAATATTTTTATGGCACGAATATGAATATTTAAATTATTATCTTTAAGAAATGTTAAACTATTGATTATTTCTCACCGAAATATGATACATAAGAATCGAGAATACGTTTTAATTAATTTATACTGATAATTTAAATAAATATCAAAAAGCCCCTAAATTTACGATTTTTTTTTTTTTTTTGTGTAAAAATGTGCTTCTGTTATATCATATTTTAAACTTTCAGTTTGTTCTGAATATCTTTCATCATTTTATGTATGTATGTATAAAAATGATTAAAATAATAAATTATGCATACTCAATCATATAAAACAAAAATAAAAAAAAAGCCAGAAAGACTTCGCACCATGGGTATTGTAAAAAAAATAGTCACAGTTTTTAAAATTTTGATCAGTTTCATTAAATAAGTATATGAGTATGGTCACATAAAACTTTTAGAACATTTCATTAATTATTACAAATGTTATTAATTATAAACGTTGAAAACAATGTATTTTCAAAGTTCTATTTTTATCCCAAAATATATCAATTTTCTTTTTTTTTTAAATATTTAATAATAAAATATGTCTTTAATATTAGGTGAAAATATAAAGTTTCCAGTAAAATTATGTTCTCAGTTATGACTAAATAACTAAAATCAATTCTGTGAAAGTGCCATTTATGTCAAATTTTGCTGCTTTTTCTCGGGTTTTTGGCAGGTACTCCTCACGCCTGGAAAATCTATCGATAATAGAAAAAAATTATCTCTTTAAAACACCAACTAATTGAAATGATATTTATAAATGCTAAATGAAGCTTTTGGAAAAAGTGTACCAATAAGTCTTAACAGAAAAAAAAATAAAGAAAAAGATAAGTATCATTATAAAACCGATAGATCTCTTGCTTTACTTAGAATCTAAAGTATAAAAAACAAATGGATAAATATCGAAGTACATAATATTTTTCAAAATGTATAAATTGTGTCATTCAGGGTAGTTGAATTTTTATATTAACTATTCTTCGTCTACCACATTTTAAATCTTATTTAAATATGCACCTTGTATAACTTAATTTAATTTATAAATCTACAAATTTAATGGGTAATTTATCTTAAAATTAAGTGAATTAAAATTTTTTTTTGGAAAAATAAGTATTGTTATTCGTGATACACTTGTCTAAAACAATACATAACATACTGCAAACGAAACAATGAATTAGTTGTATTAGAAGATATTATATAGTTATCCAAGGTAATATTACATAATAAATATAAAAAAGCTTAATTGTTTTACCACACATTTTTGAGATGTGAAAAATTGTCGAATAAACTTAAGAGAGAACATTTAAACACGAAAAGTTTTAAATTGTAAATAACGAGAATCCAAAAGATCCAGCTATTCACTGTGTCGTATTTTATAGTCTAATATTAATAGAAGACGTAAATTCAATAATATATTTCACGAAATATTATTAAAGTAAACGAATATTTTCGTATCTATCATGTTTATGATGTGTATATCATACAAGCTCGTGCGTACGTATGTGTATGTTTGTGCATGTTCGAATATGTGTTCGCGTTTTCAAAGTATCTGTTTATACGTGATATGGATAATCATACTTTACGATGCCGAAACGGGAATTCAAATAAATAATGGATGAGGGAATGACAATGAGAAACAGGGAAAGAAAAAATCGAAGTTCGCAAAAACGAAGAAAAAATATTTGAATAAATGTCATTTTAAATCCCGATTGAACAACTTTAAAATTTCTATCGGTAAAACTTTTGTAACTTGAAAAATATTTTTTTTTAAACATAAATATATATATATATATATATATATATATATATATATATATATATATATAGGAATTAGGAGAACAAGTAAAATAAGTTTTAGCGACAATTTTAAGGTTGTACATTGTAATATGTATGGTGAATAATGATTTTCTTCAGAACAATGTGACATAATCTCTCACAAATACAATGCGTAAAATATATCACACGTTCATGTAACAGTTTATACAGAAGGAAAAAAATTAATTTTTAACCGAAAAGCGAATTCACGTTTCAGTAAAATAATATTATTGACATTCACTAATTGATATTTGTATAAAGAAGCATACATCCATCACAGAGCTGCTTGCACAAAACAAATGTCGATGTTCATAATACTCGCACTTATTTCAACCAATACATTTATAATATTTTGAACTTTTATAGTAATAATTTATTCGGAAATCTGCATTGGTTCATTTCGAATTTAACTCACAAATGAATATTAAAGTTTCATTATCAATTAGAGTATTTTCAAAGTTACACAACACAAAACTTATAAATGAAACGTAGTATTGTTCGAATCAATAATGTACTATAACTTTTAAATTAGTTCATACTGTTATACGAAAAATTAATTTCTCATTTATACAAACATAAGATAGAATAAGACACATGGATATTACTATGTAAGAAAAGAAGTTATTATGTAACCAAATTTTTTGTGGTCCATTGTTTAAAATTTTTTTTTTAATGTTACTTCATATTTCTGTTTGTAATAGGAATTAATAGCTTAATAGTTTGTTTTCATATTTGCAAGTGTTAATTTTAATGGGACACTATTAATATATAAATACTTATATAATATTACTTATATAAATATTAGGATAATTGGAAAATTTTCAATTTTTGTTTATTTTTTCTTGTTGTTTTGTTCTTGTTAATAAGTGATTTCAATATTTATGCTAAAAATTTGAAAAAAATCGCCTTTCCAATATTTTCCAAGTACGATAATAATTATAATTCCACGGCACAACATAAAAAAGTAAACGCTTGATCGAACTTAATGTGTACATTATATTATAACGTACTTAGGTAATAACAAATTATTCTTATTCTTTAATTTATTGTGCAATATTCAATGTTATAATAAATTGAAAAAGTAATTTAATTCAGAAGTATGCAACATAATATAGCGTCAAATAATACGTTAGCAAATTTTGATCATTAACTTTTATTCCTACTAAAATAAACACTGTATTCATATTTGTGCTTATATTTTTGCCATAATATAGAAAATTATGAAACGATTATTACTCAGGCGTTTCTTTTATAAAACTACCCTTCCATTTCCTTTGTCATGGATGTGTTTTAAACGTTTCTATTGTGCACAACTTCCAGTGAATTAAATTTCGCCCTACCATGCAATTTGTTTTGCGTAAGTTGGTTCGTCTTTGACTATTTTATTTATTTTATGAATAATTTATTTATTATTTAATGATTGTATTTTTATTTAGACCAATTTTAATATTGAGGTCATTTACAAAAGTTAACGGTTGAACTTTGTGTAACTCAATAATATTTTAAGGTAAAACGGTTTAAATCACGAGTGATTTCTTACAAATGATTAATTTTTTATACTTATGTATCGTAAATAAACGTAAAATGTATTCACAATCGAAATATTTCTATTGATTATTAAACTCAAAATACTTCTTTTAACATTCAAATGAAATATTTATTTACAAAGTGATTAATGAAACCATAATTTTACATTATCACTTCTATAATATGTTTAATACATTATTTTACGGTATTATAATATTAATATTCTTAAATGCTATTTTTCACGTAATTGCTCAAAGAACAGTGCGGTTTTTGAACCATCATTGTAAAATATTCATATATTTTGGAACTTAACACAATAATGAAATATTTTATAATTCAAAGTATGTGTTATATTTCATTAAAATATTTGCATACTAAAATTTGAAAATAATGATTACAATTAAAATTATTATAAAACCTGTATGAATATAATAATGATATAGTGTATACTTAAATATTCTTGATAATAAACCATTTTCTTTAGTTGGTTTAAATTGCCAATAATCTATTAAAATTTGATGTTCTGAATACAAACAAACGATTTTTGCTAAAATAGATATATTTGATAAAATAATCTCATACTTAGAATTTGAAAAAAAAAATTGAACTGTACAATATACACATTTTACATTATAATATTAAAATATTTGAAATTCCTGTTTTTTTGTTTACTAAAGGAATATTTCATTTACTGTAAGAAAATCCGTTTGTTATATATTATTATTTGTTTTGGTTTATTGGAATGAAATCTGTCTAAGACAGAATCGTAAGATACCAACAAACTTTTTCGATTCTCAAACCATTCTCAAGGTGAAGTTTCTATTTGATCATTTGCAAAAATTATAAAACATATTTTCGTTTTTGACCATTTTTTCATTATTAATAATTATTTCTTTTGATTAGAAAAATAGCTTTTTATCTATACCGTGTAATTTCCGTATTAATACCGTATTAAACCCAAAATCGATGTAATTATTATTTAAAGTAACTCAATAACACGAAATTGTGATGCTGAATTTCCAGGAAAAGTAAATACACAGCAGTTTATTGTCAGACAGTCACCAATAAAACAACCGCTCATACAAGAACACTAATTGCAGTAAAAATATTACTCATCAGTGAACTTTTTAGCACCCTCTGGGTTTTCAACAACTCCTAACCAAAAAATTAGATTATACAACATCACATACACGAGATGATCACACGCACAAATAAAAAACGCAATTCCTGTGGGATCCCTTCCACGCACATTCGCATAAACGGAAACAAACATTTGGATAGAGCTGCCAATGAAACAACGACATGCTCAGACGCGAAACAACTATTGTGGCGCACAAAGGCATGGTTTCAAAAATTTAAACAAAAGACCAAACAAAATGGAATAAAAAACTATTTCATGAAAATAGCCGTCATTTTAATCTGGCGCGAAGAAAAAGTTGTCATAAAAGTACGGGATAAACGTTTTCTCCACGAATACAAATATAGTGGACGTCAAAAGATTTAATTCTATACGTACGAACTATGAAAACAGTCCAACAAAATGGTTTTTCAACGATTTTATCGGTAACAGAATAATAAGTTATTTCAATAAAAAGATAGTTTTTTATCGCTTATCTAACATATATAAATATTATAAATCATTATAATGATTTATGTTGAATGGGTACAGCCAGACATGCTGAGAAAATATGCATTTTATGTAGTTAAGAACGATTTTACGTGACAAAAAAAAAATCAGCATACGCTCGATCTTTGTATCCAACTGGGTCTATTCATTTTTTTTTAAAATTTTATTCATTTATATAGTACCTACTTTTTATTATTAGCCAATTGCTATACACATCAAGCGAGTCATAAAGATTTAAATCTCTTCCGAAGAGAATTTACAGTTGTAATCAACTACAGTATGAAATTTTCGCATATATGTTTATCAATTTATTTCTATAAGTACGCATATTATTATTTTTTATACATACATACTAAGAGCGTTTGTTCCTGCGATGCGTCACACTATCAAACCCCAAGAGGAATGGGAATTGATCTTACACTAATTAAATAAAACGTATATTTACATTTAAGTTTTCTTTGGAACATAGATATTTTCTTACCATGGAAATGAATAAAACGTTTTCGGAGATATGGAAAATGATGTGAATATGGTATGAAACATAAAAGAAATTAATACATTGTTAAAACGAATTGTATTCTTCACAGAGATTAAAGTGGATAAATATAAGATTTTGTTTAAAAAATAAGAATATTATACATAGATCTTAACATATTTTTTGAAATCTATGTTTAATATTCCTATTTTCAAAATACCTTCTATTACCTACATTTATTTATCTCTATTTAAAAATCAGATTAGTTTTATTCAATATTTTTCTTAAATATCTTGATATCATAAATCTATAAACTTCATATGTCGATGTAATATTTGAAACCAAAATCAGCTGTTAACATAATATACAAATTTTATAACATTGAATATTTTTATTATTTTAGTATTCACAAATAAGAATATTTTTGCTTTGTTTTTCTCTCTAAAAATAAATAATATTGTTTGTTATTGGATAATATTATCAATTTTAATATAATATATAATATATTCAGGTACCCAACGAGTTTGCGAATACAATAATATTAAAGTTGAAACAAAAGAATCATTAAATGCTTCTTTTTTTTTTAATCATTTTTAACACAAAATGTAATAAAAATAATAAAAAACAAACAGGTGAACAGCATTTTAATTGCGTTCGTTAGTATTTGATACACACGGTCTAAGTAGTTACAGTGTCGTCTTGTATTTGACAACGACACACACACACACACACACACACACACACACACACACACACACACACACACACACACACACACACACACACACACACACACACACACACACACACACAAGGACGACACAAATACCGGGACCTTCGTGCGTAGTCTACAGCGACGGCGCTTTTATTAGGCAATTTAACAACGCGCACGCTCGCAGGATCAAAATAATAGTCGACGATGGTAGCTGGGAATAAAACGACGCGCTCAATATTATACTGTATAATATTATTAGCGTGCGTTTTTCGTTTATTATTATTGTTTTTTTATTCATTGCGCACCTACATGGCTGTGTATACGCCTGTAAAACGAATGCGAAACGCCAGCGACAACAGCTGTTGTTCTCACGGAATGTTTTTCCGCGGCGAAATGCAATAAAAACAGAAATGTGATTCGCCGTGATGATAATATCGCGCTCATTGTTGAAACGAGACATTTTACATCGACGTATTGTTTCGCAAAAAAAAAAAAAAAAAGAGACAAACTAAACGGAAATATCGTTTAGCGTACGGACCGGACACAACACTAGTTTTAACGTGTGGGCGAGATTCGATGTACAACAGGGGCAATTCACGCATATCGGTCAGTACCAGCACTCGGGTCGTAACCATTGTAATACCTGAATAGAAGTAATGCGGTAATGCACATACATGCATGATATAATATATTATAATGGATTATTCGGATACAATATTCAAGGGTATCCGAACGCAAATAGTGCGAAAGGTATGTAATACCATAAAGTTATAATTGCCCACAGGGTCACGAGAAAAGGTGACAAAAAAATTTGTAGAGAACGATTGGTTACACGAGAAAGAGGGAAAGAGAGAATGAGAAGAAAAGAGAAAGTGACTTGTGGTTGTATACCATTCAGGGCACTACGGTTTCACACCCCGAACACCAAAATAAATAACAATAACAAATAAGGCATTATTGAAAAGTTGAAAACACAACAAAACGATTGGATTAATTATACAATAGTATTTTATCTGAGTGTACGATTGGCCGTATAATATGTATAGACTGCAACAGTATACGCCAGATGCTCAAAAATAAAATTATAAATTCAACGAAACATTCTGTATATTTATCATGATTATTATTATTATTATTTCCATTCAAAATTATTCTTTGCCGAGCTGTGACGACTGGCAAATATCAACGTTGAGTCATGTATATCGTACCAATTTCATTAATGGACAGGGAAATCGAAAAGTCGTCGTGCCTCCGGAACAGAGATATTTGCACACACTAAACAAAGGAATTGACTTCCCTTATGTCTCATCCGTAAGCTCTGAATAAAATATAAACGCATTTCGTTCCGCACGCGATGGCCACTTATTAAAGTATAATAATATTATGTATGGGGGAGAAATACAATTCGTCGGTGCCTGTCGTCTGTTCTATTTGTATATACTTACATGGCGGCAAACGTCCTGCCTCTGTTGTGTGTGTGTGTGTGTGTGTGTGTGTGTGTGTGTGTGTGTGTGTGTGTGTGTGTGTGTGTGTGTGTGTGTGTGTGTGTGCGAATATGTGTGCGTGTGTCGGGTCGTAAAGATATTTGCTCGCACCCTATTATATATGTGTATAGTGCCGCCCGTCTGCCGTCCCGACTGCAGTCACTCTCGTCGGAAACGGTCGGCCATAGACACGATTTGTGCGCGTGCGCGTCCGCTCGACTTTACAACTCTCCGGGGAATACGTGAAAAGACTTGATCAAATCGAACGCAAAAACGCACGCACACAATACGACATTAAGTCGTGTACAAGGAACTACACCCGCTTCTACCCCGTGCACACAACAATAATAATACACTTCGATATCGCACGCGTTTAATATACACACATATTTTATCGTCGGTTTTTATTATGAAAAGAAAAAAAAAAGAAACATAAAACTTTTCGGAGCACACGTACCGTACTGGAATATGTTATGCATATAGTCAAAACCGTCGTCGTACACGTGGCGTTCAGAGGTAGCGTGTATTAGCCGCATCACAAGGGAAACAAACAAACACGATTTACCTAACAGTGTTTTCAGAATGAAAAAAATATACAGTATTTTTGTAATTTAAATTCAATGTTTTTTAAAAAAAATTATGTATTTGAGAAATTGAAAAAAAATTTGAATTTGACATTAAATCTGTATGCATTTATGTTCTGAAATTGGTTTTCACTTTTAAAAATGAGTAATAAAATTACCACCATTCCATAACGTTTATATTTCATTATATATTATATAATATATATATATATATATATATATTCATAATTGTTTTATTTATTTTTTTTTTTATTTTCATTACCAAAATTTTAGTTGATACAGAGTTTATTTTTTGTTTTTTCATTACAATAAATTACAATTTGACAGATTGTACTTTATTGATCAACAATTATAAACATAATAAATTTACAGTCCGATAATATTTTATTTAAAGACATTGCTAAAAATTATAATAAGACATAAGTATATAGTTGTTTAAAAGAAAAAAAGTAACTAGTAACAACATGAAAAAATAATCTACCTAAAGTTTCACTAATTACTGTGACTTGTTAATTTGGCATGTTTATTTTTCAAATTATATGTCAAACTGAATTCATATTAAATGAAACTAGTTACTACTATATAATTCATTGGAACGCAAACTTTCTTTCGTGTATCTAATACACATGCAAGTTTTTTCGTACATCGAGTTCACAAAGTCAATGACACCAAATACAAATTAATCATAATTTCAGTTAAATGTTATTATACGATTGTTTTTTAATAACACTTTTTTGAATAAAACAAAATTGGTAGAAACAATATTTAGATATTATTTATTTAAGTTTAGATCCCTTTCAAAGTGGTTGTGAAAGCTATTTTACGACCTGAAATATCAATAAACCTAGAAAACGAGAATTGTCGATGGTTAGAGCATTTTTTTATTTTTATTTATTTATTAATTTTTTTATTTTTTTGATATAAAATACAAATTTTGATTCAAAAATATCAAATTGCATAGCTTACATGATATTATGACACGCGTATCGTATTTGTAAATCCGTTTACATGCTGCTGCGTGCGTTTACTCGCATAGTAAAAACTAGTTACACGTTTCGACAAACAATATGTATAGTACATTTTATACGCCAGTGCACCACGCACCGAATATTGATCGTATCAACGATAAGTAATAATTATGATAATAGCAATAATGAACACGCGTCGGTGTCGTGTGTAAACCGTCGAATATTTAAATAACAAGTGGGTTGAATCAAAATTTAAACGGGCATTAAATGTATAATAACGCGGTGCCAACGCGTAAGTCGCGTGTGTACACCACGTGCGTTAAACCCATTTGAATACGCATATAGGTATTCGCAGTCAGTCGGCAGTTATTACCGTGACGCGAGACAAACTCAAGTCCTGCTTAATTTAGTCAGCGCGTAGCTGTCTGAACTATTTAAGTTGCCCACAGCGTAAACTTGCGCGCACGCACGCACGAATGCCAGTTCGTCGTGGTTCCCCCTCGAGAAATTACTGCAGGTCCGATTTTAGTAAATTACGCCCTATGGGATCGCCAAATATTTTACATTTTATTTTCTTTGTTTCGTTGTATTTTTTTTTCGAGTATTTATTTTGTTAGAATTCGCATCTGTCATAACAGTGCGATACATCGATGGATACGACTGACCCGTACGCATAACGCGTTTTGATGGAACACAAACGACCAGTCAACGACATGCCGGCGGAATTTTAGTCGAAAATATCGCGTGAACAGTGATTAATTTTACTGACAAGTAAATTCATAACCGATAAAATACAGATAAATCTTCGTTTGAAACACTAAAACCCAATCTAAATTTAATGTAAAATAGTGTATTCAATACATCGAAGTGCGGATACGGGACAGTCGTATAAATTGTAATTTAACGTCAAAGCAAAATAATATAATATCCCGAACGTGACAAAAATAATACCCACAAAATGAATTGTGATATAAAGACTACTTTATATGCTAAGTTTAAATTATGTGTATTAATGTTGTATATATTTTAATGAATTATTTTGTATTGTATTCATTTTCCTCGCACCGCGGGACATAACTCATCAATAAAATATAAACAAATATTTCTATTATAATGCATAATGGTCGTACGCTGTCCAATGAAATAATTTTATCTTTTTTATATATAAAGGATTTAATATGCATACACATACATGCATGCACAGTGCACACACACACACACACACACACACACACACACACACACACACACACACACACACACACACACACACACACACACACACACACACATTTATATTATTACAAATCGACTTAGGCATATTGGGTTGATAATATTTTAATTAGTAAAATCGTTTTTTTACACTATTTGTATGTGCTGTTTTTTGTACCATTTAATTGGGAAATTACCAAAAATTTATCCGAATACCTTTTCCGGGTAGTTTACACAGTAGCCATAATTGTGTAATTTAAATTATCTCCGTCCCCAATAACAACATTATTGGCCCAGTGTCTAGAAAATAGGTGGTATTTCCCACTAATAAATGCCGGGCCAACGTTACATGTTGGTGAACACAACGCGAGTTTTTGTTAACGAAGACGGCATCGGTGATAGTACCACCCTTCAAAACTTCACACAACGCGAATCGTGTGCGTTTTGTGTAACATATTGTTTCAAAGTCGGGTAATAAAAAATGCTCTTTTCGAGGGGGGAAAAAATTAGCTTTACACGTCTACGGTCTAACGAGAACGTTATCTTTAAGTGCAGACCAAAGGCTATTTCAAGCATCTGACAAAAATGTAAAAACTCGAAAGTCTATATTACAAACTTTCACATTCAGTTTGGTTAGATTTTTCCGATTTTTTTTTTTTTTTGTACTCATAAGAAATCTAACTTTAAATGTGTATATAAATATATATTATACAGACACGTTTATAAGTGTATTTTAAGTGTTATAAGAGCTATGAGCAGAAAAAAAATTTACAGTAAAACTAGAAAATTCTGGATGGACGAATATTTTGATCGGATACTCACTCTGTTTTTCCAGTACTTCTGCAGATTCCTCGCCTTCTTCTTCACTTTCATCTCCATCATCATCTTCTTCTACGTCTTCCTCTGGTTCTATATACTCCTCAATAGTTTTGATTGTTGGCAAAGGTAATAAACTCTCATCGGTCACCGGTATTTGTGCAACATTACTGCTGTGGATTTCTTGGAGTCTATGATGCCGTGATTTCTGAAATAACAAAAACATGTACAGAGACTTTAAGTATTTATTCCATATATAAATTTAACGATAAAATATTATTCAATGATAAATAAGTCCCAATATTTTATACTAAGTCACGTGAGTTACCTAACCTAGTAAGATAATAATCTGCTTCACAGCAAAATCAAGTAAAATTAAATTACCTGTGTATTTTACACAATTCCAAAAATAATTAATCATTATTAAATTGAATTTTTTCAAATCTGTCCAGTTGACAACGCTTAAAATAATTTAAAACTTAAAATTGTTTTGAAACGATAATGATTCAGTATACAATAAACCCGATTGATAAACATGTATTTAAAAGGGTTGGAATTGCTTTAACAGGTACACAAGTATTACTTTTCTGTTTTGGATCTTGTGATCTGGTTTAAATAAATAAATAAATAAATAAATAAATAAATAAATAAATAAATAAATATATATATATATATATATATATATATATATGCTAATACATTCGTTTAAAATTAATTTAAATTAAGCGTCTAAACGAGAACCTTAATAACTGTCCAAGTTATTCAACCAAAAGTAATCAAGAACGAAGAAATCCAAACGAGAGGCCATTAGCCAGAAGTTAAAAAGAAAACGATACGATTAATAATTTTGTCACGAACTAAAATGGCTAATAAAATAGAACCTATTGTAAATTATTTTCCATCTTAATTGAATAATGCAAAACTAATTACTAAAATATTCTAAATGGTACATGATATGTGTTTTATTGAGCACTAAAAATGTTTATATTTTCATACACTCATGCGTTTACGATTTAAGTCGAAAAGTACTAAAATCAATTATTCTCTGTCAGTGATTAAATATCTTAAGTTTGAAATGTTAAAATATATTAGTATTTTTTTTTTATTTATAAAGAACCCTCGGCAGCATGGGCCATTGGGTTTACAAATTACAATTGATTACAAATGTTATTTAAATTACATGGATTACAGATTGTTTTAATTGTTAGCTTATTCTAACTATAAATTTTAAATTTTGGTTTGGCTGTTTTTATGAATTGGATGATGTTGGCTATTGATTAAGGATGATGGTTTAGTGTTTCGGCTAGTGATTCGGATATGTTGAGGGTTGTTCTGGTGTTATGGTATGTGCGGTGTTCAGTGAGAATGTGTTTGATGATGACTACAACACCGCAGGCTGTGCATATTGGAGGTACTTCTTTTGCCATAAGGAAACTGTGGGAAATTTGTGTGTGTCCGATTCTGAGTCTGGTTAAAGTGACTTCGAATTTTTTGGTGTTTCGATAGGGAATGTCCAGTTGTCAGTATTGTGTTTTATGGTATTTAATTTTGTGGAGTAGGATGTCCATTTATGGTGCCATAATTTTTGACATTTATTTGATGATAGTTTCTTTACATCCCGGAATGAAGTGATTTGTAGGAGCGATGATAGTGGAAAAGAGATTGCGGTTTTGGTAGCTAGATCGGCGAATGTATTTTCTCTGATTTTAGCGTATCCAGGAATCCAAAAGAGTTTGATTTTATTACCATTGTTGTTTTGTAGCGAGTATATTTTATTTTAGATGTGTAAGCTAATGTCTGATGGGGAATAAGTATTTTTAATATTATTGATGGTGCTGAGGGAGTCAGAAAAAATGATGATATCTTGGATGTGGTGGTTGGTCATTATCTCGAGAGCTTTTATTATGGCTATTGACTCTGCTGTGAAAACAGAACAGGCGTTGGGTAGTTTGTACATAAATTCCATATTTTCCAAATTATTGCGGCTCCGACTCCGTCTTGGTTTTTGGATGCATCCGTACACAATTTTTCGCTTATAGTGTTTTGGATTAAGTGAAAATATTCTTGTTTATAAATGTAAGAGGATGTGTCGTTTAAAAAAAAAAAAAAGAAAGTTCGGTATTAGTATCATTGAGATTTTTCCATTGGGGAGCTAGAGTAAGTGTAACAGCTAATACGTTAGAGATGTATAAATTGTTCTCCTGGAGTAGTGTTGGTAACATTTGGAACTTTGGTTTGAAGTAAAGCGTAGGTACTTTCTAATTTTAATTCGTGGTTTAATGTAATTTTCAGTCTTCTTATGTTGAGTGGAAGTGTGCATGCTAGATTGTAAATACTGGGTATTGGACTTGAGCGATAACCACCAATTGATAAACGAAGACCTGATTTGTGGAAAGTATCAAGTTGTTTGGTGATTGATTTGTTTCCTGTTTTCCAAATTAAATTAGTATTTTTATAGAGTACCAATACTGTGATAAATGATCATTAAAATATAATTACAAATTAGCATATTTTTATTTTTATCATTTAACTTGATTCAGATTTCTTATAGTTTACAAAATCACAATATTTCATATTTGTACCATACATACACGTTTTATAATAATTGACATGATTTACAAACACGTGGAATCCATTTCCACTTAACTACATAACCTTGACGTATGATAAGTACACATCATATATTGACTCGTGCGCTCTTGAACGCAACCTTTGTTATTGATTGTTGTTAAATATTAAACGGAGAACCAAGACGGTACGGTAATTCAATTTATTACCGGCTTGTCTCGTTTTGTTTGGTATACGTATCAAATAGTATAATATATTATATATTATTATTTAGCGAGCTATGGTGTTATGTTTTAATGTTTTGGCGAAATCATTTTTAGATGAAATTGCCTCTTTTATTTGAAAAAATAGTAGAACTAAAGTATTGTGATAAATAATACAAATTCCTAATTTTAACATCACGATGATTAATTTTTGATCGCTTAAGATATTTAAAATAACTTGAACTCTCTCAAGTATTTTGCTTAAAAAAACACATTATTGATTTAATCATTAACTATTTTTAGACTTTCGGTTATTTAAAATATAAAATTTCGAGTAAAATATGTACTCGATTAAATCATCATTTTACTCGAACACTCTTATTAAAAACAATTTCATTATTTTAAATATAATAAAAAAATAAACCAGCTTGTTTAGATTAGGTTATGATTTATGATTACAAAACATAGAATAACTCAGTATTTTTCATTGCCCAAGTAATTTACTAAAATAATAATCACTCTTGATAAATTAATAAAAAATTATATTTGAATAATTTTTGATATACGTTTTTTTATTACTCTTTTGATGATACTTTGTTTCATGTGAAATAAATTATTTCAAAATGAAATCAATATTTTCAAGTTTTAGAGGTTTTATTTCGCCAAAAATGTATGTATTATTTATTTAATGTTATAGGAATCTAACAATAGAAAATTATTAAAGTTTCTTCTAATATTTTAGTATTATGAACTATTTTTTTAAGACATTTTAAGTGTAATTTATAGAAAAAAAATAGACTAATAATTGAGCTGTGTATTGCATGCATAAAATAATCTTTAAAAACTATTAAAATTTATTTTGTTAAATTTCTTCCTGTATTTTAATCGTATATCTACGTAAATAAATAGTAAATTGTCTTTATTATAATATAGATTTTATCGTTTATCATTTTTATTTCTTCTGTCACCAAAAAAAAACTTAAAATCATTAATTTTATTGATCTGATTTTTATTTTGATTTTTTCAATCACAAATCAGAGTACCTATATGACGTCTTTTCTGCAATAATAGTTTTAATTTTACTGTGGAACTCCGTAGAATAGTTTAAAAACAATTTCTCAGCCAGTTTACAGTATTTTTCTATATTTTCTTCTTTTAAGATTTATCAAAATTGTTCGAATTTACCGATGTTAGGGTTATTTAGCTACAAGACATTACTTTAACATATTAATATCTCTTCATCAGTCTATGTTAGAGGAAACATTACTTTAAACTATTATATGTATATACATATATATTATAAAGGTCAAATATACCTATAAATGGTAAATGTTGAGATAAGTTTGATGTTTGATTTTGGTTTATATTTAAATAAACGTGAGTTCTACTTCCAATGAAAGTAAACTAAAGAAGTAGATATTTGTATTTTGATAATATGTTATTTCATTGGTTTGTATAAATTATATGTTAAAGCAATTTCACAAATCCAAAAAATTATTACGTTAAACTATTTTTATATCATGTTGTTCCCTTATTTTGTTTTGTTCTGTTACTTAAGTTTCTTTTGTTTTTTGAAAGTACACAGTTATGTGCAGACGAAAATTACTTTTGATTTACAAAAATAATGTCACTGCAGTCCGAATCCGTTTAAGATTTAGCCTTTGGGCACCGTATAACTTAACTCTAAGCTCATTTCTTGTAAATGTAATTTTTTAGAAAAACTGTCTTAATGCAATTCAAATGTTTATTTAAATTTTATCATAAAAAAAATAGTTTTATTACATATCGATTCTGAATGTGATGAGAATGTTTGCGTTAGACGATAATGTAACTTTAATTCTTTCGATAAAAATCTTCACAGTATTAATTCGATATGTAATTTTTATAAAACAATAAATAAAATATCAAATATAGATTTAAGTTACTAGATAGTATCCAGTGACAACTGTAATCGTACTCTACATTATATCATATCACCGCCATCAGTCTGTCAAACTACTACCTATTACCACATGCCAGGTATTTTAATTTATAATAATGACTCAAGTTAAGGTGTTAAACATTTTACTGATTTTATTGATAGATATATAGAACATTACAATTGTAAATGAGGGTTTCGATCTAGTTAAAAAACTGTATACTTATATTTTATTATTTAAATGTTAAAAAATGAAAACAAATAGGAACTAACGAACATATCAAATTATTTAAATTTGATTTTGAAATGTTATTATAAAACATACTTAACTGAAATTCAATGAACATAATATGACTATAACGGAAAATTTATAAAAACCATGAGAAGATTTTTGATGGCTATAAATATTTATAGGTTTTTTCAGAAATATATTATGTTACTTTAACATGTAAGCTTGTCATATCTTTGTAAGAAATTTTGCATATATGTATTAAAAGCTAGACTACCTACTAAACTAGTTAAGGTCGTATCTACATTTATTTAAGTTAAGCTATATATTATAGTATTATAATATATGAGTATATACATATATGTACTAGTTAGTATAATGTTATAATACACACGAATATAAACACTTATAGGTAATGATAGTAGCGTTTCTATGAATTGTTGAGCGTGTATATTACTTCACATAATCGATTAATAGTTACGGAAATAACATATTTACGGGTAGATTATATTGAATAAAAACAATTATCATTTTACCGTTGATTTCATCACCAGAAAATACGATGAGCTAAAATATGTACATAATCATAACTATAATCATTCGTTAATATTAACAAATTCCATAAGGGATTAAATAGTGTGACAGTGTAATCCAATTACACAATTGCGAAACCCAGAAATGTATAGTTATGATTTTATAGCTATTATTTGATTGAATATCATTGAACGTGAAGCCATTATTTTTTCTTGTTGTTTGTCTTTATAATATGAGTCAGACGAAAAATTATTTTCAGAGTTATAGATACAGGGGTAAATTGAAAGGAAGTCTAAGGGAACGCTGATGATCAACTGTGGACTGAAAGAATAACGAATGAACATGTACTCAAAAGAGTTTTAGAAAGAAACCGACGTGGAACAAGTTGAAACAAAACGGAAAAACGATTAGATATAGGTCATACAATCAGACACGAAGGTAAACTGGTAGAAGTGTCCGTATAGATAGGAAAAGAACACCACAGGGAGAGGCCGCAACCGGAATACGTGATACACACGACAAATTGTCAAAGACCACGGGATGCTGTTTGGAAACGAGAAAGAAAAGCTGACCGTACAGTCGGGATGAGCCGAGCAGAAACAGTATAATGTAAACCCATCCGAGGATTGATCACTGTGGTGAAGAAGAAAACACCGCAGAACTACCAAAAACACGGTCGATTGGGACTGCGGTAAGTATACAACGAACTCATTCGAAATGCTACGCATTGTCATTGATTATTCACAAACATAATCAAATCCCATTGAGCGTGTGCCCGGGATGACGGGACGGCGGCGGCGACGCTCCGTATATCCGTATATACAGAAACTACTGGAGCATGTAAATACCGAGAGATCTTGTCATCGTCAGAGAACATGTATATACGTATACATTGTTATTATCGAGTAATTCGTGTACCGTGCTCGGCGGCTCGTACATAATAATATTTCTAGACCGTCGTGAAAACAAATCGACCCGAGCGTACCAAACAGACTCGGCTCGTCCCCCGAACCACGGCCACGTGACAGAGATTTTAGGAGAACAATTTGAATTCCACCCTCGGACCGTTGCCGCCATCGAAACTTTTTCCGTCGTCTCTCTCTCTCTCTCTCTCTCTCTCTCTCTCTCTCTCTCTCTCTCTCTGTCTCTCTCTCTTTCTCTCTCTTTCTCTCGGGGGACTAACAAGAAAATCGCCATCGATGGTGCACAACCGGAAACGTGATCAAAGATATATGCATCCCACTCTCTTCATCTGCACGACGCTGCACCCCATATTGATCTCATTCCTTTTCAGCCTACGAGTTTTGCTTTTATACGTATTTTCGCCGTAGCTTACATTGCAGTTTGGGCCGGAGGGGAGATGGAAAAAAAATCAAAATCGAAGAAAGTTTTCGCCGTACAAGGGATCGAAAACCTGCCGTCGCTGTCACCATTTCAAACCCCCGCACGAGTTTTATGATTAACCGCCTACGCCACCACCTCCCGTGTACTTGCAACTGCCGCAGCTGCCACAGCTATTGGCAGTCATTATCAATAGACCGGAAACGGCTGTAATGTTTGTGGATGAGTAATAAATACGTCATCGTTGTCAATATTGAAAATATAACAGCGCTGTATACGTTCAGTGTAACTTTCGAGGTACACTCAAATGAAAAACGTGAAGTAACGGGTAGGTACGAAAAATAGAATAACTTGTAACTTTCGAGTATTTTCATAATATTGTACTTACACTATACAATACGATTTCTCGGAAAAGAAAAAAAGCACAGCGTCAACAAAATCAACTTAATTTTATTCAGAAGATAGTCAATATCTACTGAAAAAAAATATATTTATGTTTATTTGCGGTTATAGTTTAAAATTTGTAAATACAAATATTTTAATTGTATCATAAGTACCTATTAATGTTCCTCGTCGATTGCTCTAGAAATTAATATGAGTGTCAAACTCTCGAATATCTTAAAGTTTATAAAATCTCAGTGTTTTATATTCGCAATAAATACACATTTCATAATAATTGACTTTATATACAAACACGCGGGATCAATTTCATCCTGTCTGCATAACCTTGACGTATGATGAGTACACATATATACTCTTGAACGCACACTTAGTTATTGATTGTTGTTAAATATTAAACGAAGAACCGAGACGGTAATTCAATTTATTACCTTCTTGTCTCGTTTTGTTCGATGAACGTATCAAATCGTGTAATATAATATTATATTCATGTAATAATTTAGTGAATTATGGCGTTTTGATCGAAAGTTTTGGTGTAATCATTGCTTTATTTATTTGAAAAAAATAGAATAATTAAAGTATTGTAATAAATAATATGAATTCACAATTTTAACAGCAGTGTGTTCAGTGTTTGATTGCTTAAGGTATTAAAAAAAACTTAAATCTCTGTTACGTATTTTGCATGAAAAACATATTGATTTAATCAATAACTACTTTCAGTCATTTAAAATCTGAAATTTCAGTAAAAATATGTACTCGATTAAATGCATTTTTAACTCGAACATTCTGAGGAAAAACCATTTCATTATTAAATAAATAATAAACCAGCTTGTTTGGATTAGGTTACGATTGCGAAGCATGGAATTATATTTCAGTATTTTTCATTGCACAAGTAATTTATTAAAATAATGTCTGTAGTTGATAAAGTAATGAAAAATTATAGTTCAATAATGTTTTTATAGTACTTTATTTTACACGGGAAATGATTAATTTCAAAATGGAATCAAAATTTTAATTCATCGAGTTTTTTTCACTAAAAAATTGTATATTCTGTAGGGAATATTACAATAGTAAAAAACAAAAGTGCCTTATAATATTACAGTAATGCAGATAATTATTTAAGAAATTTAAATTATAAATTATTGACATAAATAAATTAATTGAGCTTCATTACGTATGCATCAACTATTCTTTAGAAACTGTCATAACTTATTTATTTTTCTCATATGAATTGTAATTTTAGTTCTATAATGTGTTAACACATTTCAATATTTGTATTCATCTTTTCAATTAATAAAGTATTTATGTATTTATTCGTATGCAAAATAGAATAATATAAATGCTTTACATTTATGAACAGCAAGTCGTTAAGTTTATTTAAATTTTCAATTGAAAATTTTAAAACTAAAACGATGATATACAATAGTTTGTACCATGTCAAATATTTTAAACATAATTATCCCTGCAACCCAGTGACAACTGTACTCGTACTCTACGTCATCTCACATCACCACTGCCAGTCTTTCACAAACTACGCACTACCTATTATCAAGTGACAGGTTTGTGTGACAGGTGTTTTAATTTGTGATAGAAGCAGCAATAACGGTTTTAATTACTTTATTGTTTTTATTTATACATAAATTATATTGATTATTCAATTAATCCGTTCATTCTCCATACGTTTATGGAAAGTAACTATTTATATGATAACATGTTTTTTTTCGACAAAATCATGTTCAAAAATGTGATATTTGAAAAAAATAGCTATTTTATTTTTCAAATAATCCAATTGTACGTCATGGAAAAGCAACAATAACTATGATCATTCAACGCGAAAAACTATGATACGAGAGTGTGTATACGTGAGCAGGTACTTAAATTCAACACTCGATGGGAAGTTTTCGATGACACCGTGGAAATAATTGGAGAAAAAACAGCGTCGGAAACCTACCCTTTGCAGACAGTCTCAGCTGTATGTGTCGCGCAGCTGTTGTATAGTCGCCGCGTTCGGTAACGACCAGACTGGCGATCGGCAAGCGGGCTCGATGGACTCGGCGGAGTCGCTCGGTCTTCGGATTCCGGATAACGATGTAGTGATCGATACGTCATGTTTTAGTCGTACGAAAATATCCGTCGATGTCCACACGCACGCGAAACGAACGCGGAGTGTGATTTCCGACCGGTGAAAGATAAAATCTACCTCGTTTGTTCGGTTCGATCGTCGCCTCTTTTTCGAGTGCCACCGCGGTGAAAAATCGTACCTCTCCTCCGTAGACCACACGTGTGGGGAGGGGGCGCGTTTTCGCACGATCTCCCGGCGGCAATCCGCGACACTGTGCGGCGAGACTGCGGCGGCGGTGCTTGATACGGAGGGAACCAATTACGTAATGACTCGGCTTCGCGGTGGCGGCGGTGTTGTCGCCCGGCGAGAGGGGAGGAGCGAGGTTACGCGAGCGAGGAAAAGAGTCGGCGCCCCTTTCCGTCACGTCCGTCTCGGGAGTGCGATTTTAAACGAAACCCGAAAACGACGACGGACGACGGGGAAATCTCTGTTTATCACGTGTACACGCACACATTATATTATACCTTTTCCCCAGCGGCGGCGGCGACGCCGTTCCCGTCTCTATCGTTGGGCCGATCCCGTCCCCCCACCCGCCCCTCAACTGCCACGCGGGTTGCCCTCCGGGGCGACAAACGAAAACCGCCGGACCGGAAAAACGGGTTATAACTCACAGCGGTGGCGGCGGTGGTCGTTTTCCTCCACGCAAACCCGGGGCGCGACGCGTACCCGCCCCCTCCGTTATGATTTCTTATCTCTCGCACGCCTCTCCGTCGTCATCGCCATCACCGGGAACATTAAACGCTGGCGTTCGCTAAAACGCCTCCGCGATAACGCGTCCTCCTCTCCGGGCGTGCCGGGGCGCCGTTGCGGGGTGAACTTTGCCTATCAATAATTACGGCTATAATCAATCTTGTACCGCGCACGAGTCCCGACGGCGGAGACGTTGTGGGACGAGGGCGAGAGAGAGAGAGAGCGGTGCGCCGTAATGACGGTGGCTGACTAATCCCGGGTCGTCGCGAAGCCCTCCGTCGTCATCGCCGATTCTAAATTAATTTCGCAACCCGTTTGTCGGAAAACTTAAATATATGTGCCTAATACCGATGTGATATTTAGGCACCTACTATTATTGTATGAAATATTATTTCGGTACGAGGGACTGCAAGGTCGATATTTCGGTTCGTTGTGTTTTGTTTGATCACCAACGACAGAGTTTTATTAATTTTCAATTAGGTAATTTTTTTTCTCTTTTTCAAATCTGTAGTCAAACCAAAACTAGTCCGAGTTGAACACGTTGATAATAACTAATGAAAATTTTTTGAATGTTTCAATATTATACGAGTCCATTTTCACCGTTTCTCTCGACCGACACTCATTAATATTATAATCCGTTTATAATTATCTTTACAAATAAAAAAAGTATGAAAAACATAATATAATATACAATACGAAAAAACCAAGTTAAAATTATTTTTAAAAAATAAATAGTAAAATAAAATATATCTATGCGTTGACAGACAACAAAGTCCCAATCTCCAGGTGAAAATTAAAATATAAAAGGGAGTCGTCGACTGGTCGAGCAATTGAAATGTGTAAGTACATAACGATATTAATATTATTCAAATACTACGATTCCGTGAAAAATATAGCAGAAATGTGTGGCCATCGGCGGCTGATTGGGAAACTTTGATCTGTTGTTCCGGACAACTGTCTTTCCTCCGAAGTGTTTCCACCGCAGTACCAATCCGTTGAATTGCGAAATTTCGATATGGATAAACCCGGAAACTGTTTAATTTATTTAACGATCCACATAAACTTTATTGAACTTGGAACAATGACGTTCAGCTATTTGCACATCGGTTGTTATCCGACTAATGACTGCAATAAGTTCTTCGGCGACACAGCCCGTCGTGCGAGAGCCTCACGCCTCGACGACGATTTCCGTTCGGTTTTTAAATTTGTTCAGTTCATTACTATCGGTGCACAGCCCGACGTAGGGGACTTTTGCGTCATTTTAAAAACATAATAATTAAACGATGGTATTGAACACGCGGATTTATTTGATTTTTGTTACGATAACCGAGTTTGACAAGGTTTAATTGAGTCTTGTTCGGGGTTAAATATATGGAAGAAATTATAAATAATTTAACGGAATACATATATTTAGATCAACGGTAAAAACGTGTAGTAGATTTTACGCTTGATAAAAATAAAATTATATTAAAAATTTGTTTTTCTATCCGATTTTAACGAATATAAATACTGAGTTAATTTACGAGAGTGGATTTTTTTTTTTTTTTTTAATACCGTTATTACTACTACTGCGCCAATAGTTTCTGTATTTAAAAATACGGAGTAAATGAACCGTTTAGTTATGAATATATAGGTTAAACGTTCCGCTGATATTTAAACATTATAGGTAAGTAAAATGCATGGTTGTTTACCGTAAAAAAAAACATATTTATGTATTTCAACGATTGTTGTACGCGATAGCCTTTTGATAAAAGCCGGAACAGTAGTCTTCCGGATTGCACGAAAAGGGAAAAATATACCAAAAAGCAAACCGATTCCCTCCGTTTTGTATTTATATTTATAGTCGGTGACATTTACAGTAGCGCATAACCATAGATATTGTCAAGAGTTTATGATATTGATAAGATCATGTGTTTAGTGGTTCAAGAAGACCCTATTAGAACAATGCATTTGAAGCTACTGTTTTCCCAACATTTTTCAATGGTGACTTGAGAGTTAAGAAATTACATTTTCTACATTTTATTGGTAAATATTTTAAAATTTGAAATAAATAATCGTTATGATGATCGACAATTTCGCTTTATTTTATTTATTTTTTTTTTGGAAAAATATTACAGCATAAGGTAATTTTATAATGAAAATATTACTAACGATTTTATTGTTAAAAAAAAAAAAAAAAACTAAAATACCACTTATTTTAGTATTTCTGAGGTTTTAATAAAATTGTTTGCAATTTTTTCGAAAACTATAAAAAAAAATTGAATGTGTATTTATTGAAAATGTAATTTTTGTTCGATTTTCAATTAAGGACACGTATAAAAGTTTTATTTATAGTTGAAAATAAATGTATGTCATTAACTCAGTGTTTCTCAACCTTTGTATTATGGCGACACACTATTAAAATATTGCATACTTTGTAACAAACAATAATAAAAATAAGTAATGGCCAATGGGTAATATTAAATAATATTTATAAATAATTAATAATGTAAACTTAAAAATAAAAAAAATAAATATATAACATAAAACAGCATTTTAATGAGAAATTTGTGACTAATATTTCTTACATAATGTATCAATACGTGGTAAAATCTTTGATAAGGTGACTCTTAACTTCTCTTCGACATTAATTAATCTTTCCCTTTTTTTGTTTTTAATTTCGTTCAATGCAGAAAAAGCTACCTCGCACAAATATGACGTTGAAAATGGTAATGATACGGAAAGAGCCAATTTTGTTAAACTCGGATTTTCTTTTTTGTATAAATCCAAAATTCACCTAACTCGAGTTCATTAAACTTCATTTGAAGAGTGCGATCGCTTTTTAATTCTGTAAGTTCTTCTTCGTCTTTGAACGAAAGATGTGTGGTTTCTAAACTAGGCTTAAATGGATTCCTAATCCAATCAAACAATTTCGTTTATCAATTAGAATTACGATAATTATACAATTCGTTTTATGTCGATAGCTGATAATATATTTTTATTCATTATAGAAATTATTTCAAGTACCTATTAATTTTTGTAAATAGTGTCAATAATGTTTGTACATTTTGTGTCATTTAATATTAATACTTCACGTGACACGTTTGGACTTACCCGGCGACACACCGGTTGAGAAACACTTCATTAACTTATTAGCATTATTAGTTATTTTTATTCAATTCTCAATTATATAACTAGACATTGACACACGCTAAAACAAATAAATGCGTCACTAATAAATAATAAACATATTTTTGATGAAAAAAAAAATACATTTAGGGGAAGTTTTAAAACACCACAACTCCCACATGAGTCCGATTATTTATGATATTTATTCATAAATTCATAACGCGAAACCCTATCTGTGCTTGCGACAAGGAATTCGTATATTACCGAGACCTACTAAAATTTATATTTAAACGGGTTTATGCCCAAAATATATCTTATTATTATCAGACCTTTTATACTCTCAGACTTCCAAATTCACTAGTATCGAATCACATCATGGTTAAACGAACAATGGTGCGTCAAGAGAACAGTTGAACCATAAATGATTACCTACATCAAAATGGCCCATTAAATAGGTAATACAGTTATATTTTAAAACGGACGCGTCGATAGCGCGTTCGAGTATCATACCGAATATTTTTTTTCCAGCGTTTCACTACAATAAATGTAATGGCGTTACGATTTACATATTTATTATTCGTACGGTTCTATTGTGCCGGGCAACGGTGTGCACTCGAAAAATTCATACTTACGTTGTTACAAACTTGCTCGCGCTATTTTAAAAAGCGACTGCAATCCGCGCACAGCTACAATGCTCCTGACAGTTAAATATAGTCGAGTAGCGTGTTTCTCACAAGCGCCTCTCGTCCGACAAGGACTCGCGCCAAACGCGCATTACACGCGTCCGACCGTATGCACGGCGTTTTAAGTCGCAGCGATTCGAATTTAACGTCCGCGAAAATGTCGGTCAACCGTTATACAGGCGAGTTTTTCCGAAGGCCATAAAAGAGGCGCCTTTTATAGTTTCATTCTCCACGGGGCCCCCGCCTCGACGTCAACTCCGGACGACGCGCTGCAAAAGCAGTAGCGCATATTATGTAAACGTTTCAACGACGCGCCTCTTGGTCAGTATTTATACATAGTATATAACGGCGCGCCGGCGAAGAGTGGCGTTCGTGTACGAGACGGCAAAACAGAGCCTCGAGTTCGACAACATCCCCGCCCTGCACGACGGCACCCGGTGCACAGTTGACACATAAAAAGCGATGGGTGAGTGAGACTATCGTCATGTACAAGGGTCGACAAGTGATTTCTATCGGAGTCCGGAAAAATAAAACAATACGTAAACGGGGTCCGTAGAAAAAAATTAATTTTATTACATTATTCAATGATTTTTTGCTAAAACGTTAAAATTATTTGAGGAGTAAACATACCTTGTAATGTTATGTGAGAAATTGCATTTTTCGTCTTCGGCTATATTAACTTGAAATCGGTAACTCTTTTAGAACATCTAACACGAAATATGTCCTCCTCTAGGCTCAAGGTGAGAATCCGATGACTTCGTTTTATGATTGTTTATACAAAATCGTTTTACAAAACGATGCCATTTTTTAATAATCATGACGGAAATTGAAATAACGTACTAATTAAACTATCAAAGAAAGATATTATGTCAACGGTCCAGATTACTGCCTTCCGCGGTCCGGATTTGGACCGCGGTCCGGACTTGGACCGTGGTCCGGACTTGGACCGCGGTCCGCCAGTTGCCGACCGTTGGTCATGTACCCCAGCAAAAGAGCGCGCGGGACGACTGTTTTGCGGCGCCACTGCATCTTCGGCGGCACACACACACACACACACGCACGCACACACACCCACACACGCACGCACACACACACAGAGTCAAACATACATTATTACGTCATAGGACGAGACTAGGACGCGACACCGACCCCCAAACGCACTACCCCACGTCGCCCCGTCCACCGGCCGTCAGCGATCGTTTGTCCCGGTCTCGTTTTCCAGACGGCTCTCGTCTCGCCGACAGTAATATATTATAACAACGGACGCGGTTTTACGATTTCGTGGAAAAAGCAATAAAAACCTTCGGTCGTCTGTCAAACGATCGCCTCCGTCTCTCGGACGAGAATCGCCACGAGCACGTTTATTGCTCGCAACCACCCGAGGGCGATCGGTGTGCGGCCGGATTAATGGAGCACACATTCGGTTTACATAATATGCAAATCGTATATCTGTGTGCGCGCAAGCGAGTAAATATTATAATATAGTCGTGCGCGGTGGCACGACATAATACACGCCATGCACGACGGTATATTTGATATCACGATGATTACTACGATGACGATGACGATGACGACTACGATGATGATGAAGACGACGGCGCGCGCGGGGGGGGACGGGGACGTACGTCGGTGTGTCGCGTACCGCGCGCGCTAAGTCCCGGGGGACAGTCGGCTGTGTGCAGGAGGCGGAGGAGGAACGGACGTTAATGATATGCCGAAACGGTTGCGGTCGAAGAGATGCCGTCCGAGTTTTACGCGACCGAATTAAATTACGTTTTAACGCCGTCGTCGCTGCGCCTCGCCGTGGAGGTCGCGTCCGACGCGACGTGGCCGTACGTTATAATGTGAAATACGTCCGGATCGTACGATCGTAGGCGCCAGGTCTTGTAATTTTCACGGGGGCTGAGCTGTGAATTGTGACCCACCTATTATTATTTTTTTTTAAACATTTTGAATCTAATAATATTTCGTTCGATTTATCGAATTTATTTAACAACCAACAAGTCAAAACAAACAAAAATTATCTTAAAACATTTACTGATATGCAAAACGTATATTGGATATTTTAGATACGTTATTGTTATATTTCACATGGGTCAGACACGAATGCACGAATACATAGGTGGGTACGGTTTTGTACATTCAGTCAAAAAAGTATTTTGTATAAATCAGATAATTTTGACAGTGACAAAAAAGAAGGGTCCGACTAACGTTTTTCACGGGGGGCGGGGACGTTGATGATATGCCAAAACGGTCGAGGACATGCCGTCCGAGTTTTATGCGGCCGAATTCAATAACGTTATAATACCGTCGTGGACGTAGTCGCGTCCGGCGAGGGAGCGCGCGAAATGCGAGTCTCTTCCGGACGATGTCGCCGTTTATACGCACACGTGAATACGTGATTATCGTTGTCGGGCATTATGACACTCGTACACGTATATATTCGGACGGGTATCGCGCGGCCTGCGGGTGCCCGTACATAATACGTATACGGTATGATAATATAGGTCCCGGTCAGTGTCCGCCGCGGTCGTTCTCGCACGGAATACATTATTTTATTAAATCATATTATTATTATTATTATTATTATTATTATTATCGCGTTACACTTCAATTTACGCGCAGCCCACGATGGCGCGTCGCTATTTTCCCGTCCGTCGGAACGCTCTCGGTTTTAATTACGGCCGCGGGGCACTCAACCCCTCGCCATCCTCGCGCCCTGGCACTGGCCCGTCCGTGCTAACCCTCTCCCGTCCGCTCGTCCGCTGTCCTCGGAGTTTCGACACCGTCGTTATCTACGTGGCACATTTTATTGAATTTTCAATTCCCCAAAGTTGTTCGGAACTTTTACCCCGTGCAAAAGCAAACACCGCCGGCAAGCGCCGACGACGGTAAGTCGATTTTAAACGTCCGCCGGGACATTTAAACGAATGTTTAAACGCCATCGATTATTTCTGGATCCGGTAAACAGTAAACACGTATATAATGGCTTAAGTTGCCTTAAATAATAACATATATTTATCAAACTTGTGTAAATCCAATATAAATATTGATGACGTTCGAACAAAATTATCATACGCATACATATAACACAGGGTATCTCTCGATGATCCAAAAATTGTGGTTTAAACCAAATTAATGTATGAATTTAATTTTTTTTTTTTGATTTTGTAATATTTAAAAACTAGCAAAACTACATTTGCATGAAAAAAAAATTAGCTCACTACTTTTTATTCACGTAATTATTTATGTTTTCTTGACTTCTTACAATAGCTCTTACAACTTAACATTATGAAATAAACATATTTTCGCGATGATAATATTAATTTTTTTTTTTTATTGTGTTATTTTTTTAAGAAATATAAACATTTACAGCCGAAAACCGTAGGACCCAAGGGTACCGTATAAAAATGTACAGCTTCTACTTTGCTAATTCAAACCGCCAACGAGTTTTGTCTTTTGATGTATTGATTGAAAAAAAATGTTGTAAATTAAAATGATCAAAAGTATCTCTTTCATAAAATTAATATATGCCTAAGTAAAAGAATTCATTTAAGAAAAAAAAGTTTATAATACACAAAAATCGCTTATATGTTTTTCTTTATATTCTACAAATGTTATGCGAGTGTTTAAATTAAACATGAAAAAATTCAAATATTTGCATTATACCGATGGTCCAGCACACAAATGTGTTATAGTCTCCATATAAATATGTTGAATAACATAATTATGCAGTAAAGTAAAAATTAGTAAACAAGTAAAAAGCTCTTATAAGAGTCATATATGTTACATATATATATATATGTTACGGGCAAAGTGGAAAATTCGGGCAATGTATACAATACCCGGGCATTGAACACATTGTCCGATGCATATTGGGCAATGTGAATTGTAAAGTATTTGTACAAATTATACATTTAAAAGATTGTGAAGTACATTTATTCTAATAATTACATAATTAATAATCATTAAATGCTACGTTTGTTCTCTGATTAAACACTAACTATTATACATAATTAATTAATTTTTATATTATTATTATTTTTATTTGTACTAATTTATTTAAAATAATTTGTATTTTATATTACTAACTATACTATTTATTATACTATTATACTACCTATTTATTTTCACATGTACTGCTTGAATGGCATTTTGATGTACATAATCTGTGACAGTATACAACTAAAGTAAAACTGTACGTACCAAAATTATATGAGATAAGATATTTATCGGTTTCGTTTTCTGGATATATAGTGCATTTAATGATTATTAACTTATTTCACAATTTTTATAAATAAATTGTATATAACAATTAATACTATTAATGTATAAATACTTTACAATTCACATTGCCCAATATGCATCGGACAATGTGTACAATGCCCGGGCATTGTATACATTGCCCGAATTTTCCACTTTGCCCGTAACATATATAATATATAAGTCATATATGACTCCAATCAAAAATTATACTTCTATAATTTTATATTGAAATTTGCACTTTCAAACGACTCTACTAAACAATGTATTAAATGTTACCACATTCGTACACTGGACTATCGATATGGGATTAATTATTATTGTCAAAATATTTTTAATCACTATAAAGTCGACATTTACTAATATGTATATCAAATACAGAGATTCAGATATATTTGATAAACGAAACAACTTTCGTTCTATTTATTATTTTAATTTTTTTTTTTTTTTTTTTTTTTAATATGAATATAATTTTAAACAATACTAAATTGTATGAAAAAATAATTTTATGTTTTTTAGTGTTCATAAATATTTATCATTGGTTTTGATGATAAAATTTTTATTTTTTAACCTATAACTCAAGAGATATATTGCAAAAAAATTTAAGTTAAGATTAGTGGAAAAGAGAAGTCCGGAGAACTCCACGAAAATGTTCTGTTAACAATCATTCTTTCATTGCTTTAAACTTTAAATTCTTATATTTCTAACTCTTGAAATATTGGTCCAATAATACAATCAAAACATCCAAATAGCCAATAATATTCAGAGAAGTATCATTTATATTATGATTATTATAAGTGACTATTGATATTTTAGAAAATTAATAAGGTTAAAAAACAAACAAATAAAAAGTAATTAAAATTATTTTTTCATAAAACCGTATCGCAGTATTAAAATAATCTATTTGAAAAAATGTATTGTATGAAACAAATGTTGTTGAATTAGATCTGAAATACCCTATATATACATTTTTATTGGTTGCTGAAACATTTTTTTCAAATATTATTACTGATCATATTTGCATGGTTCAGTTAAGAAGTTGTAAATCCTTAAAATTGATACTACCAAAACAAGGGTGTTTCAAAGTCTATATGTTTGTATTTTAATTCTACGTCGAACTAAATAAAAAAAACAAACAAATATAAATTCAAAATCATGATAAAAGTTTGGAACACATAAATTTAAAAATAGAATTTAACGTTAAATGGTTGTTTTACTAAATCACTATTCAGATAATGCTATATATTGTATATATACAAGCTTAAACGAATAACCTGATAGGTAAACGGGGAGATAAATAAATGGATTTACGTGCAATATACCTAATAAAATATGTAAAACAATTTATTAACTAAAAAGATACTTACGTTATTTCTCATTAGGTTCCTTTTTAAACGACATAGTAGAAAACAAATTGTGGCTTTATAGTCTTCTTTTTTCTGTTAAATAAACCTTATTTATTTCGACGATTTACCCATTTATTAGGTTGTAGGTTAATCGTGGTATATTATCTAAACACTTTAAATTATTTAAATTACACTTTTTTTATTGGTGGAAAACATATACAATATATGTATGTATATTAAATCAGTGGGAAATGATTAAACATGGAATTTCTTTTGATCATGAAATTGGCAAACTTTATAATAATTTAATTTAAACATAATTGATAACCATAAACATATAAATATAATTTGACTCATTAGACATTCAAAGATTTTTACATTAATTGAGAATTGTTTACAAACAATTATTCCTTTTCAATAGCGAAAAACATTAAATTTATAATTAATCATCAATATTATGTCAAATGTCAATACATGGAATAAATTTAACTATAAAGAAAACGTGGGTACCTTATTAATCAATCATCTGTAAAAGAAACTGAAGCAAGAATACAGACCAATGTCATTAAAGAAGTAAATTTAATGAAATAACTTTTCTTTTTAAAATAGTAACTGACTAACAATCTGTTTATTCCAAAAATTCTTATAACATAAAACTTAATAATCTTTCAATTTTCAAACGTTCGTGTTGTAGTGAGAGTCAATTTAGTAAGAGTAATGTTATTAACATAATATAATCCTTATTTTAAGATTTTATATTAAGTTTATATTTACACTACAACACACACACACACACACACACACACACACACACACACACACACACACACACACACACACACACACACACACACACATTAATGTACAGTTATACATGATAATTGAACAAATTAATATTTTTGTAAGTATACTTACAAGTCTAATTAGGAGCAAGTTAAGTAAGAAATATGTATAAGCTATTAATAAAATAGGTATGTTGAAACATAAGTATTATTTTAATTTAATAATTTAGTTAACAAAAAGTCATAAATATTTTGCTTCTTATAGAAAAAATGTACTAAATTAAATTACGTTGAAGTTATAAAAACAATAATTACGTGATAAGTTTTTTGTTATAAAAAAAAAGTTTTTATTTATAAACTTCAATTTAGATTGAACTTTTTGAGGTTTAAAACTTCAAACAAGAACACACACATGCACGTAAGTATATAATGTATATTATAGGTTTGTATCGAATAATTGAAGTATTACTGTGGTCAAGACAAAAAATCTAAAAATGTTAATACACCCAAGTATAATAACAATAATTAAAATTCATATTTTTAAGTACTTTAAAAATAATGCTTTGATAATTATTAGTTCAATTTACTAAACCCATATTTTGTTTCTTTTGAAAAGGTAATAAAATATATGGTTATCTAACATGCTATTAAAATATAATCACTACAATATATCACTTATCAGAATTGATATGCATTTTTATTAACCACCATGTAATGCAGAGATAAAGTATATTTGTATGTATCTCTATGTATATGATATTTTTAATTTACTATAGGTCTATTCTATTCATGTTATTAGAAAGAAACTTTATTAGTTTTTAATGAAGCTTAACTTTGAACAATCGTAAATCGACGAATTCATCAATATCATACCACGTATAAAGTATTTTATTTGCTGCCTATATTATTGTACATAATATATAATTTGCTTCCTTTAACTGTTAATTCTACACATTAATATTGTCTCAAACATTTGATGGATTTCAAAGATAAATATATAAATTAGTACAAGTAAATCTGATACGTTTGGGTAAAAAACAATTAGCACCTATTCAGAATGTCATTTAAAACTTGAAATACCTATAAAATACATCATGTAATTAATTAACTATAGGCCTTGACTGGAAGGAATCCCGTTCTAGGTTCAAATGCTCTATGATTAAGTTTTTAGTGCTGCGAAAAGAAGATGGCACAAACATTTTTCACCATACAAGGAGGACATAAATTCAATGCGTTAATCCCTGTCTACCTTACCGTTCGGTATTCGACTCACGAGGCTTTGAACGCATCGCTAGGGACAGTTAGCACTGAGTTCGTTTGACTGAGGATAAGAGACGACGTTCGAGTGAGTAGGCTCACCTATAAATCACTCGAAAAATATTGTTTCTCGTCTAAAGCCGTAGTGCAATCGAAACGAATGTGTGAACGTACATCAAATCCCACTCCCACTACCTTATCTTTGATAAATGTGCATCGCATAATGGTCACGAAGATAACATGACATTGTAGTGATGGAATTTCGTCCACCCAAATAAAATACATTATTTTATTTGAATCATATTATAATATTTAAACCTAGAAAATGGAACAGCAAAGTAAATACGTGTTCTTTAGGACTTTGGGCACATTATTCGAATACTGCAACTACGTTGACGACGGACGGCGACAACGACAAACACGCCACGGAATATAACATAATATGCCGGTGATGATGACATTTTTTCGCGTCCGGCGTACTAAGACCGCACCGTGGTAACTGCACAATATATCCCATAAAAACACGTATTAAGACCGGAATTATTGTCCATTAATGCTTTATGGAGTGCACGGAACATTCGCGACGCCGCCGTCATTACGCTTTCCCCTCAGTGCGACCACCCTCTCGACGACCAACGGATAGAGGCATTTCCTATTTCGTTCCGTTATAAAGGATATGCTTTCGAATTTTCGACAATCTTTTCGCATTTTTGTACGTACCAAAGACGACGACACCGAGCCGACGCGGTTTTATGCGTTCATTTCGTCCCGACATACCTCGGTGTGCTCGGCAATAAAACGTTTCATTTTTTCCACCCCCTCTCCTCTTTCAAGAATTTCCCGTGAACGCTTTGTAGTAGCTTCTATTCCACACGTCCACGCAGCATGCCCGTCCCCTTTCGTTCTCGAAAACAGAAATCGAGTCGGTATTTTACCTATACGGCGGAATTGCCGAATCAAATATTTCTAGTATTGATCAAATCCCAAACAGCAATTCCAGGTGAATATACAATACGCGCCGATCGTTTCCAATGAGTGCGATACATTATGGCGAACGGCGACGGTATAACAATACAGAACGTAGATTTTTTTTTTTTTTTTTTTGAGAATATTACATTCTGCACGTATTTTTTTATTTTTAAAAAGAGATATGACCAATACCATTCACCTAAACAAAGCTTCAAAAATATCCGAAATTAAAAACGTCTTAGCGATTTACCACCGATGTATAATGTAACAAAAAAAAATATCGATGTCTTGCAGTAATAGCAGTTTTTTTAATATTAGTAAAATTAACCTTTTTATTTTATTTTGTAGACAATTGAGCTCGACTGGCATTATTCCACCTTAGGTCTCACATTGCATAATACATGATACTATTTCATTCGGGTTACTGTTTACTATTTATCTATCACTAATATAAACATGTGAAAACACTAAATAGTAATAATTTAACACATTAAATAGCATCATAATATAGACTATTGTTTAAAAATTATTAATTTATCTTCAAACGACGAGATGACATACCAAAGTAAAATGCATGGCTCGACGATTAATTGGCTACCTGACCATTACAAGATTAAAGTATGGAAATTATAGAATTTCAATAAAATCTTGATAACAGTTTTACCAAACATATTGACAGTCAACTGAAGATAAAAAAAAATTCTAAGATGAAATGAGAGTCTCTCGTCATTTGAAATTTAAATTTAATACAATATATCGATGGACATTTTTTATATTAGACCCTTGTCATGGTAAATTTTCAATTTTGTTAATGGCTTTAACTTTTTTTTACGTTTTGTCAGTTTATTTAACATTAAAAAACGATTTAAGGCTCTGTTGAAACACTATTACATAAAAAACTAGATACCCCTAAACAATAATTATTAATTAATTATACCAAGAAAAATATTAAAAATGTGTGTGAATGAAGTGTGAATTATTGAAAACTGCAGTTTTACAAAACCAACAAGAAATTATGTATTCTAAAATAATTATAAAGAATCATTAACTGAGACAAAATAATTTTATGAGCACCGACTAAGATAAAAATATGATAGCGTCTGAGAAGTAATAATTTATAACATCATGCACTATTATGATATTAATTAAAAAGTAAACATACATTTTTCGTGTTGAAGAATTCATTTTGCTCTTCAAAGAGATTGTTTTTATACATTATTAAACCATAAACATAAAATTATTATTATTATTATTATTATTATTTTTGACTAATTCATTTGTTAGATTAATATTTGAATAGTTATTCAACGAAATAGTTAAGGAAAAATAACGCTTAGTAGGAATTAATTTTTGGAATGGATCACTCGAACAGCTGTGAATACGTATAAATAGATTGTTATTGTGTTCGGTCAACTCAAGGAAAATAATACCGAAACTATAACGTGTTTTCAAATAACATTTATCCGGTTTGTCAATTTATGCATAAATAAAATTTGTTGGCTTAATAAAAGACATTTGTGGACCCAATATGTTGTTTTAATGGTTAGTTGTAAACGCTCCTGATAACCCGGTCGACCTACAGTTAAAATGATCGCCTGGCCTATCGGTTACTTTATACTCGTAGTGTATGGTAATATTCCTTCGCATGGGGTCTGTTTTTAACAAAACCCGGCTTATACTAATATGTATTTCTAGTGTTCCCAAAACTATATTCCCTCTTAAACGATAATTTCATATCCAATTAATATGTACGTTACATTAAATAAATAATTTATCGAGGCAGGAATGTCATGTTGTTGATTTATGAGATCACACATATCATTAATTCGATGAATTGAAAAATCACATACCGGTATAAATCGTGATCAAACTTTAATAACATAAATGTACTTGAATTCTAAATAAATGTACATATTGTGTTTATACATACGTATGCGATGTTATCATTGTTTAATAATGTATTAATTCTAACTTAAATGTTATTAAAAATAAAATACGTAATACAAGAGTTGCTTAAGACAAGCTTATCCGTCTCCACACAACTTTAAAAATACTTAAATTGAAAAAGCGTATTACAGCGTAAGAATGATTTATTACCTAGGGCAAATATTTCTTTATAAGTTTAATGATTTTTCTTGTAAAAATTGTTCACAAAATGTCAAAACCGTGTAAAGCAAACAATAATTAGTGTGCATATAAAACGAACATTTTTCATAAGTTTCCGTAAAGCAATAAAATCAATACATGTGATTATTGCTAGTAAAGTGTCCTTTCAGCAAACATACAAAATAATAACTAAGCTGTACGTTGTTTTCCGTTCTAATATGACAAATTGCAGCTCTCTGTAATAACACGTAGGTATATTTATTTTTATTTATTTATTTTTTTTTTTTGTTATGTTTGAATACTTTCTTTAGATAAAACCTTCAATATTAAAAAACACGAATATTATATTTTTTGTTATTTATTTATTTCAAATGTATGATAAAATAATGTACCAGTATCGCATTGTGGTTATTTTTGGTTTTTTTTTTTTATTATTCAGAAAAATTAGTATTTGAAGTTAATCAAGAACAGTGTGATAAAGATTGCCCTTGGTCGAAAATTCCATACAAAGTCAATTGCTTTTATCAGAATTCAGCCTCCCCTTTTATAGCAATTGTAATAGCGTATTTCCCACAGTGGCGATGAAAACGGAAAATACTGTTATCGTCTAGCGGCCATTAAGGACTCGATTGGCCTATTTTCGAAATATATATGTGTCCCTGTGGTGCAACTCGTGAATCTTCCGTGGACACCCTCATTCCAAATGGTTTCGTTGTAAAAGCTATTGACACAAATATCCTATCTACTTATCTTTCCAGACGCCCAAAAGACATTAATAATACAATTATTAATCGCCATATTTTCCACTACAATTTGTGTAATTCACTAACTACATGAACTTAACGTTACGGCGTACAAATTACATCACCGACGAATTTTATAATTTGTTTGTCAAACAAACTAAAGTAGAAAGTTAATTTGTAGTTATTATTCATATTCCTATCATTATTATTATTATTGTTATTGTATCCATAAATGGATGATATTTTTAATCGAAATAACGTGGTATAAACCATAAAAAGTATACTTAAATAAACAGTTCACTCTAAACAAAATCACCTGGGTAAAAAACATTATATTAATGGATACAGTATAAATGAAGTATCATTTATTTAAATTTGTCCACAACAATTATTTTGAAACCACTTTATTTTTAATGTACACTCATTTTACATTGCACTTTTAAATTAAAAACATAGTTAGGCGATAAATCGTTGTTGTGGATTTATGAACCTTTGAAAACGTTTGACACGATATTATCAAAATTGTTACTCGAAAAAAAAGAACGTCCTAAATTTTAATGTAAACATGAAATCCTTCTCCGAGGAAATAAGCATGCATAAAATATTACACAAACATTTGTGCGTAATTAAGCGACTAAATGTTGGGTATAAATTATCATTATATTATGTAGTTCAATTATTGTTACGACATAAAAATGTTACAAAAACACGAAACACATCATCTCACAGAGCTATATATTTCAGTCTCCATCTCCGAGACGTTATCTATCTGTAATTTTGGGTTAATTTAAGAAAACTTTGTCTTTTGTTAACGATCCTCGTGGGGTTGTACTCACACAACAAGAAAGAGGCATGGCGGGGGTGCAGTTGAAATTTTATAACTATATTGCATTAAAATGAAGACATCCGGCAAAACGCGCGTTTTGCGAATTGGTATTTACGAGTGGAGTCGTCGTAGTACACACAAAAGAGGCAAACTTCTTAGGAGCGAGTTGCACATCGACCAGACCGTAGCGTATAATTTTTAAACTTCTGACAGGCTACGAAGGAAACCAGAATCTAATTATTTTGTCTAAAAAAAAAAATAAAATAAATAAAAGAGCTTTTATCGTTTTATATTATATACGGCGGCATGCGGCGTCACGCGTTGTGCAGCCGCTAATATTATAATTCAACGGGGTGAAGGTGAAGATGAAGATGGGGATGGTGAGGTTTTTTTACTTTTTTTTCGACTCAACCAGCACTCCAAAAGCAATTTGTGAATTAAATACCAACCAACAATGTGAAAAGTGCTTATAATGATGGGTTGCACAGCAAAGATGTGCAAAAGAGAGAAAGAGAGAGAGAGAGAGAGAGAGAGAGAGAGAACGACTGTCGCCCACAGGATGCCGTGGCAATAATATTTCAATCAGTCCGTGGAATAGAAAAAAAAATTGTTTATACTTTCAACGAGTATAGTCTACTCGTTGAAAATATACCAGACGTACTATATTAAAATGAGGTTAAGAAGTTTGAGAATTATTATACATATTTAGGTCATAATCAAAGTATATTATGGTAATATCTCATAGTAGGTATATAAATACGTCATTTATTTTTTATATTAAATATTTAAATCATGATCATTTAAATCGCTATAAATTCTTAGCACACCTATACCTACTTTATACTATTTCAATTGAGTAATTCAATGGTTAACGATTGAAGAATAGTACGATATTAGTAATATTAACTTAAACCTGTAGACAAGCAGTTCAAACCATAATTTATATAGAATTATAAAATATTCAAATAGATGTATTTGAATAGGAATTTATTTTTTATTTCCAATAGATACCTTATTTTCAAAAACAAATAAACTCAATAATGTAAAAATAACTAATAAATCATTCTAAAATCTAGGCACTAATTTCGGGCAGTATTCGTTTACGTATTTGGAATTGGTAAAAATAAATTTTTCATGTATCGTTTGCACATCTGGATCTGTTGAATAATATGTAGGTATTTACAAAAAAGGAAAATAAAATGATATGAAAAACAAATCAAAAGTGGAAACATAAATACAAGTTATAAATTAATCATATTTCATGAAAAATTTAATGCCATACACATATTTTTCTGAAAAAAATGTGACTAGTAAAAACAAGTTAATATCAACCGTATCGAATTTTAATAAATTATGGGTTGGAATTTCGAATTTAAAACCAATACGAGAAAATCAAATCAATAGTTTAAATTCTATGTTTATAGTAACAAAAATACCAGAAATTGAAATTTTTAGATTTTGTGTAAAAAAAAAATGTATTGATTTTGTCATGATATATATTTTATATTTATTTTAGAGTCTGTAATTAAAATTAAAGATGTTTTATCGATTCAAATTTAATACAATTTTACTAGTCCCTCTGACGCATCCGAATATAAAAACGAAAACAACTATAACACCTAAAATAAAGTAGCATACACCAAGACGATTAACTGCATCATCGCCAGTATCTTAACAACTCTTTTATCTAGTCTATGAAATTACAAAATCATAGTTCATCGTTTGTTGACCATTGAGAGTGTCGATTTTAATAATATTATCCGATTCTATAAATCAGACACAAATATTTCATTCTTGCAACTTGCAAGTGTAACATTGTATATCTCTTACAAGCTCAAAAACTTATCAACTTTCTTATTTGTTATTTTACACTCAGTAAATAACTTATAAACTAAAATAAATATAAAACATATATTGAGAAGACACCACCGTCTTTGCACCGAGGAAATCGAAAAACATGGCGTGTAAATAAAAACTCTTAAAACTGTGTCACCGGTGAAATAAGTCGTTTACAATTTTTTTTAAACAATGTGTGTTGATGTGGTAAACCTAAATAAAATATAAACAACATTTCTCTGTTCCGGGTTATGCGACCACCATAGAAGCTTGTTCATAAAGTTCTGTAAATAATTTTAAAATGTAAACTATGATTCCAAATATACATGTATGTAGAGTTCTGATCAATACGATCAACCATCAATGGCCGACTAAAACCACAAAGAGACTTAAAGATGATATTGGTTAAATATTGCTTATCGTTTACATGACAATGTTGTCCATACAACTGAGAATTAGAAACATTACTTTTGACCAATATTTTTATAGTGATGTATTGTAACGGCAAGATTCAAATTCAATGGTTAATTTTTTAGTTCAATAAAGATCCACTTCAAAAAATATATTGTTGAATTGTTTATTTGTGGTTGTTTTTTTTTTTTAATTCTCAAGTAAGTTTTATTGATAACATTTACATGTATGTAAGAATTATTGTGTCTTTTATAGTGTCTTAATAAAAAAAAAAGGACGGTGAAAATTATTTTATCAAATTCACCTGAAAATACTATTATAAAGACACCATACAATCCCATTTACGCCGTATATTACACGAGTAAATGTTATTATGTATGACAAGGCCATATAACTTAGGAGGGTGTTTTGGATGTTAAAACATTCCCCTCGACTACGTTTACGTCAAAAATAGATAATCTGGTGTGTATATATATCTTTTATTTTTTACATTTTATTTTTGTTATTTCCATTATTTTGATGACATAATTTTCCTTTCTTAGGTCTCTTTATTTTAAAAAATTATCCAAAAATAAATATTTTGGTAAAACTGTAATTAATTAAGTACTTACAATAGTAATACAGTTTGCATTTTATATTTTAAATTTTTACAGTACTTATGATGATTATTAAAATTTTTATTTTGGTTTGATCTTGATAGGTTTTGACATGTTATTTTGAATATCTGATTCTTAATATGAATATTTATCGCCTATTATCTACCCAAGTATGATCTACGTTATCCAAAACCGAAACATCGAGTATTATAAAGACATTCGAATCATTCAATAGTTCCTCCCAAAGAGCTAAGATATCGAATACCGATATAGGGTGATAATATTTTAATTTGTATTATCATAGAAATTTTAAATTTAATATGATACAATACTTCATTCAAAAATTTACAACATATTATATTGTTGAGTAGTAAACTAGTTTTTAATAATTATAACAGCATGATTAGGTAATATTTATTATAAAACTATGTCTATTTTACGTTTCAAATTGCATACAAAACTCGATAAATTAATTTTAAACTTTACTAAAAAGCCAATATAAAACTGCTTAACACACAAAGTTTTACATTCAATTAAGGTTGTTTACATGTATAAATGTTTATTGCTCCATAAAAAATTTAAAAATAATAAAAATGTATAATCGTTATAAAACTACACACAAGTTTTAATTTTTCTTTACAGACGCATTTTTTATTTAAGTAAAATTAAGGTCACGTAGTACGTTAAAAACATTTTTAATATTTGTCTAAACTTTTAATTTAAACCCATTTTTTTTATACTTGATAAATGGACAAATTATAGCATTTTGAGATAGTTGTGATTTTTTGATATACCTAGCTGTTGTTTTCATTCATTTTTTAATTTAGATAATGTGAAAATAAGTAATCAAAATACTATTTTTTTAATGTATATCTCAATTTTTAACATACTTAGGTATATCATACTCATTACTTGTGTACAATTCTTCAAACACAAAAATGCTATACACGAAAAACTATAATAACAGAAAACCATCGGTGACACATAGGCTTTTGTATGTCTGAGACATTGAGTCAAGAACGGCGAAATAGCGAGCTTCGAACAATAAAAACGTTTCATTGTAAAAATGACTCAGTTTGAAATCTGTTTTATTTCAGACTGGCGGAAACCTTTTTTCTTTTACGGTCAAACCATTTTTGATACGACTCTACAGAGCCGTCGTCTAAAGGTCCATTGGTTTCACAAGATATCGTTTTCGATATGTACCAGAATAATGCTAGTGCGTAGGAGAAATAAATACAGAGATCTCGGTGCCCATTTAATAACGAAACTCTAGGACATCATAATATATAATATAAACCAAACACACGTATTTTCGAGTAATGGGCAAACTTTTCAATAACTATCGTTAAAATATCTATTTATCATATAAAACAAGCCAATTTCATACGGCTCGTATGGAATTATGCCTTGTAGAAAATGTGAACTTGTTTCATACTAGACAATTTACATATATTAATGATATATCATACACTACTTTCGACTAATATCGACAAGTTTAATGTTTGATAGATTAATTCTACCACACTACAAGGCATATCGTGCATTAGGCTACAATCTGCTTTTTATAATTTCGATAAATCACCGTGGTACAAACTGTCCGTTGCGAATCGGATAGACGCATCATGGGTAAACGTCGTGTGTAACTGAGTTTAGTGTTTGTTTAACTTGAGTGAATTACGCGTCTAACTCAACAGAATTAAATAAAATAAAAATGCAAGTCAACTTTGAATAGATTATTAAACTTCTATTCAAAAGTTGTATTTGAGTATATCGCAGTATGTAATAACATTTTACCAAGACGATATGCAAACTTTTGAAAACAATAAATGCTAGTACAACTTCAGACTTCTCAACCCTATTCTAACTTACGTTACAATTGTTACAAGATTCTATCTGTAATAATCAGCGTGATGAAGACATTAACAGAATCTACAGACCACACAGTTAATTATTTCAACGTTCGTTTACAAGTCATTACAACTTTTACAGTATAATGTCATGTGCTTTAACTTAATGTTTTTGGCATGTTAAAATGATTAGGACATACTATATTAATATCCTTGGAATATAGTTACATTTTTATGATGTTATAAAAAGGTCATTAGTGGCATATTAGATAAAACATAATACTGTGAAATTTAATAGCGATTTGTTGAAAAAAATATCTAAGCCACTATAGAGTACATATCTAAATGTTTTACCCGTAAACTCAAACTACAAATGTAATACTTAATACTTAGAGTTTAGAAATTTCATTAGATATCAAAGTTAATACGTAACATACCTGACATAATGTGTAATATTCAAAAACATATTCATACGCATAGCATGTATTACAATAATACCCTTAATAAAAGTTTTATAGGATTTAGATCATTAATCATTTTACGGACATAGTTTTTCGAGTATAAAATATGTTTACTTAATGCTCAATCAATAAAACTATGATAAAACGCACTCAACGATAGTTCCTTAATACATTTGTTTAGCTGATTTATGAATTTTAAACACGGTCTGAAGCTTTTAGTTGTGAAATATTTCATACGTTTTTCACTAACAGTTAACACTTAGTAGATAAGTTCGAGAACAAACTCTGAAAATCATAAACGATTAATAATTTGAAAACGTACATTATAATTATAACGCGTAAATATTGTAAACAATAAAATATACTAATTCACATAACAATTTGATTTTATAACAAATTTGCCAACAATTATATTTTACTAAATCGTTTTTCTTATATAATGTTAAAATATCAACGGTTTGTCATTTTTTTTTATTTAATTCAAAAACATACGATACTTCTTTACTATCATGTACAGAAAACCAAAAATCGCTGTGACGTGGACAAAGTGAAAATGAACTCCTAATAAGCAAAGAACATGAATATTATATGTTATTCACTTCCCATAACAATTTACAACTCTATTCACTCTATACTATAAAATTCTTCCCGGGGGATTTTTACTTGCAAGTCACATATCTCGAAGGTTCATAAATAACACCTTCGTTGCCATCGTCGCCGAAGCTTAATCGTCCCACTTAACACAGACAATGACTAAAATTGTCCCAGCGCCACCACATTATGCCATCGAAAACCCCTTTAATTACGAGACGTTTCGTGCTCGTTCGACTGTTGAGCATATGTGTGTGTGTATGTGTGTATACGTTGCAGGTTGGGACGATAAATTGTACAACGTGTAAATTATTAGCTAGGGATGGTCATTGTTCCCATGCACCATATTTTCTCGCTTTTTCGGAAAATAGGCAAACAACCCACAATGACAACAAAGAACGCCGTGGAATTGATGCAAATTTTCTAAAGTAAAAGACAAACGAGAGACATTTTGAACCGCAAACATGTATGTAAATGAAAAAAAAAAAAATTGTAAACATGATTGTTACATCAGTATGTACGTATTATAGTAATTTAACGAAACATCAGTATGTTTCGAAATAGTAATCATGCTTACAATATAAGTGAAACATTTGATGAAAGTTATTAATAATAATTACAGTAATGCTATTATTTATCAAAACGACAAGAGATGAAAATAATATGTATTAATATAGTATAGTTATGGATTTTATAATATAGGATAGGATTGTATTTTCTAAAGAAAAAATATAAATTAGTAGTAAAGAACTCCATAACAATAAAATGATGGTGACACATATTTATTGAACACAAATAACAAAATGATCAGAGAAAAATAATTAAAAATAAGGAGAGCAAGTCCATTGTTTGATACAATAATCTACCAATTGATTCAGGATTAATTCTTTGTTGGGAATTAAATTTGAAGAAGGTTGCTGAATCAAATGAATAAGCATATTTTATTGTAAACATTGTACAAAAAGTTCTGTAGTAAAGATTAATGCGTAATACATTTTGGTTAAACATTTAACTTGAACTATCTATTGCCTTACAATTTTACAACTTTTTACCTAACAGATCTCAAAAAAAAAAAAGAATGAAGAACAGAAAAATAAGTATAGGTTAACAAAGTTTACTTTACACTATCAAAAGAAAAAAAGTATCCGACACTAGTATATGCAACCTGTCATGCACAAAAAATTAGTAGAAGTACCTACGCAAAAAAAAATGGAAAAAGATAGTAGAAGAACTATTCTATCTTTTCTGTCTATTCGAACCCTGGGTTTGAAACCAAGCAAAACGAGAAGTTTAATAATGTCTTTGATAATATGTATTTTTAGTTTTAAGTACGGATAACAGTTAAACAGACTCTAATAATATTATGATAAATGTAACGATTCAAAGTTAAATCAAATTTATAATTATGTGGTATTTAACTAAATAATCGGTGTTTTATAATATATTACATTACATATTACATAACTTATAGTGGGCAATAACATTTTTTTTTTTTTAAAAAAGTAAACCGATATTTCTTAATAGTTATTTCCCGTGATTGATAAATGATAAGGATTAGGATAAAACATACAGTATATTTTTTGATGTTTTTTTTTATGTTCTGTAAAAATGGAAAGTCTAAGATATGGAAGTATTTTTCAAACATAACCATTTTCCTTTTTCCGGTGCACATTATAACTGACCCTGTGGTTTTATCTGTATTATTATATTTATTTATTAGACGTACATAACGCTTGGCAGTGGTCAAACAAGGACTTCATATAATCCTTATTTATGACGTATTCTCCTTTTTAGCAATAATATTATTATACGCAGGTACCGCGACCAAAAAATAATCTACACATAATAGTACATAAAAGTACGTATATCGTGTATTACAGCTCAGTGCCCTTTAATCTAAAAATAAATTCATGTTGTTAAAGACTACCGTTTTTAGTGGGTATTTTATTAAATCAAGCCAAAAATATTAAGTATTTTACAATTAAACATAATAATAACTTTTTTAAATAAATCATCTCATTTAAACAATGTAACGTGTATAATTTCCGTACCTATTAAAAATTTGTATTGTTCATGATAATTTAGAAATATGAAATTTTATTTTATTCTGCTTTGTTTTTATTTATAAACACAATTTCTTTATATGATTGAATAAAATGCAATAATATTTGGATACTTGGGTATGTGATATAATAATTATATGCATTAATTAAATTAAAACTAATTAAATTTGAAAAATAGGTACTTTCATTATTTTTGTATAATGATTTCAATACTTAAAAAGAAAAGTATTATGCACATAATACAACGCATTATCTCATTAGGTATTAAAATCTATTTTATCAAATATTTTCTACTAAAAATCTCAACAAGTTCGGTAATATTAATGATTTTTCATTACGCAGCTGATTGTTGAAATTGAAAAATTACAGATGCGTGAATACATTTACTCTAATAATTAAATTATGTAATTCTTATATGCATTCAAATATTTATCTATAAAAGTATTAGAGTATATTTGTATTTAAAATTGTTATGTTTATTCAAAAATTACAATTTTGCTTTATACAATATTATATTAAGTCATAATACGATGTAATATGCTATTATAAATGCGCAGTATTGGTCTTACATTATAAAATTAATTAAAATTATTATTGTTTCTTGTTAACGCTATGACCCAAAAAACTGTACAGAGATTCTACTGTTTTGCGCTATTTTTTCAATTTTCCCAACTGGAAATAATTCCATCGGATTTCATTAAGAAAGATTGGTTACTTGGATTGGTATGTTCTAGAGGACATTCTATGTAATATGTAATGACATTGTATTTTTTAATTTGAAGACGATTAATCGTAGCATTCTAAAAGTGAATTTAAAAGAAGTTTAAAAGGCAAAATTCGAGATACCGTATTTTTTATTTTGCACATTTTTCTTAAAATTAATGATTATTTTGTAATATCAGTAGTAGTTTATTAAAATACCTTTCAATTTTTAATCAAATGGGAAAACTTTCCAGTTTAAGTAGTTTTGTTTAATTTTTATAATGTCAATCACTTTTACCTACAAAAGCCCGTAATCAGATAAATGCTGAACGAAATTTCCTTTCCACTTTCATTTATACAAAATATAAATATCTGGAACATTAACCCGTAAAATTATTGAGATACAATTCAAATATATTTTCATTGATACTACATAAAGTCAATATTGTTTTTTCTTTCATGTAATATTGTAGGACTTTAATATTTTCTAATATAACCATTAAATAGAAACATATGTGCATTTATTTTTTAATTAACTTTATTCATTATTTTATGCATATAGTACGTAAATCAATTTTCAAATAATTTTTTTTTTAAATATGGGGCTGATGAATTTGATACAAAAATATCTACTGTCCACACTACTAAGACCGTATTTATTCTATACTTTAAAGTGGGTTCATTACTATATCCAATTAATTTAATCCAATTTGTTTCTCTACAGAGAACAAAAAAACTTTTTTCAAAAACTAATCAATAAGTATGAACTAACTAAAACGTTTTGGTTGCCTATTTCATTTTAAAAGTTTTGCATTAAGTTCATCTGTTTTTTAACTGTAGTTAAGCTGTATAATGTAATAATAATTTTATTCAACTTCTAAATATTATTCTCTTTTATTTTCTATATCTCACCATGTGTTTAGGCGCATGTGTCTATCCTTCAAACGATGAGTAAAATATTATCTAATAATATATATATTATATATATATATATATATACCTAAAATTATGCTTCGAAATTCCTATACTGCTGAATTCTAATATATTGCTAAGATAAAGGGAAAGGGGTAGGAAAAGGGAATTTTAAAGGAGCTAGAATTCGAATCGAAGCCCCTCGATAAACTATTCCAACACATTGTACTCTCACTGCATACCCAATAGTTTGGTATTTATTAAAGGTATGCCAATCTATTAAAGACATCAGGTATTTACTGATTATGACATAGCTTTGCGTGTATATTGGTAAAATGATAGCATAGCTTAACCTATTTATATATATAATAAATATGTATTGATTATGTGTTTTTACTATTTTGAAAATGGGTCCTATTTTCAAATGGATTCACCATAATAACAAATTGCGTTGTAGATCTATGTAATTCTATGCCTGAGTCTTGTATAAAACTAGACTTTTAAAATCTCTTATAAGGTACCACACTAGCAAGCGCATATAAATACTTAAGTTTTTATTTGTTATGTTTTTAGACCAGTTTGGTGACCATTCTTGGGTTTACATCGTTTATTCAAATTACGTCAAATGTCTCAATCGCATGATCCATTCGACTTCTTTTTTGTAAAGCAATTTTATAAAATGTAAGATTGAGATTTTTGTAAGGTTTTTATTTGTATTTTTTGATATCTTGCTGACTACTTAATCAAAATTAAAATAATATCATAAGATCCATTCGATTAATTACAGATTTTACATATTTAAGTGTACACGTGAAGTCATATAAGTTATTAATCATATTTTATGCAATATTTTGATAAAACATCGTACATCATATATTTACCCGGATTATTCAAGTCTATTCGTTTTACATATTCCGTTTTAATGTTCCATCTTTTTATCATCATTTAGTAAATTCTAACCGTGACCTTCGTATTGAATTCAAATGTCATTCAAGTTTTACTTTCATATTAAGAGTCTTCAAAATATTTGAATTATTAAAACACATCACGTTGGATTTAAAGCTCTCGAGCTGTCTGAGGACACAATTCTATGCAATGACAATGTCTATCCTGGAGTATGGAACAATCGTCTTAATATCCATTACGTATAATATCTTCCAATTGTTCTTGCTTTTATCAAGTTTGGCGTAGTTTCCTACATACTACATTTTGTGTAGTGGGTAGACGCTGAAGAGAAGGATATTTTTTCGCAATAAACTCTTCATTTGTTTATCAATATAATATTTAAATTTTCGCCTAATATTTCCTTTCCCATTTGTATTCAAAAATACTCTTAAACTATAAAAATAATTAAATGCTCTACTATGAAACCAAAGTAGAAAATGACTTATCTTTATAAATATTTCTAGAAAACCATTATATGATATTTCATCTTTATACCATTTTTTATTTGGTGGAATTATTTATGTGTAACTGTCAAAAATACACGATCCATCCATCAAAATCAAATAAAATCAATTACCGGAATACGTATATGATATTACGTCATGAAAATATTATTCATAGAACAATGGATACATTAGAGGGTCTCAATATGAATGTGGACCCCAAAATCGGTGCAAATGCATTATTTACTTGGTAATGTGTGTTATCGAAAATGTTTGATAAAAATATTTCAACATATTCGTAGATATTTGCTCAGATAATAATAATTATAAAATTATCAAGATTGTTTTCATATATCGATGAGCAAAACCTATTAAGTTACCACCGTATTGAAGGAATAACCTTTCCGATACATTAATGTATACACAAGGAGTCGGAGAGATCCTTATCTTAAATTTAACGGCGTCCTCTCTCTAGCGCTATTATTTTGCCAATTCAAGTACTGGTAATAATTCATATTGCAATACATCTAATATGCGTGTGACAAGTCCAAAACGAATATCGAGAAAATCACGGTTTGACGCTCTAACACGGTAACGACGATTACGTTGGGACGATTGAAGGGAGGGGAAATATAGGGTTGAAATTTGAATATAATATATACGCACCTGCCCATATAATATTACGCGTCTGCTTCTGATACGAGTGTATATTATAGAGTATATATATATATATATATTTATACGCGTGTGTATCTAATTGTATTACTACTATAGGGATGCTGCACGGTGGCGGCAGCGCGACGTCGGTATTGACAAAATCCCAGGCGCTATGCGAAATTCAATTTGCCTCATCATTCAGCCAGGCGCCGCGCGCGCGTACACACACACACACACACACACACACACACACACACACACACACACACACACACACACACACACACACACACACACACACACACACACACACACACATACACGCACATGACACAAACTCGTGCATAAATTGATACAAATACATGCCTACATTGACACGCTCTCTCTCATACACACACTCACACACACGTGCACGCACACACACTCACATACTCGCTCACGCACACACGCACGCGCGTGATGGTTTAGGGTTGTTACAAACGATAAACAGACTATAAATTCACTCGAAGAAGAGGACGAGGACAAGGACGATATACAATGTATAGTGACGTCTAGGTAGATAGAAACTTTGCGCCGAAAGACACACCTTTTGTTTTTCTATACATATATATGGGTATACACGCAAGCACGAGCCACGCATAGGTTTTTGAATACGAGCAGCAGTTTTAATTAAATTTCGTACTAACAGCATTTACAGAGACGCGCGCGCAAGTAACTTCATCACTACGGTGTACGACGACTACTGCCGTTGTCATCGAGAAAAGTATAATAGACTGCTACCAATGACTTTACCAAACGTACAGAGTATAATTTAACCGACCTCTAGACGTTGGTGCCATTTAAACGAAATTATTCTTTTAGATTCTCAGTGAAACAAAATATGCATTGGTTTTATAATGGTAAGATTTTTTTCTTCATGTATGTTATCACGTTTTCGAGTAGTAGGTACTAATGCTCCGAAAATTTCAGCAACCCTACAGTTCCGATATTCTATCAGGTAGGTACTTTGAAAAGGTCATTTGTCTCCATTGTCGATGGTTTTTACAAGTGTTATGAAAAACTACCTATAATAGAGTAAAAAAAGCTAAAATTTGCTGTATACGAGATTTTTATCAAATCCATTTTTTTTTTAAATTTGGCCATAAATCTAAAAATAATGATGCTAGACAAATGATATTTTTACCAAATATCAACATGATCATAATACAGACTCTAAAAAAGTTTCGAAAACATTTTACCATATTCAAGCTATATATAGGACTTTTAAACTATCGGGAATACCTCGTTTTTTTAAATTCAATAAGATTTTAAATATTTAATATAAAAATCTAAAAGTTAAATAATGTTCTATTCATATGCTAAACAAATAATTCTGGATATTTCAAAAATCGTATGTCAGGATTTTCATTTACGCGTTCAAAGTTCGAATTTCGACGAAAATCATTAATTACGCGTAAATCAGCGATATTTTTCAATTAAAACCCCAAAAAAATTTGGAATTGTTAATCCGGTAAACATTTTTTACTAGTGAATTCGCACATATATCCCTATCTGTGGTTCGAGTTTTATAAAGATTAACTCAAATTATTATTTCTTACGAGCATTTAAAGTTGGAATAACGGCTGAAATGACTACTTTGACGTAAAATGTCAAATTTCTTTTTACTTTTAATTCATAAAATTTGTAATTTTGGTTTCAAGATTCGTAATGTGTATACAAGCTATTATTTCTAAGTGGTCTTAACTGCATTTACATATTTATAGTAAACGGTCGCGTTAATTTTTTTTACATACGCTGGAAATGTCTAAATATGACGAAATAGAGGATTTGTACGAACGTTATTAAATCGACATGGATTTTCTTATTATTATTTTAGTTATTTTTAACCAGAAACTTTCTCTCGGAATTGTTTAGCGTAAACAATGATTTATCATCGACTTAAAATATAAAGTAAAATTAAACTACACGTATCGTTCACTAATCGTAAAAGCATACGCATCTAAAGTTTTTTACGTTCATCACCATTATATTGTCCTAGAAACGAAGAATACCTAGAGTGTGAACTATATCTGGTTTTTCTTTTTGGTTCATCGGTTATTTACTGTCAATCGTCATTCAAATTTCCTAGTTGGACGAACATTTGATAAAATTAAGTTTTGTGTGCTAATATATAATGTGAAAAATAATATACTTACTTATTATTTATTTTTTACTGTATTATGCAAACAAATTTTGATGACTTACATGTATACATTTGATGTTATTAAATTATGGTCAATTTCATTCTTGTTTGTCAGTAATTATATTATTGTGCCACTGTGCTGGTCGTTTTTAATCATACCGTATTATTATAATCTTAAATTTGAGCTGTCTGACTTGATTAAAACTTAATCAACAAAACCCTTGCAATTACTAAGTAATTTACAAACACGAGGATTTTCGAAAATTTAAAAAAATAATTGAGAAATATTTTGAACAAATATTTGCATTTTTGAATTAGCAAACACATTAAAAGTATTAATTAAAAATTAAAAATTATTGAAATTTAGAAATAGTTGTGTTTCTTTTCATTTCAATGCATAATAAAACAGAAATATACTCATTTTAATAAAGGACCATTGATATATCGACTCCCCCAATGAAAAAGGAAGTAACTCGAATTTTATCATTTTTCAGTAGAGCTATATTATAAGGTTTAACTTAAATTACTCTCGGTTTTTAACTGTTTCATATCAAATTTTTAATTGAACTTTGGTTGTTTGATTGAATATAATATTATCATCATAATTTTTTGTTTTTTAACTTCCACAGTACAATGTATGATGAAAAATAAACTTAAGTTACTTCTTTTTTCTTGGGAAAAATCATTTATCATAAAGAAGTAACTCGAGTTACTTCCTTAATCTTGGGTAAATATAGATAAGTAATAAAAATAAAATATTTTCAAATAAAGCTTTTTTATTTTAATTTAGCAACAAGAATATTATAATAAACCAAACTATGAAAGTAGAAAAATTTATTGTCATGTTCTAATTCACATTATCAGTGGATAACTGTTTATAATAGTAAAAAAAAAAAAAAAAAAACTGATCATAAAGGCATAATATTAACCATTTAATTAAAATATCATCAGTTATAATTTATTACTACTATGAACTGGAATTTCATGTTATTTTTTCAGTCCGGTGTTTATAAAATAGGTAATAATAATAATATTAATATGTATTTTAAAATCGAATAACTTACTTTTTTGTATGCCTGCATGATTGATAATAAAAAACACTATAATAATAATTATTAATTGTATTAATTGTATTAATAATATTATTACTGACGTCTGACACTAAGCAGTCAAGTTTTTGAGTTTATGTATGTATATCATTATGCATGCTATCATTTAACACTATAAATACAATAATTAAAATAAACAATAAATTATTGTTGTATTTCAAAATACAAAAATGAGTTACTTCCTTTATCTCGGAGAATATTGATTTAAAAATAGAAGTAACTTAAGATACGTCTTTCTTCGCCGGAAACTTTATCACAAGATATTATAAATATATTTTAATATTATGATTTCTAACCTCTTTGGAGTAGTAAAGTTACTGCCACGGACTAAGATAGTATACTGTCTAGTATACTAAGATAGTATTACTATAGTAATACTATCTTAGTCCGTGGTTACTGCCGTTTTCGTGGGAGGTACAGAACATATTCCTTTATCACATTTCAACAAAAAGTGAAAAATGATAAAATTCGAGTTACTTCCCTTTTCTTTGGAGGAGTCGATATATGCATGACCTAATTATACTGTTTTTGATCACTAACAATATTGATGAATGTCTTTTGTATGTGAAAATTCCCCCTCATAAAAAAAGAAATATTGTATTACGAACAATAAAAATTGTGTTTACAGATATTGTCTTTACAGATACAGTTTATTGGATCTTTTAAGTAGTGCTTTAACACACAAGTATACAAGTACTCTTTCATAAACATTTACTATGCATATAAAATACTCTTCAAACGATTTTTTTTTAATTTTACATTTTAATCGCATTTGAGGTCCTACAAAAAATGATTTCCATTAACTTCCTCCTATTAGCGACGGCGTTTAATCATTTTTTTCTTTGTCCTTTCATATGTAGTTAAACCATTTTAATAATTCACATCGAGTTTACGATAGAATATTTAGTTCTAGACTCTATAGTTGATTTTACTTGTTATTCTAAGTTAAATCTTCTTTCTTAAATTTATCCATTTCGTGTTTACGTTGAATAATTGAACCAATTACGTTCTTCAATACTTTCCCCCCCGTGTGTAATCACTGCTCAGTTTACTATGGTCACCTTTTATGGTTACCTTTCTTTCGCCCACAGTAAATACATGCTAGTAGGTATCTATTTAAGATCTTATTCGATCATCTGGCGTGGTTTTCATTTTAAAAGTTAAGAGTTTTATTAGGCTAAAATTACTTAATGTGTTAAATTTCGAATGCTTGTTACTTATAATTTAGAAGTTTTAATCTTGATATGCAAATAATTTTATAACTATAGCTCATACATATTAATTATAATGTATTTTACTTCAGGACTTAAAGATCCTTAATCAGAATTATATTTATACCCAATTAAAACTACATGAATATTATCAATCACATTTTTTTTGTGATACACACATATAAATTGTTTTTCTCGATTTACCTTTGAATCAACCAACTATCCTAAACAATTGTATTAACTTCAACGTACCTAGTTTTCAAAGGTTAACCTAAGTTTCTTAAAAAAAAAAAACCACTAGAGCCTCTACGTTATTCTCATAAATTAATTTCACTGAATACAAAGTCTATTTTCAGATATCCTCCGGATTCTTCATAATTTTTTGAACATTTAAAAACATTCATAATACATTACAATGTTACAGTCTAATCCAATTAATATTTAATATATTGTATTTTATTTCATATTTGAATCATGACTTTCAAGTTAAACCTGTAAAAGTTTTCAAAAGAATCTTCAACTTTGTGAAACAGTTTCTCTAATATTCAGTTTATAATCCTACTACAGTATAATAAGCGAAATTATAGAATCAACTGATACCTGGTAGCTGGCATAAGTTTTCAAAGTATAAAATAAATATAATTTAAAAATTAATAAAATCTCAAATTTACTTACAATTTAAAATATATTATTGTACTACTGAATATTTAGAATTAATGGTTATATTAATATGTTTGAATATTACATTTAAAAACTAAAATGAAGCAAAAGGAAAATCAACTTGCTATAAAATATATATTTTTTTAGCGCAGACAAAATATAATATTTTGAAATATTTATTTAAATATTATTAGTTGTTATGGCTTCGAGTGAAATTCTCGTTTCTCAGTTTTATTTTACAACATATAAAATAAAATTTCCTTTAAAATATGTATGTAACTTGAAAGGGACATTTTGTATAACTTCTTAAATTTATTCACTTTGACAGAAAATTGAAAGTTAAGGAATGTGTCAATAATGTATCCACTTATATTGTATTGATATTCAAGTATTTGTAAAGCTTTAGAGTTCATTCCAATTCAATGTTATTAGATAGGTATATACATATATGTATAACTGAATGAGTACATGTATGTGAGTATAACCATAAAAATACACAACCGTGTAAATACCAAATTATTTTGGCCATACGTACTTCATTCAGAACGGACATCAATAAGAAATTGAAAAATATCTATAAACAATAACCTACTGAATTCAATATGCTACTTGATTGACATTTTTTCTTTTAACAAACAAAGGCAATAGATCAACAGAAGTTTGAACTTTGAATTCTAAAAATTCAATTTAAATCTATTGATTTTTAGTCAAAATATATTGGTATTTATAAAAATGTGCATGCTGATCTATTTTATGATACAAAGTGCATAATCATTATATCACATAAAAAGACACTACATTATTTTCTTGCAGATTTCAAGTTAAATACAATCTGGTACGAGTAAAATATTTCGTCAATCAAAAAGTATTTAATCAATCAATTTTCTAATATCAAATACAGTTAAGAAATCTTATTATCAGATATTTATTTTTTTCAAATTATGGAAACCCTACTTGAATTCAATGTTCTTATATGAATTTAAGCCTGAAAACGATTGGAATATTCCTTCAGTCATTATGATATTTATATGATAATTTGCCACGGGTAAGAGCATTCTCAAGGGCATGATTTGAATATTTCTTCCTTAAACAATGTAACTTCATAATACTTATAATTTTCACTGTAAAACGAATCAGCCTTCTAGACGTATGATAGAACAACTTTTCCTTATTTTTATTTTATTTATTTATATAATATAAAATATGAATATTTGATTTTTATAATTTTTTTTTTTTTTTAACCAATAGCCAAGGAAGTTCTTTAACAATCTAGTAAAAAAAATCTGAGAAACTTAACAATATGTTTAAAATAAAATTAACACAAAATAAATATTTAATTTCAGTCAGTAATGATTTTATTTAAATATTTAAGAATATAATTGTTTCATACGAAATAATTATGACAAACGTGTAATTCATTTTACAAATGAGTTCTTCTTATTATTATGATTATTCTTTGTAGTTGTCGGCCTTCAAGATCATACTGACAAACATATGCTATGCTATCATTCATCGTTAAGACTTAGCCCTCTATGTTCGGTACAATTTGTTTCACATCTTTCATCACCTGGTCCTCCGATCTTAATCTCGATCGTCCTATTGGTCTTCTTTCTACTGGGGTGCCACATCGTACCAAGTACATAAATAAGCCGACTTTTTGCCATGCATAACCAGCCCATAATAGGCGTCTCTTTCTTTTCTCATCCGATGTTTGGTTTTTGGTATACATCTTTAATCTCCGCATTATTTTTGATCCTCTATTCTCCTGTATTCGTGTCTACAAAAGGTCTAAAAATAGAAGATAGGTCTACGAATTTTCCTTTTGAATATTAAAAGGTTATTTTGTTGTGTCTTGTGGAGCATTCATAAATCACAACCGGACGTATCATGGTTCAACATAATTGTACCTTAAGACTCTTAGACAGCATCCTTGACTTAAACATCTTACCCAATCCAAAATAGTATCTATTGCCTGCCTGTATTCTTCCTTTTATTTCCTAGTGTGTTTCATTATTCTGAGTTATAAATGTGTCTATGTATTTGATTTTTTTCCCCTTTTGAATTTATACGTACCCACTTCCAAATAACGGTGGGAATCCTCTAGCAAAAATGTTTTATGTGTTATCATATACTCTGTTTTTCCGTGTTAATTTCCAATCCACCGCCCCTTGCTACTTCTAGTAACTCTTGGGTTTGTGCAACGATAATTTCTTTATTTTCCACCGATAATACTAGATCCCCACTTAAGCCAGAAGTTCTATCTTTGTCTACCCCAGTTGTATTCCTCTTTGCACGTAGCTACACTATTTACTATACTTTATTTCTATTTCTATTTCTAATTTACTTTATAAACTTAATTAGTAATTATCATATTTATTAATTTTCCATTATATTAATGTGATAACACTATATATATAGTCGTCTGCGTAGATTATAGCCAATATAAGTTTATCGAATGAATCTTCGACGCCTATACAAAATTATTAATAGGATTTTTATTTAAGTGATAAATTTATCTAATATATATATTGATAGAAACAATAATAACAATAAATTATTAACAAAATTATAGAATTACGACTTCAGTTAGATGAATAAATATCTATTGAAATATATCATTACTACACTTTTATCATAAATCATATGATTATATAATGACGACAATAAAAAAATATATTGACAATCCATTTCAATAATAAAAAAACAAAATAACAAAAAAAAAGGTAATCAATTGAACAATTTTGGTAAAGGTATGAGTAAATGACGTGTTTTTATGTTATTTAATTCAATGGGATCAGATATTTTTGATTTGATGATACAATATATTTCATAATATTGCATAATATATAACCCAACGCATAATTTATGCATTTTATAAATACAACAAATTATACATTTTTTTAAATTCATAAATTAATTTAATAAACTATGGGTTCGTAACAAAAATAAGGTAAATTATTCAAAGAAAAATAATTATTTACCGATTATTACATTAGGATTTTTGTTTCCCTTTTTATTTTTATTTTCTCAACAAACTGTTTTTATTCTTTTCAATAGAAATTATTTACGTTTAAATGAATCCAAAGTACACGCGAAAGAGATGGAAAAATAAAATATCGTCAAGATTTTTCGTTTCGATATTGGTTTTTTTTTTCACTCTCCAGTTAACCTTTTTGCGCATTGTTCTGTGGAGTCCCACAGTGTCTCAGTGAATCATTTTGAAAATCGGTAAATGGGAAATATAGGTGTGTTTGGGGCAAGTATTTTATTTATTATTATTATTTTTTTTTTTTTTTAAGAATTATTGTATTAATATGACAGGTATTCCGAGAATATATAGGAGTATAATGCCGACCAACCTGTAAAAAAAGCTTGATTTATACGGTTGGTTTTTATAATACCATAACTGAAAAAACAACACGAGGATAGAATGTTGTTCATTAGGTTATTTTAATTTGCCAACTATGTAAATGAAAACAATTTTACGGGCTTAACTTATAATAACATTGTATAAATATTTTGATATATACTATCTTATTCTAAAATATTAAAAAAAGCCTATGTGGTTTTATACAATAGAATAAGACAAGAAAAACAGATAAATTAATACAACTCAGGCACTTTTGTAGTTTGTAAAATCATTATTATTTTTGAAGAGGAGGTAACAATATCTGCTTTAACTACGTTCAAGTTGTATTTTTCCTGAGATTGATACATGCTCACATTCTACTGTAACGAGTTATTTCTAATTCATAGCTAAAATTAAAGATCCGGGTGAGCTATTCAAATGTCTCATTAAGTGAAGTTATTTTAATAGGACGTGTTTGTTCATATTCAACAAAGAAATAATTTTATTTTTTGATTAATTACATATAAATTCTTATAGTATATTTGATTCGAATTCGTTTACCTCAGTAATCAGAACTGTTTTTCATAAAATGTATAAATGTCAAGCATATTAATTTAATATAAAAATTGTTATAATCTAATTATATAACTTGATACTTTTATTCAGCGGAAATAAAAATAAATCATTCAATGGTTTAAAATATACTTAAAACTTAAATTCTGTAATGTAAAATCGGGTCACTTATGTCATTACATGCCTATGTATATTCAACATTTTGGCGAATAAGTATTGATGGTATTTCATAAGTACGTAACTAAAGTAAATATTTACATAGGTCTTTAATGATGCATCTATTAATTTTTTTTTAGTTTTATAACCACAATGAAATTTACTATATAATTTAACAAACATATAAAGACTTTTTTTTAAAACTATCTCTTACTCAAACCAGTGACACGTGATTTGATCGCATGTATTCTTTTGTTAAAATATTCAAAACCATCACAATTACCTGAAACATAAAACAGTAAAAGTTAGGTATAAAAATTGTATAAAATATATATTAAAACAAATTATAACCCGATTTAATAATTTTACAGTTCAAGAATTGATATTTACGCAGTTGATAGTCCATAATAGTTACTTATTATCTTAATACTAATTTTTTTTTCACCTGTATATAATACATTATTTGAAAGATACATGAATGTGAAATAATATTAACTCAATATATTTATCCAAAAATAAACGATATTTTTAGTTTAAATCATAAAAAGACAACGTGGTATAACTTTTGAAAAATATTAAGATGGTTTTCAATATATAATATAAACAAAAAAATTACATTATATTTCAATACAAATTGTCAAACAAATAATTCGTATTTTAAAGTTAAAACAAATTATACGAGTATTATATTAACTCGTTTTATTTAGTTTGTTTATAATTAGATATACAAAACTGTTTAAAAAAAAGACAGATACTAAAAATATAAGAGTCCAGAAAAATCGCCTGTATTTTCTGTGTCAATTTTACAACATTTTTCACGATGTAGACAAAAAAACTTTTAACATCAGCACAATAACTTTGGGTACTATAAATAACAAAAAATGGAAAAATTGTAATACAAAAGTACCTAATGCTGAAATCATCAACATGTAATTTATTTAAAAGTACAAGTTCGTATTCTGAAGAGCAATTTCTCAAACAATTAAAATTTTAAACGGTTATTTAAAAATAATAATATTTTGACAGCAAAATATTTTGACTAGATTTTCACACATATTCCAACATGCCATGTATTAGATTTGTATTAGAATACTTAAAAGTTTCTAGTATTCATCTTACACATATTTAAACATGTTTTATAGTATTTACAAGACTAAAAATATGTCACTTTAGACACTTAAGTAAAACATACGAGATCGGCTTCATCGTGGTTTAATGTACCCAATAAAAATAGGAAAATATACACACATAAAATGAACACAAACGATATGACTAAATAACATACCTACAATCAGTTATTAAAAATTCTACATCTCTTATCAATCATATATTATTGGGTCACAATAAACGAATTTTCAATATAATATTGTTTAATAAATTATTATAAAAAATATCGATCAAATACAAGAGATGAGGGTTTTTATTTATTAAAGCATCCTACATAAATCAAATAAAGCATTTTGGCGATAATACGTTATAAAAAATAAATTTAAAGAAATATTGACATTTAGATTGTCAGTTTCACTACTGGCCATAATACTTGATTGTTTAATTTAAGTGGTGACTTCATTCATTGTCAAAAAAAAAATCATGTATTTAAAAACTCATTTTTAGTCTAAATACGGCAAGTGACATGTGTCAAAAACACCCAGTATTTCATTAGACTTCAGAGATATGTTGTATTATGTACACTTGATTTAAATAATCAGAACGCTAATGTTTTTTTAACTTTGCAACATGTTTTTTTAACGCAAAGTATGTTACTATTTAAATATGACATAATATATCATTGGTAGAAGTTATAAACAATCTATGATATTACAATGTAATATGTTATGGCTTTATATGGATATTAGTTTCTGCAGAGAAAGGAAACAATGAATATATTGGATTTACAATTTCGCGTTTTTTTTTTATGTATATGCATCAAATTTTTTAGGTAATAGAAGTGGACCCAAAGTTTTGTATAGACCCTAATAGATCAAAAATTGTATCCCGGTGGTACTTTACAGAAATCACTTTTGCGGTTTCCAAAGAGTTTTCCCAAGCGTAAGAAAAAAAACTGCGAAAAAACTTACAAAAAAAAGTAAAATATACGATATGCTCGTTTTTTTACGACATCGATTTTATTATTTTTGTTATAATTTCAAAAATTCTTATCCTATAAACACAAAATTTAGAGATACATTTAACTTTATACAGGCTTAATATGATAATATCATTTCATCGAATCGATATTTGATTAATTTGAGCTTAAAACAAAATATTTAAGATATTGACTGTAAGTAGGTATACTGTAATATTTGTATGTAAACTAACAGTAATATTCTTACATAATCTAAAATCTCAGAAATCGTAAACTTTTAAGTGCTGTTGATTCACTGGGAATTTACGATGTAGATTATTGCAGTACATATTTTGAAATCTTACATCATACTTAATAAAACACTATTTAGAATGCATTCGGTTGCTGTAAAAGTCTTACTTTTTACGCATTTAATAACACTAAACACGTAACTTAATGTGGGTACATATTTTTTCTAAATTATAATCTAATAAGCTATAATTTATAAATATTACAAATGTTTCTTAACACTTTTCGCTCTGAGTTATTTAATTCAGACAAGTGTGTCAGTATCAAATTTAATTGAATTATTTGAAGCTATTACTTTTAAAGTTTAAAATGCCTCATTTCTCATGAAAAAAAAATTTAATAATTTGAATTTTTCAAATATATTTATTATTATTTCATTTCTGTATATGGTATAAATGTTCTTTTATCACAAAGTTCAAACAAATTTTAAATTGGAATTTTATATAAAATCAGTCAATTTCGTCAACATTTTAATATTAAAAAATAATCTAAATTAATGATTTTTTAGTATAGTTAATACATTATACGAGTAAAGTTATATTGAATGGTAAAATTTTAATACCAAATGTTAAAAATATTATTAAATAAAAAAAAATATTTCCAAAGTTTTATGTTTAATTCAATATTGTCTTTTTTTAAAATTTTTTTAAAGACTGTTTAAGAGTTGTTGATATTTGGTAAACATGTTAAATTTCTAGCTCCATTACTTTCGGTGTTATGACTAAACAACTAAAGCTCATTTCATGGAAATCTCGTTTACGAGACATTTTACCGTTTTTATAGTAGTTTTTCCCAAATATTAGAAAAACTTTTGAAAATAATGATAAATGACCTGTTTAAAGTACACAAGAAAGCAATTTTTGATCTATTGAGGGAATGGACATAACTTTTAGACGAAGTTTACAACCTTGAAAAGTAAAAAAAAAAAGAAGAATAACCATGTCGTCAAACCAATAGATACTTCATTTCACTCAGAATTTAAATGTCAAGAAAACAAAAACAATACATGATTTATCAATTAATATAAAATCTCGAATATGGTTAAAATTCGAAAAAAAAAGAAAGTGTTATTTATATTAAAATTAATAATTCTAATATCGAATGTATGTATTAAAATATTTTAACATAAATATTTTAATCTTAACATGTTTACATACCTAATGTATTAACTATATTTTATGAAATTAAATTTCGTCAATACGTATCGAAATTTAATAATTTAAAGCTAAAATCCCTATTAAAACCTGAAAATTAATCAATGTTTTAACATATAATAAAACGTGAAAACCAAATTCTAAATAGTTATTTAATGAGTATAATTATCTGCGTCCAAGTCCCGATTTCCAATTTACACGTACTTATAGAGTATTCAGTCTTTACACAACTTTCAAAACTCCTCTTAAATTTAAAAATAGGGTCATAGAAAAATAAAAATTAACAGCACATATAAATTGTTGAATAACTTCTCTTGCTCTAAAACTATGCATGAATACAATTTTATTTTAACACGGATGAATAGTAATTTTAAAACATATATATATATAATTTATATATTTATATATTTATATATATTTTTTTTTTTTTTTTTTTTTTAATAAAATGTATTCAAGTTTTTTACGTTTAAAAATAAAGTTTTTATGATATAAAAACTTTTTTGAATATTCGACTACTCATTTACACTTATAACATGTTGTAAACATTTATTGAGAACTATTTATACTCATTTTTATAACTTTTTATATTTCGTGACGAAATAAGTTTTAACAACTCAATAATTTATAGTGTGCATATAAGTATGTTATATTTATTATAACTTATTTATTTTATGCAATATTTTTTTTTGTTCTTAATTTTTATAAGTTTCAATAACAAGGATTATTATAACCTACGTTTTCACAAATTTCTTTTGGAGTATTTCTTTCTCCATTCACATGTTATTAAATTTGTTTTAAATAACTAGTATTTAATGTTACATTAATATAGCAATATACAAATAATGTTTTCACGAATGCATCTAAAGCGTTTAGTTATTATTTGGTAATTTTCGTTAAAAAGTTCTTTTTAAAATTAATTTTAATCCTCACACTCGTTCCATATTATTTCAAATAATATTTTTTTCAGATAGCATTTTTTGTTCAAATAGCCAATCAAAAATCCCTTTCTTATAAGTAATTCTATCGATTTTCTCTCATTCTGAAGGTTTTACTTCGACATGGCTAAAAGTTCTAATATTTTTTACACAAATCAATTGTATTTCTACAAAAGCTCGTCCTCTACCTCAACTTTTATATTTTATACTAATAACAGAAAAACCGCACCAAAACATTCAATTTTTAAAAGCTTCAAGAAAAGCTTTAAATGTTATTCAGTAAAAGTTTATTTGTAATATTAATATAAAGAATATTATAAACATTTCTCGAAATATTCACAAATGTAAACTACAAAATAGTTTCTACAAAATATATTTTAATATATTTATAGGTAAAAATAAAAAATGGATTTAATAAAATCTATTATTATGATGTTATTAACTTGCGCATTATTTATGCATGAGTTGGAAAATGTATGAGTAAATTTAACTAGCAGCTTCATACACACTGAGGTTAAACTTATTGCTAGAATGAGAAAATATTACTACGCTTTAAAGTGTTCTTTAAAATTTTAAAGTAACTCGACCTAGTAATAACTATTGACCATTACAAGTTCTTTTCATTGTAAAGATCGCATAGAGTATTATGTATACTTCTTCCTGGAAGTACGTGTTACCCGTCTGAAATATCTGAATATTAATTGCAAATCATCACTTTAAACCGTATTATATAATGAATAATCAGTTAAATAATTTATGAATAAAATGATAATAGAAGATAAATTCAATATTTCTACAGCATTCGATAAGTAACAATCATCTAAATAACCACAATATTAAATTTAAATCGTATTATTTCAAAAAGAATTAATGAAATTTGATTTCTATGGATTTCATAGGTACCTTTCTAACAATACAATTTAAACTTCTTATTAATATTCTAATATCAAAGATAATTTCAAACATCCAAACATCATTTATCCTATGTAAGGTAGATGTAAGTTATAAACCTAACCTCTTATTAAAATTTTAAGTTTACCTATCAATGTTTTTGAGACATCAAGACGAAGTCAATTTTAATATTCACGAAGCAAAATAATATGCTCAAACACCCACAAATAAAATCATATTTATTATGTAATGTGTATTAAATAGTAATTAATTTATAATTATTACTTCTATTATAAAATATTATTGTTGTTATTCGTGAATATTTTTTACACTGTTACAGTATATTTATGTACACGATATACAGGGAATAGGGCTGTGTAGAGTTTCGCGTATTTTTATCCATGCCGTTTGTATTTTGAGCTTCAAAAAGTATTAAATCATAAGATACTTTTCACTACGTATAATGGGCGGCACGTTTCTCTAGTTAATGGAGCAAAACAGCATGTTATCGGAAAGTTGATTCGAAAGTAAAAAAGTAAAAAATTATGCTACACACAACTGTAAACTATATATGAAATGAAGGTAAAAATTGGAATTCCTTCGGACAAGATAAAAGCCACCCCACAAGACGAATAATATCTTTTACCGGTGTCAGACGTTTTACAAATTGGTCTTGAGCCTAGTGGGGCGTATAATCCAGCGCCATTTTGCGAGGAATACACCGCGGGCGTGCGTACGTTTAATAAACATGGCAAAACTTATTTTCTCCTCTGCGCCTCCTTATCAAAACTACTGGCAGGCATTTTGACAAAAATCTGATAGCTCGTTAAGTTGATTTATCGGTCAGTAACCTTCATGTAAGTAAAAAGTTCACCTATCTAACCTACCTAAATATGTATCTGTATGTGTGTGTGTGTGTGTGTGTGTGTGTGTGTGTGTGTGTGTGTGTGTGTGTGCGTGTGTGTGTGTGTCAACCATTGACTAAAACAATTTTGAAATAAATATACTTTGATAGGTTTTATATTTTTCTACGTTTCAATTACCTAAATAGCTATATACCTATATACCTATTGGCTATTACAGATTTTTTATTAACTGACAAGACTTACCCCAACACCCTTGATACATATTTCATATTTTTTAATATACATATCTTGCATTCAAGAAAGATTTTGATAATTTGATTTTACAAACAAGTTAAACACTATGTCACTATTAAATTAGATTATTCTTATAACAACATTGCAAAAACAAAATAGATAGAACATACACTCGTAAAGACAACATTTCTCATGTATCTAATGCGTCCCTTAGGAACTATACTGTACACAACAAAGAACTGTAGAAATATTCTATATATACATGTTTTTCTATAGATGAATAAATTAAAAGTTTAACAACTTAAAACTTTAAAGGTTAATTTTGTAATAATTTTAATTGCATAATTACACAATACGTAAGTTGATATTTATAGCATAATAAATTCTAAATTATTATATTTATATTTTACAATATATAAACAATGTTTTGAACAATTGAAACGCCATATAAGGAACAGTGTAGTTTATTCTTATTTGTTAAATGAAATACTAAAAACTAAGTACACATTTATGTGTTTATACTTTATAGTTTATTTATATTTAACAAAATTATTTTCACCAAAAATATACTTGCCTTAGTTTATGAAATATGATTTTATAAAAAAAAAAATCGAATGGAGTTAGGTGAAAACCGATAACACGAGTTTGCCGTGAATGTATTTTATAGCATTTGGTTGCAACAGCAATATTATTTCCATATCGGAAACAAGTTATTGTTCGTAGTACATATTTTATACTACCACTGTACATTATTGATATCACTACGCACAACACTAATCCACTCGGTATAACAATATTAACCCACACAATCGTCGTTGACTTTGTACAAGTATGCATTATAGACACAATGAAAAACTCATATAATCCTAAAAAGCATCATAATGGAATAATATTTCTATCAAATCATCTAAAACAACAAAACTTTGCACAAAATCCAACACTATAAACGTTGATGATATAGCATTAAACCGATTGAAAAAACAAAAAAAACAAAATTATTATATTAAACGGAAAATAAACATAAGTAGCGTAAAACATATTCAATGAGTAATAGTTTAACTCTTCCAGTTTTATTAACTGCAACCATACCGATTGAAAATCTAAGGTTTATTGAATTCAAAAAACAAATCTTCCTTATTGAATAATAATTATGTTAGCCGTTAAGTAATTCGATTGATTTTTTTATAAGAACGTTAAAAAAAATTGAATGCCAGTCAATAACCATCAAATCAAATGAACCCATCCTTGGGCGATCACTAAAAGGTTGATCACATGATTCCACTCCGATTATCTTGCTATGATAGTTTGTAATATCAATGTATACTTTCATTAATAAGAAGTTCATAATTTTATGTTTTTTATTTTATATATTAAAAATTTGAATCTAATTATTTGCTTTTAAATGCTGTTTATCTTCATTTCCGCCAAATTATTATTAAAACTAACGAAATCATTTTTTTTTTTTTTTTTAATTTTTACAATTGAAAATGTTCAGTATTTCAATTTGATTAAATAATTTTTAATTTTAAATAATTGTTCAAATTACATAGTCGCAACCACACATACGTTGCGGTATATTCGTTACGATATCAAGGTATTTAAATTCGTTAAAACGTGAGATGCACAATTATTATTAGCGCACCTATATCTGTATTACTAATACGCACAACACGCTTAACCCGTAAATACGATCAAAACACTTAGCATAAAGTGACTGTAAATTAATTAAATAAATATATTATGCGCTAAAATATCGTAATGCTATTTCCGAGATAAATTTATGCTAAATACTTAGTTGAATCAGTAATTTGCATATAGGTTATGTGCGAACGAGATCGTAGGACACAGCAAGACGCGGCATTATCACGAAGACAGAAAATGTTCCGACTCGTAACCTAATCTGATGCGGCGGCATAATCATTACACAACAACAGCGACTACGTGATATTGTGTGTCGACGTCGCCACGGTCGCGTAACGTTATTAAACACACGTGCGGGTACGACACCGCCGCCGTCGGCCATGTTGTCTTTTTCGTCTCGGAACAATCGATCTCGGACGGATCACGGTATTTTCGTCGTCGTCCAAACAGACCACGACGTGTGCGCGCATTTCGATCCAACCGGATCCGACACGCCGCCGACTACCGCGGGAAATCATTATTATTTATTTTCATCGTTCCATCGAGTGCCGGTGAGCTTCGTTTTCGCGGTCGACGCAACGAAACGCTCATATGAGACGCTCATTGTGATCCTACGGTCGGGCAGAGCAGACGACCGGTATTCTTATATAATAATATGCAATTATACATACATTATTCTATGACATTCGATTGTCGCCGTGTACGAGGAGAAACGTTCGAACGCAGAGCAGTGTTGCCCCACAGGCTGTATGGTGACAAAATGACAAAATCATGTTCTTTTTTTTTTCTCGTGGTTTAGCACGGAGGAAAACTGCAATTCTTCTCAAAACAAACACGAATAATTATTGCAATGACACGAATACGAATATAAAATCAATGATCAATTGTACACGAAGTTTTTTTTTTTATCACCCGGCGTGAAAATAGAGTATTGATCCTTTTATGATGTTTTTTTTTTTTTTTATCACGATAGTGAATTTTAGGAAATTAAAAGTGAAGCGCCCTTAATCATCATTAGGGCTGCGGTATCAATGTAATGTAATTATTTCCCCGGTGTTCAATAAAGTAGTTTCAAAAATGGTAAAAATGTGTTTCAGACGTTTCACGGGGGATACTGATTATATCATAAGATTTTCCAAGTCTTAATGCAATTTTTAAAATTTATTTTTACAGAGAAAACGTAAATCGTTATACAAAATATATAAAAAACGAGGCAGATAGTAGAAATAATATTAAGGGATTAGATAATTTTAAAGGTACCTGAGATATTCTTTTAAAAAATAATTAGGCGTTTTAAAAAACATTTTTCAAAATCAATTTTTTGGAAGTTGACTGCAGTATCAACATATTTTTACAGCGCATTTTTTTCAAAATGTCCAAGGTATTTCACGCTTTTATCATGAAGCATGTTTCACGACTCGCCAACCTAATCCCAACCGTATTTATCGGTTCTATGAGCACGATATCGATATATAGAAAATCAGCCTGCGAATTCATCACGGAGCCTCCGTGTTGGTGGTGAAAAAACAAATCCCCGATCACACCCGAGCGCCGTTACCACGTTGTCGTAGTCGTCGTGCGCGCGGAACACCGTATCGGCGAACGATAAAATATGCGCACGTCATCCGGACGCCCGCGCGCACGGTCCGTCACGTCGTCGGAGGCGATAAAACTTAACAACGCTTTCCCTCGGCTCGCCTTTTCCGCGACCTTTACGCGCGCGTACCTCCGGCCACGATCACTGCCCGCCACTCGCCTCCGTCACACCTCCGACCCGTCGGACCGCAGGTTTTTTACGACGTCGCCGTCGCGCGGTCACGCGTCGCCCGTCAATAGAGCGATATACAACAGACATAACACGGTGTTTCACGCGTACCGGCCAACCCTGCAGCCGGACGCGGTCGCGGTGTCGTTTAAACGAAAGTCCCGTTGTAAAACGGAAACGGAGCCGTGGCCAATCTAATAACGACGAATACATAAAATAAACGTGTGTGCGCGCGCATGTGCGCGCGCGCGCGTGTGTGTGTGTGTGTACAGGGTGGTTTTTTAAGCACGTTCACCACTTTTCGACCGTGTGAAATGAATATCGCGTCGTTTGGATTTCGTTTCGCGTAATGTTTAACACCACGACATAGTAGAACAACGTTTTTACAAAATGAAAAAACAGTTTTTTGTTTTTTGATCGCTTTTTATCTATGTGATCATTTTTTTAAAGTTTTTCGATTACTATTCCATCTATAAAATAAAGGAAAGAGAATATTTTTTTAGACGATTTGATGTTTAAAGACTTATTATTAGATCGATAATTTAGAGGATATGAGCGTTTTAATTTTTTAAACAGTTATGAATACAGGGGTCCCGTCAAAAACGCTCTGCCACTAACTCCGCTGCTTAATAAATGATAATAATATGTAGCTTGATATTTCTGAAACTATTGGTATAATTATAAAAATTGAAATCAATAAAATACTAAAAATAGATTAGTCTTTCATTACATTATGTCAGCGAATAGTGGTTATTATTGTAGAGAACTTGAGTACATTTTTTTTTCATAAAAATGTAATTCTATCAATCACTTAAATTTTACACGACACAAATTCAAATGTTCTCACTACTTTGAGTTGTTAATGGGATTTGTTCGAAAAATCACCCTGTATAGGTGCTGTGTAGCGCACCGACAACAGACGCCCGGGGACAAAGGCTGTGCACCCGACCGAGGTGACGGTGGCCGGTGACAATGTTGATGTACATATTATTATTCAGCATGAATTCCGTGACTCGCGTAGACGATACAACGACGAGAATTATTATGCCGGAAAGCGATGATTTATTTGAAGCATTATTTTAGGAAATTCGGAAAAAAACATACTAAAATTATACAACGCTAAAGAGTGACATGCTTGCACCACTCGATCGTCTCTTTTTCCGAATGACGAACCATCTGGTTTCCAAACAGCTAGCCCCGTTTTGACGTCAGGTAGCTGTAATTCGATATGTTGTTGGAAATGAAATAAAACGCTTACGATATTTTCAATCGAGCTTTTTCATTTGATGTTGGGTCAATCGTGAATACGTAATGACTTTTTTGTTTACTATACTCTGTGTGATAAAATAATAATAATACATATTATGTATGGTTCGATGAACACATTACGCAACATATTATATCGCCGAAATGCCAACACAATATGATTGAATTCTCTGTACTTGTTTAATGTATAATATTACAAATTACAACATAAATGTAGTACATAAACCAAGTCAGCCAAGGATAGAGATTTTCAAAATCTATCATCAGAGTAAATCTCATCATGTCTAAAATCGATATACACCACCAAAGGATTGTTGGATTTGATGAAATGTGTCAAATCAATAATAATGTTATGACCGGAAAAAAATATTTTTCTATTTAACAATCAATAATCATAGCAATGAAAATTGACCGCCATTCCAGATCGAAATTATATTAAATGTTGTAGACATTTTCGTGCACACGCATATTTTCAAAAAAGAAGATTTTTCGCACAACCCAATCCTCTTTGCTGTGAAACTCTGTCAGTATAAGTTCATTTAATATAGGTGTATAATTACACGTCAGTCTGCCATTAGGAAAAAAGAAAAACCCTATTGTCCCGCGTTGGACAATTTTATGACGCTAATAAACACGGGTCCCGTTGCTCTAGTGGTCGAATTGAAATTTCCCTTTAATTATCCGAAAACTGTAAGGACGTAAAATACACATAAACACATGTGTGTGTGTGTGTGTGTGTGTGTGTGTGTGTGTGTGTGTGTGTGTGTGTGTGTGTGTATTTGTGAGTGTGTACGTATGCGTGTGTGCACACGACAAGGTGAAAACCCTACGCGACAACTAGGCAGGCGAACGGGATGAATAGGCGAGGGGGGAGGAGAGTCTCTGTCGGGGCTCACGCGGGGTCGGCAAAGCTCAACCACACCATCACGTTTTAATCAAAAACATATTTCATGTGGTTTTAAAAGTGTTGTCAGCCATAGTGCGTCCCCCGAACCGCGTCGCCCGCCGGCCGATCTCAATCCGCCTGCCGCCGTGAAACCTCCACAACGGCCGTCGCCGACACTGCCTCCCCTCCGCCCACGGATGTCCACCGCCGGTCGGCTCACACGCGCGCGCCCCGGGCCAAAAGTTGTGTCAGCTCCCGAAGAGATTGATTAATCGCTGACGGCGAAACGGCCTGTCCGTCATGTCCGTCCGCGCCGCTCCGCCGTCCGTCGATTTGACCTTCCCCCCCCACACACACAATGCCACCGCTGCCCCCGCCCCGTCCGGACACCGCCCCACCGACCGACCGATGGTGTGGACCGCTTGTCCGGCAAAAATGACCGCCCTAGGAACACGGTCACGCGACAGCGACACAATGCCGGGCGACCGCGCGTTTCTTCTGCACGCGTCCTCGGCAAGCCGCGGCCATCCGACTGCCATCACTCGGTGCCTGCGTGGAAGTGAGGACAGAGGGAATCAAAACCATCGCGAATATTCGACACGTTTTTATGGAACATCACGTGCGGACGGCGGTGAATTGGAGGGTGGGTGGAAATGAGCGGGAAGGGGGAACTGCGACACGTCGTAATAATGATACCACGCTAAACCATAAAGAGAGAAAGAGAGAGAAAAAGAGAGAGACAGAGAGAAAGAGGGAGAGAGAAAGAGGGAGAGAGAAAGAGTAAGAGTGAGAGATTATGAGACCCCCGCGGCTCTACAAGCTTCACGGCGAGAAGCGTACTACGACTACTACGTATTGATATCAGCGGCCGATGATTATATTTTTTTTCTCTTCCCTCCTCTACCTCTACCTTCTACCATCATCTTTTTTTATATTATATTTGCATCGATTAGCGCCGTCACCGGAACGATTGACGCACGTGTTCACGAATCTTACGCGTTTAACAAATGATAATAACGCGTGGAGGACATCACGCGCGTCACACGACTTCCACGTGAGTGAAAACCGTGGACGCGCACGGTGGGGGGTAGTATAGGGATGAGAGGCCATACACCACGTCTACGCTATTTTCCGCTCGCAGAACGGTCCTCGAAATAATTTGCGTCACGACGAGAACACACAGCGGTTGAGTCCGACCACTCAACGTGTAAATAAAATACGATTATATTCACCTGTGACCGCGACTTGAGATGTCTTATAACACACACACACACACACACACACACACACACACACACACACACACACACACACACACACACACACACACACACACACACACACACACACACACACAAACGTGACATTTTGAAAGGACCTCACTTTTCACGATCACGTGATTTCGTTTTTCCGTGTTCCGTGAGAGCCGCGAAACTCTCGGTCGTGGGCGAACAATTCCGTGTTGGCGAAAACGAGATAATGGTTAGATTTCGACTTAACTAACCGTTACAAATCTAAAACGACTTTTGTTTACGATAAAAAAAAACTTCTGAAAAAAACATTTAGTTTAAGTGAACTTCTTTCGTTCGGAGCCCTTAAATCGTGTTCTAAGTTGAACCCAAAAATACAGGAGGTACCTATAGTAAATCGGACACGTATGTCTAAACAAAAGTCCGTAATAATTATGTGACACTAAAACGTGGTATTTACTTCGAATGAATATTTAGTTGACACGTAGTATACACACATTTCAATTCTAATTTTCATTTTTTTCTCGTATAATATTTCCCTCATTAAGTCATAACTACTTTTAAAACTCGTACTATGGCATTGTATTGATAAAAAAAAATCAAAATAATTAAAACGGTAATTTATACCGACTTCAAGGAAAAAATGTAAGCATTATATTTTGTCAAATATTTCAGTTAACTGGTGGTTGTACGGATGTAGCACGTATAATACAAAGATATACATCTAACATATTAGTTGCAGTCCATGAACGGTAAGAGTGTAAATAATATCTAATTATACAATCGTGCGTAACTGTGTTGTATAATTTACTTAGTCACAATTAAGAATCCAAGTGCACTTTCAAAAAATAAACGTAAAATATGCGCATTCGAATGCATATAATAAGACGCAAATATGCAAAAATATGAATTTTTATTCTTCATAATTTTGAATATATGGTAAATGTAAAAATATATTGACTCAATTTAACAGTCGCCAGAAAAAGTGTATGTTGACATTAATACAATATGCGTAATATTTAAAAAATATAATGTACGTAGGTGATTACATATCACATTATTAAAATACATTGAAAAAAATAAAATGTTTGTACAAAAATGTGTACATCTGATATATGGTGTATTTGCTTGTTATATTCAGTGCTGTAATCCTAAAAATAGCAGATGGTATACTATGAGTTATAATTAGGGTTCTAAAATTTCATGAAATTTATTTTCTTGAAATATTTCGTGAAATATTTCATGAAACTTTCATGAAATATTTCATTTACATGAAAAATAAAAATGTTCCCAAAATAAATAAAAAAAAGGGTTGTTTTCCAATTAATACATATTAGAGCTATTCAACTATATTATGTAATAAAGATGAGAAAACACGTTTTAATTAGGTAGTATATATATTCTATTCTATGAAAACATTGAAAACGTAAATAATTTTTAAGTACAATTTGCCCAATACCTATGTTTTAGATTCTGAACGGAGTGAAGAATGTATTGATTTTTTTTTTTTTTTTTTTTTTTTTTTTTTTTATTTTTGTGTCTGTCGACACGATTTGGGGCAGTAAAAATGCTTCGATTGCCTTATATAGCAACTTTTCTGAAAGGAAATTGAATCTAGTTGGTACTTTGGGGGGTCAAAAGTTAAAAATTTTCAATATTTTTTTAACGCGCCGGGAAAAACCCTTAAAAAATGAGGGAAAAACGGTATACTTTACGCAAAACCAGTTTTCGACAAAATCAAATTTTTTATTTTGCTATAACTCAAAAACTAATCGATGTAAATACTTGAAATTTTCACCAAATGTTTAGATTAGCGTTCTCTATACACCGTTAAATTTTCAAAGTATTTTGACTTTTATTGAGCTAATTATAGACAATTGAAATTTTCAATTTTTTTAAGTATTTTTTTTTAAAATAACGATAAAATTTTTTTTTTTTGCCAGAAAATCTTGAAAATTTAATACAAGGTTTCTTATAAGTTGTTCCATAACTGATAAAAAAAAATCCAAAATCGTAAGTCACAATTTTTTTTTATAAGTGCTCAAAGTTCCAATTTATACGAAATATGTAAAAATTGCGAAAATTTGCAAATAATTTTGTTGTTGAAAAATCGTAAAATTTTTTTCTTTTATAACTAAGTTTTGAAAATTTGGTACAAGGTTTTTCATTAGTTTTTCTTCAATTATCTGCAAAAAAAACTCTACCGGGTTCAGACAAAAAAATTTTATGAGTGTTTGAAATTTAAATTTTTACAAAAACACGTTAAACAACGGTTTAGCCTCAAACGATTTTTGCTATTTGTTTTTTTTTCAAAAAGTATAAGTTGTAGAAACTTGAAAATTTTATCAGTTGTTTATATTGGCATTTTCTTTATATAATTTTATTTTCAAAAGATTTCACTCATTTTTAATCAATTTATAGGCATTTGAAATATTCGATTTTTTTTAATTTTTTTTTTTTATAAATGTTGATAAAAAAAATGTAGCTCGGACGAAATACTTGAAAATTTAATAGAAGGGTCCACATAAGTTGTTCTAACTCCCATTCAAAAATTATAAAAATACATAGGCACAATTTTTTTTTATAAGCAGTTGAAGTTCAAAAATCGACAAAATTTGTCGAAATCACAAATTATGTCGTAGTTGAAAATGTATAAAAAATGTTCTACTCAAAGTTAAGAAATGAAAATGTATTACAAGGTTGTTCATAAGTTTTGCTTGCAAAAAGTATAAAAAATCTCACGATCGGTTCAATGAAAAAATTTTAACGGGCGTCTGAAACTGTAATTTTTACAAAAATTCAAGCGATTTACTATAAACTTATTATTCACTGACAATTCATCTTCGTTCAGAATCGTTTTTTTTTTTATAATATAAAATAATGTCCTAATCTATCCTATAATGCCTAATCTATCAATACATCTCGTGTATCCCACCCAACTCCTGTATCTCTACTCATCACCATAATCTTGTCCGAGGAGCGGAGCGACGATGGACGAACTTCCACCACCATTGTCTTACCGGCTTTTTTTATGTTACTTTTAGTTCTATAGTGTTTAATTACTAAATTTATAATGTATAAATAAAGGTGATACCTAAATATAGCCTGAACCAAATTATATACACTTATACAGTTATACTTATACATAAAACATACTTACTATTCATTTTCAACCCTTGCATTTGTGAATGTTATCTATACATTTATTTTTTACAAAACAATATTATTTATCTATTACAGATTTTACTTTTTTTTTCTCAAAATTATTTATGAAATGATATTATCTCTAAATAAGTACAAACAAGCAAATACAATTCTTCTAGCTCCAAAAATCATTAATAGTTACAACCACGGTCTTAGAAGATATCTTTTAAGACCGCGGTTACAACCTAAAATTTATAAAACTCAATATGTTTTATTATTTGGTATCTGGTATAAAACATGGAGCCTTCACAATACGCCGTGTCGCATAGATTTTTATAAATTCAGTGCGTAGGTAACAAAATAATTATTAGTTTATATTATGGTCAAACTGTAAGTCTATAATCAAGGAATGATAGAATCTGATTGATAACATTTCACTAGCTAATACGTATCTTATATTTCATAATTTCATTGAAATATTTCAAAATGAGTGAAATTTTCAATTTTGAAATATTTCAAATTAAGAACCCTAGTTATAATATTATACATTTATACCACCATTAAGTAGGAAATTTTAATTTATATTAAATACAGAGATTACAGCACTTATGTTTGATTGTCGATCGTTCACAATCCAATCTACAGTATATTGCCGTCCATCGCCCATAATGTATAAAATTATATATATAAATTTTTTTATACAAATCGTCTATTTTAACAATATACGTATTTGACCGTTTATTTTTAGTTTTTCTACAAAAAATATTGATAGTAATATATTTATGACCTTCATCTTTATATTATTTGGTGATTTCACTACAACTGAGAGTATACGACCTCAAACAGAAGGTATTCGGCGTATACCGCTGTATACCCTCCACTACAGCCCTGGACTTATATTTTATGATAAATGTATGAAATCATATACGTATATAATATATATATATATATATATATATATATATATATATATATGTATGTATATATATATGTATATATAAATTATATGACTATAATTTATCTTTTTAATTTACGATTTTTTTTTTAATAAATATTAGTACTAAAGAGTAATGAATAACATCAATATCAAATCACAGAATCTGTAAAATATATTTTAAACTTTCCGACGCAAATTCTCAAGATTATCCGATTATCACGTAGAATGCGGTTGAACCTGACATTTCATTGAAGTTGCGTTATATAACCGGTGTTTTATAATGTATGCTGCACAGAGTGTACACTTAAGCCACGACAAATCTTTAACCGACAATTTATCAACTTCATCACACAATTTTCCATTAATAATTATTTGATCGATTTTTGCTCATTCAGAATATCCATGATTTTTTTCTACTGTGGGTAGTACACTCGTTCTGAGTTTCAATTTAATAAATACCGAAATAGTAAATACATACCATTGTCTATTACGTTTGTTGTGTCTTTATAGGTGAATCTGGATTTTCGTACAAGCAGGTAATCTTTTAATCGTTTATAACACATAATGGAATATTCAATGGCTTTGTTTCCATCTAATACGACATTTATTATAACGACATCAGTTTTATACTTTAATATAATAAAAATATGCGACTTATATCTTTTTCATCTAAAGTAGGCAAGAATATATATTTTTCATTATAAAATCAAGACGTCAACAATTTTTAACCCAAAATTATTCAAGGTCAATGAAAAGAAATATTCATTTATATGTTAATTCGAAATCTAGTCATAGTCTGAATTTTTGAACATTTCGAATACGATAACTTACAATAATAACAATGATTAGTAAATATTGGTGAAAATTCTTCTAAAATCACACTTATATTTATTTAAATTAAACGAAAACTGTATAAAAGAAGAAGTTTTGATGTTAAATGGATCAGTAATGAATCCAAGAGTTAATGACAAAAAAGAAATTTATCTTTCCCCATAAGCACACTTGTGTAATAATATCATCGTTTTATTTAATAATGTTTTTGCAAATCATTTAACTTAAAATCAATGAATTCATGAACTATAATTTTATTTGAAATATTTGTATCTAAAAATACATCTCAGGTAATCACGAAATAAATAAAGAGCAATAAGTTAGATTAATAATAATCTTATACGCACATATATAATGTACGTTCATTAAAATATTCAATATTAGTTAATACATTAACTAAATGTACACAAAAATAACTTGGTGTACAAACAAATTCAACAAAAAGGATAAATTAGTCACTAGATAGAAAATATACAATTTAATTTTTGCTACAGAGGGTTTTTAATATAGAATAGAGTCCATGAAAATCTGTTAAATTATCGTCAAAGGAAATTCGGTCTATAGTTTGAATACAACTCGGCCAACTAAATCTAAAAATCTATTTATTATCCTCATATTAATCTTAAAGAGAATTTTAAATATTTAGGTATTAAAATTGTATTTATATTATATTAAAAATTGTACGTAAAAATTTTATATTACAGGTAACTTCACGTAACTCATCATGAAATGTGGTTTTGTGTTAGTTTTAATACGACAGTTCTCATCCATAAAAACCAATCCTAAGCAAAATAATTCGACTAACCCAAGATTGATCAATATTTTATTAAAACAAAAAATTGCTCAGTATGCTATTTTTTCTCATTCTTCTTTAAAACTACCGTCGAGCTGAACAAAATATCCCTTTAAATTATGATGTTAAACAAATTTCAATTCGATATAAATGTGCTGAATGGCATTGTTTAATATTTTTACTATAAAAATATGTATAAAACCGCATTTTTATTAATCAGCTGCTCTGTCATTTCATTTTAATACTACATGCATGAATTTCAAATATTAAAATAAGCTTAATTTTAAATAATTTTTAGAGTACTGTAAAAATTATCCAAAAGTTTAATATTATTTCATCAAAAACCTTTCATCATTTTATGTTAACGTAAATACATATTTTTTAGTATTTATTCATTCATTTGAAAAATACCACAAAAATATCAAAATAATTACCACTGAAAAAAAAAGACTCGACGATCGTAAATATAATTTGCCCAGAAACGGTTGCATTTATTCGGTTGCTTATGAATCTAAATGAAATCTGTGTAACCGTCAATAATAATAAATTTGTGTATATTTAAAAACAATTGTTTAATGCCTTTATATTGAACAGGTTACTATTTTTTTATAGGTAAACATATAGAAAGAGTGTTGTATAATTATTTTATAACACTTTGTATCATATAAAATTTAAAAAAAACTCATATTCAATATGAAGGTTATTTAATAACGGTGAAATATTTAGAGCAAAATTTTTAAAAATCAATATGTGTGCCTATATTTTTTCAATAGAAAGAATTTAAATTTATTTAAAAAAAGTTCAATGGACATCATAATAAACTTATCCCCCATCATAACATTTTTAATGCCATGATTATTGTGCATTAATTTCAAACGATATTTGACGAATATTAGGTATATCTCCAGTAACGACCTACACGGTTATTAACATAATAATGGTTACGGAATACCGAATATGATGTATAGCAACTTTATAATACCGAATCACTGAACATTTTTAATTTGAATAATGGAATCCTATAATATGACAATTACAGCTTAACCTTGACAATTTCTTAAATAACTTATAATTTTCAAATAAATAATAATTATTGTTTTAAGCTTTAAATTCCAACTTGCTTTGTTTTATGAAATGTTTGAACCACTGTTACTAAAGTTCCGGGAAGCTTAATAATTACCAAACTTTCTTGGCCATACTACAGTGTTAGAAACAAAAAAGCGGAGGATATTCTTGTCCTTTCGAAATTCAGGTGAAAATTAACAAGATTACTCAATTGGTTTTTGATCATATGTATATTCGTTTAATATCAGTGCATACATTTCAGTATAATGTTATTTTCCTATACCACAAATAATTATGAGTAATATCTTATGAGAAATAAAATAACATGTACGAAGTGATTTAAATATTAAACATATTGTTAGCAAATACATAAATATGATTACCAACTATAACAAAAACATTTTTATTCTGGCTTATAACTAAGTTAATTTTGAATACATCGAAAAATAAATTTGAAAATCCTATTAATTTGTTTCTGATTCAGCGAATATGATTTGATAATAATAAAATATCATAGACATGTATAATATTAATTTAATGTAATTACCAAGTGTCATTATGTATAATTAACTCTTTGGATACCCGAACTATTTTGGAAAGATCTCAACAGTAATTGTTACCAAAAGACGTCCATTTTAACCATCACAACACATGGAGCCAATTAATAGAGACAAATTGGATTACATTATATTTATACGATATAAATTGTAACATAGCCCACATAATAAACTCTTTTTACTTCACTACTGCTAACAAAAGTAACTTACAAATGACCCGCCCGCGACTTTTTGCGTCATTTCATGATATTAATTAGTTTTCAATGTCATATTTTTAATTCGATCACTGGCCAAAACATAATTGATTAAACTAAATACAGTAAGCTACATTCATAAAACATATGTAATAAATATAAATACACGGAGTATTTGTTTTAGTAACTGAATGATGTTCTTGTTATTTTTAAAAGAGTACCTTTAGTGACTTGTAAATATAAATGGATACGAACAATGACTGTTTACCAACGGACAAAATGATCAACAATGCTTACTCTAATACAAATCATATTGGCTCGATTTTTTTACGAGAAAACATAAACCAATTTAGTGAAGAATTATTCCAGAAAAATATTCGACTTATTAATAGGTACTCTTATTGTATTTAATTTTATAACTCTAAAAAATAATTAAATATAAAATTTCGAAAGATGTCAATCAGGTATACGTTTATAATAAACATAATTTAACCAAAACAGTATGTCATATTAAAATAATTTTTTTTTTTTTTTTAAATAAATTATATAATATTAAAAAAATATGAAATAATATACTTTATAAAATATGTTATATAAACCTCTAAAGATAAGCCTCTAAATTTTTTAGAGTCTAAAGACTAGTTAATTAAGTGACTGAGAAGACGTCTAATATATTTTGCAAAATATATGTTGTAAACATAGATTCTTTTACAAATAATGATATTTTCGTAAAGAGACATTAAGACATTAACCATCAAATGTTTCCCAGATTTTTCCTACTTCAATACAGAATATGCTAATGAATTTAATTTTTCCACCGAAATTGGACATTTTTCAAATCATATTCTTAAACTTAAATTTTTTGTTATTCTTAATTTTGATTCAATACTTTCATAAATTAATCTTTTGACTACACATCATCATTTTTCATATTTTTATTCATTCACATATGTTGAAAATTATATACTTATTCATGAGTTGTTCAGATTATTAGATTATACAAAATATGTTTGACTTATTTTGTTATCACTAAGATATTATATAAGTATAAGTGTAAAAATAAGTTAATAACCTATACTCAACATTCTTGCCTGCTACACAATTTATTTGGTCGAATGATTATAGACAGTTAAATTTAATATTGGACGAATTTATTTAAATTTCTTTGTCCCGATTTTATACAAAATATATACTAGCTGTAATTTTATTTAAAAAGAATGTGCCACGGATATTTGATTTAAACATCATCAAATTATATAACAATAATATTACAAATGTGATATTACATATTAATACTCTCTGTGTATATGCTAATTAATTTTCAAACCTTAAGTTTTTATGAATATATGAACACGTGTATAATATTGAATTAAAGCAGTAAATACAAATGATTTAAGATTTCCGGCAAAAAAAAAAATGTCAATAATCTTCATTTCAAAAAATATGTATTTTTATAATATACGAACATTTTAGAAAACTTTTATAATGGTTTCTGTTAGATGTAATAATGGTGAACTCCGATGGATAAGTGATATGAAACCGGATAACGTTATGAAACAATCAAACAAGCAGACTGAAAATGAATTATCATATTGGAAGTATCTGGCCCGTAAAATGGGTAGAGCTGTTTCTGAACCAAGTATACAAACAATATATACATCAGGAACAATAAGTTTGCAGAAGAGTAACAGTTTTCATGATCTATGCAATTTTAAGCAGGAGTTCAAACCTTCTGTTGATTCATTTAAGCCTAAACCCATAACATGGTTGTACGTGACTAAGGCACAATGCTTTAGCATTAATTCTACAAAAACCGACAAAGATTTAATACAAGTTTTTCGTGCGTGGCTACGTTATAACCATAATATTATTAGATTATAAAATAATCTCTCGATGAATTAAATAGATGATATGTTTAAATGGAAAACCTCGAATGAACATAAGATTATGTCTAGACTATTCGCTGACGTGGCAAAATATTGTATAGATTTTCATTTTACCGACGCAAAAATGTCAACTTTATTGGGAATTTATTTCTATACACACTCGTTTAACAAATCGTTAGATATGCTATACTTTGAAGGAGTTTACGACTTTTTTAAAGAACTGATAATCCATCACTCTCTTCTGGTAAGACTATCTTATATTTTATATCAACCACAACCTTTGAATTTTTACACGCTCAGTTAAATGAACAAATTACATTCAATATTGCTAAAGGTTAACTTAATTTATTATTCAATAATGTATTCAAAATTATACTTTTAGATTCCGCCAGATCATGTGAATTTGTTCTCAAAAGAAGAAGCAAAACGTCTAATAAAATATTTTTTGAAAAAGTATTTAATTTGCTTGCCATTGATACGACACATCTGTGTACCACGTTCTGTATTACATGTACAATGGAAACCAAATGAATTAAACCAAATTAATTGATCGCAACAATATGATTTTATAGCAGAGGTGTAATATATATACCATATATTACACAATTATGATAATCTACAAATATATTATATAATACGAGTATCTTATAATTGAATAGATTGTACAGCTAAATTTAGTTAAAAAATGAGTTTACTGAATAAAAAAAATACGATGCAAATAATGATATCTAAAGAACCTTCATAAGTTTATCTAAGATAGGCATGACAGGTTTAGCTCCCATTTTCGTTTTCAACTCTCTAAAAACTACTTAAAATCAAATATTACTATATTACTAGTTATTGTAATAAAATAATTATGAAAATTGTTTCATTATTTCTGTGAAATGATATTCATAATTGCAATAAAAAAATAACATATTTTAGGTATACAATTCTACAAATAATTTACTTGTAATTTATTATAATAACCTAACTCAACCCTAATTTATTATGATTAATTTTATTTTTTGAAATTTTTTTATTTAATAATAGATTAATTTTATTTTTTATTATAATTATAATTTATTATATATTAACAAAAAAATGTCAACAAAGTATAGATAAAATATCTACTATTACGAAAGAGTGCTCTCATTTTTTTAGATTATAATTCATGCTCTGGCAAAAAAAAAAATGTTTTAACTTAATCAGTAAAGAACAACAAAAAAACTGACGATTGAAAAAACTTTCTATCAAACTGGTATCTAATGATGATTAGTGATTTACCTAGATTACAATAATGCTACCGAAAATTTTAAGAAGAATCAATCTCCTATTTCAAAATTACAGGCTCAGTTTTGCCTATGAGTAATTTAGTAGAATTAGTGCATAAATTTAGTCATACCTTAGTAAAATTAAAATGGAAATATATATATATATATATATATATATATATATATATATATATATATATATATATATTCAAATTTTATGAAATAAAAATAAAAGTTAATCTGATATTTTACGTAAAAAGAGTTATTTGATCGATAATTTTAACTTTAAATGCGTATAAAAGAAAATCCTGCATAACAATTTTTTAATTTTTTTCAATACTGTTAATTAAGCATATAAATAATATGGCATACGATTTTCACTTCAAATGCTCAAAATGTTATCAGATAAAAACTCCCAAAAATCGAGATATTTTCAATTATTTAAAAACTTTATACATAGCCCAAAAACGATAAAAATTTTTCGCAACTTTTGTCAAATTTTTAGAAGGGTTGATATTTGGTGAAAACCTAAGTGCCTAGCACCATTAACTTTGTACTAATAAAAATGGATTTTATGAAAATCTCGTATACAGTAAATTTTACCGTTTTTACTCAATTTTTAGGTAATTTTTCCTCACGCTTGAAAAAACTATGAAGAATAGAAAAAAATGACCTCTTTAAAGTACTAAATGAAATTCCTGATCTCAAATGGTGTTGAACACAACTTCTGGAGCATTTTTACTATCCGAAAAAGTGATTACATACATAAAAAAAATCGCATTATTGTAAAACCAATACATTCTTCGTTTCACTCAGAATCTATAAGTTTCCCATCAATCACATTGATACGTGAGATATATTTATATAACAAAAAAATAGAAATTAAATGTGAGTTTCAACATTTTTCAAATGTTTTGTTGATTATTAAAAAAAAATTTTTCGAAATTGCATGAGTAAATTAAGTTTACTTTAAAAAAATTACAAGTTGTTCGTATAATCAACCTTATGTTTTCCTCATTATATATATATTGAAGGTATTGAATAAATATCTGTAGATAGAAATTATGATACACTTAATAAATTTAAATATTGTTTAATTTAGTTAGCTATTTCGTTATTCATAATAGCTTATTTAAGATTAATAATGTATTAACTCATACAGGAAACCCAGTTTATTTTTCAATTAAAAATAAATAGCATATAACTTAAGAAATAAAAGAAGATTAAATAAGTATAATGCAAACAATGTGAAACTAACTACATATTTTTTAAAAAAAAAGTATATAACATAACAAAATATGTTATTAAAATGTTAGTCAGGTATTTAGGTTAATAAATGCATAATCTTCATACTTTTGTAACAAAGTTTAATAATATTTACTTTCAACCCTATAACTTTTTGAAGTATTCAAATGTTATGGAAAGTTTATACATACTTGTTTAAACCAAATTAAATAATAACTAATAATGGTATAGTTGAAATAATATATTTAACCAACACTTATACTAAATTAAAATATATTATATTTTTATAATTATTACAAAAAAAAAAAATAATATTCGCTAATATTAACGCTGATTCCTAATTAACTTTGGTTCATTAAAAACGTTTTTTATAATTAAAACTGATTCATCGAATAGAAATCGTGGTAGAATATCTATCGATAAAACTACTGTACATAACCTGGTACTAAAACTAAAATTACTAAATTATGATCATTATTTATGAATTTATGTTTAATATTTTACATTTTCTCAACAATAATCCAAAGAAAGAAGAAACTCAAGTTTTAGACCGTATTTTAGAATAACTATTGATAATAGACTATTGATATATTGAAATGAAGATATAATAAGTACAATAAGTAATGAAAAATTATTAAATTCATTTTTTATTTATAAAAAATGAAACGAACGAATCACATGCACAACAAGTATTAAAATAACGTATAAAAAGTAATCCTTAAAATAAAATCACTGGAAACATTTTTTTTTTCTTTAAGAAAATATTTTTAGACATTTAATAAATTTTATCGGCTCAAATTTCAACCAAACATTTAAACAGAATAAAAACAATGACGGTTTTAGCCTTCAAAAATCACATTAAATTACAAATAAACTTCTAATACTTATTTAGTAGTCAAATAAATAATCGTATGTTGTCCAACGACACATTCAAAATGAAAACAGAAGAATTCTTCAATATGTTTTCATCAAGTGTGGTGAATCATAACTTAATACATTTAATTTATTCTTCACTAATCTCTTGTAATCATCTCTTTAAATCTTAAACCCTGCCTCTACATTTTATCCCTATACTTCCTGTCAACAATAATATTATGTATTATTTTATTATTATTTCTCTTATAAGGTACATTAAATAAATACGCTACCAGAGCTCTATCTACACGGAACTATTTATTTTGCTAAAATATTTAATAAGAAGGCACATTTGTTATGCTCAAACGTTCCTTTTAATGCTTTTGCATAGATTTAAAAATCACCAAGTGCTTAAATACATTAAGTGTTAATAAAAGTTATTATCATGTTGTATTTGAATAAATTATGAAAATATGAAGAAAAAATAATGATCATAGTAATTCAACTCAATTTTTAACAACATTTTAAAAACAGTTACAATACAAAAATGCTGGCTTAGCGTTACTGACTACGAAATTAAATATGTACGAAATGTGCCACAATAATGATTATAAAGAGATGAAACCACTGAATATTGTATTGCAGCGAACACTGTATGCATAGAAATACTTTTTAACTTAAGAAATATAAAAATATAGAAACACAGATAAATACATGAAAAAACACTACAAAATAAATTTCTATGATAACAAGTCAATCCAAAAATATTATTAAATATTTGTATTTATCATGTCTGGATAAGTAAAAGTTTTTTGTCATTAAAGCACTATTTATTCTAATTACTCTTTCTTGTATTATCACTGCATTTATTATTTTCATCAATAATGGAGAACTTCATAGTAATCTATATACTACAAAACAATCATTAAATGAATATTATTATGTTAACAAAAATACATCTTGTATCTCATTTAACCAATTTTATTTGTAAAATCTCGAGTATTTTCAAGCAATTTTCAATATTGAAGAATGTTTTCACTTATTTAAATTATTTCTATCAGCGTAATACATAAACTAGAAATGGAGTAAAAGCTTATAATTTAGTCCAATTATAATCACGAAATATAATACATTTTAAGTAATAATAACCGAATTAAATGATCCAGAAATCACTAAAGATTATTTCTAAACATTAAACATATCGTGGCTTCCATTTAAATACTATACCTAAAGGAAAACATATAGTTGATTATTAACATATCATATGTAAATAAAATTAGATAGTACCCACTATTTTATAAAACAACAAATTTGCATATCAAACAAACATGAGTACGTACATGGCTGTTGCGTACACATCAATGTGCAAGCATTTAAGAACAAATTAGTTTCTACAGTACATAAAAATATATCAAACATCAGTCCACATATTACCTAATATACGAAATTTCAAATTGACTTAAATCATTTAATTAATTTTTTAAGCAAATTATAAATAAGATTTACGAAATTCATTAAAAATAATAATTGAACACAATAACGCAAAAAAAACTTCAGCAGTAAACTGAAAAATAAAATAAATATTATTATACTATCATTATTTTTTTATATTTTTTCTCACATCCAGACTCCTCAACTTTAAAGGGTTACCGATAATTACTTGTTAAGTCATCATCTTCTTATAGGCTTCATCTACTCCCGTCTTTATCACTATAATTTATATTACAACTAATAACTATATATGCTTTAATGTAAACATGTTTATTAAAATTAGGTACACTCTGTCTATAGTATCAAAAGTATTAAACAAAATGATATACAAGCGTATAATTTATACATATTACTCACGGATCTTCGGTTTTGTAATCTATATTATACATACTTTACTTAATACTTTATATTAAATATACTAATTCTAATTATATTTAATAACATTCATTTTTCTTCGAAAAGATGATTTTTCATACCCTTATTTTTTGAAATTAAAATATGTATTTATTATATTTGATCGAGAAAAACAAACATGAATATTGCAATGAGTATAATTTTCCATTGCATTATTATTTTATATACCTATGTAATACGTCAAATATAAAGTGCTAAAACATGTACCAAGACGACAAGTAATAAAAATTGTAAGCCAAGTTAATGAAGTGTATATCAACATTAACGAAAAATATATTGTAGATTATACTGATTTTAGGATATAAATAAAAATAAAAAATATTTGATTTATTGACATTTGACAGACTAATTTTTTTTAAATAACAAACGTCTTATGTAAAAATGTAAACATATCATCAAATAAATAAAAGTTATAAATAATGTCAAGCGAATATTCAAAGGAAATATAAATTTTAATTTGTGTTTGGAGCTAATTTTAATAATTAAAATCTTTTATTATTTATGGTAATTTTTAACCGTTTTTTAATGGTTAAAAAAAATCATGAGTTATTTTTTTTTTCATTTATGATTTACATCGACTTTTATTATTCAATTGTTGTACCAAACCCTATAACAAACAAATATAATTTAAATGAAATTTTAAATTTCAGTTTATACTCTAATTCACTTTTATATTTATATCATCATAATTATTAAAAAAAAAAAAAAAGATAAAATTAAATGACTTTAAAGATATTTTTATCGGTTTTTTAAGGTATCAAAATTTAAGCCCTAGTAATTATAGTGAATTGTTAATTAGATAAAAATCACTTAGAAATACATTTTAAAACAACAAATAAATAAGTGCTTTGTAAATATTACGCATAATGTCTATCTAAAGAATAAAGAGTATGTTTAAAATTTGAAGACAATAGTACCAATTTAAAAAAATTTAGATCGCTCTTAAATGTGACTGACGAAAATATTTAAACTTCATAAAACATTTTAGGTTTCTAAGCTAAGTATGGAATCTTTATACGCTCATAAGCTTTTAGTCTTCGCAGTTCGTTATTCCGTGGTAACGGATTTTCAAATTATATTGATAAAATCGACTATCGGAATGGTTATTGACACATTTTATGATAATCTCTAATTTGTACGACAGCCCCTTTATAATGGTTATTATAAACTATTAAGTATATACCTATATTATGAACACAATTTTTTGAATTATAATATTTAAAACAATAGTTATTAATCTAAAACCTTCAATTTATTTCATAGACCTTGTACTATATCCATTGTCTAGACGGGATTGAGTATAATGTATATGTTTACTTTGATAAAATATAGGAAGCGCTTTTTGGTGAATGATGCATAACATAAATGTAAAATATGTTCGTTCATTGACAATAAATAATTTACGTCATGGCTTATATTCTATGTATAAGCCATAAATTGAATAATGTGTATGTTTTAAATGTTTAAAAAAATTCGATTTTAACACGTTTCTAATTAATTCTACGCGGCCAGACACTTCTTGACGTCAAAATCGTGAAGTTTTACCGCAGGTCATGATAAATTGATACCTCGTCTAATAGTTTGAAAATTTTGATGGATTTTGATAATTTAACGATAAATCATAAATTATGATCGATTTGTATTTGTTAACAAGTCATATAAATAAAATAAAACGCTAAACAAAAAACAAAACCGGGAAATAAACTCTCATAGAGTAGGCTTTTTCTCACATCTTTTTAAATCAATACTATTCTAATTCTCTTGAAAAATTCCTTATAGCTGTAAATTTCAAAAAATTATAAAACAACTAAAGTACTAAGCAATTCTAAAGTATATATTCATCGATGAAACGACATGCTTAACATCATGATTCAATTTTAATTAAAAATAATTTACAAAGTGATGTAATAACATACATATTATCATTGCTCAATTATTTTTTCATAGTTCAACATTTTCTCAACTAGATTAAGAATTTAAAACATTAAAAATTAAATTTGTATATGTATTTTTTGAAATTTCCATAAAAGTATTATTTGTTCATTCTTATTCAAATAGTTTAACCAAAATTATTGAAATCGTAAGAAAATTGATAAAGTTAGAGCAAATTAAATTTTTAATTTTGTTATAGTAAGGCATTATTAATGTTATATTCATGAAATCAGAAACTTAAATCTACTCTAACTTGACGAAATTTTACTCAATTTTAATTAGTTTACAAAATTATGACCAAAAAAAATCAAGAAAATTTCAAAAATTGTATTAATTTATTTATTTGTTGGTAAATAATTTCTTTCTAGAATATTTTTTTAAATTGATAATATTTAAATGAAATTTTCAGCTTATAGATGAAAACCCAGAAATTAGATGTATTAAACTGCCTCAAAGATACTCAAAGTATGATACTGAACTTTTTTTAAATATTTAACATAATATCATTCAAGCTCAAAATATTCTATAATTATGTTTACTAATCTGCCAAAATCTTATTGTATTTTGTTCCTTAGAAGATATTCATATATATATATACATGCCCCTCGAAGCCAGTTTCACGCAACTCATTTTTTCTCCTGTCGAAAAGTCACGTTAACCACCGTAAATGATAGGTTTTAAGGATTTGATATTCTATTATACATCTAGAGAGTTTGTGATGGCATCGAGTGTCGAAGCAGGGAATAATGGGGTAGCGATTGGATTTCACTTTAATACACTGGAAATCATTGATAATTGAAGTCCAGGATCCAGACGAAGATAGATTATTCGAGAGGTTTTGAGAAAAGCTCCATGATACACGTGTGTCAAGAAAGTCCGATGACCAAATAAATAAAAATGTCCATTGATATATAACAGGGAGACAATCTACTTGTATGTAGCCATCCTACCAAATGGACTTCTTTTTCAATTTATTTTTCTTATCTTGTGAAAGCTCAAAAAAGAAATATAAACTGAATTTTAAATTATTTTTTTCTGAACTCAATGAATTATCAAATCAGTGATATCTACTATTATAATTAGCGTTTAATGTTTTATTTTTCGTAGAGTAAAAATTATATTTGTTTACATTGAATCCTAAATAAAATACATATGTATTTTTAAGATTATTTGAAGATTGATGAAATCAATTTTAGCAGTGGTATATAGTTTTAGAAAAAAATTTGAAACATATTATTTGACGACAGCAATAATTATCAGAAATACTACGGCTATAAACGGGATTTAATATTGTGATTAATTCAGTGGATTTAGCTTCAATATAAATCTTGGGGAAGGATTTAAACCCTTTGCAAAGAGTACGATTATAATCAATCATATTTTAGAAAATCTGATTTCAAAAGGGTGAGGCTGAAAAGAAGCGTTATCACTATTGGCCAAGACGGACTAACCAAGTGAACAAATATTTACAAACTCTTTCTCCCCCAATGAAATATGTTTACAATGAGCTACCAACCATCGTTCACAAATTTAATTTACATTATCCTTTAAGGTGATTAGTTTTAATTAAAGAAAAATAAATTATTTATTATTTTTACTTTATATAGTGCATATTTTTACTAAAATGGCATGAATATTTTATGCGTGCGGTATTATATAACTGATAGTAAGTATTTACTATAAAATCATTCATTTTTTAGTTCAAAACACAATTATATGTTACAACTAAAGGCAAACGCTATTATTATTTATATAAAATATCTATACGAAATTGTATTATACAAATAATAAAAACCGATATTTCAAATTTTGGAGCACACACAATTTTTTTTTCAATACATTTGGTTTATTTAATAATAAATTTAAAAAATGAATCATTTATTTACTTAATACAATCATTTTACCATTAATAATTCTCAAAACATTGTATCAACATAACTTTCAATGTTATCTAAAAAATATTGTATTCCTCTCAGCAACTCGTCCAACGCATATACATTCCCCAAAAAAAAAAAACTCAAACAGATTCAATAAAACATCATTATATATCTAAATTATAAATGCTTTTTTTAAATAAAAGTTAATTGAAACTAAAGAAAATCAATTTAAAGATATTAACTTGTTTGACCAATTTATTTAGTATTAACTACTTCAAACAACGAAATCAATAATTATACATCAATATTCATGGATAGAACAGTCATAAAGAGAAGACAAGATTGATTTGTTAAAGACTATAATATGATATAAAAATATAAATTGAGCAAGTGTATGACATTTTTATAAAATGCGTTATTAATAACAAATCGTATTACACATCCAAATTTCCATTAAAATCAATTGGGTGATTCAATACCATAATTTTTCAAAAAAATAAAATTTTGAATCTTATTCATATTAATTATACAAAATTGTGTTTCTGTTATTTTATATACCAATAAATATTTTAAAATACTCTCCATGAATAAAACCTATTAAGATAACCTAAAAACAAATTAAGTAAGTACTGATTAATTAAACGAATTTTATAACTATAGCAAACTAAAAAATATTTCATATTAATTCAACATTATAATATGTTTATCAAAAATAATAAAATGTTTTACTTCTTATATTGATACAATAATTGTTATATTGAAATATAATTATTATATTATGTATAAATGTTAAGATAAAATTATCAAAAATTATTATAGAAACACAACAAATCTGAAAACATTTTTTTTTTCAAATTAATAATCAATGTTATTTTTTCACACAGTTAAAAAATAACTAAATTAAATATAAATATTAAAACTATCACTGTATTTCAAAAAAAAAAAAAAATAATAACAAACTGCATGTCTGTTGAAGGGTGAGTTACGTTCACTGAGTATTCACTATCGACATGAATTTCTAAAATATTATAAAAGACTGCTTTCTCTTATGGTGAAGCAAGAAAATGCAAAATATCCCACTCAAGCGTGAGATAGTGTAATAACCGTATATGAAAAAACACCCTAGTTGGTATGAAAATGTAGGTAAGTAAATGTTACCTCATCATAGATTTTGATTGCATCAAATATTTCTAAAGAGCTACCTATAGAATACTGGGTACGAAAATACATGGATACAAACCCTATTCTAGTTCAATTTCGATTGTGAACGGTTACTAATAACAGCCATGAAATATTATGAAAAATTAAAATTTATTCATTCTAATTCGCTGTAAAAAAATATTTATTACCTATGAAAAATCAAATCATTTATCTAAAATTGAAAGTTTTAATTTCAAAAAAAAATTACAAAACTTGTTATTATAAAAAAGAAAGTAATTAAATGATTTTTACAATTAAATCATTCGAAATTTAACTATATGAATTAAAAATATCTTCAGAAACACTTAAGATCTATAACAACAGTTATTATTTTTATACATTTTACTATTTACCTATCAGTTGCAAAAATATTTAGTTTTTATCAAATCAATAAATTTACATACAATAATTAACAGCTACGATAACCGAAATATTTTAAGAATCTAATAATTGAAACACATAATTCAATTTAATGACACATAATGACAGAGCTTTTAGACACCATTAGCCATCTATTGTTTCTCCGAAAACTTATAATTACAATTCGAAATTTTCTGGTCTTGGAGTTATAGACAGCATAAAGGTTTGCTCGGTTAAAAGCTATAGTTCACTCCGCGTTTCTCTCCCCCGATAAAGGGCAGTAGTAGACAGGAAGTGGAAAAGGAAGGGAGTATTTAAAATGGCGTTCGGCCAATTTGTATTCTGGTCGTTCTACGTTTATCCTCTCCCAAAAGCCCCTAATGCCAGGCATTTTAAAAGGCGTTTAGACAAAATAAGGTAAGCATAGATTTACCCGAGATTATCACACAGTGAGAGAATTCATTGTGTGTGTGTATATATAAATATAAATCATAGCACTTGTTTTATATCACTAGATTAAACAAATAATTCCATTTACCTTAGCATTGACATCTGCAGCAGTTGAGATCAACACAAATAACAAAATTGACCACGCTATACGTATCATATTACTTCAGCAAGTCGTCTAAAACAAACAAATATTTATAATTATAAAACACGAAAATGTAAATTATTTTTACACAAAATGTATCTCGTGGTGCTTATTTCTTTTGAGTTCTTAAAGAAACTATGCAAATTATCTTTGACATTAAAGTCCAAAAATTATGGAATGACTAGTACTTTTCATTATTTTTCTAAGTTGTTTAAAAGTAATAAAAAGTAAGAATTTAACTAAACTTTTATTTCATTTAAAAACAGCAAATATTTTTTGAACGTTGACCGTTTTTAAGAGAAAACCACAGAGACGCGTGTAGTGAATTTCAATAATTTTAGTATTTGAATTGAAATCTATCGTCATGGCGTATTGAAAAACGAAAGTGAAATAATTGCATTGACAATAAAATCTAAAAAGTCGGTAAGATAATAGCGGTAAAAGTTTGTCCTTCATCCCTTCTATCCTCGGAAAAGATAATGGAGCCAAATGTTAAGCACCTAAAAAAAAACTAGAAATTTCTAAAGTATTTTGGAACTTTTTTTAAGCGTGTAATAATATGTCATTGATACATAGTGAAAATTCCAAGTTTCAAGCAACATTACTTTTGGAGTTATGATTGAATAAATCGATTAATTGATAGTCTCATTTATGCAACAATTTGACAGTTTTTACTCGGTTTTTTAGCAGTTTTTTCTAAAACTATTCAGAAGAGAGAAAAATGAGCCCTGCAAGTACCATCTACATACAATATCTGATCTATTGAGTTTCTGGATGAAACTTTTAGACTAAGTTAACTGCTTTAAAAATATATTATGTATATAAAGAAATAGAGATATATATGTATATATATATATATATATATATATATATATATATATATATATATATATAAACAAATCATTGTAAAACCAATATATTCTTCGTTTTTTTAGAATCTAAAATTACAAAATGTGCTTAAATAGTTCAAATATCGTTTATTATAATGACAACTGATGACCAAAATATTCATTCCATATTCATAGAGTATGTCATTATTTGAAGTCTTGGAATATATTTAGTTATACTAAAAAAAGTTATGTCAACTAAACTTGTCACTAAAACGCGTTTCATAAATAAATATAACAACTCTATTTAATATAATTAATTTAGTTATTACAAGCAATAGATGAATACATTAAGTTATTATTTTTAATTCAATGCACTACACCAATTAATACCAGACTCGCGTCAAAAAAATGCCACTATTGTTTGAAATAATTATGTAATAGACAGCCAGAGGACAATTTATTCGTCCATGGCCAAACAAGAATAATTATAGAGTTAAAATATTAATATTTACAACACAACTAAGATATTTCAGTTCTTAATTATAGCAATTAGAAAAGCTTTTACTAATAACGTACATCTTTGTGTTATGATTTTCGAACCCATTCACATCGCATTATCTAGTTTGAATGGTTTGCATGAACACGGATGCTCATGCTCACATTGAAACGAAATGAAAATACCCATAACATAACCTAACAAATATTACGCGTGTATATACGCAAATACTTTCCGCTCGAATGGCGTAACTCTTTTCACTGCGGCACGGCGATAGTAGCAGCTTTTACGTGGAACGAAACGAATGTTTTAATTTCCATTCAGAAACGATACACACGCGCAAATGAACTACGAGTAGATAATACGATGATGTCGAGTTCTGGTTACAACACAAGACATTATAATATGACTATAATAACTACGTCTCGCCCGATAGTTTTTTTGCGTATACGGGACGTCATTTTATCTCTTGACGTTTCGCATTTTTATCAGCAAAGAAAACACTGTTCGTTCCTCCGGCACGGACGGACGATGGCGGGACACGACACCCCCAAAACTCGATCGCATTTTTTCGTGATACGCGTGATTTGCGGACTCGCGTCTCGACGGCCGGTTCAACGTCTGAATTCTTTTATCGTTATTAATCAAACAGCAGACCATCCGTTTACTGGCGTGAATAATTTTGAAACTCAGCGCGCGAGATGAATTTATTTCACGAGAGCACACGGTTCACGGAACACCGCGCATCCGACGCGTTATCCCGGACAGTTTTGTGGCGTTTCTCGGAAGGGTCAGTCGCCGGATCACAACGCTTTTACAGTAGTTTTTATGTGTATATTTTATTTTTATTTATTTTTTTTTTTTATCGATCTCGTCGTACCACTTTTACTGCTGTGTCCATTAATTGCATTTCAGTGGAACGGTCTACTCATTTCTTTGTGCAAAACGAACGATTAAATAACGTATTTTTATACTTTATAACATACGAGGTGATTACCGATTACAAATGCATATTACGTCACTACTGTATTTTATAAATATTAAATTTATGTAAATGCACATTGAACTTTTTTTTTTCATCCAGAAAAATCGCAACGTTTTTACGTTTCATATTTTTCACAAACCTTAAACTATGGTTTATTGGAAGGGGTACGATCGCTTTGGAAAACCAACGAGGAACGTGTACGTTTTTTGTGTTTTTCGTTACGTGAAGTGTTTTTTAATAAATTTCGGTGGTGAAAAAATATTAATTGATGCAAAACTCTGTGCTTGAAAAGGGAGAGGTTTTAAAGTTTTTAGAAGTTGCATCGACCACGCGCGCTCACGATACGCGATATCGCCACATCGCAGCCATAATGAAATTTTTAGACGACGATCGGTGAATCGTTAAACACTAGTTTTCAGCTAAGTTTGTCCGATCCGACGTCCTCCAGGACGGCAACAAATTCGTCTTTTACGTCTGGACCGACGGCTTGCATGCACGGCGTGTTATGGGTAATAACAGGCGTGGATGTATAAGTACAAAACAGCGAGGGGACTGATTTATTTTTTCAGAAAAACGGAGAATATGATTTTCAGCTAATACGTCAGGTTTTGAATAAATTATTTTTTCAAATGACAAATTCGAATGATTCTTTTGACCCGTCTTCAACTTTCATTCGCCTGTTTTATCGCGTCTAGATGACGTCACTCGGTGTTTCTTTATGAACATTGAGGACAGCTAATCCGTTTATCCTGTCTAAGAAAGATATATTTGATATCATGACGAATTTAATATGTATTAATACGCATAATATACAACATGTCGAATGAGTGAGCTCAATCCTAACCCCCTAGGACCCCTAGGTGCCTGAACAACGTTTACGACGTACGGTCACTAGGCGCTTTCCATTGTGGACTGCAGTACGTGTCGGCGGCGACGGCATAACGGCCGCGAGACTGTGTCTTTTTATTTAATTAGCTTTTCAGCGCTATAAATCGGTTAATTTAATTACGCCCGAAAACCTTAAAAGAGCACGGCGGCGGCGGCGTCGGTGACGGCCGTACTTCGTACGCGCGGTACACCGCCGGCGTAGGTCGCACGCGCTGAAAAACCGCCCGGAAACTCTGACCTCTGGGGACGCCGAGCGTCGGTCGGCACTGCGTTTGACATTCGGCAAAACGCACCGTCGACACGATATGCCACCGGGGGAATCCGGAGGCCGAGGCCCGGCGGCGCGGGATAAAAACGTTCCTCGTCGTCCGTCCCTTCCTCCACACCATCCATTCCTCCACACAGTCCCTTCATCCACACCGCCCCGTCCTACGCCCCGTCCGACCGTCGACCCCGCCACTTGCATTGTGTGCCGTGCCCTACCCCGCGTCACACGCACGCACACCGACCAGCCGAATAACAACAACGCTACCCCCACGGACCTCTCCGTAACAAACAACAACGAGCAATAATTTATTTATGGCCTTGCGACCGCCACCGTGGCACGTCGTCGTAGTCGTTTTCCTATCTCTGTGCCGGGCTTAGAGCGCTTTGAGGTACGACGTCGTAAAGGGGCACGACACGGCGCGACGATACCATCTACACCGCCCGATATTCATGTGTGTATACCCACCGCCGTCTCCGCCGCCACTGCTGCTGTCGTGTAAAAAGACAAAATCAATATCGCAATGTTATATATTATTTTGCCACCGTGTCGACCTTCCCTCCTCGCCCGACGACCACGAGTAAAGCCTACGCGCGCGGCCAGCACGTGTGTCACACCGGTAAACGAGTGATATACGAAGATGCACGCGTGGAACGAACGGCGGTGGTGGTAGCAGTGGCCCGGCGGGTCGATCTGTAAATAATAAATTTGCCAGAGGAATAAATCATTTCCGGTGCGAAAATCGGATGATAAATACCCCAGGGCACCGCGGCTCCTATACAATACTACCGAGTGCCACCGAAATCGACGTGCGGGCGGGGAACGCGCGCACGCGCGCGCCACCTAAGCGACGAGGGGCGCAGGCGGATTTATTGTTCGAATTTTTTCGTTTTGTTTTATTTTTTCAGTTTTAAACGCTCGACTGTTTTTAATTAATGTCACCGGTATCCCATACTCACCGACGTCTGCCGCGGTTTTTCAGATATTTCAAAACAGATCGTGCCGCGGGATTTCGATGATGTTCCTGCGGCGCGTCTCGGTACATTGCTATTACTACTCTCTGTTCCTGTCAATAAACGTCGAGACGTATTAATGACGGGACGGCCGGTGATGAAAGTTTGAGTTTTAAGAACAATAATATCGTTATTGATGATCGCACGCATCGAGTCTTAAGACGAAAACGCCATTCCGACTATGTTCGACACAACGCGATTATTATGTGTGTTAAGTATATTGAGTAACGATGATGGGATATGTCTTATTCAACAGCTTATGTTTTCCGTGTTATGGTAAACATGTTAACTGTCAATACCCACATGAATTATTTTTACATAAATGAGTATAATAAATAAAACCTATATGTAACATACGTAATTCACAATTAATTCGAAATCGGTAGGAGTGCCATCAGTATGTGGCTTCTTCACGTGCTATAGTAAAAGCTATATTTATGTATTTTATTTTATTTTTTTTTTTTTTTATTGAAGTTAAAAAAAAAACATCAACAGCAAAAGCTATTAGTTTTTGTTTTGATACATAATGGTAGGTTATTAGAACTAAAATTAAAATATTTCTATGGGTTAATTATGTTGTAATTACTATTAACATTAATATTACAGTTTTCCTTTGTAACAGATTTAAATTTTAGTGTACATATCAGATTTTCTTAAGAAGGCTAACAAAATAGCTGTGTTTTCGATATTTGGTCCTAGAGCTTCGTATAAGTTGGATGGGATGTTGTGTTTTCTGAGATCTTCTGAGTATTGATAGCACTTTGTTATTATATGCTTCACTGTTAATGTGACCCCACAGACTGTGCATTGAGTTCATCATTGGTCATGAGGTGTTTGTGAGTCAGCCTTGTGTGACCTATTCGGAGACGATTCATTACAATTTTTTCCCTCCTGCTGAGATTTGGACTTTGCCAGTTTAGAATTGTGTCTTTTATTTTACTTTTTTTTATTGAGTTTGGACCGTTGTTTTGACCAGTGCGTTTGCCATTTTATTAGAAGTTTGTTTTTAATATGAGTTTTGATGTCATCATATGTTACGATATCCAAAAACTGTATATTATAGTTGTTTGGTTGGGCCGCTTCCTTTGCTGCTTGGTCCACCGTTTCGTCCCCAATTATATTTGTGTAACATGGTACTTAAATGAAAGTGATATTTATTTCCCTAAGCTCTAGTACGTTGGTTTTTTCTTGTATGTTCTTAGCAATGTCTGTTGGATTTGTTGTATTTTCTAAACTTTGTAGAGTGCTCAATGAATCCGTGAGTATCAAATCATTTGTTAACTTTTTATCTTGTTTTTGTATGTATTCTATTGTTTTAAGAAACAGCTATTGCTTCGGCAGAAAAAATTTTATAATAAAAAATTGTAAACTGATTTTAGAACACAGTTATAATACGATTGATTTAAATGTTTATTTTATCAGCTTTAAAACGAAATTATACGTTAATTCAATAAGCAACACAAAACTAACTAAATTAATAATAACTCTTCGGTATACAATATTATTGCAGAACTTTATAGTACGAAATGCGTATATCATTCCAAATTTTGTTTCTAACGTAAAAATAATTCTTATACAATGGCTAATTACTCTCAATTGCAGTAAAACATTATCGAGTTATTAAAAAAGTTTAAATCTTTAGGTATTAAAATACAATTATTTAGTTAGTAATCGAGTTATGAGATGAATTAGACATAACTTCATCGATAGATTGTGTGTTTTATTTTATTATAAATTTGTAATTAATCCTACATTTTTTAATAACACCTAATTAACAACTATACAAACTTTAAACCTACTGATTTCATTAGTACCTACATTTACTTTAATACTAACTATTTAGGAAATGGGGAATATTATACCAACGGGTGATATCAAATAAATAAACATTTAATATGCTTAATGCTCAATGTACAAGGCTCATTTTACAGTAAAATTCACTGTATTTTATCAAAATAATCTTCAATTACTATAATGTGTGTTAGAGATACTTCCAAGCAGTAATTCTACATGATTTGAACAAGAAGAAATAATTTAAACGATTAATTTAATCTGTTTCAAAAAATGTACATACTATAACCATCATTACTTTAAAAACAAACATTTTGCTCTTTAATTGTTTTAATTAATACTATCAAGTTTTAAAATTTAAATAAAATTTAAAAGGTCAATGCATTTGAATTTTTTAACCAAAATGTTTAGTCATGCTATATGCTAATTCATAATTTTTATTAATATATTTTGTTTTAATATATTTTGCATTCTAGACTGATATTATATAAAATATGAAATATGTCGTTCATTTTGTGAAAAATTATTTCAATAAAAAATGTACGTAAAACATGTATACAATGTAAAATATTATGTCACGAGTCTTTTTGTTGCACAAAAAACAGTACACGATTATTTTATTTTTTACGCCTTCTCAAGTGCAACCCTTGTTTTTTCTCCTTTGCAATGGTACCTGACAGGGTCGTTGGGAAAAGTCATGGTTATTTTTTTATTATAAAAAAGAAGAATTACCAAGTTTCATTGTGCGTGGTCACGAATCTTATTACGATGCATTCTCCCGGCAAGTTTTCGCAGTATTGTAAGGAATATAATATAAGAAATAATTAAACTTTAGAAATACTATTCGATTCAGTCTCAAAACTTCCATTTTCCTTTGTACTTCAGCAAATAGATGGATAGATTTCACTAAACAATTTCTTGTATTATTACTTGTTGCCGAAATGTAATGAAATATTTAATTTTAATAATACTAAGGTGTATCTGTTATTAATTAACAATATAATTAAAAGAATAATGAAGATGAACAAACATAACATAAGTCATAACATGGCGTAACATAACGTGCAATGTGCATAACATACTACCACAACTGTGGTCTGTGACTGTAACTAAAGGCCCCTACACACAATATGATCTGGTCGGGCCGACCGATAGCCTGAGTGCCTGACCAAATCAGGTGTTGTGTACAGACGACACGACCTCTGCACGACTTGATCAGATTAATTTTAATTCCACTAGTGCAGTAGTGTTCTGCGACTGCATGACGATTCGCTTTCGTTTAACCACAGTTACGTTTTACACTAATTGCACCGTACACCGGCATAAACGAGTTATCGTGTTAACGACAAAAAGTCGACTGATAAGCAAAATCCGCCCGACAATGTTACACACTATATGATTTGATCGGGCGGTCCGCCGCGGCGGTCAGATGGAACGGCCACCTGACAAGACCCGACAGGATCATAGTCAGATGACACGTCTACACACGATCTGATACGACGTCCGACCCGACCAAATTATCCTGTCGGACCGACCAGATCATGTTGTGTGTAGGGGCCTTAAGCGTAGACAACAGTGGTAGCAGAGGGAGTTGGCAGTGTTGCCAACTACGTGCTACAGTATAATAATCATATTATATCATGATTTTAGCTAAAAAATAGTATATAATTTATATCCACTAAACTCAAGCCCAAATAATCTATGAATATATCTTGATAATACTTAAATAATGCTAAAAATAATTATTAATCTCTTCTAAAGTAGATTACATCCATGTTTGATTTCTAACTTTTTTTACAAATGTACTTACTGAGTTATAACACCTTTTAAATGAGGATCTTTATCTTTAAGTATTCTATCTTATTTGAAAAACTTTATAGAATATTTATCAAAGGTTAAATATGTGTAAAAGATATCTTACTTTGATAATATTTAGTAATTTAAAAACGTTATAATAATAATGTGAAATTTCAGTTATGACAGATTAATAGAGTAAAAAGAAAGTAGATGAGGTTTGAAACTTAATCCCTAGAATTTAATATTACACTATTAACTTTTTTAGTGAAAATACTTTCATTTTTTAATCTTTTTTCTTCTTATTTATTATTTCTGTAAACATCTACTGCTCTACATGAATTTTCAAAATCTACCTCTACAAACATTATTTGTGCAGTGTACTGAAATAATGGCATATCCGTACCAGGTACGTATTTTTTTATTTTGAAATATTTTTTATTCATTTTTACTTAACAGTATTTTCAAAGGAACACAAATATAAGATTGAATACTTCAAAATTAAGAATCAAGGTGAATAATAAATCATGAAAACATATCACAAAATATTCCGTGGAACTTTCAAACACTCATTATGTATATTATACATACGATATGCATTATAATTAAAACCTAGGGTTATAAAATACAAAACCACTTAGTTTTTCATATAACTATATTAAAAAAAAAAAAAAAATGAATGAAATTACCTATGTATAGTTTTATAAAATTTTATTTTTAAAGTAGCGTTTTTTAGGAAAAATTAATACCATTTTTTCTTGCATAAATGCATGCGTTTATTTAAAATGTACAGTATTATGGTCATAGTATTTTTTTTATATAGGTATGCAATTAGCATAATATTATACAATAAAATAATCTAAGCGACATCGTATATTTTTTTATTTAAGTTGTGTGTGTGTGTGTGTGTGTGTGTGTGTGTGTGTGTGTGTGTGTGTGTGTGTGTGTGTGTGTGTGTGTGTGTGTGTGTGTGTGTGTGTGTGTGTGTGTGTGTATGAACGCGCGTGTGAAAGAAGCCATGCCATTAATCCATTAGTGGCACTTTCAACCATTCGGTTTTTTTTTTTAATTACCTTTAATGATAAGTGATATCGAATAGTCCTTTGTATATATTTATTTGTGAACGTTACGCCGTCAAAAACCTGAAAAAAGTTATCACTCTAACACTCGTGTTATCTTATAATAAAATCAAATTCCTATAGGTAGCACTTTCCTTACATTTTTGTTTATCATTATTTTTTCTCATGTTTAACTATATTGTGCAATATTCAAAGTTGAAAAGTGATAACAAGCAAGAAAGTATCCACCCTGATAATATTATTCTCGAAAAAACCATTACAACATTTACAAGAAATTAAATAATAATAGACTTATATCAGAAAATTTTGAAATATTAAATGAAGAGCCAGATATACTTTACATCTCATACATAATATTAGTAATAGATGAATTGAATTTTAGAGAAACAATACACGATTTCTTAAATAAAACGATTTTGAAAAAAGCTTCAGAAAAATAAATTTGAATATTTTATCGTTTTATTCAAATTATCTGTAGGTTTACTTAATCATAACTTTATCCAACTTTGAATTCTAAATCCGATAGAAGATTTTTTATCAAAAAATTTCAATCAATTTTTTTAATCTATAGTCGATAACTCGAATTTTTTTTCTTGTCCCTTGGAAATTCTTATAAATTTTATGCAATAACGATAAATTGAAGGTAAAATTATTAGTCCATAGATTACTCAAAGTCGGTAATGGCAAGTATATCATTAAATATTATCATTAAAAGCAGATTGCAGTCATAAACGTTCATTATGAAATTACTGTTTTACTGTAAAATAATCAACAGTTGTCATGTATTGATGTATCTACGTTTTGTAGCGTGTACAAATTACAGTGTTTTGAAAATTAATCTTTCAATCAAAAAAGTAGTTAGTAAATACATTATAATATCAAACTCAAATTTAATCAGACCTTTTTAATAAAACAAGTTATATAACTCAAAAAATACATAAGTAGAATTAATATTTATTAATTTATTCTCCTTGTGATGTAAGTTATTAAGACTTGAATAGTCGATGTGAATCGCAAGTTTTATCATTACTGGATCAACCAATCATTTTTTATTCAGAAATTGAAGTGGGGATTATTTTTTCTGCATATGGATTAAACCAATTATTTTAGAAAAAATTTAAATGCATTTTAAGTTTAAAACATAAGAACGCAGAACAATTTTTTTTCTGTTCGATAAAAATACATGCTTACGGACACCATGTTCACAAAACAACTTTTTCATTCACTTCTAATATACTTTTACTATATTAAGTTGAGTTCAAGTGCTGACACTGCGATTAGAATAAGTATTGGAATAATTTTGCCATGCAATAAAATAATAAAAGCTATAAAACCAGATTGTATTTGAGACAAATTTGTTCTTCCAATATATTTTTACGATGTCATATGCATTTATATTTTGCACTCGATTTCATATATTATGCTCTATTTTCTTCTTCCGTGAACGCATATGATTAGACGTAATATATAAACAAACATATTATACAACTACCATAGTTGAACTAAAATAATATAATCCATCCATCAAAAATGGGGCAATCGTATTTTATCAAGTGAAATTCAGATCTGTTGTTCGGGTGATAAATTTTACATCTAGTGTTGGAGATATTTCTGGGGTGTGCGTTTTAGCTTCCCATTATGACCCGTGGACATGTAGTAATTTTTCCGGCCTTCGATATTCCATTCCAACGCGTATAGGATTGATGTCATTATAAAAGACGTTTTCAAAACCCTCACATACCGATCACATTTCATCCTGTCATCGATCTTTATTTCTTTCTTGCCTCTTTCTAACTCAGCAAAACTTTTTATAACCTTAGTCCATTTCTAAGGTCCAAATATACAAAAAATATCAAAACAAAGAAAAAATGGTAGGTATATCGAAATATTTATTTTAAAGAAAAAAAAATTAACTTGCGATACTGAATATGAAAATATTGAGTAGAATCTATAAAAAAAATTAACCGATTCAACAATAAATTTAAGTAGAAAATTCCAAAAAAAAAGTTTTAAAATATCAGGGAAATCGAGTCTCCCATTTATATTAATTCGTAGTTGATATAAATGTTTTGAACTTAAATTCAAACTAAAAAAGTACATTTAAATGATAAATTATAACCTTTAAACATTTTTTTATCTCTCTAAATGTGTAAATATTATTTGTACCAAAAATACCCTTAATTTAATTTTAGAAAAATACTTAGTAAATTGAATATTTAAATAAATGTGCTTTTGTAGAGATGTGTTTTACATATACATAATACCTTCTAAAATTATTATTAAAATTATTATTCTATGATTATAACCATAATAAATATTACTGTGTACTGATTGAAATATTATAGCAAAACAATTACATGAATCAACGTAAACCAATATAGATATAGAAAATTTAAAACTCTTGGTTCAACAATAAAATACATAAATATGCAATACGTTTTTTCTGCGATTTATTGCTTTGGAAATAAATATTGATATTTTATCAGAAAAATTTTAATTGAAAAACAAATATAAAGATTGCTCTCTACGATGAATTAAATTAATTATAATGTCAAAAGTGTCAAAACATAGTTTCTTTTTCACTAGGATAAACTTTCACTGATGGATGACACCAGTGTAATTCTAAGCACGTCTTGACTATTTGCCAAAAAGTCGTGTTTATTAGAACTTTAACTCGTTCAATTCTCTCGTGTTTTTATATATTTCCCCGTCTTAACCATCCACTAAGGTTGGGAAAGGTGAAAGGCTCAACCGATCGATACACATGACTTTTGGTAAACAGCCAAAAATACCGCTGGCACGCGACACCTTTGCCGCCGAGGCATTGCAATAAAAGTTTTTTGGAACTTTTGGCAACAAATAACAACAGAAAAAAGACTAGTAAATAAACGTTGAAGCGAAAAAATACCAACCGCTCAAAACCTATCAAAAAAACACCAATCAATACTGCCCCAGGGGGCCGTCAAATCCGTCACACACGATTTAGCCATCCTAGTTACTGCATGAAATTTTATGTGCTTGTACGTCGATAAAATAATATATTATACCTGCCATTATACTCGTCCTAATTTGGTAGCTTAAAGTGTAATAGCTTATAACATTCAAAATCACAAAAATTTCAAAAAATCTAAAAATATTGTGTTCTTAAGTATCCTGTATATTTGGGAATAATTTTACAAATCTTTGTAAGAGCTGTTTTTTTCTTTAAAAAAAGTCTTAACGTCCTTAATCATTGACCAAGAATAGAATCCATTGACATAAAAAAGTAATTAAATAATCTTAAGGGATATAACTAAGTATAGGGTGACCAGACGTCCCGTTAAAAACGGATTGTCCCTTTTTTTACCATCATGTCCCGTTGTCCCGACAAACTTCGAACGGGACGCTTTTTATCCCGTTTTTATAAGATGGTCCCGTTTTAATCCCGTTATTTCCATATAATTAGTTAATTTGATTGAAAGAATATTGATGGTACGAAAAGATACCTATAAAACAGTTACTAATTAATTAAACATCATTATTGATCAATAAAG